>CM044397.1:42075000-43287500 GCA_024322285.1 Musa beccarii
CCTTCTCAGTTTGGCGGTAGCTTTCTTCTGGAGCTGGTCATGTCACTGACCTCGGCCTTCTGGAGCACGAGATCTTTGACCCTGACTTGGTGTGGGCGGACCCTATAGTTATAAAGCTTAGCCACCGCTTGCTTGTACCTTAAGGTTTAGAGATGCTTCTTGGCTCTGAGCTCATTGACCAAGCCTAGCTCAGCCCGAAATCTTTCCTCCGATGTGGTCTCATTGAAATTCTTTAATCGAGGGGTCGAGAAGACAATCTTGAGCGATAGCAATGTCTCTAAGCTGTATGCTAAGCTGAAGGGGTGACTCACCCAAGTTGGTCTTGGGAGTAGTCCAAGGTGCCTTTAGTATGCTTGGGAATTTGTTGACCCAGTGTCATTTGCCCCCATAATCGTCTTCTTTAGCCCTTCAAGGATGGCCCGATTGGCAATCTTAGTTAGGCTATTAGTTTGGGGATAAGTTACTAAGCTAACCTCAGCTGAATCCCATATGATTGATAGTACTCTTTGAATTTAATATTGTTGAATTGTGCTCCATTATCAGTGATGAGATCCATCGAGATTCCAAATTAAGGGGATCGATAGTGGGTTTGTCTGGAGGTCTCGAGGTGTGTGGGAGCGAGTGAGGGTTGAATTGTTAGCCATAGTATTGGAGGTGGGACTGCCTATTTAGCCAGTTAGGGTAGGAGGGAGACAATGGCTTATATCATTCCTACTAGCATCTATACTTGATGCATGAGGCTTAGGAAAGCCTTAGCAGGGACAAGCATGTGCCCCCCTTGAAGGTGAGAGCTTGGGGTTGTTAAACAAACACCAATAACGTCTTGGGATTTGTGTCGAGGTAGAGGTGTCCACTTGTGAGGAGAGTAGTAGTCCTCTTTACTCGAAGGTACTATGTGTAGGTGACAACGTTTCATCCATGGAGTGCTTATTGAACGAGTTTGCAAGTGGACATTCTTGTGACATTTAAGCCCTCCTTCTAGAGCTAAAATATTATTGTTTTGATGTTGTCGATAATGAATTGGTACGACTTGATTATATCTTGAAAGAACAAGGTTGTCTAGATGACCCACATGGCAATTGAGTGAGGGGGTTGGAGTTGGGAAGAGTTTGATCAAAAGATGATTCTGAGGTGGCCCTCAAGTCGAACTGAGGTGGGCTCCGGTCTCCTCGGGGTTCAAGGGTTAAACCGAGATGGTCCTTATCTTGGGGTTCAAGAGTTCAAGCCTTGGGGATCGACTTTTGTACCTAGGCAACCAGCGGAGGGGGATCGACAACTAATGGGGACTGGCCCATATATCATTTTATGATACATTTATATGGATGGCTAGCCCGTACAGTCTTCTATGGTGTGTCATCAGTGAAGGGAAACTGCAAGAGCATTGCTGGTTAGTCCTGATGATTGTCGAGGACGGTCGAATGGCTATCATCTAGCGAGCTGACCAGGGAGGGCATCGGCAAGTTTTGTCGCTAAGGGTTATAGCCCCCGATGGTTGATCTGTACCACCTCCCTTGGGTTGTGATCTGCTAGAGGCGACAGGTTGCCACCCTCTTGTTTACTGTTGGGAAAGGATGATCTGAGTTTTACTTTGCCCACATTAGCACCTTAGTGGCAACTAGTCGATAGGTCGATACACCAATATATTTCCTATCATAATTTTTTTTTAATCATTGACTTTCTTATCCAATGTCTATACTTTAGCTAATTTTATATTTAATTAAAAAATTATCATAGTTTTAATATCTCATTGTTTTCAATTAATTGAGACAAATGGAATGTTTTCAATGCCAATTAGATATACATTTAGAAATGACAAACAACTTACTTGATATGTTATATAACAATTAGAGAAAATATTTTCTCATTAAAGACAGGTACAACGCTATATAAGACAACCTTTTTATCTATGTTTTTATTTTGATTTAATTAAATAAATATTGAACTCTTACAAATTTTTTAATATCTAAATTAAACTTCATCGTTGGAGAGGTTTTACTCAATGCACCCTAGACGTAGTCCTCATAGGACATTGAATATGAGACATATGAGCAAATTCTCTCTTAGTTATAATCAATTTTGTCAAATCAAATTGATTATTTAATTTGATTATAATATATTAAAACTAGAAAGAAAATCATAATAAAATCGAATCCAAGATATCCCACAAGAAAATATTAGAATATTGATGAAGAGATCCTCGTTACATGAGCATCCGAGTCAATCTATGATCCACATTACCAATAAATTCTAGAATGATCATGAATTATCTTTTCTAAATCCAACTTAAGTCCTTGTACCTACTAAAGCTTTATCAATCTCAACTAATAGGTCCACACCCATCATCCCCTTCTCTCTTAATTGACAAAGTTGGTGGTAGCACAAAATCCAATTGCTCATAAACCATAAATTCCCATTGTCCTTAGAATCAATTCCAAGAACTATAGAGAACTTCAGATTTGTCAATACCATCAACCGATTCAATTTTGCAATCACTTCCTCAAGAGTCACAATCACTTCCACAAGAAATCAATCTGATTTAACTTTAACTGTTTCTATCTTATATGAATAATATGAAGACATGAACAAATGTCTCTATAATGTGAGATGTGAGATTTGGCAAGGGAAATAACTCAATCAAGTGGATCTAGACGACTAGTCTTTCTTCACTCAATAGATTTAAAGGGAAACATATTTCCTCTAATTTCTATTTATACAATCTGGATGTCTTTGATAAAAGCACAAATCTCATAGCACACGTTATCATGTTTAGGTCGTAAATGACTTTATATACCACTTTCAAAACCACAACGTATCATGCTTTTTTAATCATGCTACGAGGAAATGCTAGGTAATGGTACTAGCGTTAGCGCAATAATACTAAAATAACTTTTAATTAAATTTAAAATAAGTTTAAATTAAAATAAAAAGTTAAAAGAGGAAATCAGAGACATGCAAGCACTGTCCTAAGTGTAATCCTTAACTTCGTGCAAGATATAATCAAGATGATCACTCAAGATATAATCAAGATGATCATTCTACATGCACAATCACGAAGAATATAAATATGTTCCATATTAATAAAAAAAATAAAAAGGAACCAAAATCTTCTCTCTTTTCTTCATTCTTAAAATTTTTGATAGAATTTTAGTATATGTCAGTAATTCTCAAGGCATCAAATGTGATTACTAATTATGATCCAAATTAATAATTACTAATTATTAATAAAACATAAATAAATATCTAAAAATAGATTTAAGTTAATCTTGCTTCTTAAACCTCTAATAAGATTGCTAAATGGAGAGTAAAAAGATGTGGAAGAAGTTCAGACTAAAGTCTCTAAATAGTGAAAGGAATTTAAACGTTTTTCCATTCAAATTCTAACAACTCCTATAATATATCCTCTTTAATTATATCTTTGGATAATTAACGGAATAATTTGAATTACACCAAAAAAACTAATACCCAATGAAGAAGATGAACTTCTAGCTGACTGCACGAAGTTGAGCAATGAGACTAAGCAACTAGTCCCTTCACACTTATTTGTGTTGATTCATACATCTAGTAATGGCTCAATTATGGTTGCTTTGCTCAATAACTAAGAAGCCCTTGGTAATGTTTTGATATACTTTAAAGGATGAACCAATAAAATATGATTAAATCCCATATACAAGGAAGAAAAAACTAAAACCCAAACAGCATGAAGTAAACCAAACATAATTAACCTTTTGATTTATGGCTTAGTCATCTCATGTCAACTCAATCATTCTCTCGGGATGATTACTCCGATAAGTCAATTGGATTGTTGAGATGATCACTTTCTTAAGATAATCACACCATTAAGTTGATTAGATCCTTCAAGATCATCATTTCCTCGAGATGATCACTCTTCAAGTTGGTTGCATCATTAAGATAATTATTTTCTAAAGACCAAGACTCCCTCAAGTCAATCATTCGTGCCAAGACAATCATTTTCTTAAAGCCACTCCACCCTCACGATGATTGACCCCTCAAGACAATTATGTTGACAAGTCAATGATAACTTCAAATTGGTTGCATCATATCTTGATGTCAGTCACATTAGTGGTTAATCATGCCTCAAACATCCCTTTATACATGATACATCCAATAAAAGTTATGTTCATTGATTAATTCTAGAAAATAATATTCCCTATACCCAAAAAATGTATCCTTTATATCAATCATACATCCATCCAAAAAAAAAGAAAGCATCTAAAATTTTTTAGATATCCAAAAAGTGTTCTCTTTATACATGATGCGTTTTTTATATATATATATATATATATATATATATATATATATATATATATATATATATATATATATATATATATATATATAATATCTTAACAGGTTCAAAAATATTTTTGTTGCATGATGCATCCATTCATGATAAAAAATTATCTAAAGCACCCGATATGACCAATCATGTCTAATGTATCCTTTTTTTTACGTACAATATATTCATCCTAGACATAAAAATATTCAAATCGACCCACTAATGCACCAATCTAACATAATAAAACATATGAAGTGCTAGACAAAGCCTAATTTTTTTTTTTTGCACATAATAGATTTACAAAACTTCTAAGGCATCTTCTTTTATGTATGATGCACTCATTAAGTACAAAAAAAAATAAAAACATCCAATGCACTTGATATGACTAATTAGATCCAAAATATCCCTTTTCCATTTTCATGTATCTATCTAGAATTAAAAAAAATAAAATATTACTTTATTTTAAAACTAAAATGGATATTATACTCCATGATGGACTAACGCATATGTGGAAACATAATAAAAGACAAATGACATAATCATTATTTTTATCATGACTCAACATATGGAGTTCAGTCAATGCTCATAGTACATGCCCTATCATCTTCACAAAGATCTGATTTGATATACTACATCAACATTATATATAAAAATTATTATCTCATTAAATCGATTATAATAAGATCGAACCACATAAAACAACATTCTCATACATATTTTATTTTAAATTATCAAAATAAATATTATACTATTACGAGCTCCTAACGTTCTAAATGAACAAAAACTTCGATTGAAAACACCCCAATATAATTTTTGATAAATCATCTCGAGAAGATTTTTTTTTTACATTTTCCAACACGACTAACTCATAAAACATATCAGATCATATCAATTTTAGCAATTTGTTACCTTCATGTAATCCATAAATTTATGGATTTTGATGATCTTGTTTAAGCTCCAGCGAGTCTTTACCAATATATTATGTTCTTGATAGCAAACCTCCACCACCACTCTGTCCGTGTTCACCCACCGCGGGTGACCGTACCCTACCCACCCCCTCCATAAGACCGTTCCGACGGTTCTGCCCACGGTTGCGATCAAGAACTCGACTCTCCGTACGCAAGCTCGTGGAAGCGAGAGAGAGAGAGAGAGAGAGAGAGAGAGAGAGAGAGAGAGAGAGAGAGAGAGAGATGTCCTCCGCCGCCGTCAGATGGGTGCCGAAACCGAGACGGGAAGAACCCACAACGACCCCCTCTTCGTCCCAAACCTCGAACCCCACCCCAGATCCCGTCGGTCCCGTCCAAGAATCAAGAATTGCGGTCGGATCCGATCGTGAACGTCAGAGAGACGAATCCGGCGATCCATCCGCGATGGGTGCCACGGACGATCGCAAATATCTCGAAGCGGCAATCGGGAGATTGGATGAGCTGCGGATTAGCGGAGAGGAACGCGAGTTATCGGAAGAACAGATACGAGTCAATGACCAGATGCAAGAGGATGAGGTAATTTCTTTGGACTTCTCTTCTTGTCCTGGCTAAAGAATTCGTGACTTGTTGGTTGAACAATAGTTCCGTGTGGGGACAAGAATGAGATGATCTGACCATTCTTGACATAGTTTAGGATGTGGGTGGGGATCTTATCAAGGAGGACTAATTGCTAGTTTCGGGGGAGAAATAGTTACTTGCATCGTAGTATTGCTATTACCAGTGGAAAGGTGAGATTGATAGCTTTTCACTTTGGTTCCCTTCTCTATTCTAGGCATCTTGAATAGCGACCTCACATTCGTTGTGTACGTTTTAAAGGCATTTTATAATCGTTGGTGGCAGGGGTGGGGGCCAAAGTTACACAATTAGAGGTGTCATGTGAAGAGTGGGAAAGGTATGTGTCTACATCTATGGAGTGGAAAGGGCTTTAAGGGTGTTCTTTGGGTCAAATTACCTCACGTTGCTCTGTCACTGCTTGACAAACGTAATGGGATGATCTCCACCTATCGTAATTTTCTTTCGAACTTTCTAGCACCTGCCGATAGCAAGGGGGTTCCTCAAGAAAATCATGTTGTGGTGGCACCTTCTAAATTTTGTAAAGATTATTTAGATGGCATGTCCATGTGATGCTTGTTTGTTAATTATAAGAGAAGTAATCTTTGTCAAGTCTCTGGAATTTAGTTTACTACTGGTGAAAACTGTATCCAAAATTAGTTCGTATTCAGTGTTGGCAAATCAGTGATGTTGTTCGTTAAGCGATCGTTTCACTGATGAAAACTGTCATTCATAGTGGTTAGACTTTGTGTCTTGTGGTCACCGGAAACTTGAATAAGAAACTGACACTTCTTTAATCCAATTAGAAATTGTGAGCTCTATTGGACACTAGGGCAGCTGTTGTTGGGGCTTCTATGGGGACACTGAAAGAAAAAAAGAACTTTTACTTTAATAATTCTCAAGATACCATCATTTTACTAATTCTCAGTCCAAATGTGAAGAATACATGTCTGATAAACACCGATATCAAGTGTTAATTTACGGGAACGGGAATCTCACATAAATATTAGTGGCAATAACGGCAGTAAGACCCACCATTTATCTTGATTAGTGTTTCCTCTGCTAACAAAACATTAGCATTAAGCATGCAGCTTCTAGTATGTGGGTTAGCACATGCTTCTTAAGAGAAACACGAAGCAAGATCAGTGATTGTACTTGACTAGGTCACTAGAAATTGGCTTGAGATTTTTCATGGTCATCATTCTTGCTTTATGCGCTGAACAATGTCTCCTATGTGGCTTGATATATTTGGATTTTGAAAATAACAAAAAGGGGTAATGTCAAGACTTATTAGTAATCGACAAAGCAATGACTAGCTAGCTCCATGTTACATAGTCGTTTGGCCTATGTCGCATGATAAATCAGAAAATAATAACAGATTGGATGCCTGTTATGATGGATCCAAATGTATGAAGATCAAGTTTTTTTAATTTGCTTTAGTCTAGGAAATCCGATTATGATGCATTCCAATCTTGGAGTTAAGTTTTTTAATTTGTTTGTCTAGAGATCCTATCATGATGCATCCCAGTCTTTAGGATGGTGAGAATGATGAGATAAGATCTTTAGGAAGTTCAAATTATTTTGAACTAATAGAAAATGGAATAAAGCCTATCTCATCCAACCTTTGGGTGTTTTGTCCTGATTCTAGTTTTCTTCTTCCAATCCAGTCTCCTACTCCCTTGCCTTTTCACTTTTATTTCATTAAATTAGTTATCTCTTGCACTAGCATGTTATCTTAGACTTTTAAGAGATACTATACCAAATAAGAGTGTGGAATTGCACTGCCACATTCAGGTGAAACTTATTGGCCACACGGTTTTAGTGAATAAGACCTTGGAGGCAAGATAATATTGCAATGCAGCCACCTTACAAGGTCTAGATTAACCTTTGTCAAGAATCTGAAGCCGTTGCTGTAAGAACATCCAAGGCCCATAGCTTTTACATCACCTTGGATTTTCTGTCTACCTTGTTCATTGCAAACACACCACAAAACACTTAGTAGAAGAGCATCAGCCAACAGCCTTACGCATACACTCTGTCATATGCCTATACATCAATTATTTTTACAAAAACATTATATAACATTAAACAAATTATTGTTCCAGAGATTTATTTTAGAAGTGAGGGCTTCAAGTAGCAATTTTTACACATCTCAAGTTGCAGGCCTAGAAAAGACCAATGCCTTTCATGCCTCCAGTGAGTTGGCTTTTGGGCTACATTGACTCATTGTGACAACTGGTAATGATGAGAGGCACTTTATTAACTAAAAGTCCACAAAAGGGTTATCCACCATATAACTTGTGATTAAGAGTGTAGTTGCTAGAAGAACTTCCTAGGAGGAAACAGAATGAACAAGTAATAGGAATAGGACTACTACCGCAATGCTACATAAAGTGCGTGATGATGATTGCTTGTCTGTAGTTTGGACTTTCTACATAAATCTTGAGTAACAGCCACAAACATATATAAAAGATCAATAGGATATGTAAATCAGATAAAAGGTCAAGTGCTTAAATGAGAAAAAAGAGAAAAGTGAGAAAGGCAAAAAAAAAGAATGTAATAATAACCTCGATGTGCACCAAATTGAATAGTTTCTTCAAAATTCTTTATGCTCTGATGTTGATTCTAATGATAATCATCCCTTATGTGTTTTACATGAGCTCTGACTAGTTTAGATTCGATCAAGTTCTTGCTGCCCATTTTTCTTTATGCAGTTAAACAAATATTTCCAAAGATGCAGTATTTGAGTTGATTCTTGGTCTTATTTAGCATAATA
The DNA here is from genome assembly GCA_024322285.1 of Musa beccarii. Classification (NCBI taxonomy): domain Eukaryota; kingdom Viridiplantae; phylum Streptophyta; class Magnoliopsida; order Zingiberales; family Musaceae; genus Musa; species Musa beccarii. The sequence continues at coordinate 42,083,612 of CM044397.1, forward strand.
TTCTTTTATCAAAGATTGAATAATGTTGCGAAGATGGACATAATCATTTCTGGCTTAATGTGTGTTCATGGGAAAAGAAGTTAGGTCAAAATTTGTTTTTAGTCATTGTTGGTCTCTGATATACAGGTGTTGGCTCTGGAAGCAATTTATGGGGACAATGTTTTGAGCTTTGATAAAAAAGAGGGTTTAAGATTTTTCCAGGTTTGTTTAACACTGATCTTCTTGTATGCAATTGTGTAAACTATAACATTAGGTGGTTGATTACCTGACGTCTTTGGTGTAGATACGCATGGAGTACGATCTCCCTGACTGCATCAATGTATCTGCGATGCTCCAAGCATCTGCCACTAAGGTAAAATCTGGGTCAAGAAGTCTAAATGGGAGGACAAAAAGTGATGATTCTAATGAATTTTTGTACACTTTCAATGTTCGATATTTGCCTCCGCTACTATTGACGTGTTTACTGCCTAAATCATATCCAAGTCATCGTCCCCCCTACTTTACCATCACAGTGGATTGGTTGAACTCTGAAAAAATTTCCAGTCTTTGTCATAAGCTGGATGCCATATGGATGGAGCAACCAGGACAGGAAATTACATATCAGTGGGTAGATTGGCTACAAAATTATTCTCTTTCTTACCTTGGGTTTGATAGTGGTGTGATGCTGGATCAATATGACGTGCAAGATGTGAAAGATATCCGTGCCAATTTTGGAAATGCCCGACCGGAGTTTATCATTTCCTCTATGATCAGTTATGATGAGGAGAAACGCCATCAAGCTTTTCTTAACAATCTTCATCAGTGTATTATCTGCTTCACTGAATCTGCAGGTAAAATAAAGTAGCTCCTTCCTTTGAATGTTATGATTTTTTTTAACATCCAAAATGTATGCTTGTTTGGTAGTTTATATCCCTTATATGAATTTAAATCCTTAAAAGTCCTATATGCGAGTTAATGCAGTTAGTTTAGTATTATTCTGTTCAATGTGATTCTTGGGAGTGCATCTCCTAGTATTTCAGTTGTTCAACACATTCTTGGCTGTGCAAATTTTGGTCAGTATAATAATTGCCTTATAGCTTATCAATTGATAACCAAAAGATAAATGTGCACTACTCTTTCAAAATAGTCCTATAAGCTTCTTTTCTCACCCTTTCTTATGGGAACCTCCTAGACTCCTTGATTCAAAATTACAAATCTTTGAGCCTGGTCATGATTCATGCTCTACCAAAATTTTGCATTTGGTAAGATCTCAATTTTCATTTGAAGTCCCAATTGCTAATCAGTTTCTTCTATTTATCATGTTGAGGACTTAATATATCACCATTCGACCTGATGAGATAACTGATCCATTAACTTGAGTTTAGACCTACTTAATATAGAACTCAATCATAGCCATCTATTCAAAAGATCATGCTGCTGCTCCTAGGTAAGTTTCGTTCCTATCTCACTTTATGGTAACCTATGGATGCCATTTTGTTTTTTAATTATTCAGCACTTATTTGTATTCTAATAGCTATGCTATGTTTCACCCCTTACAATTGCTATATTGAACCACCATTAGTACATTATATTTCATCTAAGTTAATAAACTATCGCGCAGAGGGTTTGAGATGTGTAAATAACTTCTCTACTTGTAAGGTTAAGGCTGCATATATTAACCCTCCCAAGACCATGTATTGGTGGGAGCTATCATGAACTGGGTTGTCCTTTAATGCTTGGCAGGGGAAGCTGAATTGATAAATGTCCTCGATATATATAGCATAATAAGGATGGCTTCTGACAGGAAGCTGCCTATGCTAAATGCTTAGTAACAATACAGAACCAACCTTGAACAAATCTTAAACTTCTCAAAAGAGCTAGAAGCCCTATTTCCTATGAGATAACAAACAAGGATGTGAGAGATCGACCAGAAAAGCTTTAAAATGCTCTTCTTCTTTCTTGTACATCTGTGTATCTACTTGCAATTAATATCCATAAATGTGCTCCATGCAGCTAAAAACTAAAGTACAAAATGATTTGCCAGAGTGAATACTAGAGTGATAAGATCCTGTCATGCTTGGAGAAAAGCCTATCCACTGTTCATCTCTGTTTACTGCAAGATTGAAAGTTTGACTTGCCAAGCCTTTCATTGTCTTTCTCATTATATTTACATATTATTCATATCAGTCTGATTCCTCTCGTACAAATTAGACGGTTAGGAATGTCCACTTCATTAGAACTTAACTGATGGAACAGATTACCCACCAAACTTCAGTAACAAATGACTGGTTGTGGAATTACTTCATCATTTATATAGTCAGAATAGTCCTACATTTCCTATTACAGAGATGGGAAGACATGGTAAACTGAATTCTAAGTTAGGTTTGCTAATATTATCAAAAGATCCATTGACTCCAAGATGTATCCTTAAACCAGTCAATTAGACTCTTAGGTACTGTTTTTTTTTTAAGTTGCTTACTCGTGAACCTGTGCATAAACTTTATCGATGGGCTTTCTCAATTTGTTTTTACCTTCTAATATCTAGTGTTCAGTTTTTCGGCATAGTTTCTTCTTACTACCTAATATATCATCACCGCTGGCATGTACTATTTTAGTTGTACTTATCCTACTAATCAATAGATAGATACTGTTACATAATAGATTTGGTTTGATTTAAGGGGATCTAGAAGCTTCCCATGTGAACTATCAACTATGATTACCATCAACTTCTTTATTAATGCAAAAAGGGAAAGAGCAATAGTTTAGTATGGCTTAAAAGCCTACAGTGAGTCATACATAGAAGGATACTCGTATCCTGTATTAATCATATTAGGATTCCGATATAGTCTAGGATATCTTATTACATGAAAAACACATTAAAAATAAATCAATTATTTTGATGCTGCAGTATCCAGCACTTTGCTACAATAACTGCTTTACTTTCCTTTATATTGTGATTATGTTGGTTCTTGGGTTCACGGTCATGTCCTAATTGACTTAGAATTGATGCCCTATATTGCCTTGTCTTTTTTGGATCCTTCCTGATCAGTTCAGGAGTCTTCCGATTCTTCCCTATTGATGTCCACAAGTTACCTCCATTTGGACATAAGAAGCCTTTGTCTCTTAACACGTCAGTCTTCTCCTAAATTTTAGTCGGTCATCATTTTTAACCTTGCGATGGCAGATTTTTATAATAATTTGTAGTGATGCAGGACAATATTTATTGTTGTCACTTGTCAGAGTAAGTTTGCTTCTTTTAAGTCTCGGCGACTAAGGTTCAAATTGCATTGACAAGCTCCTTGCTTGCAAGGGAAAGACTACATATATTAACCCTCATACTCTACATTGGTGGAAGTTCTGCCTTGTGCAACGGATCACAGACTTTTTTTTCTATGACAAAAATAGGATTGAAAAACTTGATAATGAAGATTTTGTTTTATTGATCATTTACTTACCATTTACTTTGAAGCAAAATTCCAACGTGAACAAGCATATTTACCTAATGACCAGATTTTTCCTAGGTACTTAAGAGTGAATGAACTACTTGAGTTCTAGGTCATTGCATTCTCATCTAGACCATCAAGAATCTTAATGCTCTGTAGAAACACCTCCTATTTGTCGGCCATGATACCACCACTATTACAACTGAGCATTTTAACTTAACACATGAAAGATACATCATTTATGGGTGTGGTAATGGCTTGTAATGCTTTTTCTCTCTTTAAATGGTAATTTTTTAATTGAATTTCTTTTAGTTAGAAATACTTATAGTCATATCTACAATAACGATTTAAAAAATACTAGGTGCCAAAAAACGTCAAGGTTCAAAAACGCCCGAGGCGCTAGGCGCTCGGCGCTCACCCGAGCAAAATGAGGCGCTAAAATATAAAAATATATAATATAATATAATAAATATAATTATTTAAATAAAAATATGATATTAAATTGAAAAATCTTACAAAATCACAATATCACATTAACAAAAAATTTCAAAATTCAAAACAATAACAATAATTTCAAATAAATAAAAATTAGCAGTATTAAAATCAAAATAATATATTATAAATCTAATAAATAAAAAATAATGTTATTAGTATACAGTTAACACTATCAAGTTGATGTGAAAAGAGGGAGTAAGAGTAACAGCAGCGACGAGCAGCAACAGCGAGAGCGACGATAGTGGCGAGCAAGACAGCAGCGGCGAGTAGCGATAGTGGTAGTGGTAACGGTAGCGGGGGTGCAAAGTAAGAGTAAGACTGAGGTTGCTGATTGAGAGAAGCAGCAACGGTAGCAGCAAGTAGCGGGAGCGGCGACGATGCTTGGGCAATGGCAGATGGCAAATGAGCAAAGAACAAAGAATGGCGGCAAGTGACAATGGAAGTGGCAGCGGAGAGAGGCCACGGCAACAGAGAGGAAATGTCGGTGATAGAATCGTGAGCAGGGTTAGGGTTGGGGAAGTCACAAGAGGGATGCTAGGAGGCTGATATCAAATTAAACCAACTAAAGCACCAGAGATCGAACTAGACATAAAACACTGGTTTGGTCGCCTGGTTTAACCCGAGCGCTTGCTCGAAGCGCCCGACACCTGGGCTCTGGCAAGCGCCCAGGTGGCGCCTCTTTGAAACAAGGCGCTTGGACATGAAGCGAGGCGTTCGGGCCTCGCCTCGCCTGAGCGCTTAAGCGAGCGCCCGAGCGCCTATTGAAATCGCTGGTCTACAACATGCAATAATGCCTCAGTTATTTAAGGTCAGCTACATGAATATTTTAGCATCATTAAATTATGTAAAAATACTATCCTTAGTTCAGTTATGAATACTTAAATCTTTATTTTTATGCATGTATCTTATTATGTATAAATACCTTTTGTTTTGCATTCTTCTTAAAGATATCATCAATCAAAATGTTTTTGGTTCTATCAAGATGTTTCTCGCATTAAATACCCTTTTATGATCTTTTACATGCTTCATTAGGTACAAGTTTTATCAAACTTCCTTGTCAACATTTCTTTTGCTGGAAATGTATGGAAACTTACTCCAATATGCATGTGATGGAGGGCACTGTGACCAAGTTGCTGTGTCCTAATGATAGATGCGGTGGTTTTGTTCCTCCTGGTTTACTGAAACGACTACTTGGAAGTGAAGCCTATAAACGATGGGAATCATTAGTGTTGCAGAAGACATTGGACTCAATGACTGATGTAGCCTACTGTCCTAGATGTGAAACAGCATGCTTGGAAGATGAGGAGCATCATGCTCAGTGTTCAAAATGTTTCTTCAGCTTTTGCTCCCTTTGCAGAGAACGCCGTCATGTAGGAGTGGAGTGTATGACACCGGAAGTAAAGCTACAAATTTTGCAGGTACCAAATGCAGCAGTCTATTATTTGATTTTGCTGAATTTCTGGATAAATTCACTTGTGATCTAAGTTGCAACATGGTGTAAGGTTGCATTTTTGCGATCTAGGAGATATAGTTTCGAGCCATGGAAATAACCTAGGAGGGGTAAGGCTGCGTATATTGATGCTTGCCGAACCCCATGTTGGCAGGAGTCTTGTTCACCTAGACTGAAAAAATTCTGTCCAATTGGTATTTTATATGAAATGGCAGACAAAGTGGGGTTTAAGATTATTCACTGTCTGAGTTGCAGCAAAGGAAAATCCTTATGGAAAATCGACTATGGTAGATGTTCTCTTCAGACAACGATCGCCAATCCTTCAACAGGATATGCAGCCCGTGTTATTATCATGGCTTCCCAATAGTCACACATTAAGATATAAGAAAATGAAGGGGGGCTTATATATGACTTGTTCAATCTCTTTCTGATGACCTGAAATTAAAATTTTCACATACAAGTTCTTAGACTGTTGGTCGGTTTATCAGGTCACAGTAAAGAGCATTGGGGCAATCATCGGCACCCCACATGGATTACCTATGCAAATGTGGTGTGCCATATGGGAACATCTGGGATTTTTTAGGGAAATACCTGACAACTAATGATGACATCACATCATTAGATCCACACAGGAGGTAGTGCTAGTAAGTTATGAGGGTTATCGTTGGAGAAAAATGATAATGGATTGCACTTGATACGGCTCTCAGGTTCTTGTGACTCGAGATTCTTGCCAACCGAGTCACAGGTTCATCTATCATCTGAAATAAGTTGGAGCGTTGAGATAGTGTGTTTTCTTCTACTTTGGTGGTGGAAAAAGAGGTTTGTGTGCACCATACAGGTAGGTACCTGATTTTATCTGAAAGAGAGGCTGGCATTCAATGTGCAGAATTTACTTGGTTTTGGTTTTTAGAAGGATTGTTTTCCTAAAGAAGACCAACTCGGACTGTTCATGGGTTATTTTCTTATCCACCAGAGGAAGTTGGGTTTTTGCTATATAAATTTTCTTATTTTGTGCGATGATAAAATTTCGGCAATCCTAGTTTAAAAAAAATCATTTCTTCAATGATGTATTTTTTTCTATAATGAGATTGTTTGGCATGTTTTTGTTACAGGCACGCCAAAGTTCTTCTAATCTTTCACGAAACCAGTTACACGTGGAGCGTGAGATGATAAATGAGATCCTCAGTGTCAAGGAAGCACTTCGTGATGCTAAGCAATGTCCGGCTTGCAAGATGGCAATCTCAAGGACCGAAGGATGCAACAAGATGGTGTGTCAGAACTGTGGGCAGTATTTCTGCTACCGCTGTAACAAGGCAATTGATGGTTATGACCATTTCAGGTGATGACTTAATTGTTGTGGTTATGCTTTGTGGTCAGTTCGAAATAGTGACGAGTTGTTGATATTGTAGGGAAGGGTGTGAGCTGTTCCCCCGCGAAGAGATTGAACGCTGGGAAATTCAGATGAATGCAAGGCAGGTGGTTGGCCAGATACGAGCTGAATTATATCCAAATGTTGGTCATCCATGCCCTACTTGTCGTCAAGTAAATCCAAAGGTGAGCCTACGATTCTTGACTCTCTTGAAAGCAAGCGATCGTATTAAATGCCTCTAATCATACTGATTGTTTTTTGTCCGTCCAGTTTTTCGCTATGATGTAGCTTTATATGCTTGGAGATAAATCCATGATGTGCATGAATAATACTCACACTGCATGCCAGAAAATTAGTGACCTAGTCAGAGTTATTGCTTTGAATTAACTTTTGATGCATTTTCAAACTTAAACACTGTCATTGGTAGTCATGTAATTTGTACATTTGTAGAACAAGAAACATGATTACCGCATGCAAATAATCCACCTTCATGCTTCAGCTCCTGCTTCATGCATGTATTAAATAATCCGCATGTTGCTCCGGCGCCAGATGGGTTTCTGATGGCAGTTTAACCAATAAAAGGCTGTGGTTTCTGATGGCAGGCATTTTAGGCATGTTTATCACACCATCAATTTGTTGCTTGATCACCATGTCGTCTTGGGATCACGTTGCATCAATATGTGGTATAACCATCACAGTCCAGAGAGAGGTTTTCTTAGTTACTCAAGCAGAACTCTAATCATTTTTATCAAATCACATGATCGAAGTTGCTCATTTTTTTTCTTTCTTAATTCGGTAGTTCGTATTTTAACAAATCAACTGATGATGATCTTTTTTTTTTCTTGTCTTAAAACAGGTTGGTAATAACAATCACATCTTCTGCTGGGCTTGCCAAAAACATTATTGTGCATTGTGCCGGAAAACTGTGAGGAAAAGTTCCGAGCATTTTGGACCCAATCGATGCAAGCAACACACCTTGGATCCCTGATATTAATTTTGGTCCCTTTGGCCAAAGATGATGAGTCCAGTTAAAGTATCAACCAAAGAAACGCACCTGAAAATAACATGGGAATACTACAGAATATGAAATACCTGTTTGTTAAAATGATGGCGTCGTTAGTGTGCTGTGATCTCACTCAGCGGACTGTTTAATTTTTGTGCCTATCTACCGTTGCGTTTCTGTAGCAAGTAAAGATGTCAACTGATTTATGGCCATGTTAGTCCTATTGACAGGCATGCCATCTGAGACCATTATGACTCGAACAAAACCCAAAAAACGATGGTAGAACGAACATTCGCCATTTCGATAGTAGCCACAAAGGACTATCATAAATTAACCAAACTCATAAAGCGATGCTTCAATACTGCTTCGGCAATTGGACGTTGACGGTAATCAGGATTAAGCATTGCCTGTCGCAACACAAAGAAAATGTTACAATAAGCATTTAGTAATTTTGGTTCTTAATCTAGTGTTATGACTAGTAAAAAAAAGCACCCAAAATACAAAAGTCTTTTTTGGGCATTACATGGTTAACTGATTCATTTAAAATATACAACAATGAGTATATGAGGACCGTGACTAATATGCATAAGCCACACAAGATATTAAAAAAAAAAAAAACATGTACAAGAATACTGACCTGAAGCAACTCCCAGCCAGCACCATCACCTAGATCTAGAAACTTGACAGCTTCCAATAGACGGTCATCTGCTAAACAATACCTACAGAAGCATATGGAGTCAGTTCAATGTATCATGCCATCAACTCTGAAAAAAATGTTCGGAGGAATATTATTTGCAGTAGATTGAAGCCTAAACACAATTATGAAAGAAATCGGAGCCTTACATAATTATTCAAAACACAAAAAAAAAAAATCACAAAATATGCCATACATGCTATCTTATATAACCGTTTTAAGCACCTGCTATCTTATAGGATCAGAAGTAATGGCAACAGCACCTACATACATGCACAGTTTGCTGACAAGCTACTGATGCATCCAATTAAGGACCGTATCATTAGTCAAAGACCATCAAAATCCATTCCTAGTGTCCTCTGATGTCTTCCTCCCGTGACCATTATCATGAATTAATTCACCTCTCTTGGTGCACTACACCTGCTTGGGACATGTTCTACCTCAAATCTAACCGCTGATCAGTGTTAGCCACAAACCAAAATTTTAGACCTTGATTCTAGCCAACCTCTAATGGGTCCACCATAAAATTCAACAACAATTGACAATAGACATTGATCCACACAAAGTGTCATATGCCAATCCGTATTGCTCCAACTGCTGATCGGTGTTGTCCCTAAACCAAAATTTTAGACCTTGATTCTGCCCAACCTCTAATGGTGTCACCATCAAAATTGACAATACATGCAGATTTCCACATCAGATAATAAAATTTCGAGGGATCACGTGGAACATTTTGCTGAAAAATAAATAACCAAACATGATTCATGGTAGTTTGGCCTAAAGGAAGCATACAAAGCCCAAAATTATGTTGATAATGGAACATAATTCTTAACGAGAAGCATCTTTTTTATTATTATTCTCACAAATATCACAGTAATATCAATCACATATTTTCTCTCAGATGACCTGAAACAAACATTAGCTGGCTCTATACGAACAACGTAAGCGGAACTACAATTTGCAAAAACTACAAGTTCAATTTCTTACTCTCTTACAGCTTGAAGGTCAAGCTGAAATGTATTTTCAAGAAGCCTCTGCAAGTTAACAGAACAAATGATTAGACTTTATATGTTGCAAAAGGAAAAAAGAACAAAAACTAGCAAGTCCAGGTGCATTCTACAATAATAAATTCCTACTTACTTGCAAGGAAATGCTATCCATAATGCCTGCCTCACAAAAAGGAATAAACGCTAAGTACGCAAGAAACAGTCCGGCTTCATAACTGTTTTAATGATATCAATAATTTTAGAGGTAATTTGTTCGACACGTATGCACAATTTGCTTCAATAAAATTTTTAAGATAAATAAAGAAAACAAATTAAAGCAAGGAACCATATTGCCATATAAGCTTTGCAAAACCTACATGTCATCAGCTATTCCATAGGCTCGTTTCTCCAAAGGAGTAAAAGCCCCAGCTGCCGATGCCCGTCGCCATAGTCCTTCTGAGAGTGTACTCTGAGCTGTTCCTAAAGATGAATACCTGCCAAATCTTTTAAGTCAATCACAGATATTCATTCATAAGAGAATCTAAAGCACCACATAACAGAACTGCAAGCTTACAGCAAAGAACTGCATAGGATTAGTGTAAATATGTGGAGTAGCATTGTAAGCTAATTTTGATTGTTTAAACTCTTCAAAGTATCAACAGGTACTAAAATTGTAAGAAAAATGTCAGTATGCATTCTGGGCTGGCCAGGCTAAGCCAGTAATGTTCCCACTAGATATACAGTCCACCAAGGGATTGAGCTTATTTTAGTGCCCAAGCCAGAAATGTGCTCAGATTCAGAGGCCTCGTATCCTAGTGAATTTTCTGTGGGCTGTCCTGATCTAGCACACCCAGGCCTTTTCTTATGAACATACAAATTACACTAGGATGTGCAAAATTTTAACATCTCATGAAAAAAAAAAACACAAAATTAGAATCCCAAAACATCTTATTATTGGAACATTTGATATGTAGGCACAGGCACTGCTATATACAGTCAACATTAACTCAGATGCTGCTTGAATAAATTAGATTCTGAATAGCAATTGGGATGCTCATTTGGGAAATACTCATTGCAAGCCAGTTTTGGTTAGCACTGACTCGAGTATTTTGCATTCATGTGACTTGGGTGAAGAATCTAAATTCGAATCAAATTGAATAATATCACAACAATGCCTACCACTTACCAATGAAGAATAGCAAAATTACTAAAAGAAATTGTCAATGAATTATCTAACAGGTGCTGTCTTTATGCACAGCTAGATACATATTTGATAAACAATTTTGACAGCTTTGTGAAAGTGTTTTTTTTATCAAACAAAAACACAATACAAATTTAAATAATCCTTTTACAGGAAAAGCAATGGAAAAATAAATCTTAGCTTACCCAATATCAACTGAAAAGGACAAGTCACGGAGTTTTGGCACCAAATAAGAGGCATCTTTCTCCACCATTGTGCTGCCAAGATAACATACAAATTCACCCTATTGGATAAAAATGTTCAACAAGCATTGGGAAGAAAAATGCTTCCTATATATTTATGCATACTTTAGAACAACTGAAGAGGGGCCAAGACTCTGGTGTAATCTGTCATGATCATGCATGTAGGCCAGACCATTCATAGCCCCATTAAGCAGTTTAATAACAAAAATTCTTCTTCGCTTTATTTTTTGTTCCTTAATAAAAGGGTTCCAGAAATTTTCTCCTTTAGCTGTATCCTTTGAATTTGCTTCACTCACAGATTTGCCATAGTTAGCAGCACTATATTTCCCATCATTCCTAAAAGCAAGCCACTGCAAAGAAAATTTTGTTAGCAATTACAAAGTTGATATGGATACAAAAGGCATAGCAATTCTTAGTAACAAACCTGCTCCCCCATTTTCGTCTCAAAACCACCTAACAAAAACTGAAGATTTGGACATATTTTTTCTGTATCGCTCTGCAAGCCACAGCGCCAACTTCATAAATTAGAAGACAATATTTTTATAGTCAAAGTTAAGCAATTCCAGTGATGAGTTTTCAAGTAAAAAAGTATCTTCAAGAACTTAAGTGGCGACAAGTTGTCCTTACTTGAAGGAAAACATGGGCACTTAGCTCACCGGCAGCCATCATATCTGCTTCGACACCACCAGCTCGTCGTCCAGGATATACCTCAATAAATATAAGCTAGCTCTTAGCGATAAAGAAAGTTGTGATCTATGGATTTCATCCTGATCTACAGGATAAAAATTAGCTGCCTTGACAGCTGAAACAGAAGAACCAATTGATTACACCCTGACAAACCAAATCCAGAGTGGTCAACCAATATATTCACCTTGCTCATCACCCTATGGTTCTAGTTAATTCTGGGTATACAAATAAGAAACAATGGTTCTTTTTAGGTCACTGTTTTGTCCATGTCTAAGACTGTACCTACAATGTACATGTGATACTAGGAGGCGAAGAACTGCTGAGTATCCTAGCAGTTAACAATATGGGCACTTCAATCTTTATGAATGGTAAAATAGCTCATTCTGTGCAGTCAGGGACTCAGATGGCAATGGGATGGAGTACAAAACATATTTATGAAGCTTGTATGTGATGACTAAATAGAAATAAGAGGTAGAAGAGTGGCAAAAGAAAGAACTGTCAGTCATTGTCAATTAATAATAGCAGCTCTAACAAACGTTCGATACAACTCCAGAATGTGGATAATGAAACTATGAACAGTATCATCAGATGAAATCTTTACTTTATAGGTGTAGGCATATCTTATTTACTTTTTAAAATTGAGTCATACAACCTTCGAGCAATATACAAATATGATCTCTTTCAGCATGCATTAGTGCAAGCGATCCATCCAGACTATGCATCCATAAACCTAAATGCTTGTATCAGATTTAAAGAAAAATAATCATGCTAGACCTCTTTACAAATTACCCCATATAGTTAGACCTTTTTAGCATCCCGAACCATAAACTTAAAAAATTTACATTGTAATCCCTATTGTTATAAAAGTAAAATATTTAACTTCATTTACTCTTACATCGTCAATTTTACAAGCGAAAGATACAACACGTGACATCACATGTAGGAATGACACGAACATGATGAGAAAAAAGATAATTTCAACATCCCAACTACGTTTTCTTTCTTCTTAGTCGATTGTTGTGGTGGTGGCGGACGACTGCACCGTTGGGGTCATGGGTGGCTATTGTGATTGTGATTTACGAGAACGATGCAGTGGTCGACGAGAACGATGCGGGGATGTCCTTAGAGACGAGCCGGGTGGAATCCTGAAGGTGGAGATGAGGTACTTATGTGGCTTCTTGCGAAGGGAGGAGGAAGAGAAGGGAGAGCGACGACGAGAGGTGAGACAAAAGGAGAGGAGGAAGAGGATGACGCAGATGCCGAGCAATGCCGACGTAGATGCAAAGCGTCGGCAATTTGCGTCATCCTCTTCGTCCTCTCCCTTTGCCTCACCTCTCGCCACCGCGCTCCCTCCTATTCCGTTGACCACAACCACAATAGTCACTCGTGACCCTAACGACACCGTCATCCGCCACCATCACAACAGTCAACTAAGAAGAGAGAAACGCAAATGGAACATTGAAATTGCCTTTATACCCATCGTTTTGGTGTCATTTCTGCACATGCAGTCATGTGCTGTATCTTTTGTAGATAAAATCGATGACATTAGAGTAAATGGAGTTAAATGTTTTACTTTCGTAACTATAGGGATTCCAATATATATTTTTTAAGTCTAGGGACAGGATTGCTAAAGAGGTATAACTACAGGGGATAATCTGTAATTAGCCCTGATCAGACACTCAAACACAGTTAACAATATGCCATGACAACAATTTTGCCAGTTCTGTGTCAAAGTAGACGCTAAGTTTGCTATATAACATTCTGATTAGACATAGCGATCACATTATGATAGGACACACATAATTCAAAGCTAACATAAAATCTCAATACTAAGACAAGGAAATTACACATGCAGAATAATGAAGAAGAAGAATTGCACAGGAAAAGAAGAAGAGCAGATGAACCATTTTCCTTACTTATTGCAAATCATCCTAGTAGATGAATACCTTGAAAATGACTCGGGTCCCCTTCAATGGACCTTGGATTACTCTTCCCTCGTAAAGCCTGAAAAAGACTGCAATGATGATAACATTACTATGTCAGTGAACAAAAAAGCAAATAGGACTGTGTGCAAATTGGCTCATGCTAGCAAAAGCACCTGATCTTCACTCGGCCCTCGCCAACGTCTTGGACTCTCAGACGTTCCATGTCTTCCGAAGAGTATCCAGGAGAGAATTCATCAAACACATTAGCATTAGAAAACCCTCCTGATTGAAATGATGAATAGCTGTTCGAAAAAGCCAACCCAAATGTGTTAGAGATCCCTCGTAGTTGCTTCAACTGCAAGATGACAGTTAACAAACGCCAAGATCCACACGGGAAGGAGAAACTACTAAACCCACATGCCAAGGTAGGAAACCATACAAACCCTAAGGAACTAAATAACCAAAATATACATGAAGGAAATCCAAGATTCAAGCCGGACCTCAACAGAAGAACGTGCATCTACATGATTCTCAAAAACTACATGATCAGAATCCCAAAACCCGAGTCCAATTCTATCAGAAGAACATGCATCTGTAGATTCTTCAGTAACATGATCAGAAACCCAAGATCAGAGTCGAATACTTTCAGAAGAATATGCATCTATAGATTCTTCAGTAACATGATCAGAACCCCAAGACCCGAGTCGAATCCTGATCGAACCCTACCAGAAGAACAAGCATCCGAAGATTATCCAAGAAATACATGATCAGAATCCAAGATTCGGGCGAACCGGACGTGCATCTAAAGGTTCTTCAAGAAAAGTACATGATCGGAACCCAATATTCTTCTGAAACCGCGAAGCGGTCCAAGAAACAGAGGCGAAGGCGAGAACGCGTAAGAAAGAGAATGGGGGAGGGACCTGGTGATGTTCATGAAGCCGTAGCTCCCGACGAACCTCCCGACCTCGAACGCGTCCGGCTCTGTGATCAGGTCGGCTCTGATGGAAGCATGCCTCGTCCTCCGGTCGCCGTGAATCTTTCCGATCGAGCAACTTCTTGAAGCCGATCGAACGAGGCCGTCGAAGGGCTTCGTCGCGATCCTTGCGACGGAGGAAGATGAAATCGGCATGGCCATTCGAAGCTCTCTCTCTCTCTCTCTCTCTCTCTCTCTCTCTCTCTCTCTCTCCCGCTTCTATGGCGGAAGGCAGGCGATCACAGGAGCGGATAAGTGGATGGGTAGAGGTGGGAAGTGAATGGACAAAGTGGGGGAGCGCGCGAGGGCAATATAATAGCTTAAATTAAGATGTTGGCAATCCCTTCGTATTGTCGCCGCCTATAAAAATAATAATATATAATTCTATTATTTATAATCTCTCCATTACTAATTATTTTTTTTATTCTTATAGCATATTGAGATGCTGACAATTAAAGCTTGGTTCTATACATTTTTGGATTTTGATAGGAAAAATATTTTTTATGATTTTAAGTTTTTCTCCGGAATGTCGAGAGTATGATCTTTAAAATTTCTACAAAATTAAAAATATATAATTTTTTGAGTTATATAAGAAAATGTGAAAAAAAATTTATGTTTAAGTGAGAATTTACATGTTGAAATTTGGTTTTATATATCAAAAAATACTTTTGGTATCTTTGGATTTTTCTGAGATAGTGAGAGTCTGATCTATGAAAATTTTAAAAATAAATAAAAATATATAAAATTTTTAAATTTATGTGAGAGATATAAAAGAAAATTTATATTTAAATGAGAATAAGTCGAGTAGAAAATTTTAATTTTATTTATGGATAATGATGGAGGTGTGTATCAATACCACCCTCTTGCCGATGACGCACCGTCATTTCGTCATGAGGGCCGAGGTGGTAGGGCAAATCGACGTAGCTCAAAACCCCTCGACCATACAGAGTGCACGGAGTAGCACGGTGCTGCGTTGGAAAGCTCGGGACGACGCCTTGGTAGCACCTCCGAGCACGCGATCGTACCAAAACAAACGTCGACTGGAGTAGCATAGCACCATCTTGGGAAGCCCGGAGCAGCACAGCACCATCTTGGGAAAGCCCGGAGCAGCACCTCTAAACATGCACCCAATCTTGTGCGAGCGTAGCACAAAACGACGTTGCCTCGGAAAGCTCGAGACAGTACCACCATAACCCATCAAGGGATCAGGTACTATCAAGCCCCTCACCTGTATAAAAACCCCTAGGGTGACATCATCTTAGGGATCGAAATCCAGCTCCCTCTCACCAACATTAACTCAAGCTTCGAAGGGGTCAAGTCGGAAAAACTAATTCCGACTCGACCTATGTGCAAGGATCGACGGGTGCATGGTTAACTGATCGACGAAAGGAAGAGTGTCGCCCGAGAAGACGAGCAACTAGCTCTACTCTACCCAACATTGACTTCTTATTCAAACATATATCATGACGATTTAATACATTCGAGGCCGGACCTAGCCGTGCTGACACTACGGCCACGACGTGAACGTACGATAACGGATAGAAATTTGCATGTTGACCTTACATAAGCTTTCCTATATGTTTTTTATCGTTCATCAGTGCGATTTCTTTTGATACTTCAAATTTTCTCTCGAATCACAAGCTTGCCGGACGGGAGCAGCGGGAGATCGGCGCCGCCGGCCGCCGGCCGCAAGCCTGACCACAAGGCCGCCCGACGTCTCCCTCCCCGCGCCCAACGTCGCCGAGGCCAAGCTTGCGATGTCGGACTTCATTCCAAAGTGGGAATCACAGCCTCTGCTCGGTTATGAAATCAGTGCATCATTGCAGTTTTCCGGACCTTAAGCCTTCTAGATCGGAGACGATGCATGTTTCTGCAACTGGGGGGAGGGATGAAAACCTCATCTGTGGAGTCTTCTCAACTGCGAGTTGTGTGCTGTGGGTGCTCGAGCTGGACGAAGCTAAGTACAAGCACGTGAAAGGTGGTCAACAGAGTGGGAAGCTATCACTTCCCCATCTGTTTAATCCACTCAGTACTTGACGGAGGTGAGTTACGGCCGGCGTAGCTAAGAGGAGAAAGGAGGCAGTAGAGCCTTAGTTCCAGCCACCGAAGTAAACAGTGGCAAGAACCACCGAGCATCCCTCCGGTAGAGGGCATCACCCCAGGTCGCAGCAAAGCAAGAGGCGGTTCTGATTAATGGCCGCTCTCGACGATGAGGAAAGTTGATGCAGTAGCTGCTGCTGCCACTGTCTTGCTGCCGTCAAAAAGTTGCCTTCGGTTCTGGCGTCAAATGAAGGGGTGGCGGGGTCTTCCCCAAGGCGGAAGGAGAGCTGAGGGTTGCGCCACCGTCGGTGGCATTGTTGTCAGTCCGTGTGTTTCTCTCTCTCTCTCTCTCTCTCTCTCTCTCTCGCCGGCGGAGACTGGTACGATCTGTTGCGTTCAATGCCTGTCCTCTGCGTACGCCCACCATAAATTAAATTAGGCCTCAATCACTTTCTAATTACACCAAATCAAAACATCTCTGTATCCTTTTCGGATTCGGATCGTGGGTTCAGAGAAATAACTTGAAATCACAACAATTTGGACAAAGAAATATCTGTGAAATGAAGCAAACTCTTGTGAACTTATCGGGTTCGGATCCTACATCAAGCATGGGAGCCCGCCCGATAAGGGCGTACTCTTTAAGCGTTAATCGCGGTCGTGGATCTATTTAACCGTTGCGAGCTCTTCTTCCATCCGATGGTCCTGCTCGGATCTCGGTAATGTCTGCAATGAAGGGCAAGATAGAGAGAGAGACCGAGAGCGCGCGCAACCAGGCCCCAACGAGACGGTCTCGAAGGACAAACGTCGCTTCCTCCTCGTGTTCCATGGTGAGTCTCGATCCCGATGAAACGACAGCTACCTTCTCCGCTCTCCTCCATCTCGGAGTGTGTGGGTCGGGTTCTTTTAGGGTTTCCACTTTCGTGCATTCTCTGCTTCCATCAGCTGCGGTTGGTCTTCTAGGTTCATGATGTGCTCAAGTAGCTTCTGGTTCTTGCTGCTGTTGCGGTGATTGTTGACCTCCTCCATCAGCTTATCCATCCTGATGGTGTCTTAGGGTTTGGCTTTGGTAGCTCTGAAATCTCTTCTGCAAATAGGGCTTAAAGGAATCTTCTTTAATGGGAGCAGAAGAACGAGCAACTGAGATGTACATTGCGCAGTAACATGCTGGTTTCATCCAGATAGATGCGAGGTTTTGGTGCATGGCTTAGGAACTATAGCTAGTGAATCAAGACCCTTGAAGTAGTCAAGAGGGGTAGCCAAGTGGTTCTCTTCAAATGTCGGGATTGAAATGCAATGTGATTGGTGAAATTTCTAAGAGCAGATTAGGTCAACAATGTGGCCGGAGATGGGGGTGTTTCATCTAACAAGCATTTGCATCACATCTGAAGAAGAAGAAAGTTACACAAATATATGATCTTGGATTGCTGGCCACAACTTGTTGGAGAAAATAGAGTGCCAGAAATGGACAGCTGGTTTTCCATGCCAAACCATGGATTTATAGGATTGTTCAAATCCACAAGGAGCAGAAAACAGCTGAGCCCTATAGAATTTTGCTGAGAAACATCAGTGTCTGACTGAAGCAAAATTAGAATCCATGAAATGTTTTAAATTCCAAGTCCATTTTTAATATATAGGAATTAAAACATATTCTCATGTGGTAATTACTAATAATGGGGAGCTAAAGCTACATTTTTTTTTAGTTATGTTTCATCATCCTGTAGACAATAGGTTCACTGTCCATGTACTGTTCTCTACATATCTTGTTGATAGTTCTCTTTTTTTTCCTGAAGAAAATGATGGGACTCCTTTTTCATTTGGTTAGAGCTGAAAGAACACACGGAAATAGAAAAAAAAAAAAAAAAAAAACTAAGAGCACAACATAGGTGAAACCAACAGAGGGAAGAGAAAGCTGACAGAATAACATCAAAAAGGGCATACACAATCAGGCATCCGCATGAGGAAGAGGAGAAACCCTAAGTGACGTCTCTGAGAGCCCTTTGATGTGCAACTTCGAATCAAATAGGATATCCACAACCTATTTTTGGTGCCTTCAGAAGTCCTACTTGCATTTGCCCCAGACACAAGATAAGCATTGCAGAAGTACTCTCCTGGCACAGTTTGCCTGCAAGACAGAAACCCTTGCTCCTTTTGAAGTCATTAGTTGTTTCATGGATGCATATTTCCTTGTCTGCTTAGCATTCATCACAATTTCCTGACAATATACATGCTATATTTCTCGATTTATTTTCAGAGATATCCTTTGGCAGGAAGTTCAACTGCTCAGCCTGGGCATCACAAGATTTCTCCAGGTGAACAAAGTCTAATCCCTCACAACTCATTCAATGATGCCCGTAGATATGTTGTCATCCTAAGAAGAGATTCCATACACTTCTATGTCGTGTCATGTGATGCTTTTCCTGTAGAACCCATTTCAGGAAACCAACAGAGCTTGTTGATTTGTGCACTTATTTTGAAATCTTAGATGTCTTAAATTCTTGTTTGCTTCATTCTAAGTCTCTATTGGAAAAGGCCATGCAGGAAAACCGGCCGTAAATTGGGAAAAGAGAGATCAAATTGACATCAGATCTCCTACCACTGTGCAACAATTTTTAGTGCATGCAAAGCAAGATAAAATTGTTCCAGTAGACAATGCGACGCAAGCAAAAATTGTTCCACTATCAGGAAACCGATTCTTCACATGCATCTTGTCCCAGACTGGTTGTTATATGTATAGAATGGTAAGTCTTGATGTTCATAGATGCCAGTTGCTATTTCATTCATCAAGACTCACGTACATGTTCACATTCACATGACCTGCAATCATATAGAAATCTATGGAACTTTCTGTAGGTAACATGATATATTTCTATATGATTGTGCTTCTATCATTGTGAGAATTAAAAAAAAAAAAAGTTAGGAAACAAGAGCTATAAATTTCCTGATACATTCAAGTTACATTAACTTTGTGATTTGTTGGGGTTTGGCAACTAAAATATTTGCACTTTGGTGGCATTGAAGATGTTAAAAGAATATTATGTATGTGAGAGAGATTGCAAAAGAGGACAATCAATGTTTCCACATTGGTAAGTTTTAAGATTTTATTTTGCATTCTGGTGTTGCTGATATCCAACCTAATGCCACATTAATCCTGATAAGCTTGACTTGGACTTGGCATCATCGATTTCAACACAAGATGTTATGTTTAGATGACCCTCCAACCATTCAATACTTATTTTTTATTAGCTCCTAACATGATATCTGAACATTTCACAAGCCAATCATTCATGTTGTTCTGAATTATATGGTTCCTGTTGTTTTAATATGTTTCTAAAATTGCTATATTAGAACCATTCACATGTATTAAAAGATCCCTTCAGATTGCTGCACTACAGCTTTGCATTTGCTTAGATGATGATGCTTCTCTTGACCATGCTCGTGCTTGATATTTTGATGAATTCCATGAATCATGCACGGCCATAATTGCCAAAACACTACATGGGAGATTTAATGCAGTTTTGTCACTTGCCTCTGTCATAATCTCTACGAACTTTTAGAGTGTTTCTCTGCAAACCGGTGCTTTGCATTTGCTTACACAATGCTGCATCCCATAATTAATGGCGACCTTTCTTTCCTTTTCTTCATGACATGTAGGCACTTCCGAAGCGCATCCGGGAGCTTCTGCCGCCCTCCACCGTTCCTGTGGTCCTATCCTACGGAAGCAGGACGTGGGAGGTCGTATACTATGGCGACCAAAGCTTCCAGCGGTTTGGCTGTGGGTGGAAGAAATTTGTGGTCGACAACAATCTGAAGGAAGGAGATGGATGCGTCTTCGAATTGATGGACACCGGGAACATCCAGTTCAAAGTCCAAATCTTGCGTGGAGATCTTCCAGCTCTCGGTGCTGGCGGTGGAGATGGCCGGAGCTCCGGTGATGTTATCGTAATTGACTAGATACTTACCCATGCAATGTTCTTTCTACATGTAGGAACATGCTTGCAGCTTGCAGCTTTGGGTCTCTGTTCACCGTCATCTGCATGATGTTCTTATCTCACCGGGACTCTTTGATTCACCACCTCTTTCGCGATGCCGGAACGCATGTTTACTTGCAGTCGATGGCGCGTGATTCTCACTAATCTTCGCATCAGACTGATGCTTTTACGTGATTTGGTGTGTCATGTTTTATAAGCAGGCATGCATGCATGCGATGGGTGACGTGCTCCGCGCGCACGTGTGTGTTGACGTGGAATTGGAAACGTGGGTAGAAAGTTGTAACGACAAGATCACCCACGGCCAGCGTCTGCCTAAGTCGGGATCGAACCCTACTCAGGCCTTCTTGTAGGTGCCGAGTATCCCAGGTGATAGAAGATAAGATTTCTCCGACTGCACGAGAAAATCTCGTTCATCAACTAAGGGAAATCCTATCTTCCATCCTGTCCAAACATGTATAAATAATTATTACATTCAACAAGTTTAGTGGGCTTCTCCATCTTCACATTATATTTTATCATGGTATTAGAGCCCTCGCATTAAGCAAGAGTTTTTTTTTCTTCCTCACTGTCCAGCGACAGCATCAAACAACACAACGTCATACTTCCAAGACTGACGTCAAGGAGTGGACCGATGAGATCCTCAGCATCCATCTGCCACTATCGCAATCCGTTCATCAGGAGGAACATCTTCATCGACCGGGCAACATCTCTTTGATCCTGGATGACGAGGCTTGCCTCTCCAACTTGTGTAGTTCCCTGACGAACCAAAATAATAGTCTCCGAAACTGGATGATCGCATTCTTTGCTGCCCCCTACACCTACCTCGAGGGGTTTAAGTGCAACAGTCGCATCTACAAAACTCTCCCTGATGGACCTCTCCTTAGGTGGCACCTCCATTTGCTGTACCAGCGTCAAGATTGTGCAAGCTTGGATTGCCAACTAGTAAACTTGTGCTGCCTCTATTGCTCCAAAGGCAACCCCTTCCCTTTAGTGCAAAACATCTTCTCCTTTTTTTGCGATGCTATATCTCTCTTTCTTCGTCTATTCCCTGTGGATGACACTCCCAAAGGAACTCAACATCAACTCCACTATTACTCCTACAATATATTATGATAATGTTGGAGCTACCTACTTATGCGCTAATCTAGTGTTCCACTCAAGGATGAAACACATTATCATCGACTTCTACTTCATACGAGATCAAGTGGTCAGATATCAACTGCATACTTCTCACGTGCATATGGTTGATCAATTAGCAGACTCACTCACAAAACCTCTCGCTTATAAACTTTTTTCATCACATAGGTCCAAGATCGATATTCTTGATCGAAGCTCGATCTTACGGGGGCATGATAGAAGATAAGATTTCCCCAACTGCACGAGGAAATCTCGTTCATCAGTCGAGGGAAATCCTATCTTCCATCCTATTTAAACATGCATAAATAACTATTACATTCAACAAGTTTAGTGTGCTTCTCTATTTTCACATTGTATTTTATCACCGGGGAGCCACGTCAACCGCAGACCAAGTCAGGACATGTTCCGAAGGATCGATGATCGAACTAGACCCCGCGACCTCAGTCGGTGGCCGCATTACTTAGACAACAATATAGATCGATGGGCTGTCCCCCGACGCCTTCCTTCAACCTGCATGCTTGGCTTGCCCGCCCATGCACGCGTCCACTATCTACGCAGAGGTGAAAGAGAGGAGGAGAGAAGAGAAGAGCATGGTGATGGTGAGGGAGAGGAGGAACCAACAAGCCCTGAGGCTGCAGTTGCCACCCCCCACAGCAACCGTTGACGGAGATTGCCAACCGTTTCCAACTCCCGTCGTCGCCGCTGGACGGCAGCCCCGACTCCCCTCTGGTGGTCGACGACCTCTCCGACCTCGAGAAGCTCTCCGTGGTCGGCCACGGCGGTGGCGGCACGGTCTACAAGTTCCGATGTCGCCACACCTCTTCCCTCTTCGCCCTCAAGGTCCTCCGCCTCGATAGGAACGCCGTCGACGCCTGGCAGCAGGCGGCTCGCGAGATTGATATTTTGATGCGAGCCGACTCTCCCTACGTCGTCCGGTGTCACGGCGTGGTTAGGGGCGGTAAGGATCGGATTTGCTTGGTCATGGAGTACATGGCCAGCGGTTCGCTCCGGGACTTGCTGCTGGCTCGTCGGAGCTTGCCGGAGGAGGTCATCGCAGTGGTGGCCAGGAGGGTGCTGGAGGGGCTGCGGCACCCGCACGGCCTGGGTATCGTGCACCGGGACATCGATGTTGGCGGCTGCAAACGTATTATTTCTGCGGCATGAAACTAGTAGAAGTTAGGGTTTAATTTGCAGTGTCTGTAGCCGTTCATTTAAGATAGTGTGACCTAAAAAAGACCATGACATCCATCAAATTTTGTTCAAGCTGGAATCAATCAAATAGAGAAGAGGGAACGGGAAGCGAAAAAAAAGCATAAAAAGGCATATCTCTGGGATGCTCAAACACGCGCAACGAATCATAGCAATTGCACACGCATCCACCAAGAAATCGATTACATACAGGCAAAAGAGAGAACAAGTCAAAAGAGAGGGAGTATCGAGATCTTATTTTTACTAGCAATTCAGCCTACATATCCAACACTCTATGAAGTCAAACGCTTGCAAAAGATAAACTGCAAAAGGTTGCACGCAGTCAACTTGCAAGCAACCAAACAGGTCCAAGATGAAACCTCAACGAGGAAGTTTTGTAATTTATTTGGAAAATTAAAGTCAACTCCATTATTGGAATTCGTCTGAGGGTTACTTCACCAAGTAAAAACAGAGGTAAAAACATCAAATTTAAAACAAACCAAGTGGTGGTGGAAGGGCAGAGCAGATTCAGCCTATGCAATATAAGTTTTACTTCAAGACCCAGCAGCCTGCAAAAGGGAAGTAACAAAACATTACTCTTGTAAAGCTTATTTGCTTAGTTGATGAAATAAGAAGTCAAATTCATTAGCACCATTACTAGGGAAGATTGCAGCATAAATCATATATGAACAATGTTGCAGTAGCACCAAAAGGCAATATGAATACCTGACCATATTGTCTTAAAATAGGACCATTGTAGATATCCAGGAATAAAATACAGAAACACACAGTTGTGGTGAGGCTTGATCAAACAAGGAATTCTCCCTCCGTCACCTTCAATAATAATATTCAGTCATGCATTGCTAACTATTTTGCAGGAATCCTGTGTGGCTACCATGTTTATGTTTCCAATAAAAAAGGACCATCATAGGCATGCAGGAAAGCAAATACCAAAATAGTTTCATGGTGGAGCTTAATCAAAGAAGGAAGTATCTCCCTGCTACCTTCAATGCTTGTGTCATGTATTGCTAACTCTTTTGCATGAGTCACATGCGGCTACACGGTTTTTACTTACAATTAAAGCCTCAAGAACAACAATGACAAAAGTCTTCAATCCTAGTTGGCAATAGGATCCTTTTTCACCATTTAGTCATATATTGAGATGAAGTTCTTTGTTAATCTTAGAGCCACCATGTCATTTCTTACCCTCTGAGCTGGCACACTTCTTTCAGACTCTGTCTCGACTTGTCACAAACTAACGCTGGTCGCTTTCTTAACATTCATTATTAAAAATGTACATGCATCGATATCCTTATTTCTAACTATCCAATGCTTGGATGCATAAAATATTCTAAACTTTACAAGGCAGTATGTGGTGTGTGGTAAATTGAACCAGGGTCAAGACTGATCTAAATAGGCTCAGTCGTTGATTTGGTTCGATCACTTCCACACCCCTCTTCCCTTCGCACACACAACTGTTGCTCCCCTTGGAAGACCTAGTAGACGAACTATGCAGCGGCGATTTTCTCTCCATCGGTGAATGATGGTGATGTCTTCCTCTCCATCTGCAAACCATGCTGACGTCTTTCCCCCGGCTAGAGGCTTTCCAGTGAGTGCGATCTCCAATGGACACTTTCTAGGTATCTCTCTCTCCTTCTTTGTTGTCGCCTTCTCCCTCCTCGGGCATAGCCACCTCCTCCACTGCAGCACCCCTCTGTCTCCTCCTTTGTCGTTGCCTCCTCTGCCACACCCCTCTCCCTCCTACTCCCTAGCCGCAGCCCCCAACAGCACCCCTCTCCATCTTACTCCGCCATAGCTACCTCCTCCTCCTCTGTCGTAGCCCCTGATAGCATTCCTCTCCCTCCTCTACAGTCACCTCCTCCGCCACAGCCCCCAACACCACCCCTCTTCGTGCTCTTGCTCCGCCTCCTGCCCCCTCCCCTCCTCCACCACAGTCCCCAACAGCTTCATCCTTTCTCTCTTAGCTAAAGAAACAATTGAACCATGAGACATTAAATGACACCAAGGGTTGGTCTGTTATATCGCTCTCCTCGACAAAGTAGAGAGAGGGAAGAAGTGATGGGGATAACGTTATCCATCACATCAATAGCAGTTCCATGGATTGTTGGCAACATACAAGACCATTGCACTAGTCTTCAATTGTATATCTCTCAAGTGCTTGAGAGAACATAGTTATGAATTGTACCTTCTCCCTTTTGCAGAAGACCATAGATTAAGTGGAGAGAATACATGCATGCAAAACCCATACAAGCAAATACCTAAAGGCCTACAGTGTTATAGTGGGTGCATTGTCCCAATGAAGCTTAGAGGGAGGGATCAATCAGTAGTGAGGGTAAACACATGCTGCAATTCTTTTTTCCTCAAGCGGATGTGATCAATGATGGATGATTGTGGCAATATGTTTGCTAATCTTGTTTAGTTTGCTTTATTGTTAGTAATTATAGACAATGTAATTTCAAACCTTATATAAATATAATTTGATGTCTCATTTTTATTTTAATGATCATATTATGATATATATTTTTAAAATTTTAATATATGGGAACGCCTAGCGCCTCGAATGTTTTGATGCCTTGGCGCCTTTTAGTATGTAGCGCTTTTGACTACACTGCTACGTTATCGTGCTACCATGCAGAACTGACATCTATCAGAAGATTCCAAGATAACATCAATCTAAATTGTAATGCCTTCAAGACCTTTTAGAGTAAATATTTGAAAGGTGAATGTAGGATGTTTCTATGATCTTGTGTTTTTTTTTTTGCTGCACAATCTAAAGAAATACAAGAGCAAATTTAGAAGATTGATTGAGACAATAAATTAAGATATTATTTAAGCCTTTCAATCTCACTGGAACAGTCTTGGAACCATGACATCTGTAGGACCTTTGATCTCTTTAAGCATTGAGAGACACCATTTTATTTACTTTCTACTGAATACGTTAGCTAAAGTTAAAATCATTCTATTTAACCTTAGAGATCTTAGGCATCCAACAAACTCAGCATATGCATTAGATTCCTTCCATTCTCAAGTGAACCTGCCACAGTTCACCATATCAGTTATCCCTTAATGTACAAATGGCATGAGAAACAAGTACTCAAGTTCATGCCTGATCCCCTACTGTTGACCATTCATGGAAATTTGCTTTATTCCTCACCAACAAGCAATAAACAATGAACAATGAAGTACCTGATAACATTAATGGATGCCAGCTTCTATGTGACATTTCTGTGTTATTATAGTCCAATGCTGGCCTGAAGTTGTTATGAAGCAACCTCCAGTCAGTGCAACCTTCCCTTGCAACCCCAACAACATGGACTCATGCAACTGTTGAGTGACACATCTCGCCCACACTATCATCAGTCACCTCTCTGTCACTAGCTCAACCTCTGACCCTTGCATGTGAGCAACTATCATCTGAACCTTGGACACTCACTGTTTTAATGGAACCATACAAACACCCATCTGCAACAGCATCATGCCTCGCTTGTCTGTCCCAATCAGAGTCAGAAGAGGCCTCCCTATGCAAACAGGACTCTCATGATCCTATCTAACCAGAACTAGGAGTCACCCTATTAATAGTACATACATGGACCGAAAGCCTTCTCTCTTCAGACAGGCCAAGTGCGGACAATCTACACAATTATATCCGTAAAAGACATGTTTGATAAAGGTAATAAGGAGAGCAGCAGCTTAGTGTAATATTAGTTGGTCTTTTACAACTATCAGGCAGTATAAATTTATAATGGTCATTATAAAATAAGGGAGCTTGTGAGCCCCATAATAGGTCTTGACTTTTCAGCAAAATTTCCTATATTTTCCAGTAATTTTCTACATTAAAACTAGTTTAAATCCATAAAAGAAGATCTTTTACTTTTTCTCAAATTATAGTGTGCTATGCAGATGAATGACTCTCTTAAAGGACCCCTCTCACAATAACATCGTAATATCCTCTTCCATCTTCAATAATGTGCAAGCATACAACAATGCCATGAAAATAACCACTGAGCTCTAAATCTGAATACTTAATAAAATGTTTAGAGCACGCCAAAATTTGCTTCAACTATCTTTGTCATTCAATGTTCTCTTTTCATTAACAAGACTACAAACAAAATGCAACCACTCTATAATTACATTCACAAAAAGCTTACTAAGAACATTAACAAATGTAAGTGAAGAATCACCAATTCATCAAGTTATCTATTTCCAGGCTCACAGTGTGACATTTGGATATTCTAATGAACTAAGAACCATTGAATCTTTTTTGAAGAAAGAAAAAACAAAAGGCCTTCTTCGTATATAAATACTCTAACCTCGATAGGCACAAATTGGAAAATCTAAATTCATATTCCAAGATAACACCATTTTCGGTTTTTTTTTCTAATCATATATTTATGGGATGATATGTCATTCCTACTTCTTTCTTTGGCATTGTCTCATGTGGGTAACGCACGAGGAGAACAATCGGATATTAAACTGAATTGTCTTTCATCTTTATCAAGAAAATAAAGGTTAGTTATCTACAGTTAAGTAGGCTACACCCATAAATTGAAGTTAATCCTCTTTTTTCCTTAAGATGAAGGTGTTTGATGGAAGAGTGGCAGGAAATCAAATAGTCACAACACAATCAACGCGCCTAACTTGAATCAAGAATAACATAATAAGAAGACAACAAAAAGAGTCCACCCCACTAATCGCACAATCCAAATTTCCAGAGAAATTATACTGACCTTGATCAAACAAGCAGCAACCCTAATCGGAATCCTTTTTGGGGCCTAAACAATAAAAGCACAAGCTTGTCAGAGAAAACCCCCAAATAAGAGAGAGGGAGACCACACGGGATTCGTAAAGGGAGAGGAGAGAAGGGGAAACGGTACCGTGGAGCTCGTGTGGGCGGGCGTCCTTGCCCCAGCCGACGCCGCGGGTGGCATCCAGGTACTGCTGGACCAGATGGCGACACTTCTGGAGGTGGTTGACGCCCTCGATGCGGTAGCACCATCGGAGGCGCTCCCTGATGATCTTGGCGGTCTCGATCTGGATAAACTTCTCCCGCACCAAGTACTCCCGGTACTCTAGCATCGCCACCGGATCCCCGTAGGGGTTGTTCGGATCGAAGTCCGGAGGGCTCTCATCGAACTCCACCTTCGCCTTCCGCACCATCTCTTCCTTCCTTCGCTCTCGCTCTCCTTTTCTCTTCGCTGTTTTGGGTTCCGTCAATCTTCCGGTGTCTATTTATTGTGTCGATCTCGACGCCCCTGTTTTCTTGTGGTGTTTCCGAAGAGAGAAAAACCAAATAAACAAATTGCTTCCTTACATATGTTTATCGAAAAGTGATTCGGATTGAGGAGAAAGCCTTTCAATAATTGTTGTTTTTGTTTTCTGTTTTCTGTTTTGTTCATTTGTTTCGTTGGAAGGAAACAATTTGTTTCGACAAAATTCACAAAACCCGTACCGGCCTATGTCCTTTCCCTGACCTTCTGTGGGTCCCCTATAATGACCAATCACCATAAGGGTAGGGTCAATTTAATGTTTCGGTTCAATACCATAAACGATAAATATATCCCCTCAACAACCCTAGAGGATAACTCCAGTTCGGGCTCGAATTCCAGTGCCGATGAGCTCTCCGGCGAGATCGTCAGCGTCGGCGGCGAGCGGGGGGCAAGGCGGCGGCGGTGGCAACGCCGGATTCGGTGACGACGCCTCTCCTTATCACTTCCCGCTTGAATCCGCCTATGATCGCAAGGACGAAGCCCTCGCAGGTGATCGTCCACATCTTTTTTCCTTCTGCTCCTTTTGGGTTCGGGTGTTCCTGTTGTCTGAATTTAGGGCTTTAAAGGTTTCATTTTGTTTTGTACCCCTTTTAATTTGATTCGTTTTCCGGTGACAAGCATTGAGATCGGAACTAATGGCGGCGCTTCAGAAGGAGGTGAAGTCCTTGGACGACGACGCTTGGAAGTTCGCTGGTCCTCGCTCTCAAATCCATCGTATTTCAAGACCAGGTACTCTTTTTTTCCTCGTCTGCCAACTGATTTCACTCCAGTGCTGTCTTTTTTTCTGCCAGTCGATACACCAAAAGGTTTCATATTTGAATTATGAAATGGATGGGAGAGGGCTAGTATTAATAGAAAACCATAAGAAGTATAAATGAAGAAGGATCAGAATTGGAACTTTTGTCCTCTTTGTACATCAGCAAAATGAATGTAGTGACTGATAAGGGTCTTCTGATGCTAAATTCAGAAAATGGACTTGTATTACAGAATTTTTCTTGAGCTACGGCTGTTTTATTTAACCTAAATTATGAGAACTATTGAAGTTGTAGAGCACACAGTCATGTAGAATTGTCAGTAAGATATATGAGTGGCAGACTAACTTAGCCTAAATGAAACTTGATTCAATGTATAAACATGTTAATCACCATTGCATTGGTTTTATATATTTTATCTTTTACTTGAACATGGGAGGGGGATAAGTTGCAAAGTCCTTTACTGAAATTTTTCTATAGATATCCGCACTTCAAACAGGCAAGCATAGCATTCCTCATTTTCCTAGTGATGCAATTTTAGATCACTTAGAACATTTAGAAATATGGGCTTATTGAGGATATGAGACAAATGATTGTTAAGTTAAATATCAGTAGATCTTCTTATGAAGACCATTGAGCTGCAAAGAATTATGAGAGAATGAAAATATTGTTATCCCTGATGCTTCTTTTTGTTGGTGTGACCAATTTACTCTTCATGCACAGTCAATTACTGGGGCTTTTGTCTTGTGTACAAGATATGAATTCATCATTGATTTTAGTTCATGACAATGTCTTAATAGTTATAATTAGATATGGAGGAGACAATGATAGATTGACATGCCTTTTTAATGACCTGCTTCGGTCTGGTAGCCAGAGTGATGCTGTAACACTTTACTAAATATATATACTAAACATTTTTCCTGCTATCATCATTCCAAATCTGACTCTGACATGCCATAATACTTATTGACATTTAGAGATGACAAAGGAAGTATAAGTTTTCTTTTTCTTTTAATCGTTCTACATAACTAGTATAAACATTGCTCTCAGTAGCCAAAATTAACAATTTTTTAAGAATATTTAATTTTTACAGAAATTTGGTGCCATTTGAAGATGGGCACATCGATATAGAGGATGAGAACTTGGGATATGTTACTGCATTTCATCATTTATAGACAACCAAGTAGTACTTGAAAACACCTGATGTTTTTGTTTCTGTCATTATAGCATAAAGTTGATATATCAAGATAGGCCTATGTAAACAATTCCAGTGATAACCTATGCACAGTGAAAGACTATGAATATATTAATTCTTGTCAAGATAGGCCTATGTAAACAATTCCAGTGATAACCTATGTGCAGTGAAAGACTATGAATATATTAATTCTTGTCTCAGCTTTCAAATGCACATTGTAAGTTGGATAGACCCTTTGCTCACACTGGTAATATAAATTTTTTTTTCTCCATATTAGTTCCATCTAAAATAAGGTATTTGAAGTGAATATTTGATTGGTTAGAACTGTTGAGTCACAGCACCCAATCAATGATCCCTATAGAAATATTGCCACAGAAATCTGTGCTTGGGTTGATGTTTGGCTGACTAAGACGTAATGAGTTTTTGGAAGTTCAATGGAGTGGACGAGGGAGACATCACCTGAGATTATACAAGATAGATTGACATAGAATAGATTGGTGGAAGGGAGCTGACTCTGATAGAGAAAATGGATGGATGGAGAAATAGTTATGGATTTGGTTGAATCCTCAGAAAATTGGTGGGAGGATTTACAGGTATGAAGCTAAAGAGATGTTCTTAGTTTGGCTACTTGACATGATCTGTACTGATATTAAATTTGTAAAATATTTTATGAAGATCATGATCTCGTGTTTGGTCATAGCCTATCGCTGTTTGAAAGCAAGGGGTGAATGTTGATATTACAAGTTTACAATCAAAAGACAGAAGATCAGTATTTATCTTGTTAGTTATCACAGTTCATCAGCACGCCTAAAGAATGCTCATAATTCAGGTTTTGAGTTGATAAACTACACAGCCCATGTTTTTGTAGCATTCTTATAGCAAAGTATTTCTCAGCCACGATGTTTTACTGTCTAATTCTCCTTCTGCAGCATGATCCACAGTTGTGTATGAATGCTTTGCATAAATCATGGTGGATAATGCTGGCATGATTTTACCCTTTTTCTTTTGGAATGGAAATGAAGACTTGGAGAGAGAACTGCAGAATTTAGAAATAGTATTCATCGGTTGAATGCATTAGTATCAATTAGCATCTGGAACAGAGGAGTGTTTTTAGTTCATCATTTTCACACAATTAAAGCTGAACAACTAGAAAAGATTTATCTAGCTGACTCGAATAATTGAAGCACTATGATTTGTTGTTATTGTCGTTGTCTATAACATTTCAAAGCATTCTATGCCACTACAAAAGCCATCTTACTCCACTGAAAATTTATTCATGCTCGAATGAACTTAAACATTCATTTCACTGATTTCAAATGGATATTTGATAACAAATTAATAGATGGCTATATTAATGGTGTTTTAAGGTGGGAATCTGCAAAAGCAAGCAGGAAGTCCTGGGGAAGTCAACCAGTTGACCAAGCCAACAAGAAGTGTCCTGAGATAAAACTTTGAGCATTTTGCTGCAGAAAAGTTATCTGTTGATTCCGTGCCTTTGGACCAGCAAAATCAAGAAATATTTTGACTGAAGACCAATTTCAAGCCAACTTCTCATATGCTCCAAGTTTCTGTTCCGAGATCTTTTATTCCAATTTCTAACATTTTGTTCTTTAATTTCTGTGTTGCTTGAGATTAGAACTCACAAAGACGAACTGGGATCAAGCTACCAATAGATAATACTATTACCTTAAGGCAAGTACTATGGCAAAGACTGATTCTACAATGCTGCAGTCTGTGATTTCCTTAGTGCTTAAGCTTGTAAAACTCTGCCTCGGCCTTTCCTCGCCAATGTTTCTGACATCGCCCTTGAAACTTGACGGGTTGTTTGACTCTTCGTGATGAAGAAACCATTGGATGCTGCAATCTCTTTGCATGTGTTTCTGAGAACGTTGACGTCACGACAGAGAAAGAAAGTTGAGATGGGGATTAATATCAATTATTTAATTCAGAATTCGAATTATACACGTGTCATTTTGTGTATTGTTCTCCACATCACCGACCAATGCTTACACACGTCAGCAACGGCGTAACGGAGTCTGACGGCAGAGCGATGGATTTTAACGGATCTCCGTGAGGCCCAAGTCAGAGAAATCCATCAGTTCTGCGACTTCCTCGGCGCACGCCGAATTGGTATAACGCCCCCCTCTCTCTCTCTCTCTCTCTCTCGGCGTCGACAGAAGAATCATCATC
The DNA here is from genome assembly GCA_024322285.1 of Musa beccarii. Classification (NCBI taxonomy): domain Eukaryota; kingdom Viridiplantae; phylum Streptophyta; class Magnoliopsida; order Zingiberales; family Musaceae; genus Musa; species Musa beccarii. The sequence continues at coordinate 42,115,838 of CM044397.1, forward strand.
AGAGTCGATTGCCATGTCGGTGAGAACTTCTACTGTTTTTCTCTGATTGTTTGCTAATCGTGCTTGTAGGGTTTCGTCCCTCTTTAATTTTTCGATTTGTGTCGCCTATACGGTTTATCCAGGTGTTTTCTGAATCACGAGTCGGTTGGTAGATTGGATCTGGGTAGGGATTTCTCAAAAAACACGTGCTGCTTCGTTTCGTCTTTTCGTCTCTCTTCGATTGTTTATTTTAACGGATGATTAAGATATAGATATGTGAATACTAGGGGTTTGATTATTGGTACAGCGAACTAGGGATTCAAAATTGCAGATAGAAGTTGTGATTAGCTGAAGCACCTGTTAGATCATGTTTTGTAGTTTGGCGGTGTCAGGATCAAAGATAGGTTATTAAGATTAAAGTTGATTTTCTTTTATTTTTATAAATTGGATTGACATAAAAAGCTTTTGCAGTTGACCGGTTAGAATAGATTGTGTAGTTCGCCCATTTCCTGTGTTGTAACCATGCTTTATAGCATAAGATATGATGGTACTTGTGTTCTAATGGCATCTGACATGTTTTTATTTCTAAGAGACAGGGCTTATGGCCTGATACTCTAGCAAAAATGGTTAATATGTCATTTGTATATTGATATGCTGAGTTCGGTAGGTTGGCTCTCTGTTAGGCTGTTATTGACTAGTGGTATTTCTTGGCTTACACCTTGTACAAGTTTATTTCATGGAGTTATTATTTGATGTTTTTCCTTTTAAAAGCATCCAGGCTTCAGATTCCTTGAATAATATGTAGGACATGGTCTTGTTATTTGTCATTATTTTGTGATGGGAATTAAGAGTTAGAATAGCTCAGGCACAGCTAAGGGCAGTCCTTTTGGCCAGAAATATATTCTTTTCAGCTTCACTTTTTCCATTTGCTAATACATAATCATCAAGCATAGCTCCTGCAGTCTTTATCTGATGTGTGAACCATTTATTTATAGCTTGATTCAAGTCTCTTTTTACTTATCTAGGAAATAATGAAACTATTGTAACTCCTACCTCTGTTAAGCTTCAGGGAGAAAAAAGTAAAGATGAAACTCCTTGAAGTGATGCATGGTCTATTAAGGTGAACTATAGGTATGTGGCATTTATGTAGGGTCCATCACCAAAAAGGTTATATATAGAACATGTCGGAGATTGAACTTTTGACTCAAAAGTATCTACTATTTGAAACATAATTTATCTTGTAAAACTTCCCTATCCAGATGTAAACATGCTGTGTTAAGGATAGTTGCTGTTTTGAGGGTAAATTGGGCTATATTGTCCCTTTAGTCAATCGTGCTCCATATTACTCACAACATCTGTTAACTGTATCGTGGAATCCTGTATCAAACATTATGCCTGATAACCAAAGAATATCCAAACAGTAATTTTTGACCTAGTTTTAAACATCTAGATAGTTTCTAAAATCATGTTTTGGTCATGTAGCAAACCTCTTGTGGAATATGTGTGAGAATAGTATAAACAATAGAAGTTGTAGTTGGTTCGGAACAATTAGGAAAAGTAATTGTCTGATTAAGTAACATGGAATGTAAATCTTTGGTTAAGGTGTATGCTACATCATGGAAACATTTCCTTCCTATATTTTTGGTAAACATATATATCCTTTATATGACTGCTCATAATTGTGTTGAACTTTGGGATGTGCGCTGGTTGATTTTTCAGTGCTTGGTTAATCCACATATATTGAGTTGGATTATTGATTGGCATCTACTTATCTGAAATTAGGGGTAGTAGTTATTTGATTTATCAGTTCTCATCATGTTTGCCTATGAAGCTGCACTTGCTTGAAGCATCAATATCAGGAACAAGAACATAAAACAGCAAGTTTACAACGATTCATATATATGTAATGTTATATATGTATGTATGTATGTATGTATATATATATATATATATATATATATATATATATATATATATATATATGTATGTATGTGTGTGTATGTGTATATATATATATATATATTTATGTATATATATATATGTGTGTGTGTATGTATATTTGTATGTATATATATACGTGTATGTATATATGTATATATACATATATACATGTATATATATAAACCCGTATAAAAAAGAGGGTTGTGTTAGGTCACTGACAACCAACGTAAAATTATGTCAGATCTCATGAATATGGATTTTAACTGATTTCAGTGTAAGGCTAGGTTGTCGCCCGAAAGTGATGCAAGACACCTTCACCACCTAGGTGTCCCGAATTACAAACGGTGGACTAGGAGGTTGCCTGGAAGCGGCTCATCACATCGATGCTTAGATGTCGTGTCAAATAGGCGAGGGTTCTCTCATTGTTCTGGACCAATGGGAGTAAAGAATTTAGTCCAAAAATAGAGGGTTTGGTTAGCAACATGGAATATAGGAACATTTTCCGGGAAGGGTTAGAATTGGTAGATACTGTGATTGGAAGAAGAAGAAATATTATTTGCTTACAAGAGACTAAGTGGGTGGGGGGAAAATCTAGAGAGATTGATAATACTGGATTTAAAATTTAATATATTAGAAAAGTTAAATACAGAAATAGTGTAGGAATTGTTGTTGATAAGGATCTTAAGAACAATGTTGTAGTTGTAAAAAAATTTAGAGGTAAAATTATAGTTCTAAAATTTATGCAATTACAATACGTTTTGAATGTCATTAGTACTTATGCCTCTTAAGTCAGATTGGATGATCAAAATCAAAAGAGAATTGTGGAAAAGCTTAGATGATATCAGTTAAGGAATGTATATAATCAAAAAACTTATAACTGGAGTAGATTTGAATAGTTATATAGGGAAAACATATGGTGAATATAAAGGGGTGCATGGGGGCTTTGGTTATGGGGAGAGAAATGAATATGGTGGTATGATTTTGGATTTTGCAACTTTGTATGATCATATAATTGTAAATACTCATTTTGGGAAGAGAGATGAATATTTAATTACTTATAAAAATGATCATAAATTCATAATTATAGTCAAATAGAATTTTTTTCTCACTAGAAAGGTAGATAAAGTTATTTGTAAGAATTGTAAAGTTATACCTAGTGAAAGTTTGACGAATTAACATAGATTGTTGATATTAGATATTTACTGTAAAAAAATGAAAGAATAAAAAGATAGTAGAAACAATCACTAAAATTAGATGGTGAAATTTTAAAGATGATAATGTAAACACTTTTAAGAATAAGATGGAAGGGGAGACAACTTGGAACTTAGATGAGGATAATATTAATATTATTTGGACTATGATAACTAAGAAGATTAAAAGCTTAAAGGAGATTCTTGGTGAAACTAAAGATAGAGGTGTAATCTTAAGAGAGTTGATGGTGGTGCGAGGAAGTTCAAAAAATAATTATTACTAAAGGATCATGTTTTAAAGATTAATAAAATTATAAAAATGAGAAAAATTTTAAAGATATAAAGAATCTAAAACAAAGACAAAAAAAAAGCAGTTAGTATGGCAAGATATAAAGCTTATGATAATTTTTATAATAAATTAGGTACGAAAGATGGTAAAAAACATATACATCGAATTACTAAAGCTAAGTAAAGAAAGTATAAGGATTTAAGTAATATTAGATGCATCAAAGACGAAGATCAAAGAATACTTGTTAATGATAACGAGATTAAGGAAAGATGAAAAATTATTTTTATAAATTATTTAATTAATATTATACTTAGGACTTAGATTTAATGATAAAATAATAGTGGTAGATTTAATAATCATATATTTATTCATAAATTAAAGCTAATGAAGAGAAGACTGTATTAAAAAAAAAGTGAAAATAGCTAAGAGTGTGGGGCCTAATGATATCCCTATTGAGGTCTAAAAAAGTTTAAGGGACAAGGGAGCAGCTTGGTTAACTAGTTTATTTAACAAAATCATAAGATTCAAAAAGATGTCTGATGAATCGAGAAAAAGTTTTTTAGTACTAATTTATGAAAATAAGGATGACATACAAAATTGTTTAAATTATAGAGAAATTAAAATTATGAGTTATGAAACTTTGGGAAAGAATTATCGAAAGTAGGATAACGCTCGAAACAAATATCTTTGAAAAGCAATTTGGCTTTATGCTTGGAAGATCAACCATAGAAACTATTTATTTATTAAGATAATTAATGGAAAAGTATAGGGAGAAAAAGAAAGATTTGCATATGGTTTTTATTGACTCAGGGAAAGCCTATAATAGGGTTCCTAGAGATTTATTATGGTGGGTTTTAGAAATGAAAGGTATATCCACTAACTATTAAAGATATGTATGATAATATAGCTACTAGTGTTAGAACTATAGGAAGTGTGGCTAGTGAGTTTTCCATTAAGATAGGATGATACCAAGGATCCGCATTAAGTCCCTACCTTTTCATATTTGTAATGGATAAACTTATTAGTCACTTGGATGATAAACCTCTCTACTGTGTGTTATTTGTTGATGATATTGTCTTAGTTAATGAGAACCTAAGTGGAATTAATTATAAACTCAAGCAATGTAGGGAAGTCCTAGAAACTAAAGGTTTTAGATTAAGTAGGACTAAAATTGAATATATAAAATATAATTTTAGTGATTCTAGAAATAGACAAGAGTATAATTAAATTGGATAGATAAGAAGTCCCTTAAGTAAAAACTTTATGTATCTTGGATCAATTATTCAACATGATAGAGAGGTTGATTAAGATACTATTCATAAAGTAAAAACATGATGGTTAAAATGGCGAGGGGCGTCAGGAGTCTTGTGTGATCATCGGATACATTTGAGATTAAAAGAAAAATTTTATAAGACAGTTGTGAGACCAAGAACGCTTTATGGATCTGAGTTTTTGGCAATTAAGAAAAAATATATATAAAAAATTTGTATTGTCGAGACGAGAATGTTGAGATTTGATGTGTGGAGTTACTAGGAAAGATAGGAAAAAAAATATTTTTATTCATAAACAATTAAGTATCGCTTCGATAAAGAGTGAGATGAGAGAAAATCGTTTAAGATAGTATTTGTATATGCTGAGGAGACTTCTAGATACGATAGTCAAGGTAAAATAATTAATATTAGTGATATAAAGAGAGGTAGAGAAAGATCTAAAAAGATCTTAATAGAAATTATAAAGAAAGATTTAATTATTCTGAACTTAACTAAACATATAATTTTTTACAGATCTCAATGACGTTAAAAGATCCATGATATATATATATATGTGTGTGTGTGTAAAATATAATATAATATAATATAATATAATATACTATCAGAAGAAACTCATTTAAATAATTGCAAAGTGCCTAGTGGACAACTCTTAAGTAGATCATGTTCTAATTATTGCTTGAACACTTTATGCCCATTGCATATATATTATTTTCAAATTCAATCATATCAAGGGATATCCCAGGTATAAAAAGCCATTAATCTCAAACGATTTATCCTACGAACATGAAATTGCATTTGTTAACCATGCTTTTCATCTAGTAGCTCCATAAATCTGAGTATCTATCCCATATTGAAGATTATTAGTTGGTCTGTTATATGCAGAAACTCTAGTTCCTCAATTTAGTGTTTAATATGCAAGATTGGATCAACTGTTTCCACTGAAGTCCTCAAATCTTGTATGGGGAAGTGCAATTGTTCACTTTGGTGTTTAATGTGCAACTGTTCTCACAATCTGCTTCTTTAAGATTCAAGAACTTGGTCAATAAAGTCTTCTGAATTTTCATTGATATGTGTAGCAATCTCATGAAATAAGGTGCAGGCATGCTATATGGAACAACTGAGGGTTTCAATATTATTTGGATGGACATTAGTGTATGAAGAAAGCCCTCTGAGACATATAACTCTTGGGATGGACGATTGCAATGGTATAGATGGTTCCATGCACAGATGTATTTGTATTGCATAACATTGCTATGGAAAATTCATTCCATTAGTTACAGCTCCGATAGAATTTGGTTTGCTTGATAATGAACTACTTCAGTTCTCTTTCCACCAGATAAGACATATTTGTATTGTGTGGCTTGACTCTTAGACTTTGGATTGCTTTATAATGAACTATTGTAGTTTTCATTCGACCACATTGTTTAAATTTATAGTTTGTGGTTGACATGATGTACCAATGGATGGATTGTTAACTTAATCTTTTTTAAGTAACTCTTTGCTATTATGTATTTGTTTGTATTTATCTTGGCATACCTTTTTTTTATATGGAAAAGCATATATAGGTATCAAACATTGAAAAGATTTTAGCTGTAAAATATATTAGAACATTGGTACTATCAGTAATATTCTTGATAATCATCTATAAAAGTATTCCTGAACATGTTTCATTTGTTTTACAGGTGAGAACAGTGAAAGTTGGCAATGTTTCCCTCAGTGCATCTGAGCAAGACATCAGGGAATTCTTTTCCTTTTCTGGTGATATTGAATACATTGAAATGCAAAGGTTTGTGTTGTTTATCACTGTCACTCATTTATATCTCCAAATGCTAGATTTCACATCATCTGTTCTTGCTGAGCTTCTTGTGCTTTCTACTAGCGGAGATGAGCGGTCTCAAGTTGCATATGTCACCTTCAAAAAGTCAGACGGAGCAGAAATGGCACTTCTTCTTTCAGTGCGTAAAATGATTTTTACCTTTCTTTTCGAACAGTTCCTTTTTTGTTAATAACTAATGGTTGATGTTATGTCTATCGGCAAATCTATAGGAAGTAGTTATTTTTCATGGTCAATATAATGCTCATTGCTAATTTATGTCATTGTGTTTATGCTCATCAGTGCGGATTTAAGAAGCAGCAGTAGTTTTAATACTTAACAAGGGACTTTCTTTCGGTCTTCCTTTGTTTCTTTATTTACTTTTTGGTAACTTATCAGGGTGCTACGATAGTTGATATGACCGTCACTATAACACCAGCCACAGATTATCAATTACCAGCAGCTGCATCAATTCCTTACATGGTAAATTTGTGTTTATGACTTTCTTATCTTCGCCATGCATTCAAGTGATACATTACATATATGATTAAGTTTCTTTTGATGATTTATGCTTTCAATATACAGTCGAAAGATGGTGCTGCCAGCAACAAAGAGTCTTCTTTTCAGAAGGCAGAAAATGTCATCAGCACTATGCTCGCTAAGGGCTTGATCCTTGGAAAGGGTGCGCTGGAAAGTGCAAAGTCTTTCGACGAGAAGCACCAACTATCATCCACAGCAATGTCCAAGGTCTCAAATTTAGATCATAAGATTGGCCTCACCGAGAAAATCAGCACTGGCACTTCTGCCGTCAACGAAAAGGTTTTGGAGATGGATCATAGGTACCAGGTTTCCGAGAAAGCAAGATCGGCCATCTCAGCTGCAGAGCAGAAAATTAGCAATGTCGGCTCTGCCGCCATGGAGAACAAGTATGTTTTCGCCGGCGTCTCATGGATGATAGGCGCTATCAACAAGGTTGCCAAGACTGCAAGTGAGGTCGGTACGAAAGCCGTGGAGAAAGCTACGGCTGAGCGACAACAGAACCAATCATCACCCGAAGATGAGGTGCATTCGCCGCAGACTTCCGTAGCTTCACCACCTGATCATCCTAAGAAGCCCGAACCCGCGCAAGGATTGATTCTATGATCGGAGTTTTCTGCTCTCAGTTTGTATATAATGCTGTCGTGGTTTCAAATACTCGTTTCTAAAGATCTGTTGTAGGACTTCTCCAGTTATTATATGAAAGAGGTTCTGTTAATGTGTTTGTTTGTAAGAGAGCTTTTATGTGTTATGGATTCCACAGGATTGGACCTATTTATCTTCTTCCTACCATGACTTGCAAGAAGTTTGAAAACCCGAAGCTTTGTTTTTTATACATTGGGGTGCGACGGCTTATGCTACGCCCCCGTCGAGTGCTCTGCCGCCGTCTTCTCCGACGTGGGATGTGAGACACGGAGGCTAAGCACGAAATATGACGACAGCTTAGTCTTTTGCAGGAACACTCGATTGTAAGCGTGTTCAAGAAAGCAACTTTAATCATCTCAGGCAGGCTCGTTTCCGGTCAGGCTCGATCAGGATCAAGTCGTCGTCCATGGGGATTGCTCGGAAGACACGGCCCATGGGCTTATTCGTGTTCGTATCGAGCGCCCATGTCGAGTTCCTACTTGCCACATCTCTATGCGCGATCGTCGATTAGGGTTTTGGATTTTCTTCCTTCAGCCGTCGCTCCCTCCGATCGCGGCCTCGCGACAGATCGCCCTCGATGGCTTCGCCCCCGCCGAACTCCTCCGTCTCAGTCGGCGGGAAGGGCTCCTCCCTGTCCCCCGCCGCGGTCTACGCCGTCTCCCAGGGCCTCGCCTCCGTGACGATCGACCCCGCTGCCCTGGAGAAGCTCTCCCTTACCAAGCGAACTTCTCCGTTGAACCCCAAGCGCGATGGGCCGTCGAATTCCCGGTTGCTGACCTTGGAAGAGTCCCGCGCGGCCCTCGCCGTCCTGCTCAACAAGTTTGTTCTCTCCGACGCTGCCGTCCGCCCTTCCATTCCCTCCCTCATTGCAGACACGCTAGCCCTCCCGTCCGGTCACGAGTCCGTCGATTTCGGCTCGGCTTTGGGGTTTCTGAACTCGATCTTCCGGTTGAATTCAAAGAACGTTGGCGAGATTGAACTCGGCCGCGAGGAGGCTGGCGTCTTCGAGGCCTCGTGCGCGGCGTCTGTTGGTGTCTGCGCCATGTTGGACTGCTGCTCCTCTGCTCTGGTGAAGGTGGCAGATGCCGTGGCAGCATTGTCGTGTGAGGCAGCTCGTGCTGATGTATCTGCATTCGATTTGTTCGGCTCTGGCGATGGATTCTCAATAAAGGATGAGACTGATGTGGCCAGCGACATGAAAGTATTGTTGTTTGGGTCGAAGCTTGTGGGGCAGAATGAATCGGGATCGTTCAATGAGATACCTACAGTCAATGCTAGCTTTAGGGAAGCCGTGAGAACACTCCATGTTCGAACACGGGTTGAGTTGAACTCAACCGTTAAGTTCAAGAAATCAATGGTGTTTGGAAATCACGGAAAGGAGAAAGCTTTTGCAGGTTCAGTCTTGCCACTCGCCATGTCGATGCAATCGATGATTGAAAGTAGCTTGGGCCGTTCAAAATCTACTATTAACATGATAAGCGATAATAGCTTACGCCCAAGGGTTGCGGAGGCTTTCGAGAAGGCCTGTCCCAGTTTGGATGGCATGAGAGTTCAGTTCCAGTCAATTACTGAAAAGGCTGCCTCTAAGATCGACTATTTACTAACTCTGCACTATGTATATGAATATTTGGTTAAATTTCGGGAGGTTCTTGCTTGGGAGGCAGCAGTGGCTTTGTTTGCCATAGAAATAGATGACTCGATTGAGAAACCTCAGGTGGATCAAGCGAGCAAACTGAATGGAGACGTTGCAAAGGGTGAGAAGAAGACTGATAAGAAAAAAAAGAAGACCTTAGGTAAGGGAACCTCTAGTATAAGACAGCTTCTCAGAGATAGTATTTTGTGCAAGTCCGAGCCTTCTAGCGAAAATGTTGTGGTCTTGGCTGAGTGGGCATGTGACCTTGCAAAGTATTTTGATCCCAAAGATACTCGGCTAGATAACCTACTAATAAGGGTGAAGGAAATAGTGGAGAGTAATGAGGTCAGAAGACTTCCTAAAATCCCCAAGGTAAGAAACACAAATTGATTTGATAATATTGATCTTGTTCTAGTTTTTATATGTTGATTGTTTCTGGGCTGTCTTACCCTGGCTGTCACCCTTATATTGTCAAGCTCGTTTGGTTATATCTGTTTGATATTGCATTCTATGCTGGGAGTTACCAGCTTTGAACATGCTAACAATGGACTGTGTTTCTTCACATAACAAGTTTGTAAATTGTTATATGATCTAGGACTGGCTTTTAAGTTTCACCTTAATATTTTACTTGCTTCCAGGTAATTTTAGAACTTGTTTTACATTACGAATGTCTCTATCCATTGGATTATATTTTAGTGGTTGTCATTCTTATATTGTCAAGCTCCTTCCCTTTATTATATCTGCTTAATATTGCATTACGTGCTGGAAACTAACCACCTTTGGTCATGCTGGGTATAAATTTTGTTTCTTGGGCAAATTCTCGAAAAAAGCACCTAAATTTAAGAATTTCCTGCAGAGCGTCCCAACTTTGAAAAATTCCTACATAGTTAGTGCCTTTGATCATGCGACAATACCATTTTACCCCTGTCTCCGTCGGACCCTCTGTCGCCTCCACCCTCCACCGTCATCTGGCACCGCCTCCACCACTGCCCATGTACCCTCGTCGGACCCAATAGCCGCCTCCCCTCCCCTCTGCCCGGCCAGATCCATTGCCCACAGCCCTCATGTGAGGAAGGAGGGGGCGCGAGGGCCGTCGTCGGCAAGCCGTTCTCTTCGTCGGGGTCCACAGATTCCCCTCATCATCACCCACGGGCCCTCCTCACCGTCAAGGTCCATGGATTCCCCTTGTCATCGATCGCAGGTGAGGAAGGAGGTGGGTGGCCCACGCGCCTTCATTGTGGGCAACCCCCTTTCGCCATTGGTTGTAAGTGAGGAAGGAGATGGGGCGGCCCATGCGCCCACTCATTCCTTGCATGAGGGTTGCGAGTGGCGGACCCAATGGGGTAGAGGGGAGGGGAGGCGGCTGTTGGGATCCTGCGAGGGCGAGGCCTCCACTGCTGGTCATCTCCATGCGCAGCGCCACCTGTGCCGTGGACGATGGCTGGCTGTTCCGGGTAGAGGGGGCAGTGGCTGACAGGTGTAGGATAGTCATTTTGAAAAAAAAAAAAAAAAAAAAGGCACTCTGTGGTAATTTCTCAAAGTTGGGGCACTATCCAGGGAATTCTCATAGTTAGGAGCTATTTCCAGGAATTCGGCCTTGTTTCTTTACATTTTATAAATTGTTATATGAAAATGGACTGGATTATAAGTTTCTTATTTTCTACTTGCTTCAAGCATTGTTCTTTGGAATTATTGTGAGGGTTGGGTTTGTTTGCATTTATGCTTTCTTCTGCTAGTGGTAGGAATGCCAAAATTGTTATTTTCATAATTTTTTTAATGAATGAAGATTCATTAAAGTCTTATTTTGTGGCTCAATATAACATTTATTCCCCTGCACCTTCAGAAAATAAAGTGAGCCTCGTGCTGTTTCAAGATTTACTGAAGCTTGATGTTCATAAAAACATGTGAAAATATTTGAGAAAAGAAAAGTAGAAGTTATCTTTCGCAATCATTTGCTCATGCAGAAAATTCAATATTAGCAACCTTTTAGAATGCCTTTGCATACCTTGATCCTCTGTCGATGAACAGGGACACAACATATGTTAAACTATATATTTTCCTAATGTGATTTGATCTCGTAAAACATATACAACTCCTTTTATCATTTCAAATAATCATTTTCTTTTTTGGGTATGTTTCTTAGGGCACACGTGATTTTGGCAAAGAACAAATGGCCATTAGAGAACGTGCATTTTCAATCATTACAGGTGTGTTTAAGATGCATGGTGCTGTTGCCCTTGATACCCCTGTCTTTGAATTAAGAGAGACTCTCATGGGAAAGTATGGGGAGGATTCAAAGTTAATATATGACCTTGCCGATCAGGTATATACAAGAATGTTAGTTGTCCTTTTTCTGTAGTGGTTTGTTGTCCTTTGATTTTTAACTGCAAATGGTTTTATTAGCAAGATTGTTCTTTTTTTTTTGTATAGGGTGGTGAGCTGTGTTCTCTGCGATACGATTTAACTGTGCCATTTGCGAGATACTTGGCTATGAATAATATCAGTGCATTAAAAAGATACCAAATAGCTAAAGTATACAGAAGGGATAATCCATCAAAGGGAAGATACCGTGAATTCTACCAATGTGACTTTGATATTGCTGGGCAGTATGAAACGATGGAACCTGATTTTGAGGTTATCAAAGTCTTAACTGAACTGTTGGATCAGCTTGACATAGGCAGCTATGAGGTAATTTTTCCCTCAATAATTGCACAAAAACATTTTTTTTGTGCAATTATTATCTTCTTTCTAATGTATGTCATCAGAAAACTTTCAACGTGAAACCAAATAACCAATAAGAATTCTGAAAGAAAAAAGTTCTTGCCCTTGTAAAATAGTCAGATCTGAGGATCAGTTGTAACTGGCGAATCTAAACTGCGTCTGAATTATTTACCTAGCTTTCACAAAGGATCCTTTTTGTTTTGCAGATTAAGCTGAATCATCGAAAGTTACTAGATGGGATGTTGGAAATCTGTGGTGTGCCTTCTGAAAAATTTAGAACAGTTTGCTCAAGCATCGATAAACTGGACAAACAACCATTTGAACAGATCAAAAAGGAACTGGTGAGAACAGTATTGGCTAATTTCAGTGACTGTCAGCTAATTTGAGACAGCAATTCCAAATGTTTTCTCCAGCTTTAAATAAAACCGCTTTCTTGTTTTAGGTGGAGGAGAAGGGGTTAGCGGTTGAAACTGCTGATAAAATTGGTGCTTTTGTGAAGAAAAGAGGCCCACCACTCGAAATTTTATCAGAACTAAATAAAGAGGGGAGCCAATTCTTGGAGAATGCTGGGTCTGTGCTTGCATTGAATGATTTGGAGCTTTTGTTTAAAGCTCTTGAAAAGGCAAAGTGTTTAGACAGAGTGGTTTTTGACTTGAGCCTTGCAAGAGGACTTGATTATTATACTGGTGTTATATATGAAGCAGTTTTCAAAGGATCTACACAGGTAAGATATACCTCAAGCATGTTATGTAGGATGTATACTAGACATACTCTGTGGGCTTTTCTGTTGCCACTCAAGTAGCTGAGTGTTTCATTGAAGTAATGATTATGTTTGATACTCATGTCAACTTTTTAACACAAACACAGTAGAACTAGTTTCAGAGTATTAAAAGTCAATTTAGCATTAATGCAGCATTTTTCCCACTAGACATTGAATTGGAGAATTATCTTAAACTGTCAAGGAAAGATTCTCCTAGTCCCTTGCACCATCAATTATGCTTTCCCATTTTTGCTTTTGAGCATAACTCAAGGAAATATGCTTCATATATTTCTTTAGATAGCTGGAGTTGTTGGTTCTATTTTGGTACCTACTGTGTGCAATGGTTTTCTAATGACTATATGTCTGGAAGTCACTGTGAAGAGGATGTCTTTTTTTTAGTCCACTTTCCATTAGCTGTGTGTTGATGCATTGAAGTTAATAGAACTTCAGACCATGTGTGGATTTTCTTGTTTTAGAGATGCTCATTTATAAAGGCATTATAGTTAGCTAAATTGTACTGTCATATTTCTTCAGTCGCAAACAGGTGTCCATATCCTTCAAATGTGAAAGTAATATTAGTGTTTCTTTGGACTGTCTAGATTTGGGCATAAACTTTTTGCCAGATATTGGTTATGAGTCTACCCTATTGGTGCCTTGATATGTGCTAAGGAACTTCAAAGCTTATAAATACTCTTTAATCTTGTTCTTTGGGCGAGGGCAACTTTTCCAGGGATGTTGAGTGTGAAGTGAGACATTAATTAATAAGAAAAGTAGGTCATCTGCAGAAGCTACATTGTCATCAACTTTTATGAGCTGGCCGTGAAAAAAAAGATTGTGCAATGCTTTTTGCCTTGAGAATATACTTTGTGTTTGGTTAGGGGTTAAATTTCTGGACAAAATCATTCATTTGATCCACGCTTCTAGGCAGGTTGTTTTGACCCAGATAATTCAGGTTAAACTCCTTTGTTCAGGTTAGTTAACTTTTGATGGCTCGTGCATTTGGCTGTTACACCTGGGGCCACCAATTTAACCTTACCTAACATTGAACCAATTATATTTTTGTATTATTAGTGAGTTAAGGAAGACTGATTTTTTTATCACTGCATCTGCATTCTAGGTTGGCTCTATTGCGGCAGGTGGACGATATGATAATCTAGTAGGGATGTTCAGTGGAAAGCAGGTTCCTGCAGTTGGCGTCAGCCTTGGAATCGAGAGAGTGTTTACAATAATGGAGCAACTTGAAAAAGACCGGAATCAGGTATGCTTTATTTACAAACGTTTCCTATACATGAAAGACACACAGATATTTTCCATTCATTCTCACATGTTGAGCATGGATGATTTCAAGATTTTTTTCAATCCCATATGTTTTATACTTTTATGGACTCTTCATGTGACTGTATCATCTATGCTGTGACTATATCATCTGTGCTACCTTGTAAAAGATGTACATCTGTAGCACTTTTTGCATTATTTAACATGTTCCTCTTTTGTTTTTCTCTCATCTGTCGGCTTGAATACTCTATGATTTTGTGACTCAGCCACTATCATACCTAAAACACAATAATTAGTTTTATCAGTTGTGCATATGAGCTAAGAGTGAGACATGAGTGACAGCACCACTTAACTAACACAAACTTCCTAGTGATATTTAGGGTCTTTACAAAGATTTGACAATCCATGATGAGTATGCACTACATGGTTTTTATTAGTCCCATTTTGAGATTATGTTGGTTGAATTTCACTTTTTTTTAGGCCTTTAGGACAAGATGAATTTAGTAATCATGGGCATGTATGCAGCCTTTGTTGTTTTATCATTCCAATATCTTTTCATGTTCCTTCTTTCCAAGCAAAGAGGGAATGCTTCTCTATATCAGCAAGAGACTATTTTTGACAAGGCTAAGCAACCTGATTTTACATATAGCTTACTTACTAAATCGTTTTTTTCCTGGTTTTGGATGATGCTCAAAAGTGGGTATATAGAACAGGGAATCATTCTGAAATTTTTGCTGTTCTTTTGAATGTTTGTATAACATATATGATGTTCATGGGGCTATGGACATCTGTTTTTTAAGTTCTTTGTTGTGGTACTTTATTGTGTGTCCACATGCATGCATAATCACTTATTGACTGAATCGAAATTTGATACTGAGCCCTTAGGTCTTCAATTTCCTGAAAATCTTGAAGGTTTTGATGACATCAACATTTCTTGTACTTGCTAAACAAATTGCTTTGCTTATATTTTCCTTTTGGATCTGTCTGTTTGATTTGGAGTAAAAGCCACCAATATGTTAAACCAAGCCTTTCCAATCCAACAGTTTGCAGTCATCTGTCCCCACCGCCTTTGGAAGAGATAAGCTTAGATTTTGAATGTACTTGCCTCAGAAAATATCCCTTGGAAGTAGAAAGTGAGTTGAGTGAGCTAGCCATTGATCGGAAATGGTGGCAAAGAAAGTTCGGATTCTGAAGTGCTGTCTTGTTTGGTTTGCTGACTAATGTTTAGGAATTCGATGAGTGGACAAAGATGCTTCTTAATCTGTTCAAGATAATTTGATCTACTTTTATATATTTATTAATCATTTTATTTCAAATTTTAGGCCACCTATGAAGGTTTGTCTTTAGAAGATAATAAATATCTCTTTTTGATTATTCTTCATCGATTTTTACTCGAGTTGGTATGATCATGTACGTTGCTGGTTCTGATAATCCGATTTTGCAGGTAATCCGTGCCACCGAGACACAAGTTTTGGTGGCTATCCTCGGGAAGGATCTCACGCTGGCTGCAGAAATTGTCGGCGAACTGTGGGATGCTAAAATTAAAGCTGAATTTGGGCTGACCAAAAGGGTGATGAATCACATCAACCGGGCAAAGCAATCTGGCATCCCTTGGATGGTCATTGTGGGAGAATCTGAGGTGAGTAGTGGCGTTTTTAAGTTGAAGAACATCGAAGCCAATCAAGAAGAGGAGATTCCTCGGGAAAAATTCGTTGAGGAGCTCCAGAGACGGCTGGGTATTGTCTGAAAAAAGCAACACGGCAGTGAATGCTTTCTTAATTCCCTCCCATCAAAAGAGCCAACAGAACCAGACAACACCATGAAAAATCTTCAATAACAGACATTACGATTCAAAGCACGGAGCATTTACTGTCTATTTGAGTTGGTATTTAATCCAAGCAAATGCTTGACCTTGAGAGGCAAAGCAGTCGATGGGCACTCGATAATAACCTGCTAACTCGGGAGCCAGCACTTGATTGGATGCCATGGAATAGATAGACAATTCATCTTCAGTAAGAGCTACATTCTTTTTTTTTTTTTGTTTGGCTTGTAAGCAGCTCAAGTTTTTGAAGGGTCTTCTGCTAGATGATGAAGTTTGTCACTGGTGATCAATGAGACCTCCTTTGGTGTTTGATCCTCCACACCTGCTTGTGCTTCTGTATAGATGTGTAGGGATTGTTGTAAGGATGGCATGTTGATTTATCGAGCTTTTCTTATCTGATACAGAACAGGCTGTAGTATGTCTGATCGACAACCTTGAGAACAGGGAGGTCAGAGAGAGGGATGGAAATCCAGCCGTCCGCTCAACAGTTTCCTTATCGATGCACAAATCTTAGAGCGAGACGTCCAAGGTTCCCATCTCATCGATGCGCAACTCTTAAAGCGAGACGGACGTGGATCTTACGGTGCCCTCATCGCACAAGGTTCCAATCTCATTGATCCACAACTCTTAAAGCGAGACGGATGTGAATCTTGCAGAATCTTCATCGCACGAATGTCCAAGCAAAGACACCCAAGGCTCCAATCTCATCGATGCACAACTCTTAAAGCGAGACGGATGTGACTCTTACAGAATCTTTATCGCACGAATGTCCAAGCAAGACACCCGAGGTTCCAATTTTCGATGCACGCACAAATCTCGATCTCGATGCACAAATCTTCAGCCAGAAAGTCCAATCTCGCCGATGCACCAATCTTAAAGCGAGATGGATGTGGCTCTTACAGTATCCCCATCCACAAATCGCTACGCGAGACTTCCAAGGTTCCAATCTCGTCGATGCACAAATCATAAAGCGAGACGGACGCGGATCTTACGGTCTCCTCATCGCAAAAATCTCCAAGCGAGACGGACATGGATCTGACGTTCCAATCTCATCGATGCGCAACTCTGAACTCTCCCCCTAATCTCCTGGCGTCCCCTCGGACCCTCCCCCTCCCTGCTGCGCTGCGGCGGCCCTCTTCCCCACCTTGTCCTCGCAATCATAAGGAATCACCAAGGCCGCATCGAAATAAGCTTGATGGAGAAACTGGTGGGCAAGAATGGCAGGGACCGCAGTTTACGATCGCCAGCTTCCGCTCCGATCTCACCGGTACGGTTTTCTTCTGCCCGATGAAGAAGAGGTGGAGTTCTGAATCATGTTCTTCGAGGATTAATGCACATTTATATTCACTACTTCAAAATAGGGCAGATGACGGGGGATTTGCATGCATTGGCTATTTTTTGTTATCATTCATCCCTATTCAATCAAAATCTTAAGTTCGAATCATTGATTTTGTTCATGTGTCAATCTTATACCTTTAAGATCTGTCTTGATTTCATCTTCTTATTCATCTTTGGGGCGATTACACCATCCCAAAGATGTTTGACCTATTTGTAAAAATGGTGCCTTTGTCGTGTCTTCTTGTCCGTTTTCCTCTTCTAGCTTTGGTTCTCAGACCAAGTCAACTGCGTCATACCACTCGAACTGTCTTTCGGCAGAAACTTTAATCTTGGGAATTCATTACGCGATGACAAGTTTGTCTCATGATGAATCACCTTCCTTCTCGTTCATTGAATTGCTTTGCAGTTTTCAACTCCGAGGACAAGCATCAGAAGACCTCCGTCTCTCAGCATCTGCAGTCACTCATCACTCTCTTTTATGGTCCGCCTCAGAGCTCATTTACCCGCGCCTTCAATTTTCTTCCCTGAGCAGCCAGAACGGTGGTGTGGGAGGCAGGCAAGCAAGCAAGGTCAGCGAGCACCCTCTCCACACATTCGAATTCAGCTTCTAATTCCAAGTGATCGATTGCTAACAGAAGGATCGTTGTGTTCTTCCTTTTGAGTGCATTTGTTGCAAGACTTTGGGAGCGATGGTTGCTGGTGATGGCATGAAAGAGTTTGGTTTACGGCTTGCATTCTTCCCTCATTTATATGACGCGAGTTATCCTTGCGGCAGAATCTGATGAAGACTAGCGTGGCATTGAGAGCTCATGTCGCGCATGAGAAGCAGTGGTGTCAGAGAATTAGACATCACACAGCGATGCTGCTTTGTTTACCGAAGCACGTCTTTTCCATGTTCTTCAGCGATCAACTCCCTCCTCAATGTGTAATATTTCAGTCTTTTTAGTAAAAAAAAGGGTTGTATTGATATTTTTTTAATTATAAAATTAAAATATCTAAATCTATTTATATTCCATCCTAATATTATTGGTTTTATCAATGAAAATATAAAAATATAAAAATAAAAAATATTATCAATTAGAACGTTAATGTCATTTTTTTGTTTTTTTTATTTTTTTTAGTAAAATCGATGATATTAAGATAAATAAAATTAGATATTTTATTTTTATAATTATATGAATATTAATATAATTTTTAAAAATATAATATATAATTAATTCGTCCAATATATCCTATCAAATCTACGAACTAGATTAGGGGCATCACAATCGAGGTTGGTGTTGAGAGGTGTCGGTTGGCGTACCATCGGCGTCACACATGGCGCCACGTCGGCGCCATACGGGGGACACCTCATTCCCGAACCCCCATCAACTGGACACCCCTTCTCTTACGTTCCTTGTGACTGCAGCTGGCCCCGGGAGCCACCAATCTCGAGGGCTCCACTCTTCTCGAGTCAAAGCCGGCGTGACCTTCCTGTCCAACGCCATATCGAGCGAATCGGAGCCGCCCCATTCGGTGGCCCCGACCCGCGCAGTAGGTCCCACATAAAGACATTTGGGAGACGGCGGCAAAAGCGAAAGCGCGTGAGGGGGAAGAGAGAGAGAGAGAGAGAGAGAGAGAGGGGGGGAGGGTTGACTTGGGGGGGAAGGGGGAGAGAAACCCCGCTCCGGAGGCGACGAAAGACACGTGTCCGTTACCCCAGCGGGGCAGATTCCCTGGCGGGGAATCGGTTTCTGCTGCCCGCAGTTAAAGTCGCATTTACCACCACCACCCCCTCCCTCTCTCCCTCTGAAACCTCCCTCCCTCCCACTAATTACCCCCACCGGTAATAAATAATTACTACCAATAAAGCTTTTAGTGAAAGAAAGAGAGTCTTCTTCTTCTGATGGAGAGAGAAAGAAGAGTTAATACCGTTTGTCTGTGAAGCATCACAGAGGGAGAAAGAGAGAGGGGGAAAGAAGAAGAAGAAGAAGAAGAAAAAGCGTAAGTGTAGGTCCACGAAGAGGGAGAAGACAGGAGGTCTCTCTCTCTCTCTCTCTCTCTCTCTCTCTCTCTCTCTCTCTCTCTCCCAGAAACACCGACAGTGGTTAGTGGCATTCATTTCTCGCCATTACTGCTCTTTCCTCTATCCCATTCCTCCTCCCCTCCTTTCTTTCTTTCTTCTCAGATCTCCCCTTCCTTCATCTTTCTTTTGTTTTCCTCGTGTCGTTGAACTCTCATTCTTGGACGATCTCTCCGTCGACCGCGTTTGGTTCTGTTTACGTGAAGATGGACCAAGTGTGGTTCTGAGAAAGGCAAAACAGTCGAGTGTCTCCTCGTTTCGAGGGCAAAAGAAGTGGAGGTCAAGAAAGAGAGGCTAAAGATGTATGGAGACTGTCAAGTGCTGTCATCCATGGTGGGAGGCAACGTTGTGTCACCCGATTCGCTCTTCTCCTCTTCGATCCAGAATCCTAGCCTCAGCTTCATGGCTAACATGCCACCCTTCCATGCCTTCTCCTCCATCATTCCGGTAAGCGCTGATCTCTTCCTGTACCTTCTACACTTCCTCAAAACATGGTCGCTAAGACTTGGTTGTGGTGGCGTAAGAAGGAGGAAGGGATGATGTTGATGGGGAGGGGGGGTGGGAGCAAGGACGAGGAGATGGAGAGCCGCTCTGGCAGCGGACCGCTGGACGGAGTACTCAGCTGCGGCGAGGACCACGACAACGAGTTGCAGCAACCGCCGCCGCCGCCGCAACTGCAGCAGCCGGCTGCGAAGAAGAAGCGTTACCACCGCCACACCGCCCGCCAGATTCAAGAGATGGAAGCGTGAGACTCTCACCGCATCCATCGCTGTTACTGATGTGATATGGTATGATATGATGCGATTTGATGGCCATTAATAGGATGTTTAAGGAGTGCCCTCACCCGGACGAGAAGCAGAGGATGAAGCTAAGCCAAGAACTCGGCCTTAAGCCTCGCCAGGTCAAGTTCTGGTTCCAGAACCGCCGGACTCAGATGAAGGTGCGTCCGCAACCCTGCATTCACGCATCAGTACCAACAATGATACAAGAATTAGAAGCTATTCGTTGTGGAAGAAAGCTTACTGATACGCATGGGATTGTAACTGCGGCACGCTGCAGGCTCAACAAGACCGGGCGGACAACGTGGTGCTGCGGGCGGAGAACGAGAGCCTGAAGAACGACAACTTCCGACTGCAGGCAGCCATTCGCAACGTCGTCTGCCCCAGCTGCGGCGGCCCGGCCATCCTCGGCGAGATGTCCTTCGACGAGCAGCAACTGCGCATCGAGAACGCCCGGCTCAAGGACGAGGTACTGAACCCTAACCCTAGCTCCTCCCAGAACGACGTTGTCTCCACATGCGCTTCCTCTTGCCATCATTTCCGCTGTTCACCACTTCTATGTGCAGCTTGAGCGTCTATCCTGCATCGCGTCGCGTTACAGTGGCCGGCAGTTGCAGCCATTAGGGCCGGCACCGCCTGTACTGCTCCCCTCTCTTGACCTTGACATGGGCATCTACTCCAGACACTTCAACGAGCCGCCGGTGGTGAGCTGCACCGACCTGATCCCCATCCCGCAGATCTCCGATGAGCCCTTGCCGTTCCCTGGCATGCTCATCATGGACCAAGACAAGCCATTGGTTCTCGACCTGGCAATGACGGCAGCAGATCACCTGGTCAGGATGTGCAACACGAACGAGCCGCTGTGGATCCGAAGAGGCGGGAGCACCGTGGAGGTCTTGGACTTGGAAGAGCATGCAAGGATGTGTCCGTGGCCGATGGACCTGAAACAGCAGCAGGGGAGGTTTAGGACCGAGACTTCCAGGGACAGTGCCATGGTCATAATGAACAGCATCACGATGGTGGATGCCTTCCTGGATGCAGTGAGTCAATCTTCTCCGAGATCCATGAATCGTCTCTGCAGCATCTTGAGCTCTTCTTACCCTCTCGGTTACTTTCTCCAGAACAAATGGATGGAGCTGTTTCCTTCCCTTGTCGCGAAGTCCAGAACGGTGCAGGTGTTGAGTCCCGGAGTTCCCGGCCACGGCAACGGCTGCTTGCACCTGGTAATTTGTTGGATCTCCTCCGTGAATACACGTTGTTGTTGGCGTCTACTCCGCTCATGTTCAGGCCATCAACAGATGCATGCAGAGCTGCAATTTCTATCTCCGTTGGTGCCCGCCCGCGAAGCTCACTTCTTCCGGTACTGCCAGCAGAACTCAGAAGAAGGCACTTGGATCATGGTCGACTTCCCCGTCGATGGATTCCAAGATGGCATTCAAAGCCCCTTCCCCTGGTACAGGAGGAGGAGTTCTGGTTGTGTCATCCAAGATATGCCCAATGGGTACTCCAAGGTACGGAAACTTGATTTGCTGTGTTATGCATCGCCGGAACAAGAGAAAGCTCCGAGCGACTAATGATTTCTATGTTCTGGGAATGTTGCTCACCTGCCATGATCGCTTCTCTAAGAATTTTATGGAAGAACACAGGAGAAAGATAACGAGAACAAATCAGGGTTACCTGCTTCATACCTCATGTTTCTTTGGGCAGGTGATCTGGGTGGAACATGCAGAGGTGGAGGACAAACCAGTGCATCAGATATTCCAGCAATTTGTCAGCGCCGGCGAGGCATTCGGAGCAACACGCTGGGTTTCAGTCCTACAAAGGCAATGCGAGCGGCTG
The DNA here is from genome assembly GCA_024322285.1 of Musa beccarii. Taxonomy (NCBI): domain Eukaryota; kingdom Viridiplantae; phylum Streptophyta; class Magnoliopsida; order Zingiberales; family Musaceae; genus Musa; species Musa beccarii. The sequence continues at coordinate 42,137,732 of CM044397.1, forward strand.
GCGAGCCTCATGGCGAGAAATATTTCTGACAATGGAGGTATCTCTGCCGATTCATCCCCGTAGTCCTACACCGAGCCCTGTTGCGGGTCTCTCATCCGTGAACTCCGTTGTTTCAGTTATCTCTTCTCCGGAGGCGAGAAAGAACATGATGAGGCTGTCGCAGAGAATGATAACAACATTTTGCACCGGCGTGTATGCCTCTGGAATGCAGTCGTGGACGGCGCTCTCGGATTCCTCTGATGACACGGTCCGGGTGACAACCAAGAAAAATACTGCGCCCGGCCAGCCAAATGGGGTTATTCTCACGGCAGTGTCCACCACATGGCTCCCTTTCTCCCATCACCAGGTGTTTGAGATTTTGACGGACGAGCAAAGGAGGTCTCAGGTACACTTCGTGGCTTGCTGTTCGCTGCAGTCTCCATCTTTGCTCGCGTCTTGAGGTAGCAAGCTTCATGTGTCTCGTTCTGCTGCAGTTGGATGTGCTCTCCGGCGGGAACTCGTTGCATGAGGTGGCTCATATAGCCAATGGCTCGCACCCGAGGAACTGCATATCACTGTTGCGTGTCAATGTCAGTGTGCCCTCCCGCGCACTTCGTTCCTGGTTTTGCTCTCGATTGCTGATTGAGATGTTTTCTCCGTGCATGTGTGATCCACTGGCTCAGGCCGCAAGCAACTCCTCCCACGGCGTGGATCTCCTGCTCCAAGAGAGCAGCACCCACCCCTCCGGTGGCAGCATCGTGGTGTACGCTGCAATCGACGTCGACGCCGTGCAGGTGGCGATGAGCAGCGAGGACCCGTCCTACATTCCCCTCCTCCCGACCGGGTTCGTCATCTCGCCCGCCGCCCGCCGACCGAACGCCGGCACCAGCAGCGGCAGCGATGGTCACGCCACCGTCGGATGCCTGCTCACGGTCGGCATGCAGGTGCTCGCCACCGCCGTCCCCTCCGCCAAGCTTAACCTCTCCACCGTCACCGCCATCAACAACCACCTCTGCAACACCGTGCAACAGGTTAGAGCCGCGCTCGCCGGTGGCACGGCCATGGCCGAGCCGGCTGCCGTGGCGCCGGATCAATAACACGAGGAAGTGACTGGAGTTACCTGAACCCTAACCACCGAACCATTAAACCTGGTCGACATGTCTCTTCGGTGACGATGACCCCAGTGGTCGTGTTGGCGAAGCGAAAGGCGGGGTTCAAGGTAAAATCTCCAAGGATGCTAGTGGAGTCTGTAGAGTGTCTAGTTCGAGTGGCAGCGTCGTACTCTGTAACATGTCAGCGGAAGAAGAGAGGCCAAGAAGACTAGTTAGGTCGAAGGAGGGAAGTCAAGAGCGCACCAGATGTGACCCTTGCTCGCTGGTGAAGCCCATCTCACGAGGGGAGGAGGGCGTTGGTTCGGGAATTGACTTCTTGCTCTGTGGTGGTCGGCTTCCTGTTGGTTTGTGTTTCCGTTTCTGTTGTGTTGCCCCGGGTGGGGGTTTGGTTGGTAGAACCGGATTGAATGCTGCATGCTGTGCTGGAACCATTATGGTTATTTATGTCGTGTATTCATTGCTCTGTTTGCCTATCTTCCCCTTTTTGTTTCCGACTTGGGATTCGGTGTCAGGGACCAGCCACCGCAGGAGAGCCTTGATGAGGCAGATGGACGCTCACAGCATCAGCTCCGGTAATGATCGAGGTGGACGTGGTTGCATCATCTTTGTTCTGCTACATATTCTCCATGAATGAGTAACAGAATGCGTTCTGGTGCTTGCAATTGTGATATCTGGATGAGCGCAATTATGGGATTCCCTATTTGACCAGGGCAAAGTAAGTTCATGAAGGAAACCACGATGGAGGTTAAGCATCGCCAAAACACATTAAGGTGACCGAACTTTCAGACCACGAATGGACGGCAAATAATGTAGTTGATAACATGCAAGACAAAGAATATAATAACATCCCGGAGTGTCAACGCCTACAACAAAGCAGAGGACTGTCATGTTCCTACAGAGCACGAAATATAAAATATAATTCCCTGTATCATCTGCCTAACTAGCTTATATTGACACCGTTAGGAATAATGACCAGTAAACCAACTCAAACCTGGAGGCATCCAACTCCAACGCCTGACGGACTCTGTTCCAGCTCCTGCCAATTTGCTCTCAGCAGAGGCGTGTCACCACGTCAAGACTTGTTTTACAGGTCTGTGGGCTAGGATTTTGGAGCTTGACGTCTGGCCATAGGTGGTAACTGCAAAATACAGCAGAGGTTGAGGGATAGAGTGGATGTAAAAGCACCAAAATATGCAAGTAAATATCAAGCAGATGTGCTGTTGCTGAACTAATTGTAGGGATGGAACTAGAATTCCTCCAATTAAGTAGGTTAACCTACAATCATGGAAGATAACACGGCCAAATTAAGGGAAACACTTGCTCGAAAAAAAAATTTAGCCAATGCCTCTCAAAATTCCAACATAAGAACCAATGTACACTTCTCATCCAGCATAAATATTAAGATAGGGGGCAAATAAACTGATATGAGAAAAGTAAAGCAGGCTATACAAGGGAGAAAGAGGGACGGTTAAAAGACCAGAGATTCTTTCTGTAAGGTTAACAAACATGCCACGCAAGGAGCAGGATGCACCTAAGCACTTAAGGATCAAGGCATCTCATACACAGGAACCGATGCTTATATTTATCTAGCATAACTCCGGGAGAACTAAGTGATGGGAGAATTCTCATCCAACCATGAAGTGGATGCCCTCGATTAAAGACATCCCAACAGTAAACATAAAAGCATACCATATCGGACACCCAATTTGCCTTTGTTGACTTCTCAGAACCATGGTCCTGTTCAAGAATGGAAATTATAGGTTTACTCTTAAATAAACTAGTCTGTTTATCAGAGATATATATGCAACCCAAGCCTTGTTGGTGAACAAGGGATCCAAGATAGAAGCTCTACAATTAAGTTCAACCAACCATAATGGTGGAGCTATTTCCACGACTAGCGAAAATAGTTCAGTGCTTAAGAAACAAATTTGAGTTCGAGACATTTAACTCAAAGGCAAGCTCTCAAGAGAACCTAGCCAAAGCTTGTCCGTTAATGCCTTTGTTACCCACAAGTAGGTAGTGCACCTTCTAAGAGAGGGGGATAAAAATGTAAATCAGCTACAAGTAAACAAAACCTAGCATTTGTCCATAATGGATAAGAATTATCAAAATTTCATAAGAGCCAATAGGACCAAAATAAACTATTAAGAAAAAAAACTCAAAACAATGGATTGCTCATGTTTGATGACCAAATCTATGCTATTCAGCTTCATCACATGCCGAAAGATCAGATCTGAACAGAATCACAGATTTAGTAGTTTAGCAGGTACTGCATGAGCAGCAATCAAAAATGATAAAACTGACCATGTGTTGCAGCCTTATTATTGTAGAGCCCAATAATTTATCACCAATAATCTGTCTTAACTTTTTAACCAAGTCAATCCTGCTTATCTTCCTCTTCTGACAAAAGGAAAAAACATATGGAGTTAATCAATATGTGACAGTACATGAAATCAAATAGTAATATTTGAAGATCAAAATGACCTTAAAATCTTCATAATGAGTGTTAACCAAGTCCATGTCTTGAGGAGGCACTTTGGTCGAAATTGCAGCAAACAACATTGAAAAGGGCATCCATGGAGAGGTTGGAGTTCTCGGAGCTCGACCTGCTGATAAACCTCGAAGCTGATTTGCAACAACTGGAGATGGTTGGCTCTTATCCTACGGCACGAGGGAGGCAAGGCAATTGCAGTTCAATAACAATAGAAGAGAAATATTACTGATTCAGATTTAAAAAAATAAAAATAAAAGCACAATAATTATGTAATCCTAGGTCTTTTGTTGTGGAACCTAAACATGGTTAACCGGAGATCTTAATATGAAAACTGTTCAGCATCATCTTCAGAACTTTGTCATGCAATACAAAATTCTAGCATGGATTACAGAAGTTGAAGAAATACAAACAGATAACTCATTTTCATCATAAATATGCAAAAAAAAATTTGATAAGATGGTCAGGCATCAGGTATATCTATCAATAAAAGGATTAGTTGGTAATCTACTACAGCACAAGAATCCTAATAGCCAAGATCTTGACTATAATTAAGTGTTCCAGGAAATATGGTCTAAAAATAATTATAATTTGTAAAACTCACCTGGAATAAGCTGCAAGGTGAATTAGAATTTGTTAAAGCAGACACAAAAGATATACCGCCGTCACTAGCCAAACATTCTGCAGTCACAAATACAGCACAGGCTTTGAAATAAAGTTTGCACTCATAGAAAGGAATTTTTTTAAAAAAAATCAACCAGTGATGCTCCAGCAAAAGTTACCTTTGGCATTGGTAGGCAAGTTTATAGTCACAATAAATTCTGCATAGATATGAGTATACATATTCAAATCCCATATTATATATTGCTTTGGATTCTGAAGATCATCGACCCCACTGTCAAAGTTCTCATGGCTGGCCTGATGCTGGTTAGATCCCATGGGAATTAGCTCCACGTTTCCCATAATAACGCGGCACAGCATCATATGGATAAAACCATTTTCGTCAACATTAGAATAGCGAGCACTGAAGACAATATATGTGCATTAGTGATATTTCTTCATCATGGACGATTAGCAAACAAAGAATAGTGCATGACCAAGAGGAACCATCAAATGTAAATAAAGGGATGTTTGCAGCCTTCTAGAACAAGAATTAAGGATCATTCCATAATTGCCAGAAGACAATCATGATAAAATTGATATAGAACCTCACCAGACATTTGAACAATTTGCTGGTGCAAGATGAATGCCATTGCCAAACGGAGGCTTCTGTTCAGGTATCTTCAAAACCCCTTTCAACATCATCTCTTCGACAGCACCCTTGGAGGAAGCAAGCCACGCATAACGGACATTTGCATTGCCACGGAGTTTTTGGGTGACCACAACCTGCTCTTGAAAAAGGCTAAGTCGACTCAAACCTAAGTCATTTTCCACTGGAGTTTTACAGATTCTGATAATGTCCTTTGCATCAATAACTTTGCCCAAACTGTGAAGTAACATATGCTGCACAGCACTGATTCGCTGGTCATCAGCAGGCCTAACCTTTTCTTGCCAACTTCCTGAAGCAGAGACATTTGGAGGGAGAAATGAACACGGATCATTTTCTCCAACAGTTTCGTCGTCTTCAGCACAGGCAGAATTTTCTTCACACTTGATCCTCTTGACATTACACGTAGCCTCGTCATCAAGTCGTAAACTTGAGCTTTCAGCTGCACCAACAGAAATCTTCGAATGGGCAACGACTTCGCGTGTACCATTTGGATCACAAATCATGTGAACTTGTTTGCCTTTGCCAAAATGATAATTTTCAGGACATACTTCTGGGAAGAAACATTTCCCATCTACATCAATCCAACCAATTGGTTTCTGTAATCCTGTTTTCAAATCTATGTAAATCATGTGCATAAAGTCTAACAAAAATTGCTGATTCTGAAAATCAGCTTCGGTAATTCCTTTCTTTAGACGAAAATCTTCCTGGACCAAAATGATGATATTCTCAGGAAAATCTCTCCATTCACCATCCTCAAAAGATAACACTCGGACTGGCAACCCACTTTTTGAAAAATTGCGATATTTATTAACAATATGGTTCTGAAAACTGCAGCTGAAGCTAGTTTTACAACTCATCATGTTGCAGCCCCTTAGAGAGGATCTGTCTGTGATATGCGAATGTGCTACTAGGCCATGGCCACTGGTGAAATATGAATCAGGTTCTCTCTTCCTCTTCAGACTGTGCATAATTCTTTCATTTTTATCCAATACCTTTACGCTCATCTCTTCCATTCTTACCCAAGGAAGTGTATGTTAGCCACTGACTAATTCTCTTCAAAGGACTTGTCTCCGCAAAAACAGCCAACCTCACTTAAGGGTAATCAATAACTTTCCACCGAGTTATAGATCGAAAAATTCATGTCATGGTAGACCGACAACAAGCAAGAAAATGCTGGAGCAAATAGAAACAAGCACAATGTTCAACATATTTTTGTAAAGCATGCCAATAAAATTACAAAAGCAAAAAGAAATTTTATCAGCCTATTTAATAACTTATAATGAAATATTCAACAAGCAACCTTAAAATTAGAGGCATAACTCACTAACACATGCAAATCAAAGATGCTGCACAAAATAGAACCCAAATTCATGGTGGCAGGCCCAATAACTTAAAATATAAAAGGACCAAACAAGCCTTAAAGTTGTAACTAAAAAATTCTTGACACCAACTCTGAGGATTCACACTCTTCTCTTTGTATTGGAACCACAAGTAGAAAGAAGAATATGCAAAATGTGGCCCTAAAACCAAATGACCAAATCCAAAATAAGCAGAAAACAAACTGTTTTCATGGTTAAATATCTATAAACATGACTAATTTATCATTGATTGCCGGTGCCTGTTTTTTAAGGCGTGCAAGCATACTTTAATTTTGTAGAAATTTGGTATAATAACTACATAACAAAATCATGCTATAATAAGTCCCTCAAACATGCAATGAATAGACAGTCATGGAGGTAAAGGAATTAATCACGAGACACAACATGAAATTATCAAAAACATGCAATCAACCAAAGTGTTTAAGCTGGTTAGACTCTATCAAAAGTTGTATTAGACTGCATCACCACTGATGTCTTAATGCACTGAAGATCCAAAAAAATTTCTAGTACCATCTGACTAGAAGAACACATTCAAAAGACAAGCTGCAATTACGGCAAAACCAACTAAAAAGTAGATGGGTGTTATCTTCCCATTCCACTAGCACAGTGCCTCAATGCAGCCCTTCATTTCCACTCCAACTATCTAATTATTTCAATGTTTGACCATCCCCCACAATCATTAAAAAAATATATGGACTTTCTGGTAGATAACTTCATTGACGCTCCATCTAATATTCCCAAATCAGAAAGCAGAAAGAATCAAACCAATAACTCATATCGTGGATCCTATACATTCAAAGCCATATAGGTCTATAACTAATCATTCAGGTGCCCAGGAAGATGCAAAATGCACATATCATTGAAATAAAGGCCCAAACAACCTAGGGGATGAGAACAGTAGTTAAACTCCCCTATATATGTGTAATAGTCCCACATAGGATGATAACTAAGGCAGCTTTTGACAATAGAAAAATCTTATAGAACATTGGGCAAAGGTTGCAGGATACAACAAGGTAACAGTCGCAATGAGAGTAATATTTAAGGTTGGTTGAAAACTTCCATAAAGATTATTGAGTCTCGACTTAAAAGGATTTGTCATCAATCTACGTAATTTCACTCATCAGCCAAAAAAACAGAACAACCAAAACTAATTTTATACAAAACAACCTAACATCATTACATTTATGCGTTTCTCTATACAGATTCATCACAGTGCATCATGTAGCATTGAATTCCAAAATCAAGCTGAGTCATGACATGAGTTTCTTCCCCTATCTTTGCTTTCACGAACATAGTAGTTTCCTTATGGTAGCCATATAAGCACCAGACAAGGCAATCTGATTTCTAATTTTCAAGCCTATGGTTCCTCGCACAACAAAGTAAATGTTGCTGATCAATTGTCTGCTTTCTGACTGAGAAAGTTTAATTACACACCTTATATTGGCCAATGACATTTTAATCAAGGTTATAAACAATTCAAGAAATGCTAATAGAGGGAGATATCTCGATTGTCGAATGTAAACCAATGCCTTGATAACCATATGATCTTATATCATGCAGGAAGCCAATAGGGACATATCTACTTTTTTCTGATTGGGTAACATACCTTGAGTCTAAATGTAATTTAAGGTTGGTGTTATGTGCTTCAGCACTCTTATCTACAGTAAATGGATTAATACGGTTCATTACAATTTAGTAGTGAACAAAATTAGAAACATTCTTATTGGAAAAGAAGATCTCTATGTTTAGCTGGTAGGTCTACTCTGATAAAATTTACTATGGCCCATACTCCTTACAATTGATTTAGAAGTATGTGCTAGGAATTATTGAGAGAGAGGACTACAATGTGAAGGCATCCATTGGTACCACATATGAAACTACACTTTTGGTGAAAAATGTTATTGAAATCATTTAAATCCTTAGTGATAGTGACACGCCTTGGATTAAAATTTTATGCAAGAGAAACTTATACAAGAAGGATTCTTTGTTGTGTGGAAGGCTAAGCTATTGTATTGTCTATTCAAAGAGGATTATAGCAGAAAGATTTTCAACAGACATTTTCCAGAATGAAATTCCCCACAATGCTTCAGAACCTCTCGTGTAAGATACATTTTCCAAATGAGATGGATACACTTCAACCAGCCCAAATCTGAAGATCAATAGTTAAAAAAATTTCTACTCCAATAGATCCAATAAATGCCAAAGAGAAGACAAGAAAAAGGAACTTCATTTCTCCCTATTAGATCACAATCATCAAATGAATATATGATGGCTAAAAACTTGAAATATTAATAGCAATGGCAAGGTTTCTCTCATCTACAGATCTTACAAATACTCGAGCTACGGATGATATCAACTTAAGAAATGGGAAACCTGCTGATTCAGGTACCATTATTGACATACTAGCTGAAGCCTGCTTTTGTGGACATGGACATTGTTGATAAGTATTAATGAGTTGCTGATTGTGATGATAATGCTACAATGCTTAGTTGCTCAAACATAGGCTGGCTCAGAGAACATGTATGTTGCAGATGGATAAAAATAAGGACTACTGATTTGAAAAAAATATTTCATGGATTTCAGTAACTAAGAATATATCAGTTCTAAACTCCTATTAATAAAAATGGACTGTAGACCCAATGGAAGTCCATGTAAAAAAATTTCCATCAGTTCAACAGTTGTCTTCTTTATGTCCTACTAGATATTCTACCTAATCAACTTCATTGCTCAAACACAAGCTGGCTCGGAAAATATGTATGTTGCAGATGGATAAAAATAAGGACTAATTTAAAAAAATGATTCATGGATTTCAATGAATAAGGTTGTATATCAGTTCTAAACTCCTATTAATAAAAATGGACAGTAGACCCAATGGAAGTCCACGTAAAAAATTTCAATCAGTTCAAGAGTTGTCTTCTTTATGTCCTACTAGATTATCTGCCTAATCATTTGTATTCATGATATTCTATCCTCATTGACTGGTTTGCATTTGCTCTCCTGTAATTATTTATCATCTGTTCTTCCAGTATAGATGAAGTGCTGAGTTGTGCAATGTATTTTGATATTCTTCTTCTGGGCCTACTCCTTCAGTCCTAAGTAGGCTCTTAGGAGTTGGATATAGAAATATTAGGTGATGGCCCATACAGTCTGCATCATCCTTCCATGTGGACCACATCACCTATGAGAAATCATGGTGATACATATGTAATATATGCCTTGTATGACATGTAATGAGAATGTTATATTCTAAGTGGGGGAGTTTGCAACAACCCAATCTGATTAGTACCACATTGATTGTAGGCTTTGGCAAACTTTTAAGCGTTCCTTTTTAGGGGGCATCAACCATGTAAATTTTTAGGCTAGGTTCATTATGATAAAAATCAAAGGTAATCCTGGTAAAGCTTTGGCCCTTACCATGGACTACTTTAATTGTAACTCTAAGTAAAAGTTGGGAACTCTATGTCCTTCATGGAAATTAAATGAATCTCTACTTATTTTTATTGGATCAAAAGAGCAACAATGATGCCACCTTTGAGCCCAATAATGGTGTACGTAATTTTATCAGCACCAAATTGAATTTTTCCCATGGAGCTATGGCAGCAAACACTGCTAACTTCTCTGGGGCTATTGTCACGATGCACACTCGCAAACAACCGTTCACGTCCGTTCGTCGCTTGCCCATGCTTGTACATATCCTTGGCACTGTTTTGCCATGTTTTGGTGTGTTTTTCCTTGTAAAAAGCAAGAAAACAGCAGCTGCGTAGCGCAGCGAAACGATCGCTTCATTGCATCCGCGGAAATCCAAAACAGCTCCGTTTTGGTGTGCGCGGGCTGATTTCTGCAGGCAGCGCGGCACGAAAATTTTGTTAGCCATCTCAAGCACCTGGAACCACCCGGGTGGCACATGGTGGAAAAGTATAGTGTCGGGCGTTGAACACTTTCACAAGTTTGCACGTCAACTTGACGGAAACTTGCCTCGCGCCCGCACTTGGGAGTATGGACTTGCAGTGCTCATTCACCCCTCTAAAGTCCTTGTTTTCCTCCTCTCTTTCTCTGCTTTCTTGCACTCCAAGTGCTCGCCATTGCTTGTAAAGCTTCCCTCTTCGCGAGCGTCGGGACTTGTCGTCGCTCGTTCCAACAACTAATCAAAAGTGCAAGACGAGGTTGCAGCTCGGTGACCCTTTTGGACGCGTGATGTCGCAAGGGCGCCTCAAGACTTAGGCAATCCAAGCTAAGTCCGACCGAAGTGGCGTTAAAGGCGATTCTTGACTTAGGCAACTTCAGCTAAGTCGGTGGCTTGCCGCAATGGTGCCTCACCACTTAGGCAATTCTTGCTAAGTGCGTGACACTATGGTAGTCTGATCGGGATGCAAATGACTGCCATGCTGGGAAAAAAAATGAAGGTACATATGGATTGCTTACAACGTCTTTCTAATTGCATAATTTCATTGTTACTGCCATGCTTGGGAAAAAAATGAAGGTACTTATGGATTGCTTACACCGTTTTTCTAATTGCATAATTTCATTTTCCATGTGTGAGACGTGAAAAGGAGTGAAACCTTTTTTCCCTGATGTCAATCTTTTCCCCCATTCTCACAAATTGAATAAGTACTATCTCTGCTAGTCGTGAACTTATCCTCTGCCAGATTCACATCAGTGCTCATCCTACATCATTGTCACTCTGTAATTAACAGAAGAATAAACACTGGCACATAAAAAACACCGTAAGTAATATAAAATAGAGGAGGATCATCTAAAGAATAAGTCAAATATTCCGGAACTACCATGAATTTTAGAACCCAGAACTGTTCCAAGACAAAGAGGGGATCCGACCATGAGTCAAAGGCCTTGTCAACTTGGAAAGCATCGCATTCAAAGACACCTAAAAAGAGGCCACTTAAACTGCAAACCTTATGGCAATCTTACAGGAAAGATCAAGGACCCTTCCTTGTATTTTGCTGTGCTCTCTGAGATTTCAGAAGTGAGATTGCTATTTTTACTTGGATGTCCATCTCAGGGCTGTTACGTCAGTAAATTGATGCAAGCAGCCTTTATATTCTCTTTGAATCAAGTAGAACATCAGAGTCGATTAACATCTCAAAAAAAAAGCAATTTACTGATAGAACAACCATAGAAAAAACCAAAGATCCTTTTCCCTAAGATAATTAATCATCTCGATCAACATGCATCATGATCAAGCAACAACCAGAACCACCCAACCACTCGTTTCAACCCCGATTGCCCCGAGTTCGCACCATGTCATCACAAGAGTACAAAAACCCCTATATTAACAGACAAAAACCACCTAGAACAACACACGAATGAGCAGATCTAGTCCCAGATGTAGAAAGAAAAGCACAAATAACACGAAACGATGGGGATCGCACGGAATAAACTTCTACTATATAAAATTTCATCGTTAATAGATCAAAAAGCGAAAGAACAAACATCAGGATGGGAAAGAACGATCGATACCGTTGAGGGCAAGATAGCACATCTCCGCGACAAGGGCTCTTACTCTCCCTCGCGATCGGAGGAGACTCGATGTACCAGATCGGCGAAAGGAGGAGAAGAGCAAGAGCGGGTCGGCGGACGGGCGGGCGGCTACAAATAGCGGAACACGGTCGGCGCTACGCCGCTTTCTTGCGGCCAAAGAAGACGAAGAATGCTGCGATCTGCCAACCCCCAGCATCCAACGGCCACCGATACACTTCGCGCCTCAGAATAAGTTTGGATCGATCTCAAGCCGTTCGATGGGGCCCGATATTTTGCTAAGAGTAGGGGTAGTGGTTCGCGTGTTGGGTACGAGATGCGGGGATGGACACGTGACAGGCACGGTAAGTTTTGGCGGTGAAGTGAGCCGTGGTTCAGCCTGGGGGCCGGTTCGAGTTCTGAGTTCGACCGGGAGTGTGGTTGACTCGAGCGGAGATTGCTTGCAGATCACGTAACCTATGGACGTGGACGCCATCTTGGACTAACATGAGGAATTCTACACGTCATGTCCCTTTCATTCTCCATCTCGATTGCTTGGCTCTGCATGATATGGGAACATATGTGATTAATGTACGGGCTAATTAATTAGTTAGCCTCTTTGCTTTTAAAAGTTAATTCCCTATATTTGCTAAAGTAAAATATTTAATCTCATTTCACTTTTCTCGATTTTGTTGACAAAAATACCTATTATCACGTGTGAAAAATAACATCAAAATAAAATTAAAAATAATTTTTATAATGTTATTCTCATTCATATTAAGTTTTTTTTTATAACTTTTATAAAAGTAATTTTCTTCTTTGACTTTGTTTTCTTTAACGGTCAATTATTCTTTTTTTTTGGAAAAAAAGTCTCTCTTTTTTCTTTCTTAATTGTTTTCTTTCGAATGGTGAAAATAATATTATAAAATTATTTTTTTAATCCTATTTTAGTATCTGCATGTCACAGCACATGTCCTATTTTAATCAATAGAATCAATAGCGTGAGCACAAACAAAACTAAATGTTTCACTCATAAGTATAATGGGAACCTTAATATAGTTTTTGAAAGTATAATGATTAATATGCTAAGAGTAACTAACTAGAGAAATAATATATAATTAGCTCTTAATATACTGGTCTTATTTATGTCATTTTGCATTGTGTTACAATGCGTACTAGGTTTGATGAATTTTGATTCCAATTTCACGTTAATCGAGTCAAGAAATGTAAGTGTTAGTAATTATTTGTTGTGATAAAAAAAACTCAATGATTTTGAGTGTTTAGTATTAATTTGATAAGTTATGAATGAAAATATACATCAAAATTTTCATGTTATATATATTAGTTGTGATAGGGGATATTAAAACCCACGTGGAGATAGTCAACGGACATGTCAACACAAGCATGATCCACAGTCCGACGCAGGATACCATGTCCGACCTGCGACAGTCGCTCCATGCCACCTGGAGTCGCATGAAGCAACCTGTCCTCGAAAATTTGGGACGGTGCCGCACGGAGCAGCCCATCCTCGAAAGTCCGGAACGACGCCGCATAGAGCAATCCATCCTCGAAAGGCCCGGAACGACGTTGCACAGCACAATCCTGCACGACGCCACCCTGTATGAGCCGCTCGGACTGAGATACGTGCTCACCACCCGAGGGATAGGTCGCTGCCAACCGAGTGCGTACAACTGACCCCGAGCATGAACATAAAGCCCCCTACCTGGTTTTAGGAAGCGGAAAAGAAAAAAACAACACCTATACTGACTTGATCATCGGAGGGGTCAAGTCGAAACCGAACCCAACTCAGGCCTTCTTGTAGGTGTCGAGACCAAGTCAAGACACGTTTCGAAGCATCGACAATCTATGCTGCTATCGTTTTCGCCTAACTCTTGACTTCATCATCACCTTTGTCCACCTTTACTCTATGTGTCTATCCTCCTAAGATGATGATAAAACTATTGTTTTATCATAGAGCAGCATTATAAAAAAAAGATTACGAGGGTTGTGATTGAGATAAAGATTAGTCGTAATAAACAACATGTAAGAGAGAGAAAAAGATAACAAGAACTATAACAGGTATCGTAAAGAAGTGCTTAGCAATGATCACGGGGCAAAGGTCTCGTATATCGAAGATGGTGTCGATGCTTAACAAGATGAAGCGGTAAGTGAGTTCATGCAATCAATGTCTGATACAATGAGCCATACAAAGGAGGGAGGAAAAAACTAACCTTACTCACCTCTTTCCCCAAACAACCTCCTCCCATGGAAACAACAAAGCCGATGGGTGGTGAAGGTGAAGATGAATGAGAACGATAGGCCATGGGAAGTGTAGGTGGATGTGTGCAAGGACAGAACTCTAGGGAATCATAAATAGTGAAAGTGAACGAGAGCGAGGGCGATGCAAAGACAACGATGACGAGGGAAGGGCAACGCAGGGGGATGACTCGATACCCGACATGGTGAATGGTCGCGAGGTCTCGCAACGGGGTAAAGACAACGAGGTGACGACAAGGGGTATTATGGATGTTATAGAAAATAATGGTATTAAATTATGAAAAAAGTAAAAACTTTTTCATAAAAATTGCTATATCCAAGTTAGTAAGCCCAACCCACTTAATCCCTGCACAGCTCAGCCCAACATTGCTATACTCGTACATACGTATCTTAGTACGTACAAGATGAGGGAAGAGCTTGAAAGGGCCTCGAGCTCTCTCCGGACAAAATACCTGCGGATTCCCACTTTGCCCTCCTCTGCCTCTTCTCCCCAGCACCGTCCTCTCCCCCTTCCTCGCCCTCCTCTCCCTGCGGAGATCGACGAATGGGATCGCCCGACCGAGATTTTGCACTCTTGTTTGGTTCATGATCGAGCTCCGAACTCTCGCTCGTCCCGCAAGAGCGTTGTCTTTCATGTAAATTCCATCGTTTTTCTCGATCCAACGGCTTCTATGTGTGTCTGGAGATAGCTGTTCCATTACTTTTCGGCTGGATTTCTTTGGATTCCGGTTTTCGAGTTTCGCCACCGGCTTTTTTTTGCTCCAGATTTGATTGCTATGCTGCTTTCTTAGGGTTTCGGAACAGTTAGGGTTTTGAAGCGAGATCTAAGCCGGAATTTAGTGGTTTCGGCTGTTGATCTTCCCAATTTGGCTAGCTGTGCGGAGATATTTGCTTTCTGCGATGCTTTGAGAGAGAAATAAGATGGCTTGAGAAGAGAAACGAAGGAAAAGAAGAACCAGCGGGAAAAAGAAACACACTAGAGTACGGTGAGGTAGAGGGAGACATTGGACCATGGGAGGCAGTGAAACAGATTGCAAAGGGTCGAAGACTTCAGCCACGCAGGTACTGCATTCCAGTCATACATTTGCTGATAGGGTTGATTTTGACTGTTTAATCTGAATATGAGTTCCCGTAACATCTGTTTGTTCTGGTTTTTCTCATCCCAGGAGCAGCCACTGGCCACCAGCTCCAGCCCTGGCGCTGCAGTCTATCCGGACTGGTCTGGATTTCAGGTGATAACTGGAAATTTCTTGTGACATTTGGGAACTTCCCAAAAGATCTACGAATTTACTGAAACACTTGCCTTCAGATGTTATCATGACCTTAGAATTTTTATCTGGCTCAAATAGGCATATTCACCGGTGCTTCCACATGGCTTCTTCCATTCTTCCGTGGTATCAAGTCCTCAGGCTCATCCTTATATGTGGGGAGCTCAGGTGCTTTTTTTAATATATTTATCCATTCTCCTTTTTTTCTAGTCCTCAATTCTGAGATGCAATGGACTCCTAGTAGCTGGATTAATCATTTCTGTGTCAGTGTATAAGGAATTCAAATATGGAGGGAGATAGTCTGAATTTGGAAACTCTGCATGTGATAAAATGATTCTTCTGTCCAACTTTTGTTCATTCCATACAAGGCCAGATATGTCATGGAAGAGAAGAGTGCATTGTGACATGCCATGAATGGCTTGATGAAACAATGATGACGCACGAGTAGATATAAACCATCTAGCTTGGAGATAGCTTACTGGTTCAGAGAAGGGACAATTAATCCCCATTAAATATTACAATTTCCTTTGTGTTGATCCCATCACTGGCATTAGTCTATGTGCCAACAGATTATTAGTACAAATGATATTATGGCATGAGACAAGATGTTCATAGTTATTGTGTTTGTAGAGAATTTCTTTCGTCTAGGTTGCTTGTACATTGACTAAAGAACCTTGAGAATTTATAGAGAATTATTTATATCTATAAGGACTAAAAGATATTCATAATTATTATAACATGAGAAATTTTCTTGTGTTAGGTTGTTAGCCTGAGTGTAAATCTTAAGAAGCTAAAATGGAAATGAGTGAATATAAAAGGAGGATAGTGTAATAAATTCGCATGAAAGTTCGTTTCTCATGTTGTTGTATCTCATTTATGATACTTCGGTGAAATGTATTTATAATCATTCTTTTCCCTTTGCAGCACCTTATGCCACCTTATGGAACTCCACCACCTCCATATGTTATGTATCCTCATGGGATATATGCACATCCATCCATGCCACCAGTACGTCTTGTTACAACACATCTAAACCAAGACTTATTCCTTTGAAATTCATGACTTGTTTTCTCCAGTGCAATGCAAGGTTCCACTGACTACTTTTCTGCTGCAATGTGTGAATAGGGTTCTCATCCGTTTAGTCCTTATGCTATGACACCTCCAAATGGCAATCCTGAAGCTTGTGTGAGTTGCCTGCTAACCCACAATGTCAAATCTATTCTTGTCCAGCAGTGGGTACAACTGTAGCAAACTCATGAACTACATGCTTTTGCATCTCACAGGGGAGTGTTCCTGCAAGCACAGGAGGAGATGCAAAATCATCTGAGGGTAAGGAAAGGAATCCAATTCAAAGATCAAAGGGAAGTCTCGGGAGTTTGAATATGATAACAGGAAAGAACAATAAGGAGCTAGATAAAGGAGCAGCTAATGGAGTCTTCTCAAGAAGGTTAACTTAATGTCGCGGTTTTTGTTGATCATGATCACGAGGCTCTGCTTTCATCTAACCCTTTTGAGCCTTCGCTTTAAATATTCTTATCATTGATGTGAAGCTATTGTATCCAGTGGTGATAGTGGAAGTGAAGATTCAAGTGAAGGAAGTGATACAAACTCTCATAATGTGAGTCATCTTTCTTGTATTGCTTTCCTGATTGTTTGTGGAAAGCATCTTAAAGTTTCATGTTAGTGGTAGAGCATCTAGTAGCTGTTACCTCATAACAAGTAACCTTGGTTGTATTAGAAATTCTATGGCCAATAATGTTGTGTTTCCCAAATAAACTTGCATAACAAATTTAACTAGTGGCTTGCTGTTGTGTTGATATTGAAGCATCAAACTCCTGGAACTCCAGAATGCTGAAAGGAGTTTGAAAAAGCTACTAGTTTGAGAAACAGTAATAATTAACTTAACGACTTTTTAAATCTATTTTTAATAGTCAAGCTTAATACTTACATAGTGAACTTCATATATTTTACATGTATCCTCGAGTTAGTGCTCATTTTATGACATCCTCTGAGGTCAAGTGTTAATCGGTGGGGTTAAACATCTCACTTTTAAGGACCTTAATTTTTCACTTCAACTATTAGTAATAGATTCTTGGTTATGATATAATGTGCATCTATTTCATTAAATGTATCACATTTGTATGTGCAATTATTGTTTTTGGAGTTCAATGTGGTCATATGTGGATTTAATCTATTTACGAAGGATATTGGCCATTGGGAATTTTAGCAACATTTGTGGTTTATGTTTATTTGGAGCACAAATGTTTTCCATATATGCCATTTTAGGCCTTCAAAATGTTATACTCACCATTGCAATATTTCAAGATAACGTATCTACCAATGTTTATACTTGAAATTTTCCGTTAATGAATGTTAGTGATGATCTAACTTAGGTTGGTTTAGAACCCATATTATATATAAATCAAGTATTTCAAAGGTAAAACTAACATTAATTACTATATTTTTCGTGGAGATGACAAATGTAACAATAGATAGATATAAAAGTTCAAAAAGGATTAAATATATAAATATACATTGCATATATGTTAACCATGATTAGATTAATGATATAGACAAAACCTAACATAATGTCATATATGACCAGATATTAATTTTCAGATGATATATATGCACTTTCAAAGAAGGGGATATCTAATGCCGTTTTTTGGAAGTTTAGTGGATGTATGTATAAAAACCCTTTCTGAGCTTAGTCTTTGCCTCATCATCAGGTCCTTTGCAATAAGGCCAGGCTATTCATGAAGATGCAGTCTAATATAATTTTAGTTTGTTGGTAAGTATGATGGGGGAGGACAAAACATTAAAAGAAATCTCATATGTTGTGACCTAGGAGTAATATACTTGCTTCCAAAGCAGATCTAGCATCTTCACCGATGGATGGAAAACTAAGACACATTGAAGCTAATACACCTAGTATCAGGATATTTGGTTTACTGTTTTTGTTAAGTCTGACTAATTTTGACCAAAAAAATTTATTTTCTGACCCTCCATCTTCTTTTTGCTTTTCAATTTTTTTCCAGCTTCCATCTTAATCTTGAACTATTGACTATATTCTCAAGCATGCATGTAGTGTTGAAATGCCAACAGTTGATATAGCTGTGGAAGTGCTCTCTTTGTAATGGCTTTAGAAAAGTCGCTTTTACAAGTAATATTAGTGCTCGTTACTTTGTTGTTTGCAATTATCTTTGAGTAGATCAAATATTAATGTTGTGTAAAATTGTATAGGACTCAGAACCAAAGACAGGTGACGGACAGGGCCCTTTGGATGGTAGGCCTTATATATTTTGTGCTAATCAAATTGATGAACTTGACGTCCATGACATTATATCCATGTGTTATTGCAGAGACATCCCTGAATGGCACAAGTGGTGTAACCACTGCACCATCACATCAAATGGTGCCAATAATGCCTATGCTAGCAGCTGGAGTACCTGCAGTAGTTGCTGGTCCAACTACTAACTTGAATATAGGAATGGACTACTGGGTTGCACCAACGCCATCTGTCATCCCTCCAGTGCGTGGGAAGGTTCCTGCAACAGCAAATGCAGGAGCAACAATTCCTGGCACACTGGTTGGATCCAGCGAAAAGGTTCCATCAGAGATTTGGCTACAGGTTTTGTCTCAGCTTTAGGCCTAGTTATTTGAATTATTTGTACTGATCATCAGTCCGTCGCCTTAGAAGTCTTTAACTCATCGTATGACCATCATATACATTAGGGTCAAATTAATATGTGCCATGAGTCTTCATGGTTTTCATGCCCATTTTATGGTGAAGGATCCTCACAAGTGCTTTGAAAATGCACGGCATAGATTAAGATACTGGTACTTGGTCTATACTTCTTCCATGTGTGCTAGATATTCTGGCATTTATTGGAAAATTACATGAATATCTGGGTACTCAGGATAATTGAATGTCGCCTGTGTACAATTGGGCCTGCAGAGCTTTGTCATTAGAATATCATCTTAATTGGCACCGGCACTGGCCAACTCTTATGTTCTAGTCCATGTTACTTCTCTTATTTCCAAACTTGATAAACTACTGTTACTTACAAATGCTTAGTGCGTATCAATGTGCAGAATAATTTATTCTTTTTGTGTGTAGCATTCATCACAGTACATTAGGTTTCAGCTACAGATGTTTCTTTGATAGCATTCATCACATTAGGTTTCAGCTCCAGTCATGTAGGTATCCTGTATCCCTGCATTATATTTGAGTTCCTTTTAAACTGCTCTTTGGACAATCTACTGCTCCCAGGTAGGTTATATATCTGAGTTTGCTATTTGAAAATGATAATCAGTGGTAGGTTGACAATGACTTCTCGTTCTTGATTAAACAACAAATTTTAATAATTGATCTTCCTGGCATGTTTTTCAGTGAAGATTGAACCTTTTTATTAGGTCCTTCGAGTTAGTGTCATATTTCAAACTAAAGCCAGTGGCGCTACAGTTTTGTTTCCGTGTCCCTTTTATTCTATCTTATCTGTGTCACACTACACTGTAATCTGGAAATGGCTTTTCAGTGTTCTTTTTGTTGTTTGACTGTATGGTCCTCGATGAGTTCAGGATGAAAGAGAACTCAAAAGACAGAGAAGAAAGCAGTCAAATAGGGAATCCGCACGTCGATCTAGGTTGCGCAAGCAGGTACAATGCATCTAGTGAAAAGAGGACTGTTTTTGAAGGACATTTCGTTGGTAATTGTCAATGGCTTTGAGTTGCTACTTCCAGGCAGAGTATGAAGAATTGGCTCAACGTGTTGAGGTTCTGAAGGAGGAGAACACTGCCCTCAGAGCAGAAGTAGACCGGATCAAGAAAGAATATGACGAACTTCTAAGTCAAAATACCTCTCTTCAGGTATCAAATTTCATCTTCATTTGCAGCTTCTTGTTCTGTCTGCGATATGCAAGCTGCAGTAATGATGCTGCATCTTGGCAGAAGAAAATTGAAGAAAACACCAAAGAAGATGCAATAGTCGAGATGAGCAGCCAACACGCGGCCGAGGACAAGAACTTGGATTCTGATCCACAAGCAGGACAATTAGACGGCAAGCATAGTGGTCGCTAAGTTTGCAACTGCTTTGTACCATTTCCTCCACCCTAACCCGACCAAATCATGGCAGTGCCCCTACACAAGAACTGATGCAGTCGCTTATTTCTTAGTACCATGTCGTCTGTACTATCTCGACATGGTCTTTTACTTCATTGTCTTGACTAATCTTTTTGCAGTCAAGCCAAGCAGCGCGGCAGTGCTGGAATCAGTTGTCTCGTTATTTAGAGCAAGGCTAGCAAAGATTTAATGATGCTGTCATTATTGATCGATGTGTAGTAATTGGAGCATTATATAGTTAACAGTGTTTTCCCACAGCACGCCTACAGCATTGAGCCAAAGAACCACACGATCAACTATGTATTGTCCTAATTGGACACAACTCTAATGAAGCTTGTGTGTACTTGCTTTCGGTGGCTTTTCTGAAAACACATTTTTTATACTTCCAATGAAACATTACAAAGATTTATACTGTGGAAATGTCGACAATGAAACTGGAAGCAGTTTGCTCTTAAAGTTGATGCTTGAAGTTGATATCAAGATGACGATGACATCCTTCATCGAGTTATTTAAGCTTTTCTCTTGCAGGAGTTGCTGTGGCGTGGTGGATGGTGAGCTTCGGCATCAACAGGTCGTCAGTTCCATTTTTTGTTTCGTCTTTTCAGGATTATTATATGCAAAGCTCTCATCAGCATTGATTTTTGAGGTTCCGAAGGGCCACCGGCAGCTGCGGTGTCTGTCTTTTGTCCGGTCATCATCTTCGACTCGTCGTATTCTTGCGATTGCTGCAGAAGAAACGTGGCGAGGACCAATGATTCGAGGTGAAGGTGGCGTTCGGCGTGATGAGGACGGCGAGCAAAGTGAAGCGGCGTCACCTCCACCTCCACCTCCAATGGCGAGTCGACAGCGAGCGCTGCTGCTTTCCCCGTCTCTTTCGTGGTGACTCGGAGCCGACCTTGGGCGGCTGTGACGGAGTAGCCTCTCGGCCTCGGTTCTTCGTGATGCCCGTGACCGGCGCCTGCCGTCGTGCAGGGCCCCACTCGCTTCGTCCTCGCGAATCAACCCCACAACCACCGCCGTTGCTCCTCCTCTCGTCAACGCTCCGGCCAAAGAGGTTTAATAACAGCAGAAAAAAAGGGGCAAACATCAAAACCGAGCAAGCAATATTAAATTAAAATAATAAAATCGAAGATTAAAATTAATTAAAATAATGATATCAAGATATAAAGGATCCTCAATTGCTTAACGGAAACATAAGGTATTCACTATCAATTATCATCTTCTTTTTAATATAAAAAAATGAGATATATTCTCTTGTAATAAGAGAAACTAAGAAAAGGCAGAACCAAAGTAGAAGATTTACTCTTCTCAATTTTCGCTTTTTTCCTCTCTCCTTCTTTTTTTTTTCTTATTTCTCATTGCATTAAGTACTCGATTGAATGGATTCAAACGTTGTATCTCGGATATTTTTATAGGAATAGACACAAAAATCTCGAATTTTCATGATAAAATCGATTGTTGAGTTTATTGGACTAACATATTTTTGAGGTAAATGATATGAAAAATACTTTGATCATAAACTTGGACTACCGAAAGTCCAACTATCGAGTAGAAAAATCAGACATATCGAAAAATTATCATATAAAAAATTGGACGTCGAGTTGAAGGATTGATCGACGTTCCAGAGATCGGATTTTGTGTTATAGGTTCGGTTATTATACCGAGGATCAAATATTACATCGAAAGATTAGATATCGTGAAAAAGTCGACATGCCGACGGGATGAACAATATGTCAAAGGAAAGAGTGATATGTTGGAGGTTCGAACGAAGTGTCAAAAGATCAGATGATATACTGGAAGAGTTTACAATTTGCCGAAAGCTTCATAAATATGGTTGATTTATCAAAATCTTGATCAATGTCATTTTAAGTCAATTTGAGTTTGTATAGCGTCAAAATAATATGAACTTGCTAAAAAAGCCATTGAATTTAGATAAAATTAGATACGTTAAAAATGCTAAAATGGTGGCCTAAAATAAGCTTGGATGGTGGTACCATCAAGCACAAGTGGTAGTACCGCCTGAGTCAACCGATAAGTACTATTTGTGCTTGTTAGCATTTTCGAAGATTATACCATCTATGACAATAATAGTATCGCTCATAATTCAAATTTTAAGATGATAGTACTATTAGAATCTAGAATTATAATGTCATAGGTTGCCTTATGATCAATGGGGTCTCATAAACTATATCCCTTCATTCTATTAGTATAATTTAAGAATATATATTTTTTGAACTTAGGATTAAGTTTTATTCTTTCATAGGCATTATACATTATATACGTTGGTTATCCAAAAATATATAAGGAAGAATAATCAATTGACTAGTCAATTCACATTTCTATAGATGTCTTTAACTTAATTGCCATTGAAGGAAATTGATTAATAGCATAATAAACAATTCTCCCTACTTCTGCCCAAAATGACTTGGTCACACATATAGCACCTAGCTATACTCTAATTCTCTCAAAAGAGTATTGTTCATTTACTCTCCTACTCTCAAAAGATACCTCTTACTGTCTTCTTACTTATAAAAAAATATCGAACTCCGCTTGTGTATTCCCCTCTATTGTTTATCTATAAACACTTAATCATTTTCCCAAATTCAAGTTCTACCCTTGTTTTAAATTAAATAATTTATTCTCTAGATCTATTAAGAGAAGCAAGATTTGACTTCACAATGATCTTTGTTGTTGTCTTCTCTGCTATATGGGATAAAACTTCATTCACCAATGTCAGGTACAAGTTGATGATCGTCAGATGAAGATATATCATGGTCAATTCCTCATAAGATTCTTCCACAATGAATTTGAGATTTGGAGGAAGTGTTTATAGAATCTTCCATGAGTCATTTATTCTATTGATGTGGATACATCTGAGATCAACAAATGCTCGGGAGCTGAAGTTTCCTTATTCTTTTTTTTTTCCTTCTTGTTATTATATATATTATTCGTATACAGAGTTAGAAAAGAGTAAATCTTTGATGATTCCATTATACATGATTGACTTACGAAAACTTTTGTATTCTTGTTTCAAGTATATCTTTGGAACTGTACCAATTTATTTACATAAATATTTTAATTGAGTGATCATACGCCTTATATTAGAAAAAAGATCTGATGATCCAAATGAAGTCATCTCTCTTCTCTTATATTAGAAAAAAAGATGTGATCGCTTAACGCCCAATCACTGTGGGCCGAAAAGTATTCACTTCATTCCTTTACACAAGCTCTTATCACGGGTCTTTAAATCCTGGCCGTTGGATCCATCTGATGAGCCGCGAGAGATCCGTGATTGCCTTATTTCTCCGGCTTCGCCCATCCCCTCGCCCACCCCTGTTCGGTGTTCCTCCGTCTCCCTCCGACTCGCCCCAAGAAAGAGATAGCCACAGTGATCTCCTTTATCGATCCACAATGGGTACGCAGATCAATGCCGCCGTCTCCATCCGTTGCCGTTGAGATTTCTTTATGCTGTTTCTTTTTCCTTACGACTTTGGAATCTTCCGCAAGTAAAAATCGATTCTTTGGTACGGTGTTAAGACAGTTCCTTCTTTTTGTTTTCGTTCCAATTCCTTCTTTTGATGCCAATACGAGAGCCTAAACATGTCATTCTTCGATTTTTGTGCCAAATCAAGTTTTTTCTCTGATTTTTTTCCTTTCACGTTTGTCATTTGACATGGCCATGAACCAATTACTATTTGGAAAGTGCACATTAGAAATTTTACGCTGGGATACGAGTGTGTGGGATCAGCAGTAGGAAATCAGAGTCTTTGCCACGGAATCGACTTGATACGCTTATGGACGGTCCATCGCTGGTTCGATTTGGGGACAACAGCGCTCAGCAATATCATAAGCTGAAGTGATTGCTTGTCATCACTACACCACTATATCTTCTACTACGTTTTGGTTCATGATTTGCTGACCTCTTCTTTCCCCCCTTTTTGCAATATGCACAAAGGTGGTGTGACCGAGGATTTTCCATTTATTGGAAGCAAAGGTACCAATGAAGATGCCAAAATCGAATGCGGTCTTTCGTCTAGAATATGTGTTTGATGATCTGATGCTTGATGGGATGTGCCACATGAGCACTCAAGATCGTAGAATAAGTTGCAGTCACTTGCATGATATGCAATTAGATTTCTTTTTCTCCTGCTTTTTGCTCTTTGGCTTGAACTTTTCCATTCGGGTTGTGATCTTGCTATTTTTTGTCATGATATGATGTTTGTGTTAGAAATTTTAATAAAGCAATAATAAATTTATCATTTTCCCCTTTACCTTTTCTTAGTGGGGGAGCTCCCATTGTGCGTTTGTGGCACGCAGCGTAAAGATCACCTATGATGTGCCGTATGGCACTTATAGCCTCTAATTAGCGGAAAAGGCTATATATAGCCCATATACAACTTGCTGTTTGCAGTTCAATAAAAGGTACTTTTATTGTTTCTGCTCCTTCAAAGCTACTTTCACTTTGGGCAGGGGCTTCTTGACAATGCCTGATTCTTTTTTCTTTTGTTGTTGGTGCTAAAAAATATATGTTTTTCAATTCTCTACAGTCATGCGCGCAAGAGAGTCGAAGATCAGTTTCAGTCTTGGATGGCTACCTCGGCGAAGGCCTGTACGAGTCGAGGAATATGCTCAGGACAAAGTTTGCATGCCTTTGGGTTCTTATTTAGGAACTTCTTATTTTGATATATAAGACCCTAACATGTTCGTACTTTAATAGAAGGGTAGTTTATTTATTACTCACAGGTGGACACTGAGATGATGCCCTATTTGCCTGCTTGTGGAGCTTGTTTTTCTACTAAGCTTTGGTCATTGGTTAAAAGGAAAGTAAATGAGTAATGAATAGGGGGTACGATCCATGCTAATTAAGTGTTTCAATAGTCCTTTCTCCTTTCTTGTAAACTTAGAACTTGAATAGTCCTTTCGCCTTTCTTGTAAACTTATTTAGGAACTTCTTATTTTGAATACCCTAACATGTTCGCACTTTAATAGAAGGGTAGTTTATTTATTACTCACAGGTGGACACCGAGATGATGCTCTATATGCCTGCTTGTGGAGTTTTTTTTTTCTACTAAGCTTTGGTCATTAAAAGGAAAGTAAATGAGTAATGAATAGGGGGTATGATCCATGCTAATTAAGTGTTTCAATAGTCCTTTCTCCTTTCTTGTAGACTTATTTAGGAACTTGAATAGTCCTTTCTCCTTTCTTGTAAACTTATTTAGGAACTTCTTATTTTGATATGTAATACCCTAACATGTTCGCACTTTAATAGAAGGGTAGTTTATTTATTACTCACAGGTGGACACCGAGATGATGCTCTATATGCCTGCTTGTGGAGCTTGTTTTTCTACTAAGCTTTGATCATTGGTTAAAAGGAAAGTAAATGAGTAATGAATAAGGGGGTATGATCCATGCTAATTAAGTGTTTCAAAAGTCCTTTCTCCTTTCTTGTAAACTTAGAACTTGAATAGTCCTCCTTTCTTGTAAACTTATTTAGGAACTTCTTATTTTTATATATAATACCCCAACATGTTCGCACTTTGATAGAAGGGTAGTTTATTTCTTACTCACAGGTGGACACTGAGATGATGCTCTATATGCCTGCTTGTGGAGCTTGTTTTTCTACTAAGCTTTGGTCATTGGTTAAAAGGAAAGTAAATGAGTAATGAATAGGGGGTATGATCCATGATAATTAAGTGTTTCAATAGTCCTTTCTCCTTTCTTGTAAACTTAGAACTTGAATTGTCCTTTCTCCTTTCTTGTAAACTTATTTAGGAACTTCTTATTTTGATATGTAATACCCTAACATGTTCGCACTTTAATAGAAGGGTAGTTTATTTATTACTCACAGGTGGACACCGAGATGATGCTCTATATGCCTGCTTGTGGAGCTTGTTTTTCTACTAAGCTTTGATCATTGGTTAAAAGGAAAGTAAATGAGTAATGAATAAGGGGGTATGATCCATGCTAATTAAGTGTTTCAAAAGTCCTTTCTCCTTTCTTGTAAACTTAGAACTTGAATAGTCCTCCTTTCTTGTAAACTTATTTAGGAACTTCTTATTTTGATATATAATACCCCAACATGTTCGCACTTTGATAGAAGGGTAGTTTATTTCTTACTCACAGGTGGACACTGAGATGATGCTCTATATGCCTGCTTGTGGAGCTTGTTTTTTTTCTACTAAGCTTTGGTCATTGGTTAAAAGGAAAGTAAATGAGTAATGAATAGGGGGTATGATCCATGATAATTAAGTGTTTCAATAGTCCTTTCTCCTTTCTTGTAAACTTAGAACTTGAATTGTCCTTTCTCCTTTCTTGTAAACTTATTTAGGAACTTCTTATTTTGATATGTAATACCCTAACATGTTCGCACTTTAATAGAAGGGTAGTTTATTTATTACTCACAGGTGGACACCGAGATGATGCTCTATATGCCTGCTTGTGGAGCTTGTTTTTCTACTAAGCTTTGATTATTGGTTAAAAGGAAAGTAAATGAGTAATGAATAAGGGGGTATGATCCATGCTAATTAAGTGTTTCAAAAGTCCTTTCTCCTTTCTTGTAAACTTAGAACTTGAATAGTCCTCCTTTCTTGTAAACTTATTTAGGAACTTCTTATTTTGATATATAATACCCCAACATGTTCGCACTTTGATAGAAGGGTAGTTTATTTCTTACTCACAGGTGGACACTGAGATGATGCTCTATATGCCTGCTTGTGGAGCTTGTTTTTCTACTAAGCTTTGGTCATTGGTTAAAAGGAAAGTAAATTGGTACTGAATAGGGGGTATGATCCATGCTACTTAAGTGTTTCAATAGTCCTTTCTCCTTTCTTGTAAACTTAGAACTTGAGCTTATGTTTTGGTAATTGCTTTTACCCTAATATCATGTTTAGTGTGTCTTTTGCTGGTACAAAGTCTTAGGGCAATATTTAAGCATTTTCTTATGTTGGCTACATGATAAGTATCTCAAGTCGATCTCACGCCAATTTATGGGTCCTGGACCATCATTTTAGATTAATGTTGAATTTTGTGGAACTTCCAAATTGTGGCAGGAAGACTTGTGGTCGCAAGCTGAAGGCATATAGAAGGTCTAAGGAACGGGCTAACAAATCATACAAGACAAGCCACCTTGGAAATGAATGGAAGAAACCATGTGTTGCCGACTAGCATGGAGAAGGCATTGTCCTAGATAAAATGTGAGTGCAAAATAAGATTCCTTTCAGTTTCCAAGGATCTACAGCATTTGGATATCACCAAGGCTCAATTTTCTCATGACACATTGTGTCGGTTTCATAATGTAGTGATTGTGGGACTTGTCCTCCCTTGCTTTGTTATATATGAGAATATTCATGTGTGAGATAGATTAGGAAAGGATTAAGAGTCATCTAAAAGAGTTTGACGATACATATTAGGTTTGATCTATAATTTGATGAACTTAAAATCTTAGATTGAATTGGTATCCTATGCTTTCCTTGTTACTCATGCAATTATCTTACTGCAACCGGCAAAGGAGTCCCATGCTGAGTGGATTCTAGTCCTAGCAACTTGAAGCATATGCTTTATCTGTGATTTAAGAAATGCCAATCTGTTCCTTGTAATTATGCTTGGGAATAAGGATTCCATTTACATGCTATTTTGAATCATTATCCCTATGAAGCATTTCTGACATTTTGTTCAGATTCGTGTATTAAACATGCCAAGAGCAGCCTACTTTGCTATATTATTAATATCATAACATTCATATGTATGTAAAAAATCTATTTATGATCAAAAAAAATCTAAGGTATTTGACACATTCTATATTATCTTATTTGCGTTTGATTCGTTCATCCATCCAAGAGAAATAAATATTTTGGGACATTTTATGTATTTCATATATATATATATATATATATATGTATTTATGTGTAATGCATTAATCCAAGATAGAAATATTTGATGCACTTGATACATGGCAACACATTTTAGACAAAAAAAAAAAAATTTGAAACATCTCCGAAGAGACATCGTTCGCAAGCCTGAAATTGTAAATTGAATTTTAAATATTTTTAGTTTAACTAAAGAAATCATTTTTACAGAATTTAATATTTTAAGTAGAATTTGATGGACAGAGCAGCCATTTATGATGTTGCCACATCATATAAAAGATAATTGACTTGTTTCAACTGTTGAGTGATCCCATCTACCGTGGTGTGAATCGGCTCAACCCAACCCGACCCGACCCGACCCGGCCCAGATTTATTACTTGGCCCAGTTGTCTACGGCGGTGCCACGACCGGCTTAAGCCAACCAAACACCCTTAACAGAAATCGGAAGGCGGAATAGATTGGCATCAAACACGGAAGGCGGAATAGATTGGAGAGGAGAGGGGAAATAAAGGAAATCGAATCCGGTCACCAAAATAATCACAATAAAAAAGAAGGGAGAAATCCATAACAGACGAATCGAAATCGTTGCGTCTATAGATAGCGGTAGAAGCAAATCGCAATTCCCAGTCGTCGCATCATCCCCTCGGCGATCGACATCGAAACCCTCTCTCTCTCTCTCGCTCTCTTCTTCTTCGTCGTCTGATCGCTGCAGGGCACGAGCGACCCCTTCGTCCAACAATCTTTGGGTATCCGATCTTTAGAGAATCCCGTCTTCTTCCTTTGATTGCGTCCAGTTTTCTTGTTTGATTTTAACTATAATCGTTGAAGGCGTGATGGATCGAAATCGGAAGCGCGAGGCCGCCGACGAGCGGTCGCAGGAGAAGCGGGCGTGCAGCTCGTCCGACTTCCGTCCCTGCTCCTCCACCTCTTCCTCCCAGCCGCCGCCCCCTCCGCTGACGGATAGCGAGATGGAGTCGTCCTCGTCCGGTAGGTCCGATCGGGCCGGGGACTCTGGCTACGGCTCATGCGACTCCGACGATTTCGCTGGGGGATACGACTCCCGAAACCTTGTGGGGCGGGGGAGGCTGCAGAGGGTCTTCTCCGGCCTCCTCGACGACGGCTCTGGGGGCTCGGCGCAGCTGGCGGCACTGACCGAGCTCTGCGAGGTGCTCTCTTTCTGCATGGAGGACGCCATCGGGTACTTCCCGCTGGAGACGGTCGTGCCGCCGCTCGTGAAGCTTGCCAGCCACGAGACCAACCCCGACGTCATGCTTTTGGCCATAAGAGCGCTCACGTACCTCTGTGATGCGATGCCGAGGTCGGCCGAAGCCATTGTCCGGCATGGAGCACTGCCTGTCCTCTGCGGGAGGCTGTTGGCGATCGAATACTTGGACGTGGCAGAGCAGGTACTTGCTCGCGGTATTTTTAATCTCATTTGATTCTGTATGATAGAAGTATCCATTCACAGTTTACAGTGGAGTATTTTGTTCCCTGCAATATGACTAGTGCTTACAAGCATTGGAAAAGATATCGCGGAAGCAACCAGTTCCATGCTTGCAAGCTGGAACAATCGCTGCTGTCTTAACTTACATTGATTTCTTTCCAACGAATCCTCAGGTCTGTAGGACATCATGGTATAATGTTTTAAAGATCTGTTCATATTTGATTAAGATACTAATTTGTCAAATATTATTTGATGTACTCTATTTAGCGAGTGGCAGTTTCAACTGTAGCGAACGTGTGCAAGAAGCTTCCTCCTGATTGCTCTTCAATTGTCATGGAATCTGTTCCTATTCTGTGCTCTCTTCTCCAATATGGGGATCATAAGGTACTTTAGCTCTTCGTAGCCCTTAATTATAATTGAGAAAAACAACAGTATCTTGTTAATCCTTCTCTTTTAACTAATCGTTAGATTATTTGGTCAAACTGCATTTAATCTGTTCTGTGTATGGCAGCTGGTAGAAACTGTTGCTGCTTGTCTCGTAAGGATAACAGATTGTTTCGCTGGTTCCTCTGAATTGCTGGATGAACTCTGCAAGCATGGGATTATACAGAAGTCTCTGAATTTGATTGCTAATGATGGTCATAGGTCACTTAGTCGGGCAACTTATTCTGTATGTTTTTGTTACAAGTGACTTGGCATTTATTACCTGCTGCTGTTGTTGTTGCTCTGATATCTATCCTTTTTAACATACTTAATTCTGCTGTTTGCATTTCCAGGGTTTGATTGGTCTTCTCAGGAAGCTTGCCACTAGCTCCCTTGTAGCAGTTCAGACTCTTTTCGAGCTTAATATAAGCCGCATTTTGATGGGCATCTTGATGGGTTCTGACATGTTACGTGATTCTGCCTACATGTCTGTTCAAGATATGCAAACCAATCAGGTTTTACTTTGAAAATATCCAGCTTCGTGATGTAGTTATTAGCATAAATCTTATAATTTCTTATGTTCCATCATCCATGTCACAGAATGGATGATTAACTAGATCAATGCCCCATGAAGGTTTTTTTTTCTTCTGTTATTTCTTTATGAAAGCTTATTAGAGTTAACTCTGGTAGAAATACTCAAATCTGTGACTTGCATACCAAGTATATAATTAATGATTATTAGAGTTTTCTCTTGTCACACTTTTATCAAAACTGAATTTTTTCAACTAGCATATTCATCCATAGGAAACCAAAAGGAATAAATTTGTTAAGAAGTTGGAAGTAACACAAGTTTCCTTGTGACATTTTCTGTCCTCCTTTATCTCATAATTATTAACTAAAGCAGTGTAAAAAGCTTCGATTGTGAAGGAAATTATTATTGCTGTCCAGATTAAATCTACAAAGCCAGAGAGCTGCAGTAAGGTCCAGGGAAGTTGTATGATATCTTCCAAGCTGACACCATGTTTCTTACACCAAAACCATACTCCTAACAAGTTTGACTTTCAGAAAGAGATGGATCAAGTAACATTGCTGATGATCATGTGGAGAATTTCTAGAAATTCCAAAAGCAATAGCTTTTGTCTTTTGAAAGAGTTATACTACAATTGATTGGAACTGGTTTTAAGTGTTCTATGCACAAGGCAAACATAGTGGTGATAAATAGTGGAAAAATTAAAAAAAAAAGTTACATGGCATAATGGAATGGAGGTGGACAAAGAAAAAGAATTGTTACAAAGGGGCAAAAATGGTGGTCATTTGGATTAACAGGAACTAAAGAATTAAAGAGCAATATAGCATGTGAAAATTTAAAAGAATTCTATAGCAGAAAGAAATGAAAAACGATGTACATAAAACATTTGAGTAAAAAAGGATGGGATACAACATAGATCAATTGATTTTTATATATGACATACATTTGTTTATGATGTTTGGATAACTAGTTAAAAATCATGATAAATAATATATAATATTTGATTAGCATCCTTATTCTTTATGAAATAATATGAGTAACATAATGCTGTAAGGATATATTGAGGATAATAACAACTTAGTATAAATGAATAAATTTATTGTCATGCCTAAATTTATTATAAATGAATAACAACTTATCACATATTGTTTGTACTGGTAGTAAGTAAAATAGTCATTTGATGATTCTTTTAGACAATTATGACAAAATCGAACTTGTTGAATAGTGTTCTTTCCTCGTCCTAAAGTGTACCATGCCTAATACTGTGAGCTAGTGTGTTCCACTTTCCTCATGATCACACAGGCTTTTCTCTTAGTACTTTGGGACCATCTCTTGAAGCATCAGACATCAAAAAGGCTCCATGATTTATAAAAATATCTTTTTTCAATTATCAAATTTAATTTTTTAAATTCCATCACTAGTTTATACTTTATAATCAAGTCCAACTCTCCACCATTTTTGTGATCTCATCCTTTAGTCTGTTACATTTGCTGAATGTTCCATAACTAATAAAATGAGTTCATTGCAACTACAACTTGCCGTTCTTCAAATCTGTAAAGTTGTGCTGGTGCTATTGTAAAATTTTTGTTTGCTTAACACGAGAAAAAAAAAAAAACTCTTGTTCAAATAGAAACAACCTAGGACATAATTCCTTCTGATCACTTTAATGGCACTATTGAAGTACTACTTCATGCTGCAGGTATATGAAGTTCTTAAGTTAGCTAATCAGTTAATCCCTCCAGTATTAAGAGATGTTCCAGATGATCAGATAGAACTAGCCAAGGAGAAGATTCTAGTAGATCAACCTAATTTCTTGCATCAGTTTTCTATGGACATTCTTCCTGTCTCTGTTCAGGTATGTTTCTACAAGTAATACTCCAAAGAGTCCTAATGTTATTGTGCTAACCCTTGTATTCCTCTCTTATTTGATGCAGGTGGTGAATTCTGGTGCAAATGCATACGTATGTTATGCCTGTGTTTCAATTATAAACAGTATTGCCTATTTCAGCACACCTGACATTCTTCTAGACTCAATCAAAAGTACAAACATCTCAAGGTGAGTATAACTCAAGTAAATGATGACATTAACATAAGGAGATGTTGATTCAACTCATGAGCACTTGTTAATGGTTTTTTTGGCAGTTTTTTGGCAGGACTTTTGTCCCGGAAAGATCCACATGTGTTATTTTTGACACTGAAGACTGTTGAGGTTCTGATGCAAAAACTTCCTGCTGTCTTCTTAAGCTCTTTTATTAAGGAGGGGGTAGTTTATGCAATTGATGCTGCACTTTCAGTACAAGAGAAATGTTCAGATTCTGTATCGGAACACTCCAATGATCACATGGTTGTAAGAGATACTTCGAGATGTATGTGCCATGCTTTTAATTCATCTAGTGTTTCAGCCTCTGAATCAAAAACATGCAGGCTTCAAAAAGATAGTATTCAAAGTTTGGCAAGGCACATAAAGACTACCTACTTTACCCATGAAGCAGTGGATTCTGAGATGGGCTTTACAGAAACTCTTCAAAAACTCAAAATCTTATGCACAGTATTAAATGATAATGTTGATAGTTGTTCCACTAGTGATGGTTGCCTCCAAAATGAAGAGAACCTGACTCAAATATTACTTCAAGTCATG
Organism: Musa beccarii; assembly: GCA_024322285.1. NCBI lineage: Eukaryota > Viridiplantae > Streptophyta > Magnoliopsida > Zingiberales > Musaceae > Musa > Musa beccarii. The sequence goes on from CM044397.1 coordinate 42,171,000, forward strand.
AGAGAGTTCTCCGAGGGAGAGTCCATGTCTACCTTTGAGTTCATTGAGAGTGGTATTGCGAGATTTCTGGCTTGTTATTTATCAAATGGCAAGTATCTATCGGGAACTACCCGTGCTATTGACGTATCAAGTCACATTGCTACTGTACTGAAGAGATTTCAGATATTTTCTTCCAATTGCTTATCAAATCCTGGTCATAGTTGGGATAATATGCTTTTGGCAGTATTATTGAAGAAATTTCAGAATGCATTGTCTTCTTTGGATAATTTTCCTGTTATTCTAAGCCATGGTTTTAAGCTGAGAAACACTTATACAGATATCCCTGTCAGAGGCATCACTAAGAATCCCTGTTTAAGAGTACGTTTTGTGCGTCAAAATGAGGATGCAAACTTATCTGAGTTGGACAATGTCGTAAATGTTGATATTTCTTCGTCCTTTGATGATTTAGAAGGATATCTTTGGCCCAAAGTTAGCAAAGGCAAGAATGGAGATCGGACAGAGTCTGCAGATAAGAAAGCAGACGACACTACTTCAGGGATAAAACATGTCTCAGAAAAGAATCCTATAGAGACACACACAAACATCTCACAGGAGTCATGTATTTCCAACTCTGCAGAGGTGCACTTCCTGTTACCAATACTCCTTTTGCATATGTATTATATTGCTTCTAGTGTGAAAGAATTGATCATATATTCTCATACATGTAGCAATCAAGTTATAATGTAAAAATGGGCTTTTAAATCAGCTTCAAGCAAGATATCAAGTGCTTTGGATGAGCCCTTCTCTTATAGTTGCTTTAACTTTCTTGTACTTCAGGTAAGCAGGCAAGAAGAACAATATTTACCTGCAGTAGACAGTAGTCCAAAACAGGCTATGTCTGGTAAGATTTTCCCAACAATGGAAGCTTACATATGATTCTTGTCAGTCATTAATTGTAATGAAACCATGTCTCTAAATTTTCAGCTAAGTGAAATTGTTATTTTTCTTTTAAGATGAGTAAATCGCTCATCACATTTATTTTTTGCTTACTGTGTCTTACCTCTTTCTTTGCTTCTGCAGCTAAAGAAGTCACTGAAGGAACAAGTTCAGCATCTCCGAGCATTGGAAGTGCAAAACCAAAGTTAACTTTCAGTTTAAGAGGGAATCAACTTGATTCCTCTGGGACCCTTTATCAAGCAGTTCTTGAAGAACAGATAGCTGCAGAATTTGATATGGTTGTGGGGTCAAAGTTCTGGAGTGAAGTGTACAAATTAACCTATAAAAGTGCGGAAGAACCAAAAGCAAATGATAGTGAAATGCTTAATTGTGTTCCTCAGTCATCCGTCTTTGGGAATAAACGTGGATTCTCAGATTGGAAGTATGCTTTTCTGCTAGCTGAGCTTCCATGTAAGATCGATAAATTAAATGCCTCGTATGATGTCTTGTTTATGTTGAAGATTTTGGAGGGAATGAATCACTATTCGTTTCAACTGTTGACTGATGAGAGACTCAATGCTTTCGCCGAAGGGAGAATGGAGAACCTTGATGATCTGAAGGTGATAGTTTCTTCAGTTCCACAGGTTGAGTTTGTGAACAGTAAATTAAATGATAAGTTGGAGCAACAAATGCAAGACCCGTTGGTATTAACCACTGGTTGCATGCCGTCATGGTGTGGCCAGTTGATGGCTGCATGCCCTTTCTTATTTTCTTTTGAGGCAAGATGGAAGTACTTCTACCTTACAACATTTGGTTCTTTAAGAAGTCAGCAGAATAGCATACAGCACTTAGATGGTAGTGGTACCAACTCCTTAAGTGATCGACATTCATATTCAGGTTCTTTACGTAAGAAGTTCATAGTCAATCGCAACAATATTCTTGAAAGTGCCGTGAAGATGATGGAATTACATGCTCAAAGTAAGGGAACACTTGAAGTGGAATACACTGAGGAAGTGGGTACTGGCCTAGGTCCCACAATGGAGTTCTTTACATTAGCAAGCCATGAATTTCAAAAGGTTGGATTGGGTATGTGGAGAGGGGATCTTAGTTATGCAGGAACAAGTACCATCGATGGTTATTCTGAATTTGTGCTAGCTCCCTTTGGACTATTTCCTCGTCCATGGTCAACATCAACAGATGTCTCAGGTGTTGCTGAATTTCCTGAAGTGATTAAAATGTTTCTTCTTCTCGGGAAGCTTGTGGCAAAGGCAATTAAAGATGGGAGGATCCTAGATATACCATTTTCTAGGCCCTTCTACAAGATTCTACTTGAGCAGGTTCTTTTGAAGTCCTATGATTGTTTTGTTTGAGAACTGTAGTTCATATATTGATTGTTTCGTAATCTGACCATGGAATGAACTTGTTACACGCTTCTGTAGGAGCTCAGTATATATGATATCCAGTCAATTGATCCAGAACTTGGAAGGACTATGTTAGAGTTTCAAGCTCTTGTCAATAGGAAAAGATTTTTGGAATCAATTTCTGGAGACTCTTCAAATTTATGTTACAGGAATACCAGTGTTAAGGATCTTTGTCTTGATTTCACTCTTCCCGGCTTCCCTGATTATGCACATCTATCAGAGAGTACAAAAACGGTAATACATAGAACCAGATAAATGAGGTCCTCTTTGTTCGTGACCTTGTCATCTTTTAACTTATAGTTGTTTTCTGATAGGTGAGTATTGTTAACTTGGAAGAATACGTCACAATGGTTGTTGATGCAACAATTGGCAGTGGGATTTCAAGGCAAATTGATGCTTTCAAATCTGGATTTAATGAGGTATATTTTGCATTTTATTTTACTGCATCATAAAACTTAACATTGTTAACACTGTTTCTTATAATTGTGATTAACCATGTTTAGCCTTGACTCTTCCTCTCTTATTTTTTGATGGGGGCTTCTTAATTTATTTGTTAATATAAATTGAGAATTTCTACTCTGGACTGCAATAGGAAGATTTCTATGAATCTCCAGTAAGCCCTTTGTAAAAGGAAGCTTCCATCTGCTCTGCAAAAATTCTTTTCTATGGACTTTAGTGGTGTGGTTAAGTCTTTGGTATGGAGCAAAAGGGGGCAGACTGATGCTACTTAAGATATTCCACAACATTTTTTTTGCTACCGCTGGGATCAGTTATTGACTCTGCAACTTACACTTTCTTCTCTTCATATCAGAGACCATAGATATGCTAATAGTGAAATATATGAATCTTGATATGCAATAGACCTTGAAATTATACTTTTGCGTCATGTTTTTACCATGCAACTAGGTGTAGTAAAGGTCCATCAGTATCTGTGACTTTTATCTCAAGGGGCATTTCTTAAATAACAGAGACGATCGGAAGAGCTTTTCGCATGGCTTAGACCTCAAAAGGTTAGGATACCAAGTAACATTATAAAGAAGAAGACAAGGGGAATCTGCATCTTGGTGCTATTCTTACTATTTAATTGATCCCCCTCCTCTGAAGGAAAACCAAGGATACAAACTTGATAGAACCGAAATATCCTGAACGTAAATCTTCGGCATTATGCACTTGACGGAGAACCAAAATAATTCAAATGCAGAGTTCTTTTGATAGACGAAATGCAGATAATCTGTTTAACTGTTGGTTTTTCTTCACATTTTGTTGGAAGATAACACCTTTTTGTTAGACCTTCCGGAATTGCATTAATTATATTGTTTAGGTCAAACAATAGAAACAAGGAAGGTCGAAGACCTGTTGTGCCATTATGAGTAATTCTAGTGATGCATATTCCATCTGGAATGGAATTTTATCATGCATGGACAAAATGGTTGTTCTAATTGCATTTGGATGAATGAGGAAGTCATTGCAGAACTCAGGCATCCTAATCCTTGGAAATTTTAGAAAGCTATATCTTCTCATGCATTAGGTATCGTAGAGAAGGGTAAAAATGCTTAGTCATTAAAATGTGCATAGAAAAGGGTAAAACACTGTTATCTATCATTTTTGTAGGAACCATAATAGGACCGGACGACATAGATTCACTGTTTCTTTTCTTCATGCTCATTCATTAGAATCATGCAAAATTTAGGAGTGCCATCCATTATTTCCCTGTTGTTTTTTAGATTGATAAAAATTATGGACTAGATCTCTTTTGGCAAATGCCTATATGTGATGGTGGTTATGTGATAACCAGGTGTACCGATTTCTCCCCAAGACATGGGTGTGGGCTTCATGAGTGTCCCTCTGCTTATTGGCTTGTTGTCTTTGGAAAGTCAATTAGCAAGATATTACGCTTGTTATTGATCTTTATAAGCGATTCACTTGTGTTGCTCGTTCCAATTTGTTGCCAAAGTAATGATTGCTAATGATTTGTTGACCTCCAAATACCTTTTCATTTTCCATTTGATCTTACCATCTACTATTTTGTTTAGGTGTTCCCTTTAAAAGCTCTTCAAATTTTTACCGAAGGCGAGCTGGAACGGTTGCTCTGTGGAGAACAAAATTGTTGGGATGTATGTATTATTTCCAACCCCAACCCCCCCTCCTCCGTTTCCCCTTTGGATTGTAATCTAGTGCTCCTAGATAGTCATAATTCTTCTTTCCTCACAGTTCACTGAGCTCTTCGATCACATCAACTTCGATCATGGTTATACGGCAAGCAGCCCTACTGTTGTTAGCGTCAGTATCCCACAAAATCTCTCTAGCGCAGAGCTAGAAATGTTTCTATGTCCCATCTACTTATATTATATCGCTCTGAATATTTTTTATCTTCAGTTTCTAGAAATCATACAAGAGCTTGAGCGAGAACAGCGTAGGGCCTTCTTGCAATTTGTTACGGGCTCTCCTCGTCTCCCACCCGGAGGCTTAGCTGCACTCAAACCAAAGCTGACAGTGGTTCGTAAGGTTAGAAAATACTTATCACCTTAATATAAACAGACCACCTGAAATTGCATGTGAGCCTTACATTTTTATTTCTACGTATGTTTTAAATAGCAGCACAGTAGTTGTGGTGCTGATATGGACCTGCCGAGCGTCATGACTTGCGCTAATTATCTAAAGCTCCCACCTTACTCTTCTAAGGTAAGTATAATGTCCTTGTTTCCTTTGTTGCATCCTCATCCCCTCATAGATCCTTTTTTTTTTTTTTAATCTTCCCCTTGGACATTTTAGGTATGTGAAAAAAATATTTTACTAATCACATCACTGGTTTGCAGGAGAAGATGAGACATAAATTGTTATACGCGATAACAGAAGGTCAGGGGTCATTTCACCTCTCGTAGAAGGCTGCACTTGGACTTTTTTTGTTTTTTAAGTGAATCAAACACATTGAACGCCGTAGTTGATACTGTAAAACTGTAAACATGCATGCTACCAGGTTAGAGATTGTATATAGGGGAGGGGGGGAATTGCACAGCACACGGGGTGGGCAGATTGTGCTGAACAAAGGGAAGCCCATCCCAGCAATTGTACAGAGTTCTGGTGATGCAAATGGGGTGTACAGAAAACTGTGAATAGGGCGTTTTTTAACTTGCAAAACTCTTTTTTATTTATGTGGCTTCTTGCTGTCATTTATCTGTATATAACAAATAGTAAAGCACTCTTACTACCAATATTAGGTATTATACACTCTCTGTTTCCTTCATTCTTCTCGTAGCTGCCTGTGTTTATATGTATAAAGCTCGTTCCAGACAAGCGTTTTAGCAGGATCTCAACATTGTAGATGATGATATATATGCCTGAAGATGGAATGATAGATGCCAGGGAAAACATCAAGTTGCGATTCATGCAGTACCACTTGGAACGTGTTCCACGAGACATATTCAACCCTCGAAATAAAGAGCTAACAAATTCAACCCTAAAAATAAATGAAAAAAAAAACGTGCAGTTCGCCATTTTATTCGCGTTCATAGGTTTATGAAACTATCTGTACATTGAAAAATATGACGTATAAGCAGATCATGCTGAGCGAATCGAACCTGAGATCACCAACAGGTCGTCTCTTCACACGAGGCAGCCGACGGGTTAGGAGGAATCAGACGGTGACGGGTTTGTCGAATGCTTCGTGCAATCAAATGGTCCTATGTCCTGCTGAGCTTTCCGCTTAACCTGCAGAGCCCATCACATATAAACACGACAACAACCAAATGGTCGCAGCAAATAGAAGCACAAAAAAAGGATCAAACTCTGGTGTTCAACAGAATAAAGTTGCAGCAAGGGATGATGGATTGGACCGGACTGAACCCGTAAACCGAACCCCGCCGACCTGACCCCAAGCGGAGCTGGCCACACGCCATCACCGATGCCCTCGATCAGGATGCATCATCACATTAATGAAAAAAAGAGGGGTATCTGATGATTGAGCAAAATAAAGAAGATGGAAGGGAACAAAAGAATCACGTAGAATCATAAGTAGAAGACAGGGAAGAAGGAAAAAGGGAGACAAAATTTTAAAAATAAAGAGGAGAATGGAAAAGTAGGAGTAAAATCAAAATGGAAATAAAGATGAATTACCATCTTTCCTTTTCCAAGGAAAAAATGCATCTGAAAATTGCTCCATCTTCTCTTACATTTTATATCATGCATATTATTTTTTCTATATTATCATTAAACGTCAGCATATAATATTATTTTTCATAATATTATTATCAAACCTACGTGGAAATTTTGCCCTGTTTTTTCCTGAATTTTTTAATCTAAAGTTGGTGACAAGCCATTAATGTCATAGTGTAAGTCTAGAATCCTGCTCCAGCCTAAACTTTTGGTTTCCTAATAAACGAATTAATCAAACTCTTAGAAAATTCTATTCTAAAGTATTATTAGATTACAAGTCAACTCATTGTCATTCCTACTCCAAAGCTGCATGCCAGTAATCATGTGACAAGGCGTTGCGCTCGTAAAGCTGACTCACCTTGTTATAATCGTAAAATACCAGTTAGTTTAACTGAAGAATGAAGCTTACATGTCATTGCCACCGTGCCGGAGCACAATCTAAATGAAATAATGTGTAAGCTTGTACCATACTAATAAAAAAAGGAAGAGAAGATGGCGTACCGGTGACCATGGACCAGGTTTAGGAAGAGTCTTGTCTGGTGGAGAATTTTGTACAGGGCCTGTTTTCAGCTCCAATATTTCCTGTTAATAGCTGATCCATGAGTGCTTGCTAGCGTGTATGCAAAATAGATGAGCTGAGTGCTTCCTACGAATCTATGACCTTATATCTAGAGAAAAAGAAATTATGACAAAAAAATGTAAAATATACTATTACCAGCACATACTCGCTGTGCTCTAGTATACGTGATGAACAAGCACAGACATTGAATTTTTTATCTAAGAAACATGATACGCTGGTAAAAGAAAGGAGTGGAATCATTAGATAGATGTAGGAGAATATGATAGAATCAACCTGACATCAGGTATGGTGTAAAACTGACAGACAAAAAAAAAATCATTTGCTACAGCTATCATCCACCATAAGTTTTGGGTTTTCATCCTTGTACCAAAAGGCAATAACAAATTAATGATTTTTGTCTTTACAAGCTTATTAATTTAGCTTTGTTTTCAACAATTGTCAATCAACTACTTTCTGCACTATGTTTCACCATCACTTAAGAACCAGCTTCATTCTTAATAGTATTGCTCTTCAACCGTTATTGGAAACACGAGCAAAAGATGACCAGGGAGAGAGACATTCAAGTCTGAGACTGGATGGGTTTGAGAAAATAAACAGTCTAACATTTTAATTCCTGTTTGGATCAATAAGAAGTCTATACTCATTTAATCCAACTATTTGAAGGAACTAAAGCAAATATAGTAAATCATGAAAACTTTTCATCGGCATTAACTGACCTCCCCAAAAGCCTCAATTGCAACAAGCCACTCATCGGTGAATGGGACAGCATTCAAGTGATGTTTCAGATGGGTAATATCTTGCTTCACTCTATCCTTATCATTCTTGATGCCACTGGAGATAAATAAGATTAAAAAGAAAACTTTGATGCATCCACATTTATCCTGACCAAGATGAAAGCAGCTCAACTTACGAAACAAGTACTTACTTGGGCACCAAGGTTCCCTCTTCCTTTAAGATGATAGGATCCTTATTATCAAAACACACTCTAAAATCATGACATTTACTGTCAGTTGATGCCGTAGGTTGAGGATCCTCTGGGAAATTAGACACTCTAGCAGCCAAATTATTCATTCCCAAATTTGGTTTCTCAACATGTATGCCTGTGTTTTGTGCTGAACAGGCCACTGCCGTATTGCTAATGAAATCAGAACCAGCCATGTGTTCTTTGCTTGAAGTCAAAGATGACATGGTTTCCTCTGAAGAGATACATGTCACATGGTTGATTTCTGAATCATCCACAGCACATGTTTCTTGAGCTAAAGAACAACCTGATTCTGAACTGCCACAAGAGCCAGAACCTACTACTTTCTTTTTACTCCATCTCAAAGGTGACTTGGTTAAAGCAGAAAAATCAACAAATCTCGATGAAATGCCAACCTCTTGATCTGGCAATGAATTTGAATCCCCAGCTGCCAGTCCACCCTGTTCTGAGACAGCATGAGCAACCCACCCTGTATATTCTGACAGCGGTCGTCTGGCCTTGTTATCCAATTCCGAAGCACCTTCATCTAACACATCTGCATTTAGTTTACACAGAGAGCTTGCTTGAGATAATTCAGTTTCACTTGTACGATTTATTTTGGTAGGCAAGCATGTATGGTGGACATCCTCAGAGACATCAACTTTCAGTGGTACCACAGGTAATCTACTTTCATGAACCAAAAGCTCGTTTTTCATCTTCAGCACTGAGCTACTCACAAAAGGTACTTCCTTGTCAACATTATGTTCTGGGTTTTCTGATGACAAAACTTGAGGGTGTGCAAAATCATCATCAATTAGTGATTGATACCTCTTTAAGGCTTGTTGACCATTTGTCTGGCCGTCTGACAACCTTCCAGAGGCTCCTATAGCCATCCTGTCCCTTTGCATCTTTGAAACATTCTCTGTCGTTGATGGATGCATAACATTTCTGTTGGATGAGGGTAAAGAGATAGCTACCAAAGAGTTCTCCATTTTGTTAGAAATTATAGTCCCAGAAACAGATTCTGGAGCAGAAAGGCCCTTCAAAGATTTTTGCCAAGTCGAAGGAGGCAAAAGCCTTGATTCTTCTGTGGGCCTTATATTACTTGCTCTCATACAAGGAATAGTAGGTCGGGGCGGTTGAACATTTACTTTTTGTTGGGGACAACATGAAGGATGCTTGCCCTACAAAATCAGTAAATATTAAATAACGAATACTGTAAAAAATCACTAGTAATGGAGCTCAAAATCATCTGATTGAGAATATTAAATAATCTAATTTGATAGTTGACTGGTACCTGCATGAGCAAACATGCAGACATACCATAAGGCATGTTGGTGCACATCTAATCAGACAAAAAAAATTATAAAAAATTACTCAGTGGCTGTCATATATATTAAGCTTATAAATTAGTTCATTTCTCCACCTTCCATTTTGAACATCTTTCAGTTAAAAAGTTGACACAGAACACCGTTATGGTTATGATATCTTTATGGTGGTTTAGCCGCTGTTATGAACTGGTATAAGTTGGAAGCTTTCCAAAAACTCAAACAAGTGCTCGTTGCTGTATCATAGGAATAGCTTCAAATTAACTTCTTAATTATCATCCAACATTTATTTAATAATCACATAGGAACCCTATTTTGAAGTATTGGAAATGTTGATGTGCATCCACTGCATGTATGCTGTCAATTATTTGATAACCATTGTTATATTCATTAAGCATAATTTTGCATACCTACCCTCCCTTTATGAAGCATGACAACAGAAGGAGATGATATTCAATACAAATTAAATTTTATAAAAAAAACCAATTATCAAATATCACCTTTTTTAAAAATTAGAATGATTTAGCCCAGTTCAACTTTTCATGCATCCAATATGCAGTAAGAAAATGATATAGAAACATAATGGTAGATGTTACCTGTTGAAAAAACCCCAACGATGGTGAAGGCATCCGCAATGCAGATGGTTTTGCATGTCCTGGTGCAAGAGCACCTCCTGCAGCATTGTAGGCTTTTGAAGGATATGATGAAGATTCTTTACTGGAGTTACAAGAAATTGTTGTTCCCTGCACAACTTTAGAAGCTGATGAATCTGAAGTCAAACTAAATACATTCACACCTCTCTCCATCAAGGGAACCTAGAAAAGTAAATAAACACCTTTCAGTGGACTTTCTAATTTGATCACCACATGCCAAACCAAAACTGAATGGAAATAAATAGTACAACTAATACTACATTATTCAGTTTGATGCCATATACAGATTAAAAAAAAAGATCAATAATAGACTCAATAAACATCTTATTCCTCACCAAGGGCCTATGAGAATTAACTGCCGAAGATTTGGATGATTGAGCACAAGCAGATTGGTTTCTCATGTAGGATGGAAAACACCTCACACTAAAATTCTGCTCCGTATAAACTGCAATTGCAACATGTCATACAGATAGTACAGAATGCTAAATATGGCCAACAAACTTCACCAAAATACATTAACAGACTTCTCAAGAATCATTTGGACAAAATAAAATCAAATTTAGAAAGAGTACCCGTTGTGGCACGTTGGTCTAAAGTAAAGTCCCTTGGGGTTGAAATGTCATCTCTGGAAGTAGCTGTAACAGAGGCAGCTTGTGACTTTGTAGGCATAAACTTTGGAATTTTTGATGTAGGATTTGCTGCATTTGAACTTGCAACTCTCTTTTGTGTACAGTGGAGTTAAGATTATGGTTTTTGAAGTGATTAAAATAAAAGGACAAATCAGTGGATGAGGCAATGAGGGTCAATATATGAATCCTTACCTCCATAAATAGAGCAGCAAATGAATACTCAATTTATTAAAAAAATTTAAGGCAAATGAAAAAGATCTAGAATCTGTCAAACCCCCTCTGATAATATGTATCCACATATTCTTTTTGGAAAAGGAATGTCAAAGGATATGAAGATGCAGCCGGTAGTTGTGGTACACTTTTTGTTGTGCGCTTGCTCGATGATATAACTCCTGACACCTAGATATTGCAGAAAATGATATGAGCATATAAATCTTCACTTGTAATATCTGATTAGTGGCATAAAGGAAGTTGTATATGCATATTGGGAATACTGAAGTGTCACCTATGATGGTTCATACAAAATCACATGGAAAAGAAAATATCATAGAGCTGGCTTGAGAGATACTAACCATCAACTCTTGCTGTTCTTCCTGAATTGATGCATCTAACTTGCCAATTAAATTGCTATATTTCAATTTTCTTCCTCCAGATTGCACATGCATTTTGCCAATAGTCTTCTGTCTAACAGCGTTACGTGGAGTTGTAGCATCTGACTTACGGAACCCCAATAGTGGTGACAGATGTCCATTAATTACAGAGAGAACACTCTCCTCCTGCTTCATGGAAGACCCACCGAGGATAGACAGCTCCAGTGGATCTAGCACACCTGATGAGAGTGATAAAATTTCAGGGACATGATTGAGTAAATTGTAAGAAAATTAGTAGCTTCTTAGTAGAGAATTAGTGATATGATTAGTGATAAAACTAAAGCACCTTCTACTAAATCAGATAGTAGAGAATTAGTGATAAAACTAAAGCACCTTCGTCGGTTAGGAATGCTTGGTTCCAAGCTAAGCTTTTCCTCAGATTACACCGTGCAGACTTTTTGCTCCTCTTCTGCACTGATCCCACCATGGAGAAGGTTTTAACGTTCGACCCATCTTCTTCAATGGTGGAAACATTCTCTTTGTTGCTTGTATCTTTGGGTGATTGACGAGTGCGTATCAGCTGAACCTTATGTTCAGCAAGTCCTGCATTCGATAAGATAAAGTCCACACTAAAAACATGCTACTTTCCCAAACACGTACATATAGATAGAGTTCATCCAACTTAAAGATTGTTACAGCAATAATAATAGCTGATTTGATATTGATGATCCAATACATTTTCGTTTCTTTCTATCAGACCGAGTGCCCCGGACAGTACCCGAGAAGAATAAACCCAGCAAAGTCAAGATAGTCGCCTACGATAGGGCAGTTCCACATCACAACATCATCCTGTGCGTTAAACATCCAGAAACGTACGGGGCGAAAAGCTAATGTGAAAGGGATATTTCCTTCTGGATGACCTGCCTTTCATTTCAAGCGCCACCACGGACGGCTCATGAATCAGACAGAGCAACTCTAATTCAAGGGTAAACACAGAACGCGTACCTTCCCAAAACCTAGGAAGAGAAAGAAAGCGCTGGAGTTGTTCCGAACAGGAAACCCTAACGGCACCGACCCTGACCCGAGGAGAGAGAGGGAAAGAGGGGAGAGGGGAGCTCGCCTGCTGATGAGCTAGGGTTCGCCGTGGGCGGCGGCATCGAGGCCTCGGCGCCCTCCTCCACCGGGGCGAGGGCGAGATCGGGAGGACGGAAGCGCGATCCCATCTAAAAATGGTCGAGAGGCTCCATCTTGGCTGCGGGGGTCTCCTCGCTTTTTAATTTGGGGGCGCCAAGGCGGCCTTCGAATCGCGGTTGTGTTTTCCTTTCTATTTATTTATTTATTTATTTTGGGCGTGGAAATTTTAAAACGGGTGCGAGCGGGAAAAGTGAGACCGCATGTGGGACACCACCCTCGTCGATGTGGGACCCACAGTGATCGGGTCGGACACGTGGCGGAGTAACATTGGTGTTGTATGATAGAAAAAAGTAGCAACTTTGTTTTTTGTTAATATTGTGCGAATTTCCGGACAAATCTTTCGGCTTTTCTGATTGGTGGTTTTTATATTTCTATTTTTCTTATTAATATCTTATCTCCAAAATGTTTGTGATGTAAACCATCACCCTTTTCTTGGATCCGATCCATAAGATGAATCGATTAATTATAATAATATTTTGACACATTTATAATAATATTATTAGTATATATCGTCATTTAGATATAAAGAGATCGTACAAAGGATATCGTTATGCTGCTAATCACGTTGAACTATATATAATCGGATTCAAAATGATGGGTTATGAGTAAAGGATAAAAAAAATAAAAATAATATGTTTGGTCTATAAATGCTTTGGATTAATTTAAAAGCTAATTGTAAATTAAATATCATCATTTGTCTCAATATCGTTATGTTGCTAATTGCATTCCTATAGTTATTAAATATTTAACTTCATTTCTTCTCGTACCGTCGACTCTGTTAAAAGATTTCACATCTATTATTACATACAAAAATGACACTAAAAATAGATAATTTCTCTATCCCATTTCTCCCTCTAACTTTGTTTTTACTTCTAGCTTCGTTATCTTCTAGTACATCCTATCCAACAACAGTATCAATAGCAATCCTCATCTTCTACATCATTTCATTTCTCTTACATCATTATATTTCTATCCTCTCGGACAACCTACCCAATGGTAGTGTCGATGGTGATCCTTATTTCTTGCATCATCCCATGACTCCTGCTTTGCTATCCTACCCAACACCTTCGGCTTAGTATAACGTCGATAGATTTTTCCTGATCATGACATATTATAGGAGATTTGAGTGTCACCTCCAACCTTTATGAGGTCCAAGGACAAAGACAACAAGTATAATAGAGGAGAAATATGGTACAATAGATGATGAACACCACATAAGCATTTGTTGGGAAAGCCATCCAAGATGATAGCAAAGTTAGAGAGAAGGGTAGCGAAACAAAATAAAAAGGATAGCAAAATTATGAGGAAGGATAAAATTAAAGAAAGAAATAAGATAACGAAATTATCTAATTTTAGTATCATTTTATAAGCACATATATCATTTTTTGTTAATAGAGTCGATGATAGGAGGAGAAATTAAATTAAATATTTCACTTTCATAATTATAAAAATAACAATATAACTTTTTAAAATGCATGGACCAGAATACCAACGGTAGAAAACTACCTCATGTAATCAGTAATTAGCCTGATGAGAATAGCCTATTCGATCTTTTGCACGTATCATAAAGCTTCGTAGCTCGTGATCAAGCGGCTGTTCAATTGACTTGTTCCCGCCCTTCTCGCTCGCTCGCTCTCCCGCTCCCCTCTCTCTCTCTCTCTCTCTCTCTCTCTCCCCTCCCCTCCGCCCTTCTTTTCTTCGGCTCTGTAGTCCATAATTACCGGAAGATTGCCAACGGGGATTCCTCCTCGTCTCTCTCCGCCCCGCGAATTTGGATCGAGGTCTCGTGCCGAGGGCGTTGCAGATGTCCTCAAATCCCACCCACCACTTCCGGAGGAGCCACCGGTGCCCGTTGCCCAAGCACTTGCCCCATTTATTCCCTCGTTCGCCTCCATCCCCTAATAAAAGATCGTTCTTTGAGCCGACTTGCTCCCCCCTCAGGGACTCTGATCTCCCTAGAAGGGCTTTCAAGCCTTTCAGGGGCGTCTTGGATGAAAGTTCGACATTTTGCGCCCCCACCCCCACCCCCCCACCCCCGATTTGGAGTTATCGTGGTGATCTCGATCTGGACGTGTTGTTTTCCTGACCTTGACCTGTCGAAATTTCCAACCCCGTGTTGAAATTTTCCGAATTTTTGAGGATTTCAGGGCTCGGGTGCCGGAAAATTTTGATTCCTTTTGGTAAATTGGATGCTTTTGACATGCCTTTTCAGAAAAAAAGAAATGTTTGTAGTTTGTTGACGATAGAGCCTGGATTATGCCTGGAGATTTGAGGCTGTCGAGGAGAATCGAAGGTAACTCGAGTGGTGTTCTACGAAATGAGCTGCTTTCCTTGTTTTTCGAGGAAGAGCGCCGCAGAGGAGGATCTATCTCCGGTCGCACGCGTCGTTAAGGACAATGAGCTGACAGAAAAGCCCGGTGAGTTTTCTGTTGCTTGCCACCGTCATCTTGTGCCATTTCTTCGTCTGCTCTCTGATTCAAACTAGAATTTTGATATGCCCTTTTGTCTCCTTCGAATTTTTAGGTTTAATCCAGAATGCGTAGATCTTTCTCTCCCTTTTCTGTAAGGGAGGGGGACGGCAAGAATGGCTTATTTTTTTTTAATGTAAATTATGTGAAAAACACAACCACATTACTACTGCCTAAGAGAAAACCTATTTGGATAGCTTTGTGAATTGATCATCTGACATCTGAGAATTCATCTGCAATCCAAGGATGACTAATTCACATCGGTTTCATTCTAAAAATGTTGTAAATGGTACATTAGTCAAATGAAGTTCTACTCTGCCTTCATCAGGTGTGTAGAAGCATGCAAATTACAAACATAGAAATCAGTTGCCTATTTCTCTTTATAATCGCGAGCTTTACCAGACACATTTTAGGTAAGCTAAGGGCTCAATCTTCGACTCAGTTGGGATTATGAACCGTTGCAAGGAGCAAGTGTTATTCGGAATAAATTGCTTCTTTTGCTGCCAAGACCAAACTCTAAATCATTTATTGTACTCGTGAAAGAGCTCGATAGAACTCCGAGAGGATTCCAAAGCATTGCCTCGGATGATGACTGGGTGACGGCAATCGATTTTTTTTTTTTTTTTTTTTTTTTTTTCTGGAATCCCTTTGTCGAGGTTACATTGGTGTAATGTGACATTGATCGGATGTATCTCATTTTCCGTAAATGTAAAGTCAGTGTGTGACTACTCATAGTTTTGCTTGCAAACTTCTTCACTGTGCAGGGCATCCGGCACAAAAGGCCTCCGCAGAAGAGGCTCAACAGGATGCCGGAAATGGCAATATTGCAGCACAGACATTTACATTCCGTGAGCTTGCTTCGGCTACCAAGAACTTTCGACCCGAATTCCTCTTGGGCGAAGAAGGGTTCGGAAGAGTTTACAAGGGCTGCCTCGAGAATAATGGCCAGGTAAATGCGGTTAAATCTATGCTCTAGTCTTGTAGCTTAATTTGACATTTGTCAGGTTAATTCTTACTCTGAGCCCTATGGTTACTCATAAAATTCAAACTTTGGGGTATAGACTGTAGCTGTTAAACAACTAGACAGGAATGGGTACCAAGGCCAAGATTTTCTTGCTGAAGTAAAGGCGTTGAGTCTCCTCCAACATCAAAATCTAGTCAAGCTTATCGGATACTGCACCGATGGTGATCAAAGACTCTTGGTCTATGAGTATATGCCTATGGGCTCTTTGGAAGACCATTTGCATGGTACTGTCTTAACAATAGCTTGTTCTGTATTTTGGCACACTGTTCTTCATGGAATTCATTTGTTTATTGCATGATTCCCGTCTTTTCTATCATGCCTATTGTCTTGTCCGAGGAAACCTTGTGTTCCTCATTGTATGAATTAACTCGAACCATAGTTAGATTGGTAAATTTTCCGACTAGCCAACCCCTTTACATGATGTTGGGTGGCTTCTAAAGTTGCTTAGGCTTAAAATATTTCCTTCGATTCGATAGGAGTAATAACCATTTTAAGCAAGTAATTCGATATGCTATGCAGAAACCAGTAACATCATTTTGCCTGTTTCCAGGTACCTCAGCTGATCAGAAGCCTATAAGCTGGTATACTAGGATGAAGATAGCATATGGCACCGCTCAAGGTCTGGAGTTTTTGCACGAGAAGGCCGACCCGCCTGTGATCTACCGTGAGCTTAAACCATCCACCATTCTGCTTGACGAAGATCTCAACCCAAAACTCTCAGATCTTGGGCTAGCAAAGGGGGACAAAGTCCATGTATCGTCGATGGTGATGGACACCAATGGCTACAGTTCACCTGAATACACAAGAACAGGCCAGCTTACCTTGAAGTCAGACGTCTACAGTTTTGGAGTCGTCATGCTCGAGTTGATCACGGGGAGGAGCGTCATGGACGCGAATGAACCGAACCTTGTTGCTTGGGTACGAAATCGACCCTTCTCTTTCGCAATCTGAACGTAGATGCGTGCTGCGGATCGTCAAGTTTCAGTTTGGAGGACATGCTTGTGTAAGATCTTATTTGGTGGCTGATTTCCGCAGGCGACGCCGATGTTCAGAGACCAGAAAAGGTTCCCGGAGCTCGTCGATCCACTTCTGCAAGGGGAGTATCCATCAAAAGGCTTGAGCCAAGCGGTGGCCGTCGCCGCGATGTGTCTCCAGGAAGAGGCTTCGGTGCGCCCGTTAATGGCCGATGTAGTCATGACGCTAAGCTTTCTTACGACAGAATCGGCCAGCCCTCAGGCAGACTCTGCTCCGGCGCCCAATTCACCACCACCGGAAGAAAGAATGGATTGATGCGGCCGAAGCAGATGAGGAAGAGCGGTGAGGACTACGACTGTCGAGTTGCGGAGGCCATGGAGCGGTGTTTCGTCTTCGAAATCAACACATCAAAAGGGAATAATCCTACCACGAGGAGTGAGGCCTTGTGCGACGGGTTTACGGAGCTGCTTGTTACTTGTCTGTGTCTTTTTTAACTTTCTCTCTCTATCACCACACACAGCATGAGAGCGTATAAGATTTCAGGGTATGTGGCGAAAAGTCTGCAATGATCTTGAATTAACGTAAGGCGTATGTGTTTGCTCGTGTCTATAAGAATAAATGCATGAAGAGATACTTCTATTAGGCCACCTGTGAGTGGCCATAAGAGAAAAAGGAGGATATGAACTGTGATCTCAGCTAGTCATAGATGCAATTCTAGATTGGCCTTCTCCGATCAACCTGAATCATTGCATGTTGATGTTGCATGTTGATCACAATCAAATGATGGAGACAAATAGATGATGCATATTGGGTTTTTGATTTTGATCTCAATAATTTTCACTTCAAAAATATTAGTTATAGGTGCCCTACAAACTAATCATGTGAGTGATGGTACCAGCTGCGTCGATCTCTTTATATATTATTATTGTTATTTTCTCACATTATCTGGATGAATATTGTGATGTTTTTGGATCTGTGCAATGGGAATCAGATCGTGATGAGATCACGATAATGAGACCGATATACCTTTAAATGTAGATCCTAAATTATCATGATCATAGGTTACTCGATTAGAACATTGAGATAACCGGATAGACTGGTGTGCTATGTACTCGTTTATATGATGGAGATGACTGGTCTTATAGGCGCTTGTGTGGGGACACTAGAGTTACAGTACAGATGCTCATTGGAGAATTAGTTCATTGATTGATTCGCTTATGGAATGCTGGATGGTTAATGATACCTAACGTCAGACAGCGATTCTGTAATCCCAATTGTGTGTTTGGTCCTTAGACTTGGGATACAAAAAATGCTCTGTATAAGTATTTCATTCTTTGACATCGGACTTATAGGTTTGAAAACTCCAGATCTGGTATAACCGGTTCTCAGGAATGGTAGCCAACCTTATGAAGGCAATTGCATGTCAATAGAGGATTATCCACTCTCGATATTATAAGAGAAATATCCCGCATGTACTCGCTCAAGTAAAATCCTTGGCCAAAGTCATTCGGATTGAAAAAGAAGTTTTCCAAGAGAATCCAATTAGAGCAAGACTCGGACAGGATTCCATATGGGACTGACATTACCATGCCCAATATACGATCTTTGAAATATTAGATGGATAAGGAACTATAGATACATAGTAACTGAGGACATACAAGTCCGATAGATTAGATCTTCTTGTATCGTCTAGAGATTATGGCGTAGTGGCCTAGTACATCCATAGTCAATGAGTCGAGTGAATTATTATGGAGATAATAATTCACTATATCAGAAGGAGTTCTAATGGGAGCGACTCACGACCAGCTCGATATCGGGCCTAGAGAGTCACACACATTAGGTGGATGTTGCGACAAGTAGAGGTGCAAATATAAGATATCTACGAAGTCCCTAGTTTGGATCCCGTTGATAAGATCCAATCGGATAATTGGATGAGATCCAATTGGATAATTTGATAGAGATCCAATGTGAATTGGATATAGATCCAATGTGAATAGGATCCGTTAAGGATAAGCTTCATGCACTTCTATAAATAAGAGGAACTATCTGGTTCATAGGCTATAGCACTTAGAAGTTGCCTCTCCTATTCTTCTCAGTCTCTTCTCTTCCTCCTTGACTCCGGTAGCCTTGTGGTGCAACGGAGAGGGAGATCCCGTGGTGATCTGAGGAATGTCATTACTATGTTCGTTGTGTGGATTACCGCTAGAGAGGAGTACGCTAGTGCTCATTCATCCTCTTCATTAGATTTGAAATCATCGAGAACATACAATCTCCCCAAGTAATGCTTATGAAATGATACATGTGATTTTTCGGATTTATAATTTTTTGTACATCAATCGTCGCACAACGATCAAATACGTAACTATAGAAAATCTAATCTTGTTTTTATTTTTCATTGCACATGAGATATCGATTCGTGATTTCTCAACAAAAAGTAAAAGTAAACACATCTCTCCTTATAGGACTAATTATATATTATCTCATGTAATTAATTATCTTTAATATCTTTAATTATTTTATTTTTAAAAATTATATTAGAATCCTTATATTTATTAAAATATTTAACTCTATTTCTCTTTACGTCGTTAACTCTATTGTAGGGTTTACCACTATACACGTGTTGACTCTACCTCATTTTAATTTATCATTAAGCAAGCGTAATATTTTCGTCAGTAAAACATGATGAGAAACGAAATTAAATATTCCACTTTCATAAATATATAAATATAAAGATTCTAATTTTTGAAATTGTAAAGACTAAAATACTAAAATAACTAATTCATGAGTAATATATATTTAGCTTCTCCTTATAAGCATAAATTTTCTATTTTCATAGTCATAGTCATGAGATATAAATAATTATACGAAAGCTATCGTTCTTGTCTTTGTTATTGTTCAAAGAAACATTGGATTTCGCCCTTGAAATGATACACCAAAAAGAAAAAAAATTAAAATGATAAGTAAAAAAGTCCGCCACCCAACTCGAATCACAAACGAACAAACGAGGATGGCCAATGCAAGATGGATGAGACGAGATCAGGTGCGGCCTCCTCGTGGACTGCCGGTTCGCTTGCAAGAGTCGTCCAGCTGCTACCAATGGGTGGAGCGACACGGGAGGCTTCACTTCGACTTCTGCCGCCGGCCACCGTGCAGCAGAGGGTCGGTCTGGTAGTAGACGACGTCCCCCTCGTCGCTCACAAAGTGATCGACTCTTAGGCTTCTAAGCAGAACGCGGAGCAGGTGAAATGGCAGCGGCCCGGATCTCTCCGGCTCTCTGTAGTACTTCCCCAGCACCGGCTTCGCGGCCGCGGTCTGAAGCGGAGGATCAAGAAGGAAGTTAGTGCACCGGTCACGCTTCCATGGAGGAAGAGGAAGAGAGGAAGGATGGATGCTCACTGCTTCTACGAGATTGTAGTGTGGGATCTGAGGGAAGAGGTGGTGGATGACATGAGTCCCGATGTCATGGTGGATGCTGTTTATCCACCCGTAGTCTCTGTCGAGAGTCGTCAGTCCTCCTCGCAGATAGCTCCACTCCTGCGAGATGGGGAGAAGGTGGTGTGAGGTGAGAAGGCCAACAGCATTGGCCAGATTGGAACAGAGTCTCTCACCTTGCCGCGGTACCACGGAAGCTTTTGTCGGTGTCCATGGTGATGCAGGTAAGTCACCAGATCTAACCACATCACGAAGACCTGATCCAGGCAATTGCAGATGCATCAGATTCAACGTCTACATGCAGGAGAAAGCAACCAAGATGCTGACCAAGTAGGGAACGCCGTAGAGTTTGAGCACCGGAGCAGGGCCATACGCCCACGACAGACACAGAAGCGAGGCCGCCATGGCCGACCAGCAGACGGTGGAGACGACGACATCCTGCTGCTCGCCGGGGCGAAACAGTTTGCTGCTGGGCAGGAAATGAGAGCCTTCCTTCCCGGGGCTTCTCCTCCACTACGGAATCATGGGCGAGAAGAAATGGAGTTAGAATTCTTCGAGCGCGATCGACAAGGCTTTCGATCTCGGCGGACTCACCAGGTAGACAGGGAAGGCAAACAAGGGGAAGGGCAACGTGAACCGCATCTTTCGGCTGGTGGAATCCATTTCTCTGTACGTCTTCTCACTCAGCTGCAGCAAAGAAGCAGGACGCTCTTGAGCGGAACGGAGAGAGAAGGCCGTGGTGCTGTTCTTGCAGCAAAACATCATACAGTGCAAACACTAAGAATCGTACTGACCGGGTGCCATGATTCGTCCTTGTCTACGTTCCCATGGTTCTGGTGATGAGTCCTGTGGCTAATCCTCCTGCGACCAAGCCCAACAAAGGAATTAGAAGGGAAGAGGGTGATTCCAGGCAAGAATACTAGAGATTAGGTAGAAGCAACGCTTACCATCCATGATATGGCACCAGAATGATGGAGTGGAGTAGGTGTCCCACGACATTGTTCAGCAATGCACTGTTGGAGAAGCTCCCATGCCCACTGCCAACACAACAAGCGTTCTAAGTTCCTCCACTCTGAGCTCAATCAAGAAGGAGGTGGGTGTGTACCAGTCATGTCCGAGGACGAAGAGAGCCCAGAACATGGTGCCCTGGGCGAACCAGTAGAGAGGCCAGAAGGTCCAGCTGTCGAGAGAGGCAGCGGCGAGAGCGAGCAGGGCGACGACGACTGCGTCGCGGAGGGCGTAGCTCATGGACCGCCGGGGGTCCTTCACCCAGCAGTGGCTGGGGATGGCCGCCCGGACATCTCCGATCCTGAAGGGCGGCGGCTTCCCGGACTGGACCTCCTCCGCCGCCGACTCCTCGGGGTTCAATGCATCCGCCTCTTGTTTCTTCGTCGGCGCCACCGTCTTCTTGAGCGCAGGGACGGCCGGAGACCAGGGCCAGATGTAGAGGAGGGAGATTCTGGGACGAGGGAAGGAGCAGGAGAGCCTCATGGTCGATTAGCTGCTTCGCTTGGGGGTGGTGGAGTATGGAAGGATGCGTACTTATGGCCGATCCACCATGCTCTCTCTCTCTCTCAATCTCTTTCTCACTGTTCACGAGGATGTGAAGCTGATTCACGTTGTGATAAGCGGCACGAGAACGGAGGAAAAGGCGCATCTGTTATCTGATACTTCCACGAAAGTTGCAGGAACTCGAAAGAATGCCTCCTCCTGATACACGTTGAATGTATGATTTAATTGAAATTTCCTCCCTAACAATTGTCTGATCAAATACGCAACCTAAATAGGGTCAGCTGTAGCTCTGCAACACGTGTGAGGCCATCAAGATCAAAGACGTTGAGATCGAGCAAGAAGAACACCTTCCCTTCGATGGAAACGAGCCCCACGGTCAATGAACAATTGAGCTCGAGCAAGAAGAACGCCTCTCCCATTGATGGGAACGAGCTCACCGGCCATCGTTGGTCGCGGCCGTCTCGTACCAAGTTGGAGACTCTCTCACTAAAAGGACAAGCCACACAAGCACTCTTTTTCGTGACAAACCATTTGCGACTGCACCAGATGCTTCCGTGAATCCAGTGGACTTCCTTTTGCCGGCACTCTATCGTACATTTTAGTCGGCCTAATTATAAATTATCTCATGAGATAATCTATAACTAGATTGATTAAAATATATAGTTTTTTAAAAAAAATTATATTAAAATTTTTATATTTATCAAAATAAAATATTTAATCTTATTTTTTTCCCATACTATCGATTATGTTGATGAAAATATCATAAAATTCGAATACATGTTGATATTGTCTCATTTTAATTTATTATTAAACATGTATGTTATTTTCATCAACAACAAAATCGACAATGTGAAAAGAAACGAAATTAAATATTTTATTTTTATAAATATAAAGATCTCAATATAATTAAATATAATTTTTATGTTCTTACGAAAGATCTGCTCTGTAGGAAGACTATTAAGGACAAGCCACATAATTGTTTTGCTTTACACGTATGACAGGTGACCCAGACATGTTGACGCTTGCAACAATGCTTAACAGTTTATGTGACTCATTATGTTCATTAAAAATAATTTTTGCTGTATCAGCTCCCTACTTGATCTAGAGGGTTAGCAAACACTCTATAAAATAATTTAATCATACTAATTCATTCTGAACATTTTCTAAGGTATTAATTTAAGAGTCGGATAGATCAGGCTCAAATTC
Organism: Musa beccarii; assembly: GCA_024322285.1. Taxonomy (NCBI): domain Eukaryota; kingdom Viridiplantae; phylum Streptophyta; class Magnoliopsida; order Zingiberales; family Musaceae; genus Musa; species Musa beccarii. The sequence continues at coordinate 42,194,040 of CM044397.1, forward strand.
AAATTCAAATTATCATTAATATTCATTAAAAAAAGAGAGATTAATTTCATGTGATCTCGAGTGGCATTAATTTAAACATTGTAATGAACCTGTTAAGGATATCAGAAGAGGTCAATGAAAAGATTACAAGCACTGCAAGTGATAGTATGCATACAGATGCTGCACATGCGTACAAAACTAAGATTTAGCGGGACGATTCAAGAAATACACAATTAAATGCAGGTATTGGATACACATGTAGCTTTAGATACTGTGATCGAGGCTGACCATGTGACATAATGTCTACCGAAGACACGGATCTCGAACCCAAAGTAGATCAACACGATCTGCATTATTTAACTATGTGTGTGACTTGGACAATATAACCTATATTGACATTTATATGCATGTTAGATGCCTAATTAATGTATATGCTGGGGACCTGTGTACTACTATGCAATCATGGATCGTCCATGATCCATGTGTGTACTACCATGTGGTCATGGATCGTCGATGATCCATGAGATCCACATGGCGATACTGTGCAAGATGGCACAGCAGTGGTCTCCATGAAGGACATGGTCTCCGTGCATCGTTCTCTGTTCTCGTGTGCGTGCCTGCCGTGTACGAGTGCATCGGCACGGCCGCACGCGCGGTGATGGTGGCATTCGTACGCCCCCATTTGGTCCTGACGGCCCCGCATCAACGAGGCTGCAGTTTATTCCCTGTTGTGGCATTTGGAAGCTGATGCCGGATGTAAAATTTTGCCTTTTCTAGTAGATAGGGAGTGACTATGACGGCAACTATAAGAAGCACAATAAATAGCAACTACAAGTGCTGCGATAAATGCCCGAGCATTTACAGCACTTAATTCGGGCATTTATAGCAGCACTTGGATAATTTGACAACAGGGTTTACAGCAAATTACAGCATATCCAACAGGTTGTCAAATTATCGAAAAGCAGATTAGCGTCAATAAAATTGTATGCATCGAAAGCAGCTAAGAGAAGTAATAAAATAAAGGTAATAACAAAGGTGTTTTGTTATTCTGTTCTAACAAAGCAGAATAACAAGACCCGAGCATGCTTAAATGCCCTACAAATATCTGTAGATAACAGGTGCTATAAACTAACAACAAAAGTGCTATGGGTGATCTTCATACCTTGATCGTAGCCAAATCCAAAGGACTTATAATTAGGATCATCCTGCCTCGGTTCTAAATGCGAGATGCCCTTCTCACTCTTGTGGACTTACAAGGGAGAGGATCTGCATAAGGGAACATCAAACATTTACTGCACTATAACAAGAACATTTCGATATTAGAAAACTTGTGAATGAAAGAATCCGTAAAGATTTCATAATTGCACATTAGAAAGTATGATGTACCTTTTCGGTAAAATCATGAAAAATCTGCTCTTCCATGGCTTTGGCCAGTTGCTGCAAAATGTTATAGAACGAATTTAAGGTTAGCTATAAACAATATATTATGATTAATTAATTCAAATGTCAACGAGTGTTCAACTAGAACGGGGACAACAACAGTGATTTCGTGGTGGCGAACAATTACATCTTCTGGGTCATCACTGCCATCGATTTTCTGAATTATCCTCCGTAGGTCTCCGTTCTGTAACGCTTCTCGTATTTCACTTGAGTTTGCTGCCAGTTGAGAAACGGCATGCAAAGGGTCAAAAGTAAACTAAGACTCATGAGATACAGAAAATGGAGGGAAGACAACATTTTCGACGCCAAGTATAAAAGAAATTTCATGCTAGACTGTAGTTAAATCTCACAGTATATCATATCCAGTTAATATCCTATAATGGTTATGCAGCAGAGAAGCAATAATCAAACCCTCAAGAACTTGATCTTGAATGTCCACTCACTGAAAGACAATGAAGAAAAACTACAAAATTTCCATTCAAAGACTGTATTGTCATATGAATTATTTGTTCATAACATCCAAAAACGATCATACACTCGATAATCATAGACGACACGACAAATGTTCCCTCTACCATAAACAAATAAACAGAGTGACCCCTCTACAAAACTTTGTTCAGATCAATTCCATGAGTGTTATGTCCATCATTACTTAGTTCCTCTCCCATTAATGCAAATGCTTCTCTAAAGATACACAATGGTTCTTCCCAAATCCCATGTCAATGATAGCCTAGAAAAATAGATGCTTTCCAATTTTTAACTCACATATTTTTAGCCATCTTAAATAAGGAGCTAAAAGCATGCTAACTGTCACAATATATAATTATTAATCATGATAACTGAATTAAGAATATGATATGACAGTAGAAGAATTTGAATGAGATTTACAACTAGGCATTACCTATCAACTGTAATTGTTCTTTATCAACAATCCAACTTGGATCGTCGACCTCATATGATCGTTCAGGAAGCATCAAGTTTGCTGCATAAGACAAAGACATGGATATCCGTATAAGGTGAGCCACATGACAATTGACAAGTGATGTACATCTACAGAATTAATGCTAAAATTTAATACAAATATATGACATCAAAGTTATCTGCAAATTACAAGTTTTTGGCGCACAGAGGAACGTAAGCAAGATGAGCCAACTAGCAAATACAGCATATCCAACAGGTTGTCAAATTATCGAAAAGCAGATTACCCTCAATAAAAATGTATGCATCAAAAGCAACTAAGAGAAGTAATAAAAAAGGTGTTTTGCCTAGCACGGAACTTTTAGTGATAAACTGCAACTGTCAATGTAAATTATATATGTCTAAACTTCTTGTGAAGTAACAGAAATCTTACATGTTTCTTCCACTGAAGGCAATGGCTTTTTGCATGGATTTTCTGCACCAGTAAGATAAGAAAGAAACTTAGGCACATGAAGAACACAACCTCATAACTAACGTCAAGGCTCAAAACCATTACTTCAAGGAAATCATTGCAACAATTTCTTGACCCATAACTAATGTCAAGGCTCAAAACCATTGCTTCAAGGAATCATTGCCACAGTTTCTTGACTTCATATGAAACAACCAAAAGCTACACTTTTTTTTTTTTTTCAGACAGTTAGGGCTCATAAGTTAGTGGGCGCACAAGAGAAACCAACTAAACAAATGTCTCTAGTAAAATGGTCTATGTGCATCCAATCTAGTTTGGCAGTTTTAATACAAATATTTGTATCCAGAAAAACACTTAAAATGAATGCCTGAGATGATCCAGATACATAAATTTATTAAGTTTTCTCAAAATAACTTTTCATGCAGATCTATATACGTGTGCGGTATCAGGTACCGAAATATAATACAAATAGTTGCAGAAGTAGTACAGACATAAGTTCAGTGAATACATATGAAAGACATATCCAGCTAATATACAATCATCGGTGAATACCTATAAAAGATATATCCAGCTAATTACAATCTTCCCGATTAGTTGCTGCTTTCATTATTAGTTTACATAGTACCAAAACCTCAATAATAAATTTTCATAATCTACAGTATTCATTCAACCTAAACAGAAGTTTTCAACAAGAAAAGAGTGACCCAAATTATGCAGTTCCTGCTATTTGGAATAATTAACACAAATAATTTTACTCTAGCAGGCAAAGAGAAACTTTACCACAACATCAAGGTCACAAAAGGAGCTCTTCGACAAGACTCGAAATTCTTTTTTAAGGAATCTAAACAGAAAGAATTAACACAGAAATAAAATAGAAAAGCCAAAGTGAACAAATATTGAGTCATTTGTACCTTTATGTTTCTTGAAGCATGCCAAGGAACAACTGCATGCAGAAAAAAGCAATATTTATATTAATAACTGTACAAAATTTGATAGGCATCAAAGAAAATAATAAACAAAAGGAAAATGACCCTAGAGCCACTGTTATAGATTATTCGAGTATATGCCTCACAAAAGGTTTAGATCCGACTTGCATTGTTCTCTTAGCATGGCAGCAAAAATGCTAAATCAACATAGCATGTTGTCACTTATCGGAGTAAATCTGGCGCCTCATATTTAACTCTACCCCCAGAGACAATCAATTTGACATGTTCTGAAAGATCCTAACATTGGATACAATACAGCATACTTGGCCCATCACATTCAAGGCGCCTTACATTCTCTACCCCTTTCTCCCACATGCACTTTCAACACGCAGCCTTCTTGAACAAACTAGATAGCAAACCTTCTCTTACTAAATCTTTCTGACGATTACTCTGCAACCTTGTCATTGCTCTCACCTTGGGTTCAAGCATAACCAACAACAACCACACGATGGTAACAATGTCTTACCATGAACTCAATGCAGCGCAGATATCATGACCTTCCGGTTGAGAGAAATGAAGTTACGCTTTCGGAATTACTATGACAGGTGAAATTAATTAAAAATAATCAAAGCTTCGGAGATAAAACCACATCCAACAACTCGCCCACATCATCATCATCACCCAAGAACAAAAGAAGAAAAAGAAAGAAAAAAAATCAATAAATTAACATCTTTTAGCCTAAGCTACAGATAAGAACCACCGACGACTCTCGTAATCCATACATTGCGACTAGAAAAGGGTAACGAGGAACACATAGAAAAGGGGCAAGCGGAGAATGATGCGAACTTACTAGGGGACAAGGCAATTAGGGCACTTGTACTTGGATTGCGCTTCGCGGCAGACCTCGCACTTCCGAGGAGGGGGACGAGAACCCATGTCTACTCTATTCTACACCCACCCCACTGCCCTTCCTCTTCGTCTCCGACTCGATCGGCGCACGACTGACTTCACGTACCGCAGAAAAAGAATCGACGGGATTCGTGTCCGTGCGGGGAAGTAACAGCGATTCCGAAGCGAGGGGTTTCACCAAGGGCAATTATATTGGGCTCTTAATGGGCCTCGAACCTTGTGGGCTTGTGAAATAATGAGTCTTGGTATCAAATTTGATCGTCAATCCGATATATATCGAAATTGATTTAAGTTTATTTCGTTTATCTGAATCTTATCACGTTCAAAATTCACATATACTTGGGTAAATCTTTTCCCTAAAATAAAACTTTATCGAACCTTATCGATGTGGAATCCCGATCTTAATGTGTTATTTGATCTCTTGACCTAAATCATGTATTAAGTCTGAATCGATCGAGAATATTCAGCATATGAAATAGAATAAGAGAAATTAAAATGATTGACATGCTAAACTTGTAATCCACAATCATTTCTGGTGACACTGCTCGAATGATTGGATAATTAATAATAAGATTTGGGAAAAAGTTTACCATTATCCACTACTTTTGAATCACAACTTATTAAACAAAAAATTTAAACTAATTTTGAGTGTCAGCTCAATATTGGAACAGAGACTGATAATAATAGACCACAATTTTAAAAAAAAATAATTATATTAAATAACATACATAATATTCACATATGGATTCTAATACGAGATGTATCATTTGTATAACAATACACTGACCAACCAGATAACAATGAATCACAATTACGGACTTCACATCACCGGTGCAGCAAAATCCAGCGGCTCCTAAGATTTTGAATCCACAGCAAAAGCAGCAACATGACAAGTAAACAATACGATAGAATTTACAACACGCGCAGCAATCTGACAAACTAATAACAAGGACCTATGTAGAAGACAAATGAAACATTAGGATGATGCTAACTCCGGTATCTCAACAGTGGATCTTTGAGGGGAAGGCGCTCGTGATAAATTCTCCATGCATATTCTTCCAAGTAGAAGGCATGAAACCTTCTTCCATCGTCTTCATCAGCATCACCAGCGACACAGCCCTCCCCCGCCGAAGGCAACGGCGGGGAGATAACAGTATCAAGTGGCACGGTCACCAGCACTGTCAAGGATATGCAGCCGGTGCCATCACAGCCATCAAAAGGCAAGGAAGTTGGCTGAGGCCTGCTTCTCACTCTCTTGAACCTTCCATTGCTCCAAACCTTCCCACAAGCAAATCATTACGGCAATTAGATATACGGATTGGGATGCACTTTGGTCTTAGACATTGTATCCTACCTTCGAAGTTAAGCTCAACAGCTATGATCAAACTAACCTAAAAATACATATGGTTAATCTAACAAATGGGCATGAGACTAGTAGAAGATGTACGCTACAATCTTGAATTGCCAAAATACTGCAGCCGAATTGCTACATGGGTCTGCATTTCTACTACAAGATGTGATACTACCTGTTTTATTATCAGGGGTCAATTCTCGCAACAAAATTGTATTCATCATTTGTCCCCGACGGCGGCGTGGGCACATGAACCCACGAGGAATTATCCGATGGTTCTATCCCTTTGAAATCTCATGGACCCAAAAGGCATCTATGACGGTAAAAATAACGCTTGTGAGGCATTAGTCGCCCTACTCATCGTTCGATGCGGGACAGAACATACTTATATACTAAGTGTGAACTCAATGCACAATGGTGGATGTGATCAATGTATGCAGCTTTTATCCTTAAAAGTAAAGAAATCTTGAACCTGTAGCAGAATGGGAGTTTGCAAAGGACTTCAGTATAAGGAAGTTCTACACTATGCCATACATATCCAACAGCATTCAATTCAATTTCAGATTTGTCACAGTTACCTGTAGCAGAATGGGATCAAACAACGCACCTGTGCAATGTCCCCGAGTGTGACGAGGATTGAATCTGCAACAGGAGCTATAGAAATCCGCTCACCCGAGTCACCAGTAGCAAGATATGGCTGCTTCCACCAGTTCATCTCATACTGAAGCCCCACCACATACGGATAGCACTTGGTTTTCCTCATTTGAGAACCAGTTTTATCAGTGTTGATGTCAATGTCGTAAGAGGAGATCCATATCAAACACCTTGGCGTATAACTCCGCTTCTCAAAGGGGTTTTTGCAGAACCCCTCTTTCATGGAAGACAGCATATCTACCACCCCTAATCCCACCTTCTCCAAGCATTTACCAAACTCTAGCAGCGCCGGAAGAGATGCAAACCCGTCTCCGTCCACCCTTCCACCGGTATCCAGCATCAAAATCCGATCTTGATCATCGTGATCAAGATCCTCAGGGTTGAAGCCGAGGGATAGAAGATTGTTGGCCGGAAGCCAGTGAGATCGGAGGAGGGACTGCGACTCGGCGAGAGCGGAGGTGGCGAGGTCGGAGGGGACGCCGTGGCGGGCAAGGTGGAAGAACCCGAAGTCGGACGCGGCGCGGAGAAGGTCACTCGGCGGGGGCTGATCGAAGCATATAACAGGCGAGAAATCCGGACGCACGGGGCGGCGAGGCGGCGAGGGGCGGGAGAGGGTCGGGGCGGCGAGGAGTTGGTGGAGGAGGCGGGGGAGGGCAGCATCGGCGTCAGCGGGAAGGGACCTGGCGAGGGATTGGTTTGACGGCGTCGGAGGAGGAGGCGATGGGATGACTCCTCCGTCGAAGCCATGGTGATGGGCGGCGTCGCCGGCGGAGGAGGCCGAAGAGGAAGCCATTCGGAGGGAAAGGTTGGGTTTTTCAGAGGGAGTAGTGCTCTATTAATATTGGGCTAATTACCTATCACATAGTTGGACTCCGTCAGCATGTACCTCAAAACTTTAGATTTATTTCAGCTGAAACAATAAAAAATGCAACACGTGAGTTGAATTAACATTAAACTAATGAATAAAATGATCCTTTCACCAATAATTAATTCAATGAATTAATGGCTCAAATAATCATTTTACTATTCATAAAATCAAATGGCTCAAATAATTGTTTTTGTAATTTAGCACATAATGTCATGTGTTGTCTTTCGTTAGTACAATCGACGATATTAGAAAAAAAATAAGATCAATTGTTTTACTTTCATAATTATAAAAGTCTTAATATAAATATTTTAAGTACAAATACTAGAATTCTAGGAAGATGCAAGTATATAAAAGTAATGCATAATTAGCTCATTAATATGACAGGGGGAGAGGTCTCGGTACGGTGACTCGCGGAACAGCTTTAGAGATGAGGATGTGCGGGTCGGGTTCAATCTCACGCAGGCCCCAACCCAACCATTGTTGAACCAAATTACATGTTTGATACTACCATATGCAATTTGTTGCATACTTCAAACATATTATGCTTAACTGCTGCATTCACGATATGATATTGTGAAATTTCTGGCTTGAGGATTTTTAGTAGCAATCAATTAGATGCCATTTTCCTAACATTGTGATCTTTTGCAGTATATTTCCCTGTCAACAAATTGCACACGGCACTTAGAAGAAGACTCCCAACTAGAATTGTTTGCAAGGCGGCTTCGTGATGTTTGAAGTAGGCAAGCTTCAAAGATTTCGGTGATGATCTCATGCTCCACCGATACGTTTTGTTTCGGATGCATTGCATCGCGTGGAGCCGCAGCCTTTGGTACGTGTCTGCATGCATAAACTGAGGCCAACCGTTCCCTTGTTATCCGCCTGTTTATGGGGTGTTCTTTGGGAAGAAGAAGACACATGGGGGCCATGGCCGTCAGTACATGCCCATCTTATGGCTGTGGAAAGGCTCGATCACACAACTCTTCGTCAACTGGGAAAGAGTTCAATGTACCAACGCAAGTTGCTATTCAGAAATCTTCAAATATCACTCTGCCTTTAATGGTTTCTCCATATGACAAGATCAAATAACATGAATGGCTTACTTCTGGAGAAGTGGAGCAAGCTCACCTGCCTCTGCCATGGAGGAAATGATATCACATCCACCTACAAGCTCTCCGTTGGCAAAGACCTGCGGGAATGTGGGCCAATTGCTGTAGCTCTTCAGAGCCTCCCTCAACCCATTGTTGTACTCCTCATCCAGCACATCAACGGATTCGTAGTCGATGCCGTGAGCCTCCAATATTCCGATCACCCTTTGAGAGAAACCGCAGAGCGGAGCACTCCTTGATCCTTTGATGAATGCAACTACCTTCTTTTCCTTCACGAGCCGATCGATGAGCTGCTCCAGAGGGACAGTCAGCTGAACGTTGCGACCAGGCGTCAGTCGTAGATCTGGCTTTTTCTGCGGCCGCCTGACCCATGTGTTGTTTCCAGATTCATTCCCGGGTGGGACTTTCCCCGTGGCCGAGATATGCTCTTCCATCCATGATTTCCAAGCGTTGGTTAGAACGGTTCGGTCGGGTTCAACCTCATCAACTAGGCTTACCTGCAATGATAAGAGTTGAGGAAATTCTTGGTCAAAGCATGCTTGGAATCTTTGCACTATGTTCCATTCATATAATCTCTAACAGGAAAGAACCTTTTAACTTTGAGTTCCATGCTTGCAAACCTTTTGTAAATCCACAGCATGGAACTAGAAGCAATACAATAGGTGTCCGTCATTCTTCCCTACTCCCTAATCTGTGGCAATTGAATGCTTTCTCTATAAGATATGCTTAACCATAGGTTCTTCATGTGACACAATTCAACATTCCACATAAGGGCAAGATCACGAGGATTGATTCATTCAACACAGAATCTCTTTGACCAAGATGATGAGGTTATTCAACCAAATGCAGTTCCTCAACTACTTTTCTTTCAATGAATCCTGAAAGCTAGCAAAAGATCCTTCAATTCTTTGTTTTCTAGCTTTTAGAAAAGTTCCAACGAGCATATATAACTTCATTCTATACAATTTATTGGTTAAGGAAAATATATCACAAGGATCCGCATCCTTAACTATCTGAACTTCCCCTCACACAAACTAAATATGTCGATGACAAACTTTTACAAAAAGAATTCATAGAATAGGGAAAACAACAATGTATGAATATAGTATGGATAAAACAGCAGAAATCACAACTTTGAACCGTCAAAGGGCTGAAGTAGATTGAAATTTAACAAAATGGAGGTGCATCTGTAATGTTTCAAGGCAACCGAGCACCTGATAGATTAAGTCAGATATACAGGTGTCATGAGAACAACTACATAAGTTTAAGCAGTTAGGAAGCAAATGTTCAAAGAGTTAGTTCACTATATATGCCTTAAAAAAACATCAGATGTTATCACATAATATGATGTTGCAAATCAGTATCATTTATAACATGAGTAATAATTGTTCGAACATATTTGAACAAGCATGAAAAAAATGTGTAAATGCATCGATGAACTACCATGATCAAACTCGTCAATTCAAATTAAAGTGCTAGGAGATGTAAGGAAAACCAAATAATACTTGCTTGGAAATAGTAAGATGGGATAAAGAGCTTGAAAATTGTCCGGTACATATTTCTTGGTAGGATGTGATACTATGAGAAGATCCCCTGAAGACAATGACTTCACACTGGAAGAAGCTATTACGACCCAAACAAGTTGTTTCTAATACCTTTGGGTCTTATCGCAAAGAAATAATTAGTTAAGGGTGTGTTCAGTAAGACTACAGCAAACTGAAATCTCAAGGTTTTGCTAGAAGAAGAAAGGGTAAAACAGTTCTGAAACAACAATATCAAATGGGTCAGGATTTCAAGTAGTTAGGATTGTCAATGGGTCTTAATGTAATTGCAACTAAAACGGGCTAGCTACTAAGTTTACCTTGATTGAATGTAGAAAGCTGATAACTAAAGAGGAAAGAATGAATCACAAAAGAAACATGGATGGAGGCTGCGAGAATTATTGTGCCGCCATCTTGCATCATACTGTGGGGAAGAATCCACAGAATATTGAATGCTGAAATATAACACAAATCTTGCTGTTTAGGCTAGATTATCCAAACTTTGCTTAGGCTTGAATACGCTGTTGCTGGTAAAGTGTTGTAATATCAAAAATTCCACAAAGCCTTTCTTGATTAACCTTAGAGAACTTCTACAGAAGTCATTTTCTAGTATAATTCCAACCCCAAACTCGGAGTTTTTCTTGGATAGTTCCAACATACCATCATTTAGAAGAACTCCAAATCCTTGGACCGATGGGTCAACTATCATAAAAAATTATACAGAATCATTAAATATTAAAAGGGACTTGCATGATCTAATTAAAAATTTGTAGCTTCTCACTTGGCATAACATAATGATGCGTCTTTAAGTAAGTTTTAGAACTAACTAATATGTTTCCATTGGCATTTAAGTGACTGCCTAATATACCTTCAGAGAATAATAAATCACAAAATGCTATCCTTTTCTTAGTCGACTGATTTGAGAATGACAACGCCGCCAATTTCCAAGAATCAAGTTTCACCAAGCTCACTAGATCAACTTATGCTTTCCCTATGAAGCATTGACACAGACCTGAAAGCACATTCATCGTACAAAGATCCAACAGTTTTGATCATCAACTGTTGCACTGGGGGATTCCGTTAAAACTTATCGAGGGGCAGATCAAGTGAACCAAGTCGTGTTGGTGTCGTAATCCCCAAGCACAAAGTCGGTCATTGACGAGTTCATTTCTTTTATGGTTTTGGATTCACAGAAGAATTCAAAGATGGTGAAAGAAGACAAAGAAGTATACGATTAAAGGATATCCACGTGTGGAATCATTTCAAAAAGATACGATTTTGAAATTTTCATTACGAACCAGAATTCGATTTTGTGAAAATCTAATCAAAGAGTAATTTTTCTTAAAGAATCCGCTTTTGGACCGAAATTACTTCGATTGGTTCCAGCTTTTCGAGGGATTACCTTCACCGAATGGCACAGATCGGGGACGAACTTTGAGTGGCTGGCGATGCTGCTCGCAATATTGCGCGATATCCCGATGAACTGGAGATCCCCTTCCTTATCGTAGACCCCGTAGACGCCGGCGCCGGAGGGGAACTTGCCGTCCAACTCTCCAGGGCCCTTCGGAACCGGAACAACCTCCGCGTCCGAGAGCTTCCCGAGTGCGGCGGCGACGAAGGGGGTGGAGGCAGTGGCCCGGCGGAGCGCCCCTTTCTTCGGAGGGGTCAAGGGGAACCGCAGGCCTGATGGGAGATAAATACAAGACAGGGAAGCGAAACAAGAAGAGCAAGAAGAGGGCACAAGCGCGAAGGTTTTGAGAGAACGGGAACGAGGAGGAGGCGGAGATGGTAGGGATTGGAGCGCGGAGAAGAGGCTGTGAGTGGAGGACGCCATGCTCGCGACGTTCACACGCTTGCGGCTCTATCATTTATCTGCACCTTCGAAGCTGAGCTTTAGGGTTAATTATTAATTACTTTAATATTTCGATTCCTACCCTTCAAAAAAAATTATATATAGTGATATTCTTATAATTATAAATCTATTTATCGGAACGTTATTCGTTTTAATAATAAAATATATAAAATCAAAAGGTAAAAAATATTCTAATTAATAGTGACAAACGACGTTGGTGGTGGTAGACTACGATACTGCTGAAGCATGACTGTTATGAATAAAAAGAGTAACAACAAAAGGGAAGAGCCATTTTGTATTTGTGTTGACGTCGATGCAGTTGTTGAACGACCCTTTAGGTTGTGATAAAAATATTGGACGATAAAAAATGCAACCATATAAAAGAGGCAAAGTAAGACAAGGATCACAGAGACGACAATGACAATCTCATTAGACATGTCCAACTAATACTAGAGCACGAGGAGAAGAGCATAGATGAACCAGGCAATAAAGGAGACGCTATAGCTACTGTGGATTCCATCGAGGGATTGGAGGAAGGACATGACAACGATCTTGAGGAACAGGACATCTAAGGGCGCCAAAACGCCTTAACAACGAGCTAGAACATGACATTGAGGAAGGCTCCGCTATGACAAAGCGTCAGGGCCAAGATATTGCCCATAGAGAAGAGAGTGGCTCTCTTCTTAGCATAAGAGAAGTGGCCAATGATGATGAAGACGAGCATAACCATAATGAAGGGGAAGCAGACGATGAACAACCACTTGTACACTGTGAAGAAGCCTTAATTTAATAGCAAGACTGACAGGTAGGATGACTCGCCACTCTTCCTAGTCACCAAAGGATTTCTTGTGGCCCTTTCATCGTTTGACGACTGCGTCAACGTCGATACAGATACAAAGCAGTCCTTACCTCTCGTCGTCATTCTTCTCATTCATAATAATCACTCGTTGTCCCAGCGGAGCCACTGTTCACCACTTTCGACAATATCTATCATCATCGATTGAATCATTAAAATTTATTTTTATGCTTATATTGGTAAAATCGATAACATCGGGATAAATAAATATAGATATTTCACTATTATAACTATGAGGATGTCGATATAATTTTTAAAAATATAAAAATCAAGATATTAAAAGTAGCTATCTGCAAGCGATAAATCTATAATTAACCTGAACTTTAAGCCAATGGGCGTCAACGATTTGCTTACTGGATCCGGATCCTATAACAAAAGAAAGGTTCGTTAGAGATCGGGTCAATCAACCCGAACCCGAAGTTGCAATGGTACTCCATTGACCTCCTCCACACGGCAAGGTTCGAGGTCTGCGACAGAGGGCATGGGGACGGAGAACGTCCTGTTGAAGACGTCTCTCGGCCTACTCGTCTGTCGGCTTCCAGTCGCATCCCAAGTCACCTGAAACTTTCATCTGCTTCCTTCTGCGGAGCTTCAGAACGGGAATTAAAGATTCACAGAAGCAAACAAAATGCAGTCCCTTCCGAAGGCCCTCAGCAGGAGCAAATGCAGCTGACCATGAGCATATCTGCCGATGGATTCGGCGCCAAGTTGCAGAGCATTCACCGGAGAGATGCGGTAAGGTGAGAAAGAAAGGATAGAAGAGGTGCGAGCTTTCTTCTTCTTCGTCTTCTGTGGGGGGGGGGGGAGAGAGAGAGGTTTCAGCAGGAATAGCGCAATTGTTGGTGCAGGAAGCACTCTTCGTTCGATGAGCTATCTCTTCCGACTGATTTGCCTTGACGGCCATCAGTGGGAAGCACATGAACAAGAGAACTTGGCCATATGTTGTCCATGACATTGCAAAGAGTGAGTGAGTAAATGACTGGAATAGAGGAGGGGAATCAAATGCTCGCATGTTGTGCATGAATCTTCTGCTGGAACTTGATCAGATTGCAAGGACAGGTTAGATGGATCGACTTGGGTAATCTCTCTCAGCTCTAGTTTTTACATAGATGATGTTTTAAATGATCTTTTCAGGAATTTGACGTTTTGATCTTGAAAGCATATCAAACAAGTCTACATAAATGGGTTTGCACCGCGAAGGTCAACAATATCTTAGACGCATAGGACACTATGGCCATCTGTTCGACGGATTACCTACACGCAACAATCATGATGGAATGTGCAACCTAAATATGTACATCACGTTCGACGTTCAAACACGACTTCGGACACGACTTCGGAATGTGCAACGAAGATTGATGTCGTTGCTATCCCAATGAGGATTAACATAACTCGTAATACCCTTTTTTTTTTAACGGTTGTTAATAACTTTATGTCGTGCACTGAGAGTGAGATGGGAGATGTGAGATAATACATAACAAGGAGTTGCTCTAAGGTGGTCTCTGAACTTCTAGGGTTGTCTCGAGATGGGACTTGAGTGAGCTCGATCTCTTCGACACCAAGTATAATAGGTCAATATCGAGTGAGGGTTCCTGACTTGATCACTCTGACGCTTGGATTAGTTTTGATTTGGGATTATAGCCTTTTTAAGATTTAAAATCCGATCCCTCTTTAAACATTAGGGACTAAATTTTATACCTATGAAGCTTTTAAGATGGGACCACAATCGTACATCCTTTTCTGACACATTTATGTGGATAGTTGCCCAGTATAAACCCCTACGATGCGAGTCGACTAGTACAATCTCTTGAAGTGCGTGACGATTATAACGATCTTTCGTGATGTGATGTCGAGCTATACACTCCCCTACAACGCTACGCTAGTAGAGGACGACCGAGAGGATGTCGGCTATCGACCCAGTCATCTTCTACATCGGATAGATGCCCCGTTGTCTTTCATATTAACTCCTTGGTAGTTGTCAACTGGTGAATGATATTGAAATATTTCCTATCAACAATAATTAGTTATTTTTGATAAATTTATCATTTTCTTCGTATTTCATTTGCTCAAGAATAAGTTTGAAGAACAAATTTCAAGAATAAGTGTTCTTCTTCTAACATAATTATAAATAGTTATGAAATTATTTATTTTTTTCACTTTGTGAGTGAAGAGTGAGAATTTTACGTGCCTATCATATGCTAACACATACTATATTGATATCCTTATATCAAAACTCCTAATATCTTTATATGCATACTGTTACATAAACTCATCATCTTCATATGCCATGATATATTATTAGGACAATATAAATCTAAAACTCAGACCCATACTAACTTAATCTCCAATCCAACGAATAAAAATTATCATTCCCGTAAATGACCAACAACTCATCTGATGGCGAGTCCCCGTTAAGATATATCATGAAGTGGACGGACGCAGTTGATGCGGAGTTCATCAACAGAACAGTACGGTGCGTATTAAACACACCCCTCATGATTCATGCGGCACACCCGGAGTCGGTCGAGTGAGAAAACCTTGGCAAAGCTGGTTTGACCGCCAACCCGTGCTTCCCCTAAAAAGAAGTGATTTGGTTGCTTCCTTCACTGATGGCTTCGGGTAATGGCCGACTCAACCATTCCAAGCAAGTCCGGAGACCAATCGCTGTCAGATTAGCATCAATTCCCACCCGCCCCCATATGTGGCTCACTAACACATTAATCGAGAGCCTTCTTCACTCCAGCTTCCGGCCACTACCCATCCACCGACCCATCCCCGATCTCCAGATCCGGACCCCTAGCAAGAGCATTATGCACTCCCCTCGCCGGAAATCCCCGCCTTCGGAGTCGCCGTTCGCGGTCGCCAAGCTCGCCGGATCCTACATCAGAAAAGGCGGCCACCTTCCCGTCGTCGTCGTCGTCGTGACCATCTTCGTCTTTGCCTTGGTGGTGATGTACAGCGAGGACATCAAGTCCATCGCCGCCGAGTACTCTCTGTCGCGATTCAAAGCCCGGGGTTACGACCTCGCCCGTGGCAGCAATGACTCCACCGGCCGCCGACAACCTATGGCCGAGAAAAAGAAGCCTAGGAAGAGGAGAGACGAGAAGAGCGCCAGATCGGTCGTGAGCGTGCCGGAGTCGTGCGATCTGTCGGATGGCGAGTGGGTGTTCGACGATGTGAACTATCCGCTCTACCGGGAGGATCAGTGCCAGTTCCTGTCGGAGCAGGTGTCGTGCCTGAAGAACGGCCGCCGGGAGGCCATGTACCAGAAGTGGCGGTGGCAACCCAAGGGCTGCTCCTTGCCCAAGTGAGTCCTTGGAACACCTTTCCTTACCTGCTTGTCTCAGCTTCTTGACCTCTCACTCGATCTGAGCTGATGGCGGGTTAGAAATTCTTGATTCGGCAGATTCGACGCGAGGCTGCTGCTGGAGAGGCTGCGGGGGAAGCGGATGATGTTGGTCGGCGACTCGATGAACCGGAACCAGTGGGAGTCCCTGGTCTGCCTGCTGCAGACGGCGCTACCGCCGGAGGGGTGGAGCCGCAGGGTCGACGGCTCCCGTTCGATCTTCACGGTAGAGGTACCACTCCAACCATCCCATGGCATCAGAGCTTGCGATCGGCTAGCTAACGATGGCGATTCCCCTCCGCAGGACTACGACGCGTCGATCGAGTTCTACTGGGCACCGTTCCTGGTGGAGTCGAACTCCGACGACCCCGAGATCCACAGCATCGCGGTGAGGATCATCAAGGCCGATTCGATCGAGAAGCATGCGGTGCACTGGAAGGGGGCGGATGTGCTGGTGTTCGACACCTACATCTGGTGGATGAACACCCCCAAGATAAAAGTGCTGTGAGTAGCAGCAGCCGATCGGCCGCACTTGCGACTGTTGGAACCGCATTTACATCAATGTGCTCACACCGATCGTTTGTTCAAGCAGGCGTCCGGGGGCCAAGAACTGGACGGAGCACGACGAGATCGTGAGACGGGAAGCGTACGAGCGAGTTCTGAGGACCACGTCAAATTGGGTGGATCAGAACTTGGATCCCAACAGGTCGTCGGTGTTCTTCATGAGCATGTCTCCTCTCCACAGCAGGTAATCAAGCACTTCAAACTCTTTGTTTGAGCTCTTATTTGGTCTATGGGCATCGATTACACTACTGATCTGATCTACCAAAGCATGTCATCTCTGTGCATCTCCATCTAAATCATATCCCTGTTTCGTATGTCTGGTTCAAGAATTAGGCCTCTTTACCATTAAATGTGGCTTAGCTATTTAACTGTGGCATGGGACAGGAAGTTCTAAGTTAATATTTAATGTTGTTTGGCAATCACAATGTGAGCCAGTTGGCCTGCCTGACCCCATGGAAACAGAGATATATAATTGATCTCAGTGGACATATGCAAGGGATCAAGGTTAACATATTTAATACAAGCTATATCTTGCAAGATAATTATTCTGATGTTTTCCTATGGTCTAATAAATAATGTGACATTATCTGAACATATCGGTTTTAGCATTGGAATCAAAGTCTTTGGTACGAAGAATGTCTGTCCCATGATAGGAAATCCTGCATAAAGAAATAGTTGAATTCACATGGACAGTAGAGTAGAATTGAAGCTCACTTAAAAATCCCTTGTTTAGTATCATATTAGAAGGCATTTCAAAGTCGGAAAGAAGTAAATGAACATTTGGTGAGTGTACTATCATCAACTTCAATAAGTTAATGAATTTAATCATGATAAATATGGTGAGCATACTATCATCAACTTAGGGCTAAGTATTCTGGGTACAGACTGAGTTAGATATCTCATTAAATCGTGATAAGTACATGACGTTTGCACTATTATGTTGGACCTCACATGTATTCTTCCATAGCTTGATTTTTGGATTATATTCGGATCTAAATATTACTATCATTTGCTGTGATTACTCTATCGTCAAAAATTTTGAAGCAGTCACCTGTTGGATTAGATCATGACAAATCTGAACTCTTCAAGTAACCTCATAATTCACATATTACAGTCTAAATTGTTGAATGCAAAATAGGAATTTTTGGGATTGATCATCAGTGTTTAGAATATGTTATCATATTAGCCCCTCAAGGTGATAAATTCCTCGTGTTGCATATGATTGTCACACCTCTTTAGCACTTTGCTGAAAGCTTGCTTCATCATTCACGCAGCTGACAGTGATGGTGGTGTCATGCGTCTTTGGACTTTCTGGTTCAGCATTGCATCTTGATATTTTCCTGGATTTTGCTATCACGTAGGAGCTCGTACTGGGGCAACCCAGATGGGATCAAGTGTGCCAAGGAGACGATGCCGATAAAGAACATGGCCGGAGTGCGTCTCGGCATGGACAGGAACTTGTTCGCGGTGGCGAAGAACGTGACGGGATCGACGGCGCGGGTGCCCATCACCTTCGTCGACATCACGACCATGTCGGAGTACCGCAAGGACGCCCACACGTCGGTGTACACGGTGCGGCAGGGGGAGCTGCTGACGCCGGAGCAGCAGGCGAAGCCGGCCGAGTTCGCCGACTGCATCCACTGGTGCGTGCCGGGCCTGCCCGATATCTGGAACCAAATTCTCTTCGCCCGGCTCCTCTCTGCCCGCCCACGCCAATGACGTACACCGACTCTCTCTGTCTCCCTTGTCAATTTGATTTTTTTTTAATTATTGAAGAAGCTATATTTTTTTTACAGAGCTTGATAATAGAAAAATCATACAGTGGGTCTCACATAACTCAGACATTAGCCGTAATATTGGGAAGAAAAAGAAAAAGAAAAAAAAAAAAACGTCTTTAAGCCACTGTTCGTACGCTGTTTCGGATCGGAGAATCATATTTTAAATGACAACTAGGAGATAAAGGAGCGGTAGTCCGATGGTGCCTATTTTATTTATCCTACACCCTCGAGACACGTGTAAAAAATTTACTGAAGGATAAGCGAGTACGATAATTTATTGACGTCTTTATTAACTAAATTAACTAACTAATTCAGTCGTTTATAAATGATAAAGTGCTACTCACATTCTTCGTTTCATAACCGTCGCGTCAGAACCCCATCAGGCTGGCGCCTTGCCGATGGACGGCCTGGAAGGCCGTGCCGTGCGGGTCCCACGCTAATGGAAGGAAAGGTCCAACAGTCGGATGGGGTCCACGGCTGAGCCGTGGGACGCAATGAATGCTCCGTCATTTGCATCCTCCGTCAGAGATGACAGGGGTCGCGATTCGCTTCGATATACGTGACGCTCCCCGGTCAATTAAGTAACATGAATTGAAAGCTTCGCAGTTGAACGATGAATGTGATGAAATTTATGGGTAACATTTGGTCGCAGCCAAGATAGGCGTCTTGCTGGTCCCTGTCTGAGCCGCGCTCCCGACTCCCACGCGACGACGTCGCATCACAGCTGCAGAACGATGAACATCAGGACCGCTCGCTCGCTCTGGTAGATTCGTGCGGTCGTCATGATGGATTCAAAAGTTGCTTCCGCTCCAAGCTTGACAATTCCTTTCCTGATAAATCCGACGCATTCGTCGTCGCCTTAGTCTTCGGCTTCCTGTCTTTTCCAATCTTTTAATTTATTTTCTTCACCATTTTAAGCAGTACTTTATCGATCGAAATTACTTTTCTTGCCGTCACCTCCTCCTCCTGCCTCGTCGTTTCGCTTTTTTCTCCGGAGGACTGCCCGCGAGGGTTCTTTCGATCTTCGCCTGAAGCCCCCCCGACCCGATCACCATGGCTTCGGCCAACGCTCCCATCGCCATGCGGGAAGTCCTCACGGTGAGTTAAACTGAGCCCCACCCCTCTTCCGATTCCTCCCCTTCTCGTATCTTCTTCACTTGGATTGTTATTCTCAAGTTTGGGTTTCGCCGCTTTCTTGATCTTGATTTAGTCATGATTCAGTCTTCTCGAACATGTCGATGCTGAATTATGCTTCTCGACATGCCCTTCTCAAGGAAGTTCTTGGATCTGCTTTGAGCCGTATCGTTCTCTCTGACGGGTGTTTCATTTTGATGTCAGCTCCCCAGTCTCGGAATCAACCCTCAGTTCGTCACCTTTACGCATGTGACCATGGAATCGGACAAGTACATATGCGTCAGGGAGACGGCTCCGCAGAACAGCTTGGTCATCGTCGACATGAGCATGCCCATGCAGCCGTTGAGGAGGCCGATCACGGCAGACTCGGCTTTGATGAATCCCAATGACAAGATCCTCGCTCTAAAAGGTTTTTTTTTTCTTTTCTTCTTTTAAATGATCTCCTTCTTGCTTAAGATTTTTAGGGTGTAGTGTCATACGGTTGCGGCTATTTGCCTGATTTTCTGCTAGCTTCTTATTTTTATCTATAATTCGATTTGATCATTTTCTCTTCCACTACTCATGTACTTAGTTAATTATACTCTGTAGCTCTGATGTGTTCCCGCAGCTTTGGCTGTATCCATTTATTTTCTTTTGGATAACCTTAAATCTTTTATTTAATGCATGCCATTGTGTATGTTGGTTTTGCTTGGGTGTAGAATTGGTGCACACTATCTAATTATAGGTTGTTTTGTCTACTGATGTCTACTATGCTTTTGGATAACAAATGATCTACAATCGTAGCTCCATTAATTGTGATATGACATATTTATGTCAGTGAAACCAAGAAAACATCTAATCTCCCTGAGTCAATCCAAAATACCAAATGATTCAATATATTGAAGAAAAATCCATCTATTTCCCTAATCTTAGTGTACCAATGACTTTAAAAAAGGAACCAATTAAGACATCAAAATTTCACTAATCATACTTAATCCATATTAAAAGCAGTTATGAATCGGTAACACAAGAAAAAGGCTAGAAAACCTAGTCCCAGCTAACTTACGGTTTTACACCTCCATTTACTATTGGCATAGGAAAACTCTTTTTGCTAATGGAGTGATCCTCTTTCCTTTTTGTTTGTGATTCCCTGTTTTCTTGTGTTTCAGCTTTGGTGCAGAATGGGATCCAGGAAAATTTGTAGAGGCCATGGCCTAAGATAATCTACTTTTGGCGCTGAAGATGTTTATCTAACCCAATTTTCCAATTCACTAAACCCGCTTGATAAGGTTTGAGGTGGCTTGTGCTGCTTGGTCACCTCCTTAAGGAAAGTAGATTGCCAAGCGCCTGTCTAGATAGACTTCTATCAAGAGGACCGTTACATTGTTCATCGTTTTAAATACATAATTTTAAACACATAATTCCAATATACAGCCTGCAGCAAATATACTGACCAGTATTTCCTGTCCAACTGCATAGCAGTGTGCAGTATTCTGACCATACCGAATTAAAATGACATTGGAATGTTCTTTAGTTTTATCTTTTCAACAGTATGGTGGTGTACACTACCAAGGCACCATACCATTTCCAAAGTTGGACCAACATCAGGAAAGGATTGGTTTTAAATTCTTGTTTTAATATTGGTCGTGCTGTAATTTTACTGATTTAAAAGATCTAATATTTATTTTCAAAAGTATTAGGTACTGATATTCTATCTTATTTAAGGACTTTTTGGCTTTTGATCTTTGGGATTGTACATAGTTTGTCCTAACGGAAGGGGGGATTTTTTTTTCTTCCAGTGCATCATTTTGACTATAATGAATAATCCACAGGATTTTTGTTTTATGTGACCATGAAGCAATGGGTGAAGTTTTCATTTAAGAAACAAGAGGTGAAAAAGAAAAGAAAAAAAAGGCAAGAATAAGCAGAGTAGTAACAAACTATACATTAGAAACTTTGTTTCTCAACTTTTTGTAGCTCTGTGCTCTTTGACCTCCCAACACAACATCAAATGTAGATCAAAATTTTCTGGTATGCACAACACATCATCTGTTGTTGTGCAAGCAGCTACTTGATTGCTAATCCAATTAGGTGACAGAAGGAGAAAACTAATTCTGCTTTACATTGGCCACTAGGGTCTTGGTAAATGGAAAAATGTCTTTTGGGGTTTTTAGTAGACCTTTGGTGAAAGCAAATGTAACACTTACTTTTGGTTATTAGAGGTACTTTGAGATTTTTACTGTCATACTGTCAACTCTGTTTTAAATTGTAAACTTAGATTACCTTTGGGGCTTTGCAGCACAATTACAGGGAGCCACACAGGATCATCTTCAGATTTTCAATATTGAACAGAAGGCTAAAATAAAATCTCACCAGATGCCTGAGCAGGTAAAATTACAATGAATATAAATGCTCTTTTTTTAACCCTGGCTACCTTTCTCCATTTCTTTGTTTTTCTAATTTTTGGGGGGCTGGACTCTTTATTCAATTTGGAGCACCTGCAGGTTGTCTTCTGGAAATGGATTAACCCGAAAATGTTGGGAATAGTTACACAGACTTCAGTCTATCATTGGTCAATAGAAGGTAAACCTCTTAGAATGAATCATTCCAATGAACCAAATTAGTTATCCATTGTTGATTTGTGGAGAGTTATGCAATCTAATAGTATTTTTCTTCATATTCAGGTGACGGTGAGCCTGTCAAGATGTTCGATAGGGCAGCTAATTTAACAAACAATCAAATCATCAATTATCGTTGCGATCCTTCAGAAAAATGGCTTGTTCTCATTGGAATTGCACCTGGGGCTCCTGAGGTTACATCTGATTAAGCTGAATTAAATATATTAAAAGTTTCCTTTTGTCAATATTATCTTTTGCTGTTTGTAATTATTACAAAGGTAGTTCATGACTTTGATGAATTTTGACAATTTTGGTCAAGTAATTATGGGATTTTGACATTTTGCATGAAATAGAAGCTTGAGCTGATAAAAAATCTAATATCTTCTCTATCAAAATTCTGGATTTTATTAGACATTCAGTGGTAGTATGTACTGAATTGTCGTTTGTATGACATAGATAAGCCACGAGTCAGCTAAAAGAACTACACTGGCCATTCAATTTATTGGTATCTTCTGATATGTAGATGGTATAGGCTTCTTAATATATTCTTGCTTGAATCTGGAAATCTACATACCATATTATTTTTATTCTGCTATAATTTTTTCTATCAGACATTGACCTGTACTTTTGCCTTTATGCTGTTTTCACTTCTTCTGCTTCCTTCCATAAGGCCCCTTTTCTTCCTACTTTGACATCCAGTTCTTTTCTTTGTTTTTGTGTGCTTTGGTTGCTCTACTAAGTGCAATAACTTCAATCTTGTGTCTCATATCCCATGCAATCTTGGCTGCAGAGACCCCAACTGGTGAAAGGACATATGCAGCTTTTTTCAGTGGAACAACAGCGCAGCCAGGCACTTGAAGCACATGCTGCATCTTTTGCATCATTTAAGGTCTGATTATTAAATTCACTCCTTTCTTTAATGCGCTTGCATGTTCTAGTCTATCTTTTTATGTTATTCCTGTTGAACTTATCTCTTATATCACTAACAGGCTGCTGGAAAAGAAAACCCTTCTACTCTTGTTTGTTTTGCCTCAAAGACCACTAATGCTGGACAGATTACCTCTAAGTTGCATGTGATTGAACTCGGAACCCAACCAGGTTGTATAAAATGCTGAATATGTTTCTCTTGAGTTTGGAAATTGCTATTTAGATAATGCAGTGTTTCTATTTTCAGTTTCCCTGGTAACTATATGTTTGATTGCTTAGAATTCTGTACAAACTCTTTCAGGGGACAATTATTTTTCACAAAATGGCCTATGGTTATCTGCAATCATTCTTGCTAGTATCAAAAAAAAATATTTTTTTCATTACCACATTCCTGAAAAGAAATTGGAAAAGGTGAAGAGTTTATCTTGGGATGATGAGGAGTCATTTATGAGATGAATTTTCTTGCAAACCTAATGTCTGTGGAATTAAGAAGTAACATTCTCTAATATTTGGAAGGATGCTACCATGAAAATAGTTTTCCAAATGACCAGATGTATCCTTTTATCCTAAATGGAAGGCCTTTTTCATGGGCTTTATACAACAAAAACAAAGCCATAAGACCTTCGTCACAGGCTTTATAAAAGTTAAAATTAGATCCCTGCCTTTCCTGACCTTTTTTGTGTTTCTTGTTTGGTTAGCAAGTAATCACTTTGGTGCAAATTAATGAACTTAATTGAAATGCACTTATTGGTTTCTTTTGAATGATGTGTTCTTATTTCTTCTGTTCTCTTTTTGTTACCTTTAGCCTTTGTTCTGAAGGTTTGATTTCCTTTTTCCAGGTAAACCAGGCTTCACTAAGAAACAAGCAGATTTATTTTTTCCACCAGATTTTGCTGATGACTTCCCAGTGGCAATGCAGGTAATGAATAGAACTCTACCTTTGTAGTCTCCATAAGGTGCCTTTAACCTGTCATCAGCCTAAGCATGTGTTTTTCTTTTCAGATCTCGCAAAAGTACAGTTTAATATATGTGATCACGAAGCTCGGTCTGTTGTTTGTATACGATCTTGAAACAGCAACAGCAGTTTACAGAAATCGAATTAGTCCAGATCCTATATTCTTGACCTCAGAAGCTTCAACAGTTGGTGGATTTTATGCTATCAATAGGAGAGGGCAGGTTTTGCTGGCTACCGTTAATGAAGCAACCATTGTGCCATTTGTCAGTGGTCAAGTAAGCACATCAGCATTTTTTTAGTTGGATCATATATGGAATGCATTGAAGTATCTCTAATATGTGGTGCTTGTTGCAGTTGAACAATCTGGAGCTTGCTGTTAGCCTTGCTAAAAGAGGAAATCTTCCAGGGGCAGAAAATTTGGTAGACCATAAGTTTCCATTTTTGAAATAAATTTCTTTTAGAATGCAAAAAAACAATCTTAGTCATGGATTGCTTGTTAGACACATGCTGTTGATAGGATGCGTTTCCTTGGGGAGGGAGAGTAGTGCCTCCATTAGAACAAGAGAGGAAGAAAGAGAGAACTAAAATTGGAACCAAAGAAAATAACAATGAACCAGACCTACTGGACATATAAACTCATTTACATGTAGGAATTCTGAGAGAGAGTTGATATTGTCATCCCATCAAATTTACCAAAGGACACATAAAATTTTTAGAATACAAATATTGATAGTACATATTTATATTTTAAACTATGCTATACCAATATAGGGACTAGAGAAATTGCTAGTAAAGTGGCCTATTACAGAGACTTTTCTTTATTGGTTGAAGTTGCAGCCAGGTCCTAGAGCATCTAGGATTGATGTGAATGCATTCCTGATTAGCTTTTTCCGTTCCATCAGGTTGTGCAAAGGTTCCATGAATTGTTTTCTCAGACAAAATACAAGGAAGCTGCTGAATTAGCTGCCGAATCTCCAAAAGGCATCCTGAGAACTCCAGAGACTGTGGCGAAGTTTCAAGTACTTGCTTCCTGTTCTTTTGTTCTTTCACTTCTGCTCGTATATATAGCATTATAGAGCTTGTATACACTGATTGTTGTCTTTGAATTTTTAGAAAATTTGATGATAAATTTTAACTGCATTTAATGTTAACTTATAGTAATCTGTCCATTTCTTTACATTTCTGGTTGTAGAAACCTGCGACAGGAAAAGTTATACATTCACTCAAATCCGATTTTCATATGTTCATAGCTTGAGGATTGGTGCACCTTTTACTAAGTGTCTTTATACACTTTGTGCAGAGTGTTCCTGTGCAATCTGGACAGACACCACCTCTTTTACAGTACTTTGGAACATTGTTAACAAGAGGAAAACTTAATGCTTTTGAGTCTTTGGAGTTATCTCGCCTTGTCGTAAATCAGAACAAAAAGAATCTATTGGAAAATTGGTTGGCCGAAGACAAGCTTGAGTGTAGTGAAGAACTTGGGGATCTTGTGAAGGTTGGTTTTTGCCTTCTATAAAAGTACCTTACTGGAGATCCTGTAATTACAATTTTTTTGTTACTGATTAGTTACTACAGAAAATAGGACCCAACTTATTCTCCTTTTTTCATCTTTGATTGCTGTTCCACCTGTAGACTGTGGACAATGATCTAGCATTGAAAATCTATATAAAAGCCAGGTCTACTCCAAAAGTTGTTGCTGCTTTTGCTGAACGAAGAGAGTTCGACAAGATACTTATTTATTCAAAACAGGTACTTATTGCTAATTGATTTGTGAAATGTCCAATCAAGCACCAACTCAAATTTTCTTTTGTTTTGTGGAATATATATTCATATCAGGATCAAATGTTATAACGCATATGTAGCCACATGCACCAGAGTTCATGCACCTGCAAAGTGTAAACCACAGAACATGTCTAAGGGGTTAATGAATCTTTATTTCTATGCTGACAAAGGCTTCTGTAGTAAGGTCAACCAAAAATTATGGATCATACATTAACAAGCATGTCACTGAATGCAGGTGGGATACACACCAGATTACCTTTTCCTTCTGCAAACAATTTTAAGATCAGATCCTCAGGTAAGATTCTGTTCTTTGGACTAATTAAATGGTGCTGGTAATTGAAGAAATAGATAAATTGTATTATCAGTATACATTTGGCTGGTATACTATTTGCAATGTTACATTGTTTTTTATGGGAGATGTTCTATATTTTACATGCTCCATCTCTTTTCTCACTTATTTCATTCATTCTTGTCTAAATTTCCATTTATAGTTGTTGACTCATTAATTTTTTTGCATGGTAGGGAGCAGTTAATTTTGCTCTCATGATGTCCCAAATGGAGGGTGGCTCTCCGGTGGATTACAATACAATTACTGATCTTTTTCTCCAGGTTTATTTAATTTGTCATGTGCTGAGTCTTATTCTTTAAAGGATACTTTTGGAACAGTGTCTTTGTTTGGAAGTGCTAGCACACCATATTTCGCTTGATCTACTCCTTTTATCTAATTTGGCAGATGGTGAAGTTATTTTTTTCTTGGTAATGGTCTTTTTTGAGCAGAGAAATATGATCCGGGAGGCAACAGCTTTTCTGTTAGATGTTTTGAAGCCCAATATGCCTGAGCATGCCTTTCTTCAAACTAAGGTGATGCTTTCTGCTTATGTTTGTTTAGTGTTCTCAGCATTCATCTTAGTTATTTTAATCCTTGTCAGGGTTGCAGGTTCTGGAGATCAATTTGGTGACATATCCTAATGTTGCAGATGCTATATTGGCTAATGGAATGTTTAGTCATTATGATCGTCCTCGGATAGCTCAGCTGTGTGAAAAGGCTGGCCTTTATATACGAGCCCTTCAGGTGAATGTTTCTCAATACTTATCTTGAACTGATTTTTTTCTATTGCAGTTTATTGAACCACTCCTGCTTGTGCCTCAGCATTACACAGAGTTGCCTGATATTAAGCGTGTGATTGTGAACACACATGCCATTGAGCCACAGGTGTGCTATCCTTTGTTGGATATTTTAATTGGATAACTAATTTGGTACTAGAATGGATCTACCTGTCCTCCAGGCACTTGTGGAGTTCTTTGGTACTCTTTCTAGAGAGTGGGCTTTAGAATGCATGAAGGACCTTTTGCTTGTGAATCTGAGAGGCAATCTTCAAATAATTGTACAGGTATAACTTCTTTTGGTTTTTTTTTTCACTATAAGATACTCTGTATCACTTAACGAATATCAACTTAATACAATCTTACGTTTTGTCAGACTGCCAAAGAATATTCTGACCAATTAGGTGTGGATGCTTGTATAAAGCTATTTGAGCAATTTAAGTCTTACGAAGGTCTTTACTTCTTCTTGGGATCATACTTGAGTTCCAGGTACTTGTTTGGCATGCAATTTCTTCTGGGTGAGAGGTTTGCAATTATGACAAGGATGTTATTTTTTTTTTTCATTTTTTCTTATGCATTTGAAACAGTGAAGATCCAGATATACACTTTAAATACATTGAGGCAGCAGCCAAAACTGGTCAAATTAAAGAAGTTGAACGTGTAACAAGAGAATCCAACTTCTATGATCCAGAGAAAACAAAGAATTTCCTGATGGAAGCCAAACTTCCTGATGCAAGGCCTTTGATAAATGTTTGCGACCGTTTTGGTTTTGTTCCTGATTTAACTCACTTCTTGTACACAAACAATATGCTCCGATATATTGAAGGTTATGTCCAGAAAGTAAGATAAATTTCCCTTTATGCCATTTTAAATTTTTACAGCACTGTTTATATTTACCATATAGAAACATTGGACTTTAAGATTGCTGTATTCATGACTAGTTCATTAGAACTATCATATCTTATAGAGTAACCTCACAATATTTTTTTTTGTTTTCTTTTGTTCTTATGATAGGTGAACCCAGGCAATGCACCTATGGTAGTAGGACAGCTGCTAGATGATGAGTGTCCGGAAGATTTTATAAAGGGTCTGATTCTTTCTGTTCGTTCTCTCCTTCCAGTCGAGCCTCTTGTGGCTGAATGTGAGAAGAGGTTTGTGACATCCCCCACCCAAGTACTTGTTAAAACAACCTTTCTCAACTAATATCTTTGGTTATGTTCTATGGACTAATAGGAATCGTCTGCGATTACTCACACAATTTCTGGAGCATCTCGTGAGTGAAGGGAGCGAAGATGTGCATGTTCACAATGCTTTAGGGATGATCATCGTTGACAGCAATAACAATCCGGAGCATTTTCTGACAACAAATCCATACTATGATTCACGTGTTGTGGGTAAATATTGTGAAAAACGGGATCCCACACTAGCGGTTGTTGCATATAGGCGAGGTCAATGTGATGATGAACTTATAAATGTCACTAATAAAAATTCGCTGTTCAAGTTGCAAGCCAGGTACATCTCTTTTTCTTTCAAGTTATTTTACAAAAGTCTCTCTTGTTTTGTCTCTGTAGTCCGCTTAAATTAATTGGTATATTTTTTTTATGACAGATATGTCGTTGAAAGAATGGATGCTGATCTGTGGGAGAAAGTTCTTGTTCCTGAAAATGATTACAGAAGGCAACTCATTGATCAGGTTGTTTCTACTGCATTGCCCGAAAGTAAGAGCCCCGAGCAAGTCTCTGCAGCTGTTAAAGCTTTCATGACTGCTGATCTTCCACATGAACTGATTGAATTACTTGAAAAGATTGTGCTCCAGAATTCAGCCTTTAGTGGGAATTTTAATCTGCAAAACCTTCTGATTTTAACTGCCATCAAAGCAGATCCATCTAGGGTTATGGATTATGTGAATAGATTGGACAACTTTGATGGCCCTGCAGTGGGTGAGGTGGCTGTTGAAGCTCAACTGTATGAGGAAGCCTTTGCCATCTTTAAGAAATTCAACTTAAATGTGCAGGCAGTCAATGTTCTCCTGGACAACATTCAAAGCATAGAGCGAGCTGTAGAATTTGCATTCCGTGTAGAAGAAGATGATGTGTGGAGTCAGGTAGCCAAAGCTCAGTTACGTGAAGGTTTAGTGAGTGATGCAGTAGAGTCATTCATTCGTGCAGATGATGCTACCCAATTCCTAGATGTTATTCGGGCTGCTGAGGATGCAAACATTTACCATGACTTGGTGAAGTACTTACTGATGGTGAGGCAAAAGGTCAAAGAACCAAAGGTGGATAGCGAACTCATATATGCATATGCAAAGATTGATAGGCTGGGTGAAATTGAGGAATTCATTCTTGTGCCCAATGTTGCTAATCTCCAAAATGTTGGTGATCGCTTGTTTGATGATGCCCTGTATGAAGCTGCAAAGATCATATTTACTTTCATTGCCAACTGGGCAAAGCTGGCTAGTACACTGGTCAAGCTCAGACAGTTCCAGGGTGCAGTGGATGCAGCTCGAAAAGCAAATAGCTCAAAGACGTGGAAGGAAGTTTGTTTTGCTTGTGTTGATGCTGAGGAATTCCGCTTAGCACAAATTTGTGGTCTAAATATCATTATCCAGGTAATATCAATATGAAATATAAACATTTTCTCTATCTCGTTTCTTTTTTTATGTCACCACTAGGTCATCTAGTGAATCTTATCTCCTCTTTAAACTGGATCTTGATCGCACAATTTTACACCTCAGGTTGATGACTTGGAAGAGGTCAGTGATTATTATCAGAAAAGGGGTTGCTTTAATGAGTTAATCTCTCTCATGGAAAGTGGCCTTGGATTGGAACGTGTTCACATGGGTATTTTTACAGAGTTGGGAGTCCTGTATGCCAGATATCGACCAGATAAACTTATGGAACACATTAAACTTTTCTCAACTCAGCTTAACATTCCCAAGCTTATCCGTGTGTGTGATGAGCAACAACATTGGAAGGAGCTAACCTATCTGTATATTCAGTATGATGAGTTTGACAATGCTGCCACGACTATAATGAACCATTCTCCGGATGCATGGGATCATATGCAGTTCAAAGATGTTGTCGTCAAAGTAGCAAATGTTGAGCTCTATTACAAAGCAGTGCATTTCTACCTGCAAGAACATCCTGATCTAATTAATGATCTTTTGCATGTCCTCGCCCTTCGTGTGGACCACACCCGTGTAGTGGATATAATGCGGAAGGTGTTGACCTGTACTCATACCATCGTTTTTTGCCTTTTTAATTTTATTTTTTGTAGTTAAGGTATAACGACTGTTGGTGTAGAGTAAGGCTATTTAGATAACCAGTCCTTGCATGTACCAGGCTGGTCATTTGCATCTTGTGAAGCCGTACATGGTTGCAGTTCAGAGTAACAATGTAGCTGCTGTTAATGAGGCACTAAACGGAATTTATGTTGAGGAGGAGGATTATGACAGGTTACGGGAATCAGTTGATATGCACGACAACTTTGATCAGATAGGCCTTGCACAGAGGGTAAAATTTTTCTACTTGTTTATTTCAAATTACAATATATAGTGTAATCCCGAGTCCTGACGAGTCTTGTATGAATTAGATTGAAAAGCATGAGCTTCTCGAAATGAGGCGTATTGCTGCATATATCTACAAGAAAGCAGGAAGATGGAAGCAATCCATTGCACTGTCTAAGAAGGACAACCTATACAAAGATGCAATGGAGACATGTTCACAGTCTGGCGACCGTGAACTTTCTGAAGAGCTGCTTGTTTATTTTATTGAACAGGTAAAAAGTTTGTTAACTGTAGACTACCTTTGGAGTGGTGCTAATTTTAATTGTTGTGTTCCTGGTACGTCATGGAAGAAATGCTTTTCCTTTTTCATTTTGGTGATGACCATGCCATCAAAATTTTGTTCCTTAATCTTTTTGTCGGGTTCTTCCTTTTGATTTAAATTTTTAATTGAATTGAATGAATTTTTTTGTTGGTAATTTGTAAGGAACCTCTTTTACTCTAGTCATAGATCGGAATAGTAATGTTACTTCATGTTCATTTATTGTAGATACAGTTTATACCAATGGTTTTGCATGTGATTAGAGAAAAAAGTTGTTCTTTTTGCCACCATTTGATGCTTGGCACCATATATTTGCTTCTTTGCAACTTTGTTGTCAAGGATTAAGAGTCATGGAAACAACCTATCTGTCTGCATTGAAGTGGATGATTGCATACGTTTGTCACCCCGTGTCCTGAATTGTCTGAGCCCCGTGCATCATGCCTTTTACCTTTTCCTTCTGCTTTGTCCTTAACCTGTCAATGTTATACAAGTGGCAAGAGTTTGTTCTTCTAGTAGAATAGTTGTCTTACTCAAAGTGGGGATTGTTTTCATAATTGGGTTCATTGAGTTAACCAATGCCTAAGTGGGTAAGAAAGGAAATCTCTTTAAATAATATGCCGTCACATTGCAGGAGTCAGAGACCTAATGTATCATCTTTAGAAGGTGCCTTTTAGTTTTAAGCTATCAGATACAATATATGGAAGCACACTATATTGCAAAATAAAATTACATTTTGAACATATGCATATGAGGCATTTAAGGTTAACTTCCTGTGATTAGATTAAAGTTATCAAACTGGTGTGGCTGAAGTCAGGGAACCCAAGTAAATGGATACTGTTCTCATGTGTAATTAAGCTGCCATACAAAGTTGATCAACTTTAGTAGCAATAGCTATATATAAAGCAACTATAGTGTTACATACAGGGGTACCAACTACCAAGAATAATTAGTATATCAGCTGATCCAGTTTTCATTACAGTTACTTGCACTTGATATTATTTAATAATTATGTTCAATAAGTTATGATCAATGTAACATAAATCCCTGATTGATCATCACATTTAGTGGTTCCTTAAAATTCATGTTTCACCATTCACTCTAATGTGAATCAGTTATTTATCATGAACACTTTTTGTGGATAGCGTTAGGGTAATAAGAGCAAGATCTAGATATTATATGAATCATAAAAATTTGTGTTATTATTGTCTCTGAAGGATTAGTGTCATCATTTTAATCTTAAGTAACTAAGAAAATTGAACAAGATCTCCATGCATTCTCATTCCTTATGGTTGTGCTTGGATGATATCGTACACTCTAATCCATTCACTTTAATCATGCTTAAATAATGGCTGATTTTTTTTTTTGTTTGCTATGACAGGGAAAGAAAGAATGTTTTGCTTCATGTCTCTTCATTTGTTATGATCTGATTCGTCCTGATGTTGCCGTTGAACTCGCCTGGATGAACAATATGCTGGACTTTGCTTTCCCGTACCTCTTGCAGGTGATTTTTCTTTTTAATATCTTGTGGTTGCAATAGGATTATGCTGTGTGTTCCCAATCACGAAGACTATACACATCGTTTGAAGCCATGTCAGCATCGATGACACTGTTTTCATCTCTGCAGTTTATTCGGGAGTACACGAGCAAAGTTGACGAACTAATTAAAGACAAGATTGAAGCACAAAATGAAGTGAAAGTAAAAGAAAAAGAGGAGAAGGATTTGGTTGCTCAGCAGGCACGTTGGACGCATTCATTCCTAACAATCCGTTTTTTTCAAAATTTTTCAAGTGTCTTTCTGTTGCCTAACAATGACATTGATTTCCTTTTGCAGAACATGTATGCTCAGTTGCTACCCTTGGCGTTGCCAGCCCCTCCAGTGCCTGGTATGGGAGGAGGTCCAGGCATGGGTGGACCTTACCCTGCTCCGCCACCTATGGCTGGTATGGGGATGCCCCCGATGCCGCCATTTGGAATGCCTCCCATGGCAACGTACTGAGATGATATAGTGGGGGAAGGGAAGTGTTCCCGAGGAAGAATGCTGCGTGTTGGATGCATCTTCATAAGGTTATTATCTCGTCAATCCTTTTTCTTTTGGTTCCAGGCATTTTGTGATTACCATCAAGGCCGAATGGTTTCTGCTTCATAGATCAGAGGATCGTGTGTAGATTTGTATGAACAGTAGCTGGAAGGCATATATATATATATATATATATATATATATATATATATATATATATATATATATATATATACACACACACACAGGTTCTCATGTCAATTATAATTGTGTATGTTTACTTTTTGTACTCGATCGGTGAGCCACCGCCGGATGCATCCTTTATTGCTTGTTTGCTTTATTTGAGGTTGTGTGCGAGATTTCTTGTTTCTGTTTCCTTTAATGAATTTTGTAAGTGCCTGTACAGCAATAATATTCTGACAGTGCTCATTCGGAAGCAGTTTACGGCAAATAAGCTTCTCTATGAACTATTTGTCTTTCTTTCCAGAGTCAAAGGTTATGCATATTTTTGGAGATGAATGATTTCTAGATATTTAGCAGCCATAATTGACTGTCATTTGTAAATTTGGGCGGCTGATGTTTCATTTGTGTACTGGTTGCGAAGGAGTCTCATAATTTGGGAATCTTATGATGTCATATTCTGCCGTAGTTAATGTAGTAGGCGCACATGCTGTCTGAGGTAGTGTTGCGAAGGGCTGCATACATGCGCTACAGTTAGAATTTTTTTTTCTTGAGACTTAAAATATTTATATTAGGATCCTTATAGTTATAAAAATAAAATAATTAATTTTAGTTCTCCTAAGATCATTGATTTTACTGATGGAAGAATAAAAATGATAGCCAAAAAGATAATTTTAACGTTCCAATTATATTTTCGATGGTGACAAACAGACATCGTTGAGGTTCGTGGCAATTGTGTTGGTGCCAACTTCCTCTTGGCTTGCCACATCTACTAGGTCACTTATGCTGCTTGTCACTCCCTTGACATTGGTTGTCACGTCTACGATGTAGTTCCACGATGGGTTCGCCCCTCTGCACTTCCTGTGATCATGATCCTACTGCCTTCCCTTTGCACTTCACGACCTCCTCATCCTCTAGCTCTTAGCTCTCCACCTCCATGTTCATGGCGATGCCTTAGGCGAAGAAGATCGTAGATCCTTAGCGGATGGTCACGAAGTGATGGCACGGGGTGGTCGAGGAGAGGGTGGAGGCTGTCTTGCTAGGTTGGGCTAGAGGATGGGGTTGCGGAGCGAATGATGATGCGTGGAAGCGATGGCCCGCATGGTTGGCCCACACCTAGAAACAATTGCAATCCAACCACTATGAATGCGCACTCAGCAACCTAGATGATCTATGATGCAATGGAGGTGATCAGCCTCATACGCACTCAGAAGCATGCCTCTAGTCGCCGGAGCACCACCCAACTGCCTCTTTTCATTATTGCATCATGCTCTCGGAGCTTGATGGCAAACCACAATATGGCCACGAGGGCACTCATAGTGGTAGGGCTAGGGTTATTTCCTGGTGTATGCTAACCAATGGGTCGTCACTTCTACATACCACCATCCACTGACTCCAACATAATAGGACGGCCTCCACCCTCTCCTCAACCACCCCGAATCATCACTTCATGGTCATATACTGAGGATTTATGGACTTCTTCGCTCGACGTACCATTGTGGACTTGGAGGTAGAGAGGCAACAACCAAAGGACGAGGAGGCCACATAATGTGAAGGGGAGGTAGCACGATCAAGATCGTAGGAAGCATACAGGGGCCAGACCCACCACGGACCTGCGTCGGAGATGCGATACATCGTGGGAGTGGCAAGCGGCATAAGTGACCTAATGAATGTGGCAAGTCAAGAGAAAGTTAGTGCTATGAATGGATGTGTCACAGGTCCAACAAAAGAAGGTCACATCCCGCTTGTAGTAAATCGTCACCCTTTTATCATTCTACATCTGGATTGACACTGCTCTATATTTGCATCGACGTTGATGCAATTATCGTGGCCCCCAACGATACCATTATCTATCACAACCAAAAACATAACAAACATGTTGAAATTATATTTTCGATCATTGTTTTCGTGCTTTCGTAAGTTAAACCGATCATACAGTTAGATGTTTCACTTTCAAAACTATAAATTTTTTTTAAGTCTAAAATTAGAATACTAAAAGGTCTAAATACAAAAATAATCTATAATTACACCATGCATACATGTATAAATTAATAAGAACGAAAGAATAGTCCAATATCCAATCCGCCTCCTCACAGATCATGTGATTCCATCATCAAATCAAACCCACCGCTCACGCCATCGTCATCATGCTCGTGAACTCTTCAAAGCTCAGCACTCCATCGCCGTCGAGATCGAACCTGCAGATCATGGCCGCGCACTCGTGGATGCCCCTCGACGTGCCCAGCCGGCCGAGCATCCGCTTCAGGCTCCGGGGCGTAATGCAGCCCTCCCCTTCGCTCTCGTACATCTCGAACGCCGCCCTCAAGCCTCTCTCCCTCTCTTCCTCCCCCTCCACCTCCACCACCTTCACAAACTCCTCGAACCCCAGCAGCCCGTCCCCGTCGCCGTCTACTAACGCGACGAAGGCCTCGGCGTCCTCGAGGGACAACTCCTCCCCGACGGCCCTCATGCAGAGGGTCAGCTCCGCGGCGGAGATCTTCCCGTCGCCGTCTTTGTCCAAGGAGCGGAAGACTGCGTCGAGGCCGGTGACGTTGGAGCGAGGAGACGCCATGGAAGCCGAGAGCTGATGAGACGTGGAGGTTGCGGACGAGCTTCTCGGCCGAGAGGATTTATTTATATTCGACGGCGTGCGAGGACGAGAAGAGACATGATCTGCGTAGAAGTTTCCTCGAGCTCGTTCGCGAGGAATCACGAAAGGCCATTTCTTGTAGAGGTGCTTGTCTCGGTCCACCCAGCGTCGGTCAAGACGAATTCGCTGAGGGTTTCGGCGTCGCCACGTTTCTGGATGTGATCACCGCCAGGGTAAACAATTGGGTACAACCAATCCTGGAGGAGGCTGACGCGGGACCCTGTGGCATCCAATTACCTCGCGCGACGACTGTTACGTGGCTGGCCGAGGCTCCATGTGGGACCCACCGGTGTTACCTAAATCGCGACGTGGTCATTGCTGTGATATAATTTTTTTATTATTTAAATATAAATCATAAAAATAAGATTCCAGTGCAAAATCTCACAACAAATTTTAAAATCGATATTAAATAGGATTTCGAACATTTAATTCTTGATAATAAAAAAATAATATATCATTATTTTATTAATATTTTTTAAAAAATAAATATAAATATACAAACAGTTAAGTCATTATTTG
The DNA here is from genome assembly GCA_024322285.1 of Musa beccarii. Lineage (NCBI taxonomy): Eukaryota > Viridiplantae > Streptophyta > Magnoliopsida > Zingiberales > Musaceae > Musa > Musa beccarii. The sequence goes on from CM044397.1 coordinate 42,230,292, forward strand.
CCGTGCAAACATAACGGTGAGAGGAAAAGGCCCATAAAACTTCGCATGCACAGGAAGTTAATTCGCTGACTTGACTTTGGTCTAAGCAAGCCAAGTTTGGGGATTAGCTCTTGCCGTCCAACCGAACGGTGGTGGTCAATTTTGACCCTTTGTACCTCCTGCGAATAACGAGAAGTCAAATCTTTGAACGGAGAATGGATACCTCCGGGTAGGAGAGTACGAAGGGGTCTCTTCAAAACCATTTATTTCGATCATAAATCTTAATCACTGTTAGGAAGCTGACTTGACCATGAAACGCCATAACTTGCGACGACCCTGACATTGGCGATAGGGTGACGATTGAAGAATAACACGGAAAACGATACACCTCAGCATTTCGTAGAGAAGAAAGAAGAGAAAATTAATACGAAGTTATTTTTCAACTATTGAAAATAAAAATTATATTTATCTTCCTCTTCAGTTATTTGTATATATATATATATATATTATATATATTATACGTTTCTTCTCACTACTTCTAACACGGGGACTTACTTACTTTATAGTTGAAACCTTCTTTATATTGAAATATTGAAATGCTTAAGCAATTTATCAACAGTGGCTGTAGTTTAGTGGTTAGAATTCCACGTTGTGGCCGTGGAGACCTGGGCTCGAATCCCAGCAGCCACAAATCGTTTGTTTTTGTCTTTTTCTTGATAGATATTTTTTAAAAATCGTAGCAACTTTTGATGCGCCGACTTATGCGTACATCAAATAAGTGTGACGAAGGCACAAGTAATTAATACTCGGGGCTAATTATAGATTATTTTTATAGTTAGTATCTCGATTGTTAGACTCAAAATATTTATATTGAAATATCTATAATTATAAAAATAAAATATTTAATTTTATTTAATTTAATATTATCGATTTTACTTATTAAAGCATGAAAACGATAGACAAAAGGTTTTGAAAAATTATGACAACTTTTGATATGCCGACTTATACGTTATACGTATGTACGTCGATGAAGGCAATAAGTAATTAATACTCGAGGCTAATTATAGATTATTTGTATAGTTTGTATGTCGATTTTTAGACTCAAAAAATTTATATTAGAATATCTATAATTATCAATGTGAAACATCTAATTTTATTTATCTTAATTACAAATCGTTTGTTTTTGTTTTTTTCTTGATAGATATTTTTTAAAAATCATAGCAACTTTTGATGCGCCGACTTATACGCACATCAAATAAGTGTGACGAAGGCACAAGTACTTAATACTCAGGGCTAATTATAGATTATTTTTATAGTTAGTATCTCAATCGATTGTTAGACTCAAAAAATTTATATTGAAATATCTATAATTATAAAAATAAAATATTTAATTTTATTTAATTTAATATTATCGATTTTACTTATTAAAGCATGAAAACGATAGACAAAAGATTTTTAAAAATTGTGACAACTTTTGATATGCCGACTTATACGTATGTCAAATAAGTGTGATGAAGGCAATAAGTAATTAATACTTGAGGCTAATTATAGATTATTTATATAGTTTGTATGTCGATTCTTAGACTCAAAAAATTTATATTAGAATATCTATAATTATCAATGTGAAACATCTAATTCTATTTACGTTAATATCATCAGTTTTAACTTATGAAAGTATGAAAACGATAGACAAAAATATATTTTCAACGTTCTAGTTACGATGCAAATACTGACGCATTGCATTTGCGTCGATAACTATATCAACACCAATGTAGATGCAAAGCAATGAATAGGTCATTGCTATGCATCTACATCGACGTCGATACAGATGTAGAGCAACGTTGCCTTTTCCCACATCACTATCAACGTCAAGAAGGAAGAAGACGATGCAGAGCATTGCATCGACGTCGCTTGATAACTGCAACAACACCAATATAGATATAGAACAATAAAAGTCATCACTCTGCATTTACATCAATGTCGATGCAGATGTAAAACGACATCACCTTTCCCCGTATCGTTGCAATTGCCAATTGAGTATTACACATTTGCGATCGATCATAAACCGTATAAAATACGATTGCAATACACGGGCCAGAACAGAAAGCTGGAGCATTTGTTGTTTGTGCTTGGGGGCTAAAGACGAAGCAAATTTTGGGAATTTTTACTTCGGGACGGCGACAGAGATGGACGTCCAGCTCGCTCCACAAAGATCTCGAGTGATGCAATCTACGACCTCCAAACATTATGGCCCACCTTTGATCAGACTAGTTATATAAGACTTAAACAACAGTCCTTATCCCGGATTCTATTACCACCATCTGTGATGCAAAGACAAGACCTCAACTGAGCATCCACAAACGGAACACATCATAAAACAAGGCCAGCTCTGGACAAGTGCAGCAGCCAGAGAAACATCAAAAGAAGCTTATGATCATTCCCCAGCTTTCTTCACGAACAAAAGGCTTTGTAAATGGAAAAAATAAAAAAATAAAATAAAAGAACCGAACTAACATGACAAAGTTTCTTAAAAACTACCTTTAAAAAAAATCACCATAGAAGATCCTATCAAAATTGAGGACCAACGGTTCAAATGAAATAGCGTTAAAAAAAAAAAAGAAGAAGGAAGGATTCATATCGAGAAAATTTATCGACCGTGGATTTTTTTTTTTCTTGCCTTTCGAAATAAGCTTCTCCTCTTGATAAAAACACAAATAAAAAAAAGGGAGCACAATTAGTGCAGGGTGACAAAATCTGAAGCTACCTAGCAAACCTAAGGAGTGGAGAAGCCGAATTGTATGCCTGTCTTTCCATGGTCATGCTGTAGTTGTTTCAATATACAACAGTAGTTAATCTGTAAACAAAAGACCACATCTTGTAAGAGGACAGCAGATTGATCACACTATATTGTTTAGATTTCAAAGCGAGACAAACCTCCATGCGAAAGAATCTGGTGGGAAAGATTATGCCAAACCCGGCTGAGCTCCTAAATGTCTCCAAGAATCCCCGAAACGAGAAATTCTTGAACTCCGCCGGTGTCAAGTCGACAAGATTCCCGGTGTTTAAGAACATGTGACCGTGCACTCCAGACTCTCTAAACAGCTTTAGCGGTAGATCAAACGAGAGATCAGCAAAGGCAGTGACTGCAAGATCACCTCCGATGGCGTCCCCGCCTGGAGAGGCAATCCTTCCAGAAGAAGTGGAAGCTTCATCTTCACCATGTTTGGTAAGAATTGCTCTCCGCTCGTCGGTTGGGCCTACTCCTCTCAACTTAAACCCCAACAAAGAAGTAGGCCCGCCCAAACTGCATATAGGAGAAGAATGACCGCCCATGTAAAATCGTTCAGGTAATGGTGATGTTGAGTCCATAAATCCCCTTCCCCATGGCATTATCGCACCTGCTGCAACACCAAAGTTGACAGCAGCATTGTAAAATCCCAAGGGGAAAGCTCCTCTAACATCAAACTCCTGAAACGAGAAAAAAAAGAAAGCAAGCATTAATGAGAAATATGCATCTGTCATTTAAATTGAAGAGAGAAAAATAATGGTATGATTGACCTTGAACATGACTGATGTTATTCTCTACAAATAATTGCAAAAAAAATTAATCCTTCAAACAGAACCAATACAGATATAATTCAAATGAATAACTAACATCAAAGGTTCAGTCCAGCACTGTGAGACGGCAAATCCTTTCGACTGTCCTCTCCCTAAGCTTGTAGACCTCTTCCTTCCACAACATGGAATAAGAAACTCCAAACCTTCTCCGGTAAAATATCACAACATAGCATGACTCCTTTGGTCACCAAGGCAATCACATCTTACTGCATATTCCCAGGCCAACTCTGAGTCCATCTTCTTACCTAAATAATGTTTTTTTTAAATGTATACATTTCCATCTTTACATGAGCCTCTACCCAGTTTTATATCGATATTATCACAGGGTTTCACAAGCTTTCCTAGGGACATCCAGTAAACAAATTAATGAACCTTCATGCTTCCGCAACGACGGCTTTGAATTCACTACATAAGAGTCACAACAATAACCAAATTCATTGTCAAATCTCCTCTTGTATAAGCTTTGCATGCTGATCTCTTATACCGACAAAAGAAAATGTATTATGCAAATATGTGCTAATCAATGAACAGAAGAGTGAATATAAGTAAAGAAGAAGAAGAATTAAAAGGAGGCCAGCATGATACAAGTAGATAGAACCAAACTGAAATCATAGAAAGGAATATGAATGTTGACAAATAGTCATTAATGATACACAATATTAATTACACTCGTGGGTAGGATTGTTCATTTATGATGCACTCACGGAGGGACGATTGAGAACAAAGAATCTAGACAAAAAGCACAGTATATACCATTAGTCATTCTACAGAAATATTTTTAAGTTCAAAGCATTAATCTTAACAAACAAGTAATATAAGGATACCAGACAGAGGGGAAAAACAAAAGGAAAAGGAAAAAGGTGGTGGGAAAACAAGTTGCAAACAATTGTTTTGTGTGCTTCTTCCTTTTTCTCTGCCTTTTGGTGGGGCAAATTCTGCATGGTGGTAATCATAGCTCAGGAGCCCAGTGGTTAGAGTTTCAAAGAGGACAAAGAATGAACAATTAGAATGAAAAAAGGAAAGGGGACTACAGGATTAATCAGGCATGTAGTTAACCTACAGAAACAGATAAGTATAAGCAAGAGAGTTCTGCGGAAGCATAACCGGGACTTATATTTCCATTATGAAGCTGACATAAATTTTCACCTGATAAGTCTGTTAATACAGAAAGTGAGACACACAGGTCCTGACAAAACTAGCTCGTTCCAATGCTTTGCTACCAGTCACATGCTTTTCCCTTATGATAGGAACTAAATAGAGGATACCCTCGTTCAAAAATTTTGTGGTCAAAGACTTTGGCTTATTGGGTGTAGTAACAATATCATACATTGATAAGAACCTGGAATAGTAAAAAATTCGCTAACATACTTCCAGGACCAAAAAAGCCAAAAATTTAACATAGATCAGCCATGTGCTACAATTTTATTGTCTTTTATTCCTCTAATAACCTTATAAAGTATAATGCACACCTTTTCAAGTATAATTTTTAGGAACTATGGTAATTGATTGTCTTTTCTACCAACATAGAGTGGAGTACAACAAAACAAAACAAAGCTGGATCTACAATCCATTTAAACCTTAGCATCAATACATTGTAGTGCTTATGATCATTCTAAACCAAAATTCATGCTATTTATTCAACAGCCAACTGTGACAGCATATTGCAAGAAAATTGCAATGTTTGCAATCTAAAGTTGCACATCATGCTGTTAAAATAGACCCAACATATAACTACAGTAACTACCATGTTCTCATGCACTATGACTAAATGATAGAAACGAGACCATTAGAATGACAATTTTTTCAGTTGAATCAAGACTCTAAACCACTGGGAACATCAAAGAGAGCTTACCAGTTTAACTGTATAGTAAAACTAAATATTAGTACAAGCTATCAAAATTCAATAAGTTGATTAAATTCCATCTTAATCAAACATAAAAAGTCAGAGATAGTACCTGTCTGATAAATCGTAAGATCCTACTATCTGGTCCAAGACCACCAAATTGAGAAGTTGAAAGGAGAGCATACCCACGTGTTGGCCTCAGATTCGAATCTCTATGGTCAATCCTGTATGTGTATTTTAAAGAGGAAAGAAGACTATGTCCTAACTGTCTCCGTATTGTTTTGGATGACAGGTGTGATGGATCGGATAAGTTACGCCATGTAAGATTGTAAGCCAGGTCATGGTTTCCAGTTGATATCAAACCAACAGAAAGGCCCAATAGCCGTTCCTTGTATGATGAAAACTTTAACCAATCTTGAGAGAGTAATGACACCCGAGTCGTACGAGGAGTTGAGATTGCTTTGAATCTGGGCAACGACACTCCAGCACTTATCTCTGATGTTTGACCAAAACCATAAGCCCCAGAAGCATCCCAAATATCACCATAGCCAAACAAGTTTTTGAGCTTCAGTGATCCTTCAAGTGACCAAGATCTAGCCTGCAAAAGCCACAACAATGAAATTATTAATTTATTATTGTAACAAGGTTCTTTGATCTCTTGTTAGAGGCACCTCTCTCTCCCTCGTAGAAAAGTAACTTTCTCTGGGAGGAGACAATCCCCAACACTCTTCCTCTTTGCATGTTGGTCATTGACAGATTGAGCCGCATCTTCTCCTATTGCTCTTCCCCACCTCCTCTCCTCCTCTTCTTCAATGTTAGCTGGCAGCATATCTGGTCGGTGGAAAACTAAGACCAGTGTCGCTACTATTTTCCCCCATCCTCATCTTGTTGTTGGGCGCTTGGAAAACTGTTTTCCTATATTTTCTTTTTATCTTCTTATTTTTCTTTTGAGAGGCCATAAAGGTTAGAAAAAGTACATTTGGAATAGTCAAAACAGGCAATCTAACCGAATCCTAGGTCAGATGAACTCATTAGTGTGGAAACAATCAATTTTAAAACAAGTATTTGGCTCATTAACTCTCATCTAGTCCATAGTCAAACCATATTGGTTTGAAGTGGGTCATTAGATTCGACACATTTTGCACCCCAGTGGTAGATGTCTGACAATCTAAAGGCAATAGCTAACTTCAAGAACATAACTGTTAGTTCCAAAATTTTATACAGAGATAAAGTATGTATGCAATAAGTTGAGGTTGAGTCATATCTATATAGTTATCATGTTCAGCTAATCTTGTTTTTTCAGTTGATTACAATTTTATTTTTTCAGTGATCCAAGGATCAACTTTTAACTGATTAAAATGTAGCTTTAAGAATTATGATATAAAAAATTTACGGTTATAAAAACATATTCTCAATCAAATATTGCCAGATTAAATCCAAATCTACAAGAGATCACTAAAGAGTCCTTCAAAAAAATAAGAAAACAATGTTCTAAAGTTGTTTGGTGATTTACAAATACGACGCTAAGGGGAGTCACGAGTTTATGTAAACATATTAGCATCATCTAAATAACAGTATTCTTTATGGTGAGTTTCACAAATATTGTCTTCTATGATTACACTTTCTATTCAATTCCAATTTCTACTCTTAACATCCAATACATATAATTATCTCCAATACATATAGTGATCTCTTGTAACGCAAGACTTGTTAAAAATCTCTCATAACCAGCATCGTTTCAGTTACTCGTATTTGTGAGAAGCCCAACAATACTTCCTCGATCCCTCTTGTATATTTCTTGTTTAAGAGAAGGATTGCCAATTAGAAGTCAGTGGATGTGATTACACTGTCATACAATCTACTTCTATAAGGAAGATGTGACGGGAACGGGCAAATAAGATAAACAATAAACAGATCGAGGATCTCACCTCTGGCTTTGAATATGCCCCGAATTCACCAGTCAGCGGATTCCTGGCCTCGACGACATCAATGACGACATTAGCGGTGCCAGGGAGCTCGGAGGGGCCGGAATCGAGCGTGATGGAAACCGAGTCGAAGATATCCAACTGGCGGAGGCGCGTGTTGGCGAGGCCAGCAGCCTGGATGAGCTCCTGCATGGAGCAGGCGGAGCGGAAGGCATCGAGGACCTCGGCTTCGATGAGGGCGTCCTTGGTCTTGGTGTTGCCCCGGATGATGATGTCTTGGACGCGGAGGCGGACGGGGCCCCCAGAGAGGCGGCGGAAGAGGCGATTGATATTCTCCCTCTGGGCGGCGGGAGTTTCGTCTTCCTCCGCCTCCTCCTCGTCGTCGCCATCCTCCTCCTCCTCCTCCTCGATCTCGTCTTCGTCCTCGCCGCGGTCTTCATCATTAGTAGCACTCTCAGCCTCGAATTCTTCGACGGGCTTAGGGTTCGGGCCGGCTTCGGAGTCGGAGGGGATCGCCATGAGAGGGGGAAGAAAGAGAGAGAGAGAGGCTCTGGTTTGGGTTTAGTGAGGCCGAAGCAAGAGAGATCGGCCGGCGATTTAAGGTCCCGTTTGTGTTGCCTTTTTTGTTTCTAAAAACAAATCGTCGGAAACCGAAAATATAAGACGTGTTGATTAAAAATGTTTTCGTTGTTTTTGTGTTTAATGAAAACGATTTTATTTATAGATAGCTATGGGTTTGATCTAGAAAATCTAAAAACACTTCTAAAATCACAAAGAAGGGCATTGCGCGTGCACTTGTATTACATGGCTAATCAAATCGATCTGCTTCGTGTTATGTTTGGGCTCGGCAATTTGGTCTTCCCATATGTTACGACCAAGCCCAATTCAACGAACAAGGTCGACATTAAGCCCCAGCCTAACCTACTCCAAGCAGTAGCGCCTTCTTTCCCCTTCACCGTTCAAACCCTTCCCCCCCCCCCCACCCTCACTCTCTTCCCCCCCACCGAAAAGAGGAGGGCAGGGAAAGGGGCAATCCATGGCGGACGACTTCCAGAAGCAGCTCTTTTCCTCGCTCGTCTCCGACATCAAGAACTATCACGGCCGTGATCCTCTCCGCCCTTGGCTTCAGTAAGAAAACCCCCCTTGCAAAGAAAAGATTAGATTTTGAGCAGACTCAGATGTTCCGTCTCCTGTGCTTGTGATGTTCTCATCCAATCTCTGCTGCAGCGGCATTAGGAGGATGAAGGAATCTCTGCCCCCTCGAATGTTGAAGGAGAAGCTGCCGAGATTCCTGCAGAAGTGCGCCCAGACTTTTGAATCCGATCGCAGATACCGCAATGACGCTCGATACCTCCGCGTCTGGATCGAACTGGTAACGCAGATGTTAGACGAATGAACAAGCTTCAGAACCTGATGTCATTTAGGGATTTTATTTCTTTTCTTTTCTATCCCTCCTTTGCCTCTTATAGTCGATCTAGCTGCTGTTACTGATGGATTCTTAAATGGAACATCGCCGTCTCACGACTTAGTTGGTTTTGTGGCTTGCGTCAGATGGATTTCATTGATGATGCTAAGGTGCTTTTGAGGAAGATGGAGAAGAACGGTATTGGCTTGAAACGAGCGATGTTCTATTTGGCGTATGCTTTGTACTATGAGAAGCAGAAAAAGTTCACAGAAGCGGAGAAGATGTACCATGTGGGTGTTCAAAAGTAAGATTTTTATTCTCTTGTTCTTTCTTTGGCCTATGTTTGGGATGGGGTATGCTTTGCTTAGGAATATTTATAAGCTTAGTTGTCTTCAAATGTAGATCGTGAGAGCATTTAGATTCCTGTACATTGTTCAAATGCCAATGGAATGACAAAATGACCATAAAGTAGATGTTTAGGCATGCTGTTCCATGGCAAGATTGTAAAGGATTATCTGAGGGTTTTATGTTGGTGGCAACATAATTTTTGAGCAGTTGTTTGTGCCAAAGTTGATGAGAAAGAAGGTGGTTAAATCAAATGAGGTAAAACCATTTCCAAGGCACAACATAGTGTGTATGACAAATCATCTAAATCAACTTCATTTTTATATGCTGATCAATATTTTTTGTGTTGTATGCGACACTAACATGCTTATTCTGTCTAGAACTGTTTATTTTGTAGTGTACTTATGCACGATGCTACTTAATGTCGTCCACAAGGTTAAATATGTTGGTTTCACTGCTACTTGAATTTGTCAGCTAGTTTGTCATTTCTATTTTTCTCCTTTTTTATGGGATCCAAACTTTCAATCCAATGGGCCTCACCTACGATGTGTCGCTAACTAGTCTGGACCATGCACTAAGCAAATTGTAGATGAACAATGCCTACATCCAAAAAGTTCTATTTTGATTAGCATAGATTGGTTCATTAGTTATTGTGCTGCCAGGCTTTGCTCGTAATCTTCCCTTCATCTGAGTTGATGCAGTATGTTTTGGTGAAATGAAACACTTCTTTACTATAGCCTCCCTTTGAATGTTAATTAGTGCTGCATTGGTCTAAACATCAAAATCAGATTCAAATGTGTATCCAATTGTCATAGAACACAAAGGAGATACAAAAGGCATTATGTGAACTAGTTTCACTAGATTGTGTATTGTACTATGCTTTGAGTATTATGAGAAACATGGAACTGCAAAATATTAGGAGATGTGTATACAAGAAGCCTCAATAGGCAACAAAATGTTATGTATGTCTGGTCTGATACTTAAAATGAACTATATATATTGGCATGTGACAAACATGAGTCAGTTATGATGGTCTTGGGAATGATCATCTCCATCCAAGAATCATGGATTAGTGCTGGTGCATTTGGAAAGTTTAATGAATGTAGTTCTGTTATTTTTATATAAATTTATGTAATTCTTTCACACAAAACTTTCATATAGCCTTGCAGAGCCTGCTGGTGAGTTACAAAAATCATATGAGCAGTTTCTTCGTCGAATGGAGTTGTACAAGAAAAGAAAAGCTAAAGTACGCTTGTTTTCTCATGGACTTGTAATTCAGTAGTGGCTCTTGGTTTCCTTTTTTGGTTCTTTTGTTTTTCTAATGTACATCAGCTGCTTATAAATGTATTTTAACTGCTGCAGGAGGTGGTGTCCAATAAAAGATGCTTAACATCGAAAGGTACTCATATGAGCAAAGCAAGTATTACTGACCAGGAAGGTTTGACTAGTATCCTGTCGAAAAAAGTAGCTCCTCTTTTGAAAATTTCAAATGTCAGCTTGTTTCTGTTTCTGGAGCTTAGGGTAATTTATGGCAGGGATTACAGAGAAGAAGGAAATAGTTGATGATAAAGTTCAGATAGTTGATGCAGAGGATACTTCACAGAAACCTCATCACATTGAAGGTATTGCAAATTATGATGATAGATTGATAACATTATTCTATCAGGACATCCAAAATTTATCCAAGATAGCTGGACAGGTTCCAGCAAACCAAGATGTAAAGTTCAAGGATCAGCAGTTCTTGGAAGATCATCTAAGCACAGAGATTATCCTGATGTTGATTGGGAAAAACAAATTCCACATGATACCGATGACACAGTAGTGGTGAAGTTTGTAGATTCTGCAATAGTTGGAAGGTCTGAAGCAGAAGATGCTTGCCATCACGGACTGGTGGATCCTACCGTCAACATGAAGGAGGCTATGAATGCCATCGGTAGCATGTTTCGGGAGCCAATAGAGCCAGAGATCATGGTTAAAAGAAGATCAAGTAAACCAAAGGCTATTCCGCAGACCAATGGGTTTGAAGTGTTCATCGACGACGATTTTGGTGATGGACCAAACTTTGGTTCTTGCCCCACAAGGAATGAGCAGTGTGGTGTTAGTGATCTTCCAAACCTGCAGTCCAATAAGCATGGAGAAGCTCTCTTTTCTGAAGCACTCGAGAACCAAAGGAAAACAGAAGTGCAGAAGCCATTTCTCGGAGAGTTCAAAATATTGGCTGATGATGATGAAGTTGATGAGGTGATTGATGGGCAGATTGAAGTTGCCAAGCCACCAATTCCTAATGCTCCCATTTGTAGAAAACAACACGATCCGGCTTCTAGCAGCTATGGCAATTCCAAAATGATCATCCCGGGATTGCACGAAGAGACTATTGTTCGCAGATTTGTCGGATCAACTGTTCTCGGTGAACCCAAAGTGGAAAATGCATGCCACCATGGTTTGGTAGATCCAACCATCAACCTGAAGGAAGCTATGGATGATATAAACAGCATGTTTGGGAAGCCACTGGATTTCTTTAACGGCGACAAACCAAAGAAGAAGCCAGGGTTCATGTGTTCAGATAAGAAACCAGCTTGTGATGGATTTGCTGTATCTTGTGAAGGATTCTCGATATTGGCCGATGATGCCATGGAAGATCCAGAAAACAATGCTCCACCAGAAAACTTTGGCGAAAATGGTGATCTATTTGAGCCAACCATTTTTACCAAGGAGGCTATGGCCGAAATCAATGAAATGTTTGGAAAGCCTTTGGACTTCTGACAAGATTAGGGTACATGATCGGACACCAACAACATTTGGCCTCATGAAGATTCCCTGATCTACCAGCTAAAATTGGCAATGATAAAGGGGACGATGTATCGATAACTCTATCCATGGGTAAGTGGATTCTGGAATTTTTCCTACTAAAATTCCAGAAATCTGTGCAGAGTTTGATGTGAATTTTTCAGTTGATGAGTTACCAATGTGGCCAGTATGTTTGTGTGGATCATTTTCTTCCAATTGTTGAACTTGTGAATGGAATCATACATGCTTTGGTGTGTTTTTTTGATCTGATAGAGTGAACTCTAATGTAAGAGCAGAGTTTTTGGAACCCAATTGGGCTGTGCATCATGAAATCCAATTCTTCCATCAAACTTCATCAGAAGCCTCTGTGACATAATGACAAATGGAAGATAGGCATCCTCTGTGGGTCTTCACCATCGATCGATTTGCCTATCGTTCATCACTACGACCCACCCCAGATCAAAACCAACGCAGAGAAGAAGAAGAACCGCAACAAAGATTTGATTTGACAAAGCAGTGAGTAAAGAGAATGTATTACTTGTTTAATGGGATCTTTCTCCAGTTTCGATCCAAAAAGTCACCACACGAACTAAGTGATCGGTATGCCTAATTACAACCGTCTTCCATTTCCCTTTGATAAGAAAAACATGAAAGGGAAAGGGACGAACCCTTCTCTTGTTTGGTGTTCTTCCAAGAAAAAGGAGGGGAAGGATCGGCCCTGCGATCTCGATCACGCGGCTGAGGCGAAGCAATCGGGGCAACGAACGAGGCCGTTCTCGTTGCACTCGTCGCAGGCCCGGAAGCCGCCGCCCTTGTCGTTGTACCGCTTGTGGCTGCCGCTGCAGGCGGCGCAGAGAACGAAACGCGCGCCGCCGCAGCGGTCGCAGGCGGAGGTGGCGGGGGCGAGCCCGTCGATGAGGGCCTTGAGCTCTCCGGACTCGTGGAGGCGGTGGATCTCGTCGGCGCCGCCGAGGCATCGGCCGGCGAGGAAGACCTGGGGGAGGGTGGGCTGGGGGCAGTCGAGGGCGGCCTGGAGCTCGGCGAGGAAGCGGGGGTCCATGGAGAGGTCGCGCTCGTCGACGGCGACGCGGAGGCCCCGGAGGATGGAGCGGACGGCGCGGCAGTCCTCGAACGTGCGGCGGACGACTCGGAGGGAGGTGAAGTAGAGGACGAAGACGCCGCGGCGGCGGCGGTCTAGGGGGTCGGAGGAAGTGGCGGAGGCGGCGGAGCGGAGGGCGCGCAGGGCGGTGGAGGCAAGGCAGGCTCGGTGGAGGATGCGGCGGAGGGCGTGGGAGGGGGAGCGCTGGCCGGGGTCATCGTGGAGGAGGGCGTGGAGGTCTTTGAGGGTGGGGGACGAGAAGGAGGGCGATCGGCAGGCAGCGCCGGAGGATTGTGTGGTATTCACCCACGGTGGCCACATGAGAGGGGGAAAAGAGAGAGAAGGGGAGGGGGGATGAGCCGAGCCTTACGAGAGAGACGCGTAGGAGACGGATGTAGGAAAACTACGGGGTTTGGTGCTCGTTCCTTCCTTTCTTAAAATGGTTGTACTAAACAAACAGCAAGTATGTATGCAATTAAGTCATATATATATATATATATATATATATATATATATATATATATATATATATATATATATATATATATAGTTATCTGAAATGAATTGGGTTTGTGCCTCCTGTTTTCCAGCATTTCACCCTTCTAAATATCCAAAACATTTTAATTGATTATGAAAAAAAACTTGTAAAGATTAAAAAACATTACTTTTGTAAGATCAAAACTCAAAACTCATAAATCAAACATTTTAATTTTGAATAACCTAAATTTGTCCTTCAAGTAAAATAGGCAATATGATAAGATGCATGACTTTTGTCAATGTGAGTCACGAAAATGAAACTAATAGCAATGCTAATGCTATTAGCCAAAGGTTATTTTGAATAAGATAGTGCTTAAGATTCAAATAACCAACATTTATTTAAGATGGTGCTTAGATAGGTACGATGAATTAGTTTAGAGATAAGCACCATCTTAAATATTTTAATTATTCATATATCATAATTCATCATATAAATATATTAGTATGAGACATTGAGAAAAGCCTAAAGGGATTTTGTTGAGAACTAGAAAAGGGCACCTTGTGACCATTTCCTCTTATATAATTTTTTTGTGGGAGATTGGAGACGAGGATCAAAGATGAAGATACGCTTTCTTTGTGGCCATACTCTAAAGATCGAAGATTGATAGGTGAAAAGATATCCATGGTGTCGACGAACAGTAAACACAAAGTTAGGGTGAGGAGTTCGAATGTTATGCTTGAGGAGGAAAATGTTGCATCCATATGGGGTCTTTTTGATGGTTTAGGGATTGATCGACTTTTTCATCCATTTGACTCAATTTATTATATTCTCAAGATCAGACTGAATTTAAGGATATTTTAGTCTTTTTTTAAAAAAATTACGAGAATAAGTGAAGAAATGGGTGAAAAAATTTGATTTTTACGAGTCTTTTTGAGGTAATTGCCCATGATTTTTATAATAAATAAATATAAATATTATAAAATCTTTTTAAATATATAGGTATTTTTAAGATGCATAAACCTTAATTAAAGGTTAGGTGAAAAAAATAATATTTTATCACATTTTATTTTTGAAATATGTTAAAGCTTCCATAATTTCCCGTTTAGATCTCACAAACTCTGATATAAATTGCATTATAAAATCTTATAGCTTTTATAAAAAAAAAGTCAATAATTAATATATGTGGGGATTCACACAAATTAAAGTTCAACTTTAGGGTTTTAATAAAGTTACAATATTTTAATTCAAACATCAAAGGCACTGCAAGTCTGCTGTAAAATATTATAACTATGTCTTATCCTTTTTACCATCATCTTTTCACATAAGTAAACAGAAATATCTAGACCTTAATTTAAGGTTGAGTGGAAAAAGAAGAGAATTTTATCATCCTTTAGTTTTAAATATGCCAAAATATTCTTATTCGACATTCAAGATTACCTAAACCCTCATACAAATTATTTTATAAAGTCTAAAGCCTATGATAATATCAATAATCAAGGTTGGGGGGCATTTGAAGTAATTATGACTCGGTTAAGCATTTTTAAATAGCATTATAACTAAGAAAAATAAGGTTTTCTCGCTTTTAGTGTGAAATCATTTATGTTTTATTATAGGACATTTTCATGATCATCTTAATTTCTATATTTCTAATTCGCATACAATTAATTATATTTTCAAAACTTGAATATCCAAATAAAGAATAATTGCTCTTTTGGTCTGTTCACGTTGAGTTGTCCCTTAACAAATATTTCATGAGATTTTTTTTTTCTTTTTATTCAATATAAAAAATATTTTTATGTAATAATCAAGATTATTGTTTTATTATTTTAATACATTTATCTCTAGACTAACTTGAGCATCAGATCATTCAATTAGAAAATCTATCTTTGATCTCGATTTTTATATAAATTATCTCCGAAGCACTTAGAGCACATTCACCCACGCTCTTGGGAGAACTCTAAAGGTTCATCTTTTATGCATATGAATCTGAATTAGATTGAGTCGATTCAAATATTATTATTATTTTTTAACAAGAATCATAAAATAAAAATATTTCTACTCTCTCTCTCTCTCTCTTTTTGAAGGCATTCAAGACTAGCCATTCTTTCAACCTGGACATGTAAGATTTAAAACCTTTAAACATTATAGAATGGTATTATAGAATGGTATTAAGTGAAGGAGGAGCTCAAACTTTAAACGAGTTATATGTTCTTTCCTTGCATGGAACACTAACGCTATCCAACTCCATTCTACGATAACTGTGCAGGAAAAGGAGAACAAAGCAGACACTAAGCCCGCTCGACGAGGAGAGACATCAGCCCCGCTCCGGTGAGCAGCGAAATGCTCATCACAAACTGTAGCCTTCCTTCGCTCTGCACTCTTGGTCGCAGGAAACCTGCAGCGAGCAGGTCAACGAGCGCCATATAAATCAAAAGATCCCAGAAGCAACAGAGTCGAGAATTCCTTCCAAGGTCAGAGCTGTGGCACTGATCTCGTTGTAGATCGATGGTGTCCCAGCGTGTATCGCGATTCCACCTGGTGTTGCGAGAGAAAAGAAGAGTCCCATTGTCACCACCAACTCGAGTTCATCTTAATGGAGTTGAGAGGGTGCTGCTGCTCCCATACTACTGGATTTTCCAGTTCTTGAGCGTGGCGCAGTCCCACTTGTTCTACGTGAACGAAGAAATTAAAGGAGATACTTGTGATGACTGCAGGCCTTATTTCGAGCGAGGAAGAACAGCCGTTCACGTAGATTGGGTGAATGATGTTGCATAAAGATGACGATATCGGTAGAAGAGTTTAGGATAAAAAGGCTGTTCACAGTGTAATATCATCTTTAATTATGCAGCTACGTGAATGGCTTCTTCTTTGTCAGAACCTAAAGCCAAAAAAAATAAAAAAATAAAAAAAGGCTCAGTTTCCCTTTAGTCCCATATCGTCGATTTCTGACTTTTCTTGTCCTTTTCTTTCCTATATATTTAGTAACCAAACCTTATGGAGATGCGTGGAGGGTTTAAGAAAATTTTAATATTTTTTCCTTCAGAATTTAAATTTTATTTGTTGTTGGTGCGTTTATCGACGGTCTTCGATGTCTCCATGTTCGTGCTGTAGTGTTGGATGACTATGGTTTTTTTTAATATTAGGACAATGTATAGTGTGTTTTTGGGTTTGAGTCTTATTTTTTTTAATTTTATTATTTTAATTGTGGTAGAATAAGTAAATATTTTAATTTTGAATAATATCATTTGTATTGGATGATATGTATTGGTCCGTCAGTATATCGAGTATATCGATACACAGATCATCTACTATCGAACGATATCATTGATTGGGGTTATTTTCGTCTCATTATCATCTTAATTTGGTTGGTGACGATCGATTTCGACCATCGTCACTCGTTTTCGGATGATATTAGCTGAGGGAGAAGAAAAGAGAGAATTAGGAGATTCAGAGCCATTCTTCCTCAATTATCCCATTTTGTCGTCGTCCTCTCATGTCAAACGTCGTATATGATGTCGCTTCCTCATCAAAGACGATAAGTCTTTAGTCTCGTTGATGACTTCTCTTCATCCGCACAGGGAGAAGAAGCCTTGATGATGTCACGGGGAGTAGAAACTTAGCATTGTCGAGGCAATATTTCTTCTTCTCACGTATGTAGAAGAAACGAGACGATGATGTCGGTTTGTCACCCTTTCTTGCACGGGGAGAAGGAAACCTCGGTTTATTCTCTTCACGTGGGCAAAAAAAAATATTGTTTCTTTTATATATAAAAGTAAACAAAAAAAAGGCGACATCGCCTCATTTTTATGCTCGCGTGGGGAGAAGAAACCAAGTATTTCGTCTCCTTGCGCAAAAAAAAGACAATTGCGACATCATCTTTTTTTTAATATATATATATATATATATATTGAGCAATACATCAAAATATATCGCTTAGTATATTCGAGTTGAGCTTGGTACTTCGGTACGATAGGAAATTACTAACCTTGGTTTTAAGTTTTATTTTAATAATCAATCGTTATAATCTCTCATTAATAAATAAAATATTTATACATAATCATTAATATACAAACTTGTGATAACGTATTTCACGCCTCAAGTGCAATAATAGTAGTACTAATACAATTAATCTCATTAAAATTTTAAAATTAATCATGCTTGGGTGAGAATAATTGTACGATGGATGACTCCTGCGAAGTTCTTATGTTGCATTCTTAATGTTAGAATAAGCATAACTATATTAAAACTCCAATTAAAATAAAAAAATAAGTAAAACACTATAAAATAAATAGAAGTTTGAAAATAAAATCTAAAGACACGAATTATTGTCCTAAGCTATTCGTGAAGTAAAACTGTTTAAAATATAATCGAGATATAGATTCTTCTGTATGCACATTGTGAAGAATCAAGAGGATGCTCTGATAACAATAAAATTGAAAAAAAAAAGGTGAGAGATATAACCTGAAAAGAGCTGAAAAAGCAATCTAATTAACTTGCCCTAAAAATCTATTAAAAAGGGGCATTTATAGGTTTTGTGGTATCATTCAAACGGTTCTCAAAAACTCGCTCAACAAGCTTACGTTGTTGTTACGGATGATTTATGTTGTTTGTTTAATAATTTATTTCTAATCATAGTTTATTCAACTAGATGTACTGTGAATGAACCATGATTGTGTAGACCTACTCCTAATAGATAGATTGATTCCAAAAGAAAATATCCAAATTACAAACAAGAAATCCTGTGGAAGCCACAGGTGCCGAGTAGTCCATGGAACATGTTGATCCTGCAAATTTTTCATATTTTGTTGCCATATTCTCAAGTGTTTCATTTTCTATTTGAAGCTTTAGCTTTCTTCTACCTGTATTTGATTTGGCGGACTTGTACGAAGAATTTTGATTTCTCATAAACAAATAAGATACTAGTGTATGATCATTAATGCATAAATTTATGAGTTTATATTTCACACTTCGAGTGTGATGAGAGTAATATTAATGCACCTGATTCCATTAGAACTCCAAAGTTAAGCTCAGGCGAGAGTAGCACCCTCATGAAGTTAGAATAAGAATAATAATATACGACACAAAAAAACATGTGAAATATTATAAAATGAAATGAAAGTTAGAAAATGAAGCTTGGAGATGTGTGATCACTGTCCTAAAGGGTAAAACATGATGATAAATCCAGAAACTATGGTTTCTCCACCGAAGTTTACTATTCACCATACTTTAAAAATAAAAAATATTTTTTTATTATTTACCTTCCTAATATTATTGATTTTATTCTCTTTTTTTTATGTCACCGTATCTCTTATTTCATTCTCGTTATCCAAGTTACTTTTTGCCAACATCAATATCATCATTATTGATCCTACTCATTGTGAACATTGTTCGCTACCTCTTCTATCATTTCTTTAATCACTTTTAACATAATCAGAGGGTCCATCAATGTTCAGTGGTAATATAACTCGATATTGTCGAACTTTACTCATCTCCCTCTTAATGCCTTCCTTTAATAAGAAAGAAGGAGATACATAAAAGGAAAAAAAAAAGAGATATTTATATTTTTTTATAAAATAGAAATAATTTAAAAATATTATATTTTTAAAATAAAAAAATAAATAATAAAAGAGATAATATAAATAGCAATCTCCTTCCCCATTTTCTCCATTTGGTGTTCTGACCAACGCAAAGCGGTAAGGACAGGATCGGAAATAAAGACAAGTTGAAGGTTCACCAAGTCACGTCAACGATGCCGCTCCACGTGATCCCACGTCACATCCTAAAGCTATATTTGTTTGGTGCTCTGCGACGAGAAAGCGGAATCGACAAGGACATTTATCGTCGCCTTGTTTGCGATCCCACGCGTTTGGAATGAGCCCGAGGATCGATGGGGACATGCACTGACTGTGAAGTCGAATCTGAATTCATCGAGCAGTACATCTTCGGATGAGATTAGGATTATATTGAAGTTTTCCTCGCTGTCTTTTACAACTTATAATCGCCTCTCTCTCTCTCTCTCTCTCTCTATCTATCTCTCTATATATATATATATATATATATATATATATATATAGAGAGAGAGAGAGAGAGAGAGAGAGAGAGAGAGAGAGAGAGAGAGAGAGAGAGAATAGACAGACAGAAGAGGAAGAACATTAGAAGAAGACGAGGATGCTGCAGAAATGCTTCGAGTGCTGCCGAGCAATTACAGGAAGGTTTCTACCCATCGCCTCTCTAATCCAAGCTTTGTTTTCGATTATTCTCTCAAATCTTAGGAAAAAATAATATTTTAATTTTTCTTTACATTATTTTTTTTATTCGTAAGACTTTGATAAATATTAAAAAAATTGTAATAGTTTAACATGATTTTTTTATTAGTTTTCAAGATTAAGAGGATACCATCGACGTACACTGGATGTGAAACTTTATAATTGACACCTATTTTCACTGTAGTCATGGCTTCCTTAAGCATGTAAGAAAGATGTCGAGTGATTAGTATTAGAGTTTGCCCCAGGAAATTACTACAGGGTAATTTGGCAACCCAATAAAAATAATAAACAGAAAAGAATAAAAGAAACAGGGAAACCGAATTTATGTTGTTCGGTCAATTGACCTACGTCCACGGACGAAAGGAGAAGCAAATCTTTACTAAAAATGAGACAATTACAAATGCCTTAGGAAATTATTCCTAGGTCATAAAGCGCATGAAACTACTAAACAAGAAAAGCCCAAAAGTTTAATATGAACTTAATGAAATTAAATCCAACGCGGCTTTTCTTGTGGTGCCTGTGATGCATCTAGCTAGAAAGCTTAGACCCCATTTTATAGCATTAATAGGGGATAGGAAATCTGGTTTTCCAGATGTGGGACTAAAGGACTTGCCAAACCAACAAATCTCCACCTTGGCATGTCCTAACAAAACTTGCTCCACCTTCTTTACAAAAGCCCCAACGGGCAATCATCAACAATGAATACCAACCAAGTCCAAGCACTGCTTGAACTTGTAAACCGGAAGAGGCTTCGTAAGCATATCAGCTGGATTATCCTTCGTATGAATTTTCTGAACAAGGACCTTTCCTTCAGCAATGGTATCATCACAACAAACTGCATTTGAGTAAGTAGTAGGCTCACCAACTCCACCAATTTCTTCTGCAACAGACAAAGCATATGCAACTAAATTTGCATATCTTTGTGGTGGTCGAATAACTCTCCGTGGTCTATCATTGGCTATGGAATATTGCTCTTCCTCTGGATCACCTTCATTAGTAGACTCGGGAGAATTGAAGCTGACTCTTTTCGCTTTCCAAAAATGCAGTGTTCACAGTAAATCCAATGGCCCAAGATCACTCTTCACAAAGAAGACCCTTTTGCTTAATATGCTCAAACCTTTTTTAGAATTAGACAATGATGATGACGAGGATCAAGAATCGATCCCGTGATGTAGTTCCCTGCAAAATATACAAGCTACCAGACCTACAAGCTTTCATAACAATAAGGGCAGTTCTAGAAACTTTCATAACTCCACCTTCAGCTGTGTATTTGCACCCAAGAGCCTCTATGGTGCCTAAAGAGATGAGATTCTTTTTGAATATGTCTAATATTAGTGAGCGTCCTCACAATACCATCATGCATTTTAATTCGGATTGTTCCTTTACCAATAACATCACACGCAGCATTATTGCCCATCAAAATAATTCCACCATTACAAGATTCATATGTGGAAAACAAATCCCTACTGGGACACATGTGATAAGAACAACCCGAATATAAAATCCATTCATTTTTAGACCTTGTCCTGTTATCAGTAGCAAAGAAAATATTTCCAAAATTCTCATCAGCTGCAACATTAGCTTCAGCGGACTCAATAGTTTTCTCAATAATTTTTTTCCTTTTGTTTTAATTTATTTTTTAATTTAAAGCAATCAGCCTTAATGTGCCCCATTTTATGACAATATCTGCACTCCAAATTTCTATATCTGGATTTAGATCTAGATTTAGATCTACTACTGTCAAAATTCTCTTTTATCAGTTCTACCCCTGACAACTAGACCCTCGGCCTGATTTTCTCTATTCTCCCCAGTGATATCCCTATCAATCTGCTCCTTAGATTTTAATACAGATTTAATTTCCTGATACGAAATTATTTCTTTTCCATAAATCATTGTATCACGGAAATACTTAAAAGATTGGGGGAGAGAACACAAAAGTAATAGGGCCTTATCCTCATCATCAATCTTTGCATCTATATTCTCCAAATCCATAACTAAAGAATCAAATTTATCAAGATGTGAGATTATAGATGTACCTTCACTCATCCGAAGCATATACAAACTCCGCTTCAAGTAGAGACGGTTCTCCACTGTCCTCTTTATATACAAGGCTTTAAGCTTATCCCACATGCTCTTAGCCGTAGTCTCTGTAGCTACCTCCCGTAAAACCTCGTCAGAGAGATTTAGAATAATAATAGATCGAGCCTTCTTATCCATACCTGCAAAATCTTCCTCTGACATGCCATCTAGAATTTTCTCAACTCCCTGTAGTGCCAAATCAACTCCGTCTTGAACCAGAATAGCCTCCATCTTGAGCTGCCACATGCCGAAGTTGACATTTCTATCGAATTTCTCGACAACAATCTTTGTTATTATCATTGTTGCCAAAAGATCCCAAAACCAGGCTCTAATACCAGTTTGTTAGAGCTTGCCCCAGGAAATTACCACAGGGTAATTTGGCAACCCAATAAAGACAATAAACAAAAAAGAATAAAAGAAACAGGGAAACCGAATTTACGTGATTCGGTCAATTGACCTACGTCCACGGACGAAAGAAGGAGCA
Organism: Musa beccarii; assembly: GCA_024322285.1. Taxonomy (NCBI): domain Eukaryota; kingdom Viridiplantae; phylum Streptophyta; class Magnoliopsida; order Zingiberales; family Musaceae; genus Musa; species Musa beccarii. The sequence goes on from CM044397.1 coordinate 42,252,600, forward strand.
AATCTTTACTAAAAATGGAACAATTACAAATGCCTTAGGAAATTATTCCTAGGTCATAAAGCACCTGAAACTACTAAACAAGAAAAGCCCAAAAAATTAATATGGACTTTATGAAATTAAATCCAAAACGGCTTTTCTTGTGGTGCCTGTGATGCATTTAGCTAGAAAGCTTAGACCCCTTTTTATAGCATCAATAGGGGATAGGAAATCTGGTTTTCCAGATGTGGGACTAAAGGACTTGCCAAACCAACAATTAGGATCGCCTTGTTTAATTCCATATTATTTACCATTAATACAACAAGTATATGTTTTGATCCGATTGATCATTTTTTAAGGAAAAATGCAATAGATCTATCATCCTTTTAGACATAGCTTTCCATGAAAGCTTATCGTAAACTTCCTTAAGATCCAACTTTATGATAATACGTGGATTTTTACCATGGAAATTAAATATTGAATATGCAATTTCTTAAGCTACAATTATATCACCATAGATACTATAAGCTGATGTAAAGTTGATGAGCGAGTGCATTTAAAAGCACAACCCAAGCATTTCTTATGAATAAATTTTTAGATTATGTGACCCTATTTAATTAGGTAAGATGTATTATAAATATGATTAGATTTTGATTATGGTTATTGACTAATAAAAATAAAGTCCAATTAAAATAGGATTACTTAAGGATTATCTTTGATAGGAGGAACTTTCTTAATAACTTATCTTAGACTCATTGTTCTTATCTATAAATAAATAGGACCTTTAAGGATGTATCTTATAAGAGAGCAGTATCTAAGATAAGAGGACGCAGTTGATAGATTATAGTTTCTCTAGTTCTTCTTGCACCTTGCAGATTGATATCTTCCGACGATGATGTGCTTATAGATTAGATAAAGTTTATTTTTCCGAACAACAACAAAAGTTACACATCGTAATATTATTTCGATCTATTTCATTTGATTTTAGATTTTGATATAAAATTTTCGTATTACAGATAGTATGATTGTAGATTTTATGCTTACATAAATAAGATGCTAACGTATGATCATTAATACATAAACTTATGTACATATATTTTAGAGATTTATATGAAGCTCGGAGCTATGTGATTGCTATCGTAAGCATATTCTCTTTGCCTCATGTTGGCTTTTGCGAAGAAAAATTGCTTAATATACAATCGGAGAATCAAGAGAAGGCTCCGACACTAGCAAAACTCAAATTGAAAAGAGTTGAAAAAGCAAAATCAAGTTGTCGTGGAAAACCGTGAAAGGGAGATATTTATGGGGTTTTTTTTGGCCAATCAGCAACTGCCACATGACAACTTGCGAGTGCACCATGTGACTACGTGGCAAAGGGCTGAAACGTCCGTTGGACTCAAACGCACACACGTCATCTGTGCGTACGGCGTTCCTCGCAATGTCAAAACAAAAAAGATAGGGGCATTTTCGTAATTTTAAAAAGAAAAAAAAGGGTAAACCCATAAATTACGGAAAACTTACTATTCTCCGCCCTTGTTATTTACTGTCCTAATATTATTGATGTTTTTTTTTCTTTCTCGTAATCTCGTATTCCATCCTTATTGTCAAATTTGTTGCTCCATGCCAACGTTGGCATCGTCGTTGTCGACTCTACTCATCGTCGATACTATTTCTTAGCTTGTTTTTGATGTAGTCGACGCCTGTGCGATGATCCGTCGATACTACTCATTGCATGTGTAGAACAAAAAGAAAAAAAGATCAGATGGAGAAGGAGAAGATATTGAGATCCTTTTTTGGTCAGCGTTACTGCTCAGCCATGAGAAAGTGGAATCGATGAGGACATTAATCGTTGCCTTGTTTGGGATCCCACGCACTTGGAATGAGCCCAAGGATCGATAGGTGCACGCACTGAGCTCGTGGCCAAGTCCGACTACATAGCAGAATCTGAATCAATCGAGGAGTGTATGTTTGGATGAGATTAGGATTGTGTTGAAGGTTTCCTTGTTAAACTCGGTGTCTTATGCAACCTATGATCGTCTACAAATGTGAGGCTTCTTAATGAACGGACAGACAGAAGAAGAGAGACAACATCAGAAGAAGAAAAGGATGCTGTCGAGAGGCTTCCAGTGCTGCCGAGCGATTACGGTAAGGTTCTCTCCCCTTCTCTTCTCTCTACTTCAAGCTTCGTTTTCGATTGTTCCATCAAATCTTAGGAAAAAATATTGCAAGTTGTTTTTACATTAATTTATTAACTCTTAAGACGTCCCTCATGTTAAAAAATATTTTAATATGATATTTTATTAGTCCTAAAGACTAAGAAGATACCATCGACGTACATTAGCTGGGAAGCTTTACCACTGTTCTTAAATTTGAAAGGACCTACCACTGTTCTTGTCTAATTCCATATTGAATTTTAAATTTAAAACCTTGTCATGAAATATTTGTGTAGTATTGCACCGGTCGACCAATGTTTGTAGCTACTTGTCATGTTACGTGTTTAGTTCATCTAAACGATCGACAATGTATTCTCTAATACCCATGCAAGTCGAAGATCCATCAGTGCATTGCGCTATTTCTTCGATCTACGTAGCTCAAGTCTCACCGACCAGAGTTCAAATCGTACTTAGTCGGAGATTAGGGTTTCTCCAACGAATGGCAAACCCATTGAATCCAAAGTGTTGTAGAGATCAATTGGTAGATGTTCACGGTCTAACGATGCAGCAATGTCGACTTTGAGGACCGCTGCATTCATGCACAGGGAAGACGATTTGAAGTGGAAGAAACAGTAGTTGTTGTTCCCACAAATTAGATGACGAATTATGTCGACACTTTGTTGGTTTAAAGAGAGCAGGTAATTTATTTTTGGATGGGTTTTAAGATTGAATCCCTTTCATGGAAGATTACGTATCCCATGATTCGGGCTTTGTGTGCTCATCGCAGAAAACCATCTCCTTCCACCTCGCCTTCTTCTTTGTGTGAAGGCATCTCATCCTCCCCCGCGATCGGGAAGCATTGGTTTGGAAGATGAGACGCGCTTGGCGGTTCCTCTTTCTGGTTCTTCTTCTACTCCTTCCTCTCTTTGTTCATGGCGATGGCGAAGGTGGCTGCTCCGCCGACGACGGAGGCCGCGACAAGAAGAAGGCCCTTCCGCTCAAGATCGCAGCGATAGTTTCCATCCTGGTTTGTGGTGGCTTCGGGGTGGGTGTTCCCGTGCTCGGCATGTGGATACAGTCGCTTCGTCCGGAGAAGGACGTCTTCTTCGTCATCAAAGCTTTTGCCGCCGGAGTGATTCTGGCCACCGGCTTCATCCACATATTGCCGGATGCGTTCGAGACCCTGACTTCCTCATGTCTGGCCGCGAGTCCTTGGCAGGACTTTCCGTTCACGGGGTTCTGCGCGATGCTCGGCGCTATGGGGACGCTGATGGTGGACACCCTCGCCACCGGATACTTCAGCCGGTTAAATGGTGACAGATTGCGGCCGACTTCATTGGGCGAACCCACGAACGGCGATGTGGAGGCTACTCACGGCCACACCCATGGTGCCGCTGTGATGCAGCCGGAGGATTCTTCGGCCCAGCTCATCCGGCATCGAGTTGTTTCTCAGGTAAGGAACCGACATTTCACCTTGTGCCTTCACAAACCTTGTCGATGTACCGCGAATTAACGATAACCGCGGGCTAGGTTTTGGAGCTCGGGATTGTGGTGCATTCCGTGATCATCGGGATCTCTCTGGGGGCATCGGAGTCTCCATCCACCATACGACCACTGGTAGCTGCTCTCAGTTTCCATCAGTTCTTCGAAGGCATGGGTCTTGGAGGCTGTATCGTTCAGGTACGCTTTTTTTGCCGCATGAATACCTTCTTCTTCTTCTTCTTCTTCTTCCTCCTCCTTGGAAATATTACTCTTCTGGAGTTCCTTCTTGTTGCAGGCAAGGTTCGAGGTAAGGGCAATGGTGACAATGGGGCTCTTCTTTTCGCTCACGACTCCTGTTGGGATCGCCATCGGCACTGGGATATCATCCGTGTACAACGAGAACAGCCCTACTGCATTGATCGTTCAAGGAATTCTGAACTCCGTCGCCGCCGGGATCTTGATATACATGGCATTGGTTGACCTGCTTGCTGCAGATTTCATGCACCCGAGGGTACAGAGCAAACCGAAGCTACAGTTTGCGTTGAATGTTTCTCTTCTCACAGGCGCAGGCTTGATGGCTCTCCTTGCCAAGTGGGCTTAAATGTCATGTAATAGTTCTGGTTTGCCAATGCTTGTGCTTTGTTAATTACGTATAATACATATTATTTTCCGTAACTCGATGACCACCGATGCCTCTGCGTGGCCGTGTGACTTTTGTCGTATTACTGATCACATGCATTACGTGCACCATGTTTGCCACCTCAGACGAATCGCAGAGTGGGAACAGAGACTCCCGACGCAGTCGATTGGAGGCCGCCACAGAGATGCTCGCTGCCCACCACCCAGAAGCTGAGCAGGTAGCACTCCTCGTCGAGGATCTCGACGTGCTTGCGGTTGGTCAGCGCCGGCAGGCCCGATACGAGATGGACCTCCCGTAGGGTGCCGACGTCGCCGTCGATCACGTGCCAGCTCTTTGCGAATTACTTGTGGGCCTCCAGCCGGCCGAAACGCCGCACCACCGACCACACGGTGGCCACGCGCGGGCGCCGCGACGTGCTGCACCGGTGGGCTCCCGCCGCGTGCTCATGGGCGGCGCACCTCCCCTGCGGCTGTTCCTGGAGCGGGTCTGCGACCGATGCGGTGGAGCGGAGGGAAGGATGGAGTGCGGCATGGCGGCTGGGTTTGGCTTGGAGGGCTCATGGAACGTGACTGGTCCGTCCCATTGCCATTGAGCTTCCTTCTCAAGTACCAATCACGAATCTTGACACACTCGTTTGGTGCAACAATTAAAATCAATGGACTTATAGGAACTGCATGATCCTGAGTTATCACTCCTCTAATAGATCGTCTCTACAAAATCTCTACTAATTTTAGCAAGATCACAGCTGATTTGAAAGTATAGCGTATATGTATGATGCAGTGTGAAGGCTAAATATTTAATGCTAAGAGGAGAGCCACAAGGATCCACGAAATCACAGCCTACATATCCAGCGGGGGAAGAGAAATCTGTAGGTCATAAGCATCAATCCATTCATGTCCTTTAAAGCAGCCCTACTGGTCAAGAACTCGAAAGCTCATGGAGCAGCAGGCTCAGCTAAAACGTCATCGCATCGGTGGCCACAGACACACGCACAGTGATGTGATGTACAGCTGCTGCAATAACCTGGTGACAGTGCTCTCGGAAGTTAGGTTAGGATGGAGCCCGTAAACTTTGGCAGGGATAGGGTGTCAGCTTTAGTGCGAAGGAAGAAGGGGGGAAAGCCGAGAGCGGACGAAAGGGAGTGACGACCCTTGTCCTTTAGCCATTTAAGAGAGCCCTCGGAACCGGTGACCGGGTGCGACGAGGAGGAGGGTAGGAGGGAGACGTTGAGGCACTCCAAGTTCCGAGGGCGGAGTGGTGGTGCTTCTGCAACAGTTAAACCTAGATTTCCTCTGCAACAGGCCGCCCTAATCCTCGTTCAAGTGCCATCGACGTTCGGTCAAGCTCCTACCGGTGAATCCTGACATGTATATACCTCAAGCATCTGAAGAAACGCCCAGAGCGGATGGCCAATGCGCTGCTGCACAGTCCAGGAACTACTTCACATGAGGGAAACAGTGAAAAGGAAAGCTACCCTCTTCCGTCAGAGATTAGTCTGCAACCTGTGGAAATGATTGGTGGAGCTTTATTTTCCCACCAACTCACCTAATGCCTGCACAGACCATCGCCCTTAAAGGCCATTAAATTCGGCATATAAAGGCTGGAGAAGCTGAGTTCCTCTCTAACAAAGCTATACCACCCACCCGAGTATGTGTCCGACTATAAATACACCCCAAATAGCCCCAAGGCTTCCCCATCCCCTCTCTCTCTCTCTCTCTCTCTCTCTCTCTCGCTCGCTCGCTCGCGGTGGGTTGAGGAGGCAAAAGTATTGAAGAATCTGTAAAGCTCAGGAGGGATAGCGCCATGGACGATGAGGAACATGAGTTCTGAAGCCATTTGGAGGTTCTGCTTTCAAGTCTAATGCGCTATCTATCCTGAGTTCTATGGGTTCTTCCTACTACTACTCCAGGGGGAGTTTGATGCGTGGGGAATGCGTAGTATCATCCGCTCCTATTCTCATCCACTTCTGCATATTATTCTACGCTTTCCATTTGCTACCAGCAGTTGGTTTCTTCTCACACAAAACTAGTAGCTGCAGCATCATTCCCACTACGAAGCTTCCCAAGCTTGTTGTTTCCTTCTCAACATTTGGTATGCAGGTACACGTTCATACCAGTTCAAGGTACGTAACAGCATGTGAATTGCGTTCTCCTTCAACCCTTCTTCTCTCTCTGTCTCTCCATGCTTTATTCATCGAGTAGAGCCAAGCATTTCCTTAGACCTGGTTCCGTGTTTCAGCAGATATCCTTCGAAAGGGAGGTGCAAACGACCACTGATCCCACAGCTCTAAAGGAAACGTTAGATGCAAACATACACCAAGAGGACGAGGATGAGCAGCAGATGATACATCGAAGAAGAAAAGTAAGAGCAAGTTGCGGACATAATTCAACCGAGTACGATCGAGCAAGAAATTAATAGCAGCAGAGACGATGGCAGCCGCCTGAGCGAATACAGAGACGGCCGTATAATCTCCTGCCACTGCGAATGCGGCAGCATGTCATGTGCATTAACGAGCTGCCACCCTTTCACCATCACCGCATCCAGCGGACATGTTAATTTTCTGTCACAAAACAAAAACCTTGAAACTGTTCATGACGAGCGTGGTAAAAATATAAGATTTACCAGCGTAGAGTACGTACGACTCTCACCGCATGCATAGCTATCGAGAACGAACTATGTTCCGTCTCGCTGCAAATCATGAGATGCAGACGACTTCTCTCTTCCTTGGTGTCCTCTTTTTATTTAATCCGAATCGAAAAATATTTGAGGAATGTTCGTCTTCTCTCTCACATTTATCATTCATGAATCCAACGCGAAATGGGAACGATGACGAAGAAAGCAGTTCTTGCTTCGAGAAATTGACTTCCCGAAACAAAAAGCTGTCAGTGCGATTCGTCCGCTGCACTTACCGGACGAGAAGAAACAAGCAATCCTTGCAGCTCCATGCCTGGAAGCCATTTATGTGGTGCATGCTTTCCTCTCTTGTTCCGCGGATGTGCATGCAAGCTGGACTAATAATGAATCTACATAAAGGTTTTGCGTGACCGACAAATCAATCTATTGCGATAGGAATTCGGGATATGGAGGAATTAATGGAAAGAATAAATCAAAGTTGCATAAAAGAAATCGATCCAATTTTATAATATAGTGATAGATTATTTAAATATCCTTAATATTATATTTATATTAAAATAAATAAATAATTAATTAAAATTAAATTATTCATTTAAGAGGGCATTTATGTTAACAAAATTGGCGTTGATGTGAAAAATAGAATAAAATCAAAAATTAGGATTGACGTGAGAAATAAATTAAAACAAACCCGGTTTAACATAATTATCATAATGTTTATGTTTCTAATATTAGTTGATATTTTTTAATATATTGTAAAAAAATTTTAATTAAGGTACTTAGAATGAATTAAGCTCACCATGTCCTAATGGAAAACATCGACTTTGACTCCTGAATTTAATTGACAAGTGAAATTAATTACACAGAAGATTGCAACCACAAGGAGTAAGATTTCCTTAATTTGATATATTTGGAACATTATCCCATCATTTACTTATAGGATTCAGATGGTGCCATGGCACAGTTGTTTGTTTCCTTTCCTTGTAGGAACAAGATTTCATTTCCTTGCACACAATGTTCTTAACATAATTATCAGATGGTTAATCGATGCCCTTTCCACTCAACCGATGATCAATGGAAACCCTCTTCCTTGTTCTAATAAAGGAAACGGAGTTGTCATTTTCCATTAAACCAACCTTGATATGGTGTCTTCATGGCGGATCCGAAAGAGATATGGATTAACAGGCGAATAAAAGATCAATTAATCCTCCGTCTTCAACCTTATCCACGCTCCCGAGTATATAACCTCGCATGCATGCGCCCAAGCCTTGGTCCGGCGACAAGCATGGCACGCTTCCTCCTTCACTTGCTCCTCCTCTTCGCCTCCCTCTTCTTCGACTTCACCACCTCCGCTGACAACGGCACCCGTGCACCCGACTTCTCCGCCGTCCTCTACTTCGGTGACTCCACGCTGGACACCGGAAACAATGGCTACATCCTCACGTTGGTCAGGGGCGACCATCCCCCTTACGGCCGGGACTTCCCGGGAAGCGTTGCGACAGGGAGGCTCTCCAATGGCCTGCTCGTGCCCGACCTTCTTGGCTCCGAGCTCGACATCAAGCGGCTGTCGCCGCCGTTCATGGACCCGCATCTCTCGGACGACGACATCCGCACGGGCGTCAACTTCGCGTCGGCCGGGTCGGGGTTCGACGACGCGACCTCGGCTCTCCTGAACACGATCCCCATATCGAGGCAATTGGAAATGTTCGGGGAGTACCTCGCCAGGCTCAAAGCGGTTGCTGGGGAGGAGGACGCCAAAAGAATCGTAAGCGACGCTTTGTTCCTCGTCAGTGCGGGAACCAATGACCTCCTGCTGAACTACTATGACCTGCCCACCACCACCAGGACTGCGATGACCATAGATGAGTACCAGGATTTCCTGCTCCAAAACCTCCGCAAGTTTCTCAAGGTGATCGATGTTTTCCATCGCAAGCACTTCGGAGTCGATTCCTTGTTCATTTGCTGTTTCATGCATGCAGGATAGCTATGATCATGGAGGCCGCAGGTTCATAGTCTCTGGCCTTCCTCCGATCGGGTGTTTACCGCTCCAAATGACGCTAAGCGTGGTTCATTCTGTCGTCCGTACTTGCGTCGATGAGCAGAACTCAGATGCGCGGCACTACAACTCCAAGCTCAAGCACCTTCTGCTCAAGACCCAGCAATCTCTTCCCGGGGGCAAGTTTGTCTACCTCGACTTGTATGACTTCTTGATGGAGGTCCTCAACAATGCAGCCAAGTATGGTAAGCCGGCCTGCACCACTTCTCCCTCTCGATCAAAGAGAACGACCAGCTTGGAGTTCGAGTAACTCTACCTAACGCTGTCGAAATGTGCTCTGGTCTGATGCAGGTTTCCGGGAAACCAAGAGAGGATGTTGCGGGACGGGGCTGTTCGAAGTGGGTCCTCTTTGCAACCGGTTGGACCCAGCTTGCCCGGACGCGTCGAGATTTGTGTTTTATGATGCCATCCATCCCTCGCAGAGATTTTATGAGTTGATCACCGACTACATTGTGGAGGACATCATTCCACATTTGCGACGACGAGTGTGATTGACGAGCCCGTCATCGAGTCCATTCATCTTCGACTCGTTTCGCTCTATAACAAACGTTTCCATTGTGATACGCGTGGGCAACGTCTGTTGTTATGGCGGTTTTGTCCAACGCAAGTCGTGTCACACTAACTTCGTGTGTTGCTCTCGCTGACATTAGTTTATTTATGATGCTCCTCGGATCAGAGTACCGACGCCAACCGCCGACCTCACCCTCCTTTGCTTTATATCGGAGTGAAGCTTTACCCCGCGACTAGAGCGCTTCCGAGATCTGCGAGTAGTTCACCGGAAGGCCTCCCGCCGGCGATGATGTCTTCCGCCCCCTCCCTGCCTCCCCTCCCCATCTCAAACCCCCCTGCCTCCTCCGCCGTCCCCGTCGCCCCCTCCTCCGCCGCCCCCGTCGCCACTCCCGCCTTCCGCCTCTTCCTCTCGCGCCTCTCGGACTCCGTCGGCCGCTCCCTCTCCAACCGCCGCCCCTGGTCGGAGCTCGCCGACCGATCTGCCTTCTCCCGTCCGGATTCCCTCTCCGACGCCACCTACCGCCTCCGCAAGAACCTCACCTACTTCCGCGTCAACTACGCCGCTGTCGTCGCCGCCGTTCTCGCCATCTCCCTCATCACCAACCCCTTCTCTCTCGTCGTTCTGCTGTCCCTCCTCGCCGCCTGGTGTCTCCTCTACCTATTCCGTCCCTCAGATCCGCCGCTCGTCATCCTTGGCCGGACCTTCTCGGATCGCGAGACCCTCGGCAGTCTTGTCCTCATCACCGTTTTCGTAGTCTTCCTCACCTCCGTCGGGTCGCTTCTGATCTCAGCCCTGGTCGCCGGTGCCGCCATCGTCGGCGCCCATGGGGCTTTCCGGGTGCCGGAGGATCTTTTCCTCGATGAACAGGAAACGGGCGCTGCCAGCAGTCTCTTATCCTTTCTTGGCGGAGCCGCCTCGTCCGCGGTCTCGGCTGGACCTGCCGTCGTCGCCGCCGCCCGTGTCTGATCTACCAATCTACAGTTCTCAGCTGCGCCGAGGTTCTTGATTTCTTGTTATCTTGTTCTTCCTTCCTCTTGTTTGTGTGCAACAAAAGTTAATTCCGTTGATATGTTCCAGGGTTTCTTAAAGCAATGTCTTTTGTTCTATATACAGACATCGGACTAAATGTTCTTGTTACATTATGTGGTTATCAATGCATACAGTCTGTTACATCTTAGATCTATGGAAGAATTGTATGATCTAATCTCTTCGGTATACCTTGGGTGTCATAATTAGATCTGGATCTCCATATTTCATCTTGGCATTCTGTCTTTTAGGTATGAGATCGATCTGACTACTATGTTTCGTAGGGGGTGTCAAGAGTTCTCAGATCTGAAAGAAATTAATGTACATTTCAGAATCTAGAAAGCAGATTCTGCCTTGTAGAGTTCATTTTGGTGCAAGTATGTTTTGGTTGTCTTCAGATGCTAGATATTAGAGAGTTGGTATATCAGATCTATTGCTGGAGAAGTTCTTTGTTGCTTCTGTATTGAGTTTCACGAATTGTTTTTTTATCTTTGCACGGATGGATGTTAATTGTTGACAAATTTAGAAATCAAGAATACATTTAGAATAACCTTTTATTTATGTTGTTCTACTGGATAACTGAGATGGGAAACTGCTATAATTTGTGAATATCTTAAATGAAATTACACTGATGTTTTGCCAGTTGATTAGACAATAAAAATTCTAGGAGATCACCACTTAGGCATTCAGTTCGGTTTTAGTCTTAGTCTTGTTTTGATAAGAGACCCTACATGGTTATTCAATAAGGAGGCACCGGAGGCTGGTTCTTTAGGCGATAGAGGCTTTTCCTTAAGTGTTTATTCCACTGAGAGTGCGCGTGATGATAATACTCTCGTGCCCTACTTAAGATCTTTTGAGCTAGCATCTCTAAATTAGTCCTTTTAAGTCTCCTCTGACTGAGATGAAAATGTTGAGGTAGACACATGAAGTTATTGGAAAAGATAAGAACAGAAATATTCTTGTTTGTGAATAATTAGTATTATGAATCACCTTATGATGATGTGAACCTGTTATAGGAGGAATTTTTGATGTTTTGGCTGGACAAGATGGGACAACTAGTATTTGTGGTGAAAGGAAAAAGGAAAGAGACTAAGATTTCTCTACAGAATATATTAAAAATTTGAATGCTATTGATTTAACTAAAGATGGAAATAGATTTAAGAAGACTTCTATGGGAATTATTGATGTATAATTGATTTTTTGGTTAGACGAGATGGGACAATTAGTATTAGTGGTGAAAGGAAAGAGGAAGGAGACTTAAGATGGAAAGAGAGTTAAGAAGACTTATCTTGGAATTATTGATTTAACTAAAAATACAGAACTCAGTCGTGGAAAAAGGGTCCATGTAGTCGATCTCAAATAGTTGGGACATTAGTTCTTCTTTTATTGTTGTTTTACCTATGGTGTGTGCACATGCTTGTGATTTTTTTGTGCCTGAAGTAGTTTCTCTATATCCCTATGTATCTGGGACTTATTATATGGATGCATCTCCATTATCGAAATACTTCTTTTCTTTTTTTTTTTTTTTCAATTCAAGTTCTTATGATGACTCTTTTATGCATCACCATAACATAATGTATACATGGTTTGGTTAAATAATTTTCAGTTTATCTTCTTTGTTAATGCTTTGTTGCTTTTTTTTTCCATTCGTGAGGAAATCAGGTTGAGACATCAGACTTTGTGATTAGCTGCATAGTTTGTCTCTGCTGTTTTGTTCCATCGGGCATTTTCAGGTTGAAGCATTTTTTATGACTTTCACAAAAAGGGATCCTACCAACTAGGTTTGCGGAGTTCAGAATAAGGTTTTTAATTTCGTATCGTACCAGTGTAGCGAGCTTTGTTCAGTATGGTACGGAACGATATAGCGTCCCGAGTGGTATGGCTTGATACACCCTTCTTTTAAGAAGAAACCATCTCACATGCGGACGAGGATGGTTTCTACTTAAAAGAAGAAAAACCATCCAATGGAGCGGGGGAGGTTGGTTTCTTCTTAAAAGAAGAAGATGCGATAGGTCACCTTCGTCCCTAGCTCGAACTCATCCCTCGTGAGGCACTCTGCAATGCTCCCGCGATAGTCAGATTCGACGGGGATCCAGCCTAGGGTGAGCTCATATCTTGCTCCCTCACCACTGTCGCCTTGATCTACTCTGAGGAAGAAGGCCAAGATGACGGCAAGAGCGAGAAGGGGAAGCAGCAGTCTAACCTGGGCTAGGATCCCTTCCTTCGTCGTCAACGGCGACCTCCTCGACCACAGTGGCCACAATCCCTCCGTCCCCTATCACATTTCGCTTGATGAAGCGAGGACCCACCCCATACAGTGTTCCGCCCGACGGAGCACTTCTTCGTGTCCTACCACATCCAACTCTCTTCTTTGTTATGCCTTCTCCGTCCAACAAGTGCCACAGCCTCTTCTTCCTCGCCGTCGTGCTCCTTATCTTATCCGCCAACTAATAGCGCCCGGTAGTGGGCAGTCCGCATGCCGGTTAGCTGGTGGACCAGTATGTACCGCTCGTACTGGGCGATACGATCCGAGATTCGAACCCCTGGTTCAGAATCTTGTATATCATGTTAACTTTGCATCTCATTTTGACTTGACCATGTAAACCTATGAATGGCATCTTATAAATCTTTTTGGGAAGTCAAATACTATTGAAGGATAAATCTTGTAATTTCCTTCGTTGGTTACAGATATCCCAACCAGATAGATGGAACTTCTATATCCGTATCGTGCTACTGCAAATTACAAGATTTTATAGGGTAACGATCCGTTAACCACTGCAAATTAAGATCAGGAGATTGTACAGCCAAAGTACCTAAAAGTAAATAGTGGCTTTTGGGGTAATCATGTGATTCTATAATGCTATTATTACCATTTTAGTCCTACTATGTTCTGTAATTATGTCTATTGCCACTTAATTCCTACTATCTCTTGTAACTATATGCCATCTTATTATATAATCTTAAACATGATTGCTCTGTAAAATGTGGTTTATTTTTAGTTACATGAATGTTAGCATGTTGAACTTCTTTTTTCCTTTTAAATTTAGCATGACTGGATAAATTACAAGAATTACTTTATTAAGGATATTTTTATTATGACTAAAACACGTGACTTTGCTTGGGAACACTAGGGTAACATGAAATTTTGGGGAAAAAATTTCATATTATCTGTCATGTAAAAGTCTTTGGTAAGTATTCACACTTCTGTGTTCAGTCACAAGTGATCTGTGCATCAAGATTCTTAGGTTGATTGAATCTCCTGCTAGGAAAGCATTATGAAGGTGTTAATTGACCTCAACTTCTTATTAATGCCATTTATAAGTAGATGAGGTTGTCAACTAGTTGCTAGAGGTTGTTGGTGTCTCTGCTGCTGATTATTTGGTTGCCCTTGCAACGGAGAAGCACTTTATAAGAAAACCATCAAGCAGCCTTTTGTTTTGGTGCTTCTTTGTTGAGCGTACGTGTAGCGCATGTTTGCACAGGTATTAATTGTTTGTCATCTTATTAACGCAATTTGTGGTTAAAAGTATGTCGATTAACTGAAGCCAACTATCTCAATGCTTCTTTTTCAGCGTATGTTAGGGTTTGTGTTTCACATGGGTTCTCCATTAACTTCATCAAAAGCTCACTTTCTAACTTGAACCAATTCTCTTAAGGCTGTTCTATTTTATTGGCCATTAGGGTATGTTCTCATATGTATTAATCGATCCCATTTGTGGTTAAAAGTTTGCCTATTCAACTGGAGCCAACTCTTCTGTTGGAGTGTAGGTAAGGGTGTTTCCACATGTATTAATTGACATAAACTTCATATTTGTAGGGCCATTTGTGATTCAAGGTCGCCCATCAACTGCAGCCAACTTTAGCTTTTAGCGTTGGTATCAGACATACAAGAGTTTGACGAATCTGTATGTTGCACATCATTCCAACGTGTAAGGATATTAGGGATATGAGATTCTTGGATTCGAAGAACATTACCTGTCAAGTTTTTTCTTTGTCTGGCATTTTGATGATGTGCGAGTACTTTTATGGTCAACTTTATACTGCTTGAATTTTCAAATGAAAGCCGAACTTAGCTCATGAAGTATTTTACATATTTCAATTAGTTTTCTCATGGATTTGGAACTGTAGGGTATGGTTACGTACTCTGTCTCTTGGTTTATCTGAACCTCTATGTCAGTATGATGTGGAGGGAGGCCCACTGAATAGAACTGGGGTAGGTTCGTTCCCAATGTTGCTACATGCCCACATGATGGCATCGTGCGGCGGTGGTCTCAATGTTTGCTACATCCACTATAGACACTTGATATTATGAGTTTGGCCCACCATGCTTGTGATGTCCTGTTTGTCCTCTATTTTGTTCCGTCATCCGCAGCCGTGATGGGAATATGCTCGATGTTAAAAATGTAGCTGAAATGAGTCGATGGTATTGGGGGAAATGCATCTTCTTTCGTCTTGGCCTCTCGTCGTGGGTTGTCCAAACCAACATTGTGGTGGTTTGTGATGTTCGTGTTTTTGATGCCCTCTCGGAGTCAAAAAGGAAATCAAGGAGACCAGCAATGTTGAGTGGGTGGATGTAGAATGCGGGGGAGTGTGCAGCGAGTGCTGTGAGTGGGGGCGGAGGCAAAATTTATGGCGCTTCCACTACTGTTGTGTCAGGTCTAATGCTTCCACCAGTTGTGTCCCCAGGTATCCTTTGGAGCAATTTGGTGATGCTACTTACCGTTGTTGGTGATCCATCCATCCATCGACTACTATTCTAGTTTAATTGAATCTCCAGCGGGTGCATTTGACGGTGGTGTTTGGGCATATAGATGTCAGGAGGAGGAAATATGTCATGGTAGGGCCCTTACGAAAATAAAAACACCGAAATGCTATATCAGGAAATGTGTCATCAAATCTTCCAACAAGCTCAGTACGACACATCATATCTTCCACATCAAAGTGAAGACGGGAGATGGATGCATATCCATCCTCGTACATCACCGAAGCCATCTCCACGGTCACATCTCCCTGTCTTCCTTCACCGTGCGATGGTTGATGCCATCGACGATGGAGACCGCACCGATGCGTGGACCCGTTCAAACAATGTAGCCGTTATGACCGAGTGGGAGCGTCACTCGGTGTCGATATAGCAGCCCCCTTCTAACCTCCTCCCACAACCCTACTGCCAGACGCCGCCCATCATCATCATCGCCATCACTACACCTGGCTACACGAAAGAGAGGGAAAAAAAAATAACGACAAAAAAAAAGGAAAAAAAAAGGGAGAGAGGAACAGGAGGCAAACTAGCCGTTAGACCAAGTATATAGCCTTCTTCCCTAATTCCCTCATCCCAAACAAAACAAACGTCTCAACCAAGGAGATCAGCGGACTCCCGACCTTCTCATCCTCATCGCTTGCTCATCCCTCCTCTTCTTCCTTCTCCTATTGTCTCCTTCCCAAGTTGCATGCGAATGAAGAGGCGGCTGGAACAATGCCAAAACCCAGGGAAAGGGAACATGGAGAGACGGAAGCAGCGTAGCTCCAAGGCAGCTCCGTATCAGCACTCCGCAACCAGAAGCAGCCTTCGCCACTTTCGGCTCGACCGGATTTCGATGCTGTTTCACCTCCACATTGCCCTCTCCTTGCTGCTGGCTCTTCCCAGCCCGGCCTCCACCGAGTCCTGGGACGGAATCATCATCGGCCAGGCCGACTACCAAGGCCTCCAGGCCTTCAGGCACGCCTTGGATGACCCCCGGGGCCTCCTCCGCAGCTGGAATGACACCGGCCTCGATGCCTGCTCCGGCGCCTGGTTGGGGATCAAGTGCGTCATGGGGAAGGTCATCGCCATCCAGCTCCCCTGGAGGGGACTCGGCGGCCACATCTCCGAGAAGATCGGCCAGCTCTCCGCCCTTCGGAAGCTGAGCCTCCACGACAACTCCATCGGCGGCCAGATCCCTTCGGCCATCGGTTTCTTGCCTGCCCTCAGAGGCCTCTACCTCTTCAACAACCGCTTCTCCGGCGCCATTCCTCCGTCCATCGGCAACTGCGTCATGCTCCAGACCGTCGATCTCAGCAACAACTCGCTCACCGGCAGCATTCCTTCTTCCATTGCCAACTCCACCAAGCTGTACAGGCTGAACCTCAGCTTCAACAATCTCTCAGGTGCCCTCCCCGTGAGCATTACTCGCTCCGCCCCGCTCACCTTCCTCTCACTTCAACATAACCGTCTCTCTGGTCCCGTCCCTGACACTTGGGGTGCGACCAACGGCGGCAGCGAAGTCTACCAGCTGCAGACCCTGTATCTTGACTACAACTCCATCAGTGGGAATCTCCCCATCTCCCTCAGCAGGCTACAGATGCTCACAGCGATGACGGTCAGTAACAATGGACTTAGCGGAAGCATACCGGAAGACATCGGCACGCTGCCGATGCTTCAAATCTTGGATCTTTCTCACAACGATATAGGAGGAAGCTTTCCTGCTGCTCTGTGCAACCTGTCGTCGCTGGTCCGATTAAATCTCGAGGGGAACCGCATCGACAGCCAGATCCCGGACGCCATCGACGGGCTCAAGAACCTATCGGTGCTGTCACTGAAGCGGAACCTGGTAGGCGGTGTGATACCGGCGACGCTTGGAAACATCACTAGTCTGTCGCAGTTGGACCTGTCGGAGAACAACCTCACCGGAAAGATCCCCGCCTCCCTGACGCACCTTACTGCTCTGACCTCCTTCAATGTATCGAACAACAATTTATCAGGCCAAGTGCCTCTTCTCCTCGCCCAGAAGTTTAACTCGAGCTCTTTCAGAGGAAACATTCAGCTCTGTGGTTACAGCAGTTCAGTCCCTTGTCCTTCGTCTCCTGCTCCAAATCTCCCTCCTCCATCCAACCCTGCAAGGCAACCTCATGCTAAGCTGAGCACAAGGGCGATCATTCTCATAGTCGCAGGGGCAGTCCTCGCCGTGCTGCTGCTGCTCTGCTGTGTTCTTCTGTGGTGCGCGATCAGGAAAAGAAGGTCCTTGGGCAAGAAAACCGATGGCGCTGCAGCTGCCACCGGAAGAGCCGAAAAGCCCGGGGCTGCTTCAGGAGCTGAGGTGGAGTCCGGCGGGGAGGCCGGGGGGAAGCTGGTCCACTTCGAGGGCCCGCTGGCGTTCACCGCGGACGATCTGCTGTGCGCGACGGCGGAGATATTGGGGAAGAGCACTTACGGGACCGCGTACAAGGCCACCTTGGAGGATGGGAACCAAGTTGCAGTGAAGAGACTGCGAGAGAAGATTACCAAGAGCCAGAAGGAGTTCGAGGCGGAGGTTAGCGAGCTTGGGAAGGTCCGGCATCAGAATCTCTTGGCTCTGCGAGCCTATTACCTAGGCCCCAAGGGGGAGAAGCTTCTCGTCTTCGACTTCATGCCCAAGGGAAGCCTTGCAGCTTTTCTACATGGTATGCTCAACATAGCTTCTTCTTCATCACCTTTACTCTGAGAACGAAGGTGGTATGTTGATACGATACTCTCTGTTTCGCTAACGCAGCTCGGGGACCTGAGATATCGATAGATTGGCCTACGAGGATGAAGATAGCCAAGGGCATAACCAGGGGCCTCCTCTACCTTCACGGCGACCTGAACATGATCCACGGCAACCTGACGAGCAGCAACGTCCTCCTCGATGAGAGCGCCAACGCCAAGATCTCCGATTTCGGGGTCTCGCGCCTGATGACCAACGCTGCTAGCTCAACTGTGATCGCCACATCCGGTGTGCTCGGATACCGAGCTCCGGAGCTGTCGAAGCTCAAGAAGGCCAACCCGAAGACCGACGTCTACAGCCTCGGAGTCATCATGCTCGAGCTCCTGACAGGTAAGTCACCAGGGGAGGTGATGAACGGCATGGACTTGCCACGTTGGGTGGCCTCGACCGTGAAAGAGGAGTGGACGAACGAGGTGTTCGACCTGGAACTGATGAGAGACGCGGAGGGGACGACGACAGGGGACGAACTGCTCAACGCCTTGAAGCTGGCCCTGCACTGCGTCGATCCGTCACCGGCGGCCCGGCCGGAGGTCCAGGAAGTCCTGCAGCAGCTGGAGGAGATCAAACCGGATGCTGCTGCAGGCGCTACCGGCTCCGGCGACGACGGTGGCTCCGCCACTGCAGCATCGACGAGCATAGATTAGCCGAGAATCTATATGAATTCATTACATTAATTCGTTGCAGCTTTATGTCACAATAACCTTAGTCGAATTATGTATGTATGTCACAATAACCTTAGTCATTCTTCTCCTCTATGGCATGTACTCGGTGTGTTAGTATGAGCTCTTGAGAAAGAACATGTAGTAGTCTCATTTCATCTAACCACTTAAGAAGACGATTTCAAATTTTTCGCCTTTGATAGGGAATATACTATGATCTAGTTTTTAATAGAGGAAAATAATCCAAGTCACCTTTCACCTATTTGCTTGCATGGACAAAAGTCCAAAATGGGTCCACAATGGACGGTTCGAGATTGTATCATCTCTTGTCGCTCACGTAGATGAGAAACTAAGAGGGGACTGTTAGGGCGAGGTTGTCTGCTTATAGAATATTTTATAAAAATATCTTGTCCCTTTGTGATTAGGTATAAAGTCGATCTTCAATACGATGAGAAAGGGAATTTACTTTTTTTCGACTACTTGTATCTGCACTCATACAACCCGGGTTACTAACTTGGGCGTCAAAGGGACTAGGTTGAGAAATCTCTCTCGACTTCGGTCTTGATGTAGGAAGCATCTCAGGAGCTCAATGTTTCTACCTCGAAAGCACCTCGGATAACCCTACATATACGGGTCTAGACCACGTCGAGCTGACATAGATGTTAACGATATTTTCCCTCATCATTTTAGCATTAGAAGGAGGACCTAATGTCGTAAGAATGCATATCCATTAATCCTCTCAACGAACATTCGAGCGAGGAGACTTTTTCCCTTGACCCATTGTACTTTCACTCAAGAGAGCAGTAGTCATCCTTTTCTACATGTGGATGTATCTACTCCGATACGATATTAGCATCTATTTAATGGCTCAGGCCTCTTGCCCTCATGGATAACCTCGAGCCACCTACTCATCCCTACTAAGGTGTTTTTTGAACCTCACCTAATAAGTGTAAGTGCTAATGAGCATAATACAAGCCATCACTCCACTTTTGCACTAGTTCAATCGCGATCAATAGCTCAACTGCCATTGGTACTAGTGCCTGTCGAGATTCCCCCACTTGATATGGTGCCAACGTACCAAGAATGCCCGGGGCTCATTGAATCATTGGTCGAGGGGGCACTTTGTTCTCCAACTATGGAATTCAACAGACCACACCACTATTCTATCTTGTCTAACTTCGAGACCCAATCGACCAATTCGACAAACGATTCCTTACAAATCCAACTATGACAAATGGACTGATGCTTGGAGAAGATGAGATGAGAGTTTCGACAATCCAAAGGGGAAGTGCTAGTTGACCCCACCTCGAGTCAACCCTAATCACCCAAAAAAATCCAAGAGGAACTAATTTTAGTGACCTTTCATCTCCCGTCGTTAGAGGCATTCAATAGTAGTACTGACCTAATAAAGCACATTATTGCTTTTTATACTCAAATGTTATTATACGGCACTTCGGACGCCTTGATGTGTTATGCCTTTCCGACCATATCCGACCATATTAAGAGGTTCAACACGAGAATGATACACCCATCTGAAGCCACTATGTTAGTTCTTTTGCTGAGCTTGTAAGGGAGTTTAAGCTTCGGTTTCAAGGGAACATACACTCGAGGCCATCGATGACAATGTTTCTTGGACTTAGGCAAGGGAAGGAAATGCTCTCAAAATTCGTCGCTCGATTCATTAATGAAATTCAAGGTGTGGAAAATGGTCATCCGTCTCTCATAATACAATCATTCAGGATGGGACTTAAGCTCTTTTGTCTTTTTTTATTGTTAATAAAGAGGCCATTGGTGATGGTACTAGAGGTATTTCAGAAGACCAATAAATATATTACCGTCGAGGCAATGGTCTCAGGTAAGCATGAGGAGTCATGCAAAAGGTCGAGACAGGAGCGATTGCAATTTGCTCCGACCTCGAGGTCATCACAATGAAGGAGAAACAAAAACCTGAGTTGTCTCACCCAAGGTCTAAGCTGACCCTTTGAATATGACTAGAACTAAAGTTTTTTTATAGATAGAAAAATGGCTTTTACAAAACCCTCAACCAATAAAGACCCTATTGATGTAAAGAGATAGATCCAAATACTATCGCTTTTATCGAGATTACAATCATGACATGGAGGATTAATATGTCAGAGACATCTTAGATAGTTTATCTAAAGACATTGAGAATTTTTACCCTAACCTTAGGGGGTCAATGAAGAGAAAGATTGACATCATCACTGTGGACCTACCTCAAGAGGAGATAGCTCCTCTAGTCACAGAGCATATGCTTGAGCCAACATTGACAAGTGCCCAAGGATAAAGGACAATACGGAGATAACCTTCAAGAAGGAAGAGATGAGATAACTTTGACTTAAACTATAATGATGCTTGGTAGTCTTCGTGAAGATAATCAACACTCGAGTGAAGAGAGTCATGATCAATACAGGTAGCTCTGCTAATAAAACTTAAGCCTTTGACTAACGACCTCTCACCGGTGACTCGATCTCTCCTCTTAGGATCATGATTAACGACCTCTCTCTCTCTCTCTCTCTCAATCCGTGTTTTATTTCTCACCATTTATCCCATCCATTTCTTCTCTCCTGCAGTAAACCCTTCTTTGTTTTGTGTGTCCCGCGGAGCAGTGTTGCGAGTCCTCTGGACGCGTCGCAGGTATCCGTTCCTTCTTCTTCGTGTACCTTCAGTGCTCGTCATTGATTCTTGGTTGGGCTTTTGGGGTGCGGAGATGTTCATAACATTTGTGTGATCGGAAGGAAGAGTTTGTGTAGGCGGACGATTGTGGGTTTTAGCTTCGATCCTATCACGAGGTTTGTACCATTCTTTCATCATGAATTTTCGAGCAGGTTTCTTGTGTTCTTCCCCCTTTTTTTTGAAATGCAAAGATGTTAGCTTAAATGCTTTAGAATCACAGGGAACACATGTTTTATAAAACAATTAGGGCAAGAAGGTTCTAATTTTTAATTATAGGTGAATGTATTAGCCACGGTTGGCATCTAATTTGATTCCCAGGCGTGCTGCTGTAAAAGGTGTAACCTTCCATAATTAAATCATTTATCTTTTCTTCACTTTATAACATGCATTATTTGCTCTTAGTTTTTTGAGTTTGTTTAATGATTCTAACAGTATTTTCTTACTAATTTGGAATGATACACTTGAGGTACTCTTTTTTAGGTGAACGGCACTAGATGATATGATATCCGCATGATCTTAATGTTTCCATTGCATGTAACACGTAAGCATATCTTTTAGATTATTAGATCCAATCTAATTAGATAAAATATATTATGAATATGATTAGATTTTGATTTTGATTTTGATACTCAATCAATAAAAAAAAAACCCCTTGTCAGATGATCTTGATGGAAAGAACTCTTAAAGCTCTGCTCTCGCCTATAAATAGATATGATATCCTAGGGACTCAATATAGATACGTGAGTCCTGTGAATGATAGAGAAAGAGGAGAAGACGAGCCTAATACTTCTTACAGATTAGTATCACTATATATTTTGAATCCGACGGTAGTGTGTTTACAGATTAGATAAAAATTTTCTGAGTATCAAAAGATCTATTTAAAGATCTATTTGATTTTAGATTTTTGCAATAATAATAGTATATTATGGTTTTACTTATGATTGGTATCAAAGTCAGTGGTTTTAAAATCAAACACGTTAGATCTATTTATTAGAACATTTCGCTCACGAAGAGGTATTAATCTATTTTCATTTACGAAGAGGTGTTAAAGAACGATTTAAATTTACTGATAAGTCATTGGCTGATATATTAATGAAATAACTGATTAAAATTCAATATCATGGTATTAGAGAAACTCAAGATTATATCCTCAATATGATTGACAAAATTGTTAACTCAAAAACATTGAACATGATTATAATTGAGTCCATTCTCATACAATTTATTATTAATCATTATTTTTAATTTTATTTATTTAAAATTTACTATAATAAAATTAAAGATAAGTAAACTTAAATGAGCCGATTAATATATGTGTTTAGAAAAAATTCAGATTAAAACAAGAAAGACGTGATATTTTGGATACTACTTATGGAGTAAGCATCGATAAAATAAAATTTACTGAAATATTACTTGACAGAAAAAATCATGTGAAGAAAGAAATATAAGGTTTGGATTGAAAGGAAAAGACATAAGTCCAACCTTTATATGTTTCAAATCAAATGTTATAGAAATTCTATTTTAATTCTTGGTGTATTGATTATAATGCTTCAACATATGTTATTAATAATAAAGATTCATTTAAATATGAAAACCAAAAGATAATAAAATATTTATATATATAAAATCATCTTAAAGCGAAAATGATAATAGTTGATACCCTACTTCATTAAATGAATATTGAGGATATATGTTATGTTCTCATAATTTTAAAAATTAGATTTTTTATTTCGAATTATCAAGATATCATTTATCTCTTAGTGGTTGTAAACTTAATATGATTAAATAAAAATTAATCTTTAAATTATGTATGATATTCTATATAGAATTAATGTAAATCTTGAGTTTACAATGATCCTATAATCAAATATTAAGATAAAATATAACATCATAAACTCCTTAAGATTATATATACTTATATCTACATATCACTTTATGTTTTTGCTTTAGTGAATTTTTTTTTTTATCATCTTTATAAATAATCTATTGAGATATAATTATATATATATATATAATTCATATAAGATCTTAGACTAATGACTCATTTAGATGTACAGAAATAAAATTGAGAGATAATTAGATAAGAAAAATCAAAATTTATATATATTTGATAAGTATGATTAATTTTATGATAGTTAAGATAAACTCGAATATAATTTTAATTTTTTATTAAATTTTTTAAAAAATATATTTATGCTATGTATGCCACAACAAAATAAAATTACTGAAAAATAAAATCATACTCTTATAAATATAATTAGAAGCATAATACATTATTCTATATCTGAATCAATGTAAAAAGAAACTATTATGTATATCTTAAATAATATTATTAATAAATCAATTTCATTAACTTCTTTTGAATTATGAATTGATAAAAAATCTAACTTAAAATATTTATATATTTAAGATTATCCTACAAAAATAAGAATCAATTCACATGAGCAAAAAAAAATATATATATATATATATCCTATTATTCTAAGCATAGGATACAACACTCCTTTTTTTCAATGTTCCTACTTTCAAATTTACTTTGTTATTTTCCTATTCAATTGTGACATTTGAATTGGACTCAAAGAACATAAAAGAGAGCTGAGCAGTAACAGTAAAAGGTAGGCTTCTCGTGAGAAAAGTCCTATTTGAGTTCGTTCAGGTGTTTTGTGTTAGCAGATTTAGATATGTATTGGAACATGGGGCTAAAACCAAAAACCTGCCTTCTTATATATGCACGAGCACAAATCCACATGGACACAAATATGTGCGTTGCATTGCACACGCATAAATAAATACGGGACACAAACATATGCATAATACACGACAAGCCCTATTTGAGTTCATTTAGGTGTTTTGTGTTAGCAGATTTAGATATGTATTGGAACATGGGGCTAAAACCAAAAACCTGCCTTCTTATATATGCACGAGCACAAATCCACATGGACACAAATATGTGCGTTGCATTGCACACGCATAAATAAATACGGACACAAACATATGCATAATACACGACAAGCCCTATTTGAGTTCATTTAGGTGTTTTGTGTTAGCAGATTTAGATATGTATTGGAACATGGGGCTAAAACCAAAAACCTGCCTTCTTATATATGTGCTCTGTACCGCACGAGCACAAATCCGTATGGACACAAATATGTGCGTTGCATTGCACACGCATAAATAAATATGGAGTATGGACACAAATATACGCATAATACTTTTTCATGGGAAAAGGCCAATCGAGACTGGACTAACCCAAGCAATAACAAAAATATTTTTAAGGAAAAAAGCGTAGAAACAGCGGCAGAGAGCAGACAGAAACAAGTTGGCATAAGAAAGCATATCTTCTAGATTGTAAATCTGCAGTACTCCCTTCTCTAATGTCCATGACCAAAATCAGCAAGTCAAAGTCCTTACCATTCACAACACAAGCATGTCAAGCAACAAGATGTGATGGCACATTCCGGTCTGCTTCCATCAAGCTCTCTTCCTAATTGTCCAGCCCTCGTTTTGAACTCGATGTAGCCCTAAGAGAAAAATGGTTAGACATCAGATTACAGATATGCATAGTCGTTTCGATGCGCTGCGGTCTCAAAGTTTGTATGTACCAGGTTTTACAGTTTATGGAGGTAAAGCAATATATAACAGCATGTTATTCTCCAGATTATTAAGATGTCTCGGATAATAATAATAATAAAAAAAAGACTGCAGAACAGAATCAATTAGTTTGTACCAGCACAACGAATACAAAAATCTACACAAACGATAGAAAGATTGAAATGATGTCAATCCATCCGAAATCGTGACCTCTTGTAACCTAAATTAGGATGTAGTTTATGTTTTTGGCAACTTGACTTGGTTTCCATACAAGAAAAATGATATATGGATGCAAACTTAAACATGCTCTTCCGTATATAAGATAAGCTCAGGAAAAGCTTTAACTTTCAGCAAACAGGGAAAATTAGTGTCGATCAAAAGCAAAAATTCCAACTAAGATTGTAAAACTGGCAAAGAATTAATTATATGACCACACAGAAGACTTTGAATACCCTTTTTGTATAGAATAATAGCATAGCTTTAGGAAAAGAAAATAGCATCATATCACGACGTAGACCGATGACAATTTAATCAACATATAATAACCGGATGCAAGATTGCATCAGGAACTAACCAGAGAGAAAAGTTCTTCCGAGAGGCAAAATGTACACAACATATAAGGAGACACCAAAAACAGGAGATTAATCATTAGCAAAACCAAAAAGATCATAACAACAAAGTACCACATGAAAGACTTCAACTGAATAGTTCTCATTCCAATCCTTCCACTCTGCTTCGTAACTCAGAAATCCGGCCTTCCTGTCAAAAGTCAGAATAACTATCTTCAATAAAAAGCATCATAATCCCTAGAAAGGGAACCTGATCATGTCAACCACATGCAGATGCAAGTAAAGAAGGATGATGCAGATGAATTCTAAAATGAGGATGATGATAACAAATAGGATCTCAATTACTATAAAAAGAAACTAGGTCACTGCTGGGTGCATCCGGCAGCAAAACATGCAAACATGCAAACAACAGAAACTAAAGTGAAAATGACGGGAACAATGAAGTAGAAGTTAAATGACAATAGCAACTAAGTTTCAAATCCCAACATATTGAGATGGCTGCATGAACCTGTTACCACCATTTTCCTCTATGAAGCCACTTCCTCCAAATAAAGGAAAGGTCATATATCCTCATTGCTTCTATAATGTTTTCGCTGGCCTTCATCTCTTCTCATGACATCCCAAACATACACCATCTGTCGGTGCTGGTAACCATCGCCTGAAGCAACTGTAACTTAGCACTATTGCAACCATTTTTCATTAAATATCTCCTATTTGCACTAAACATATAAGTCAGACAACCTGATCTCACCTACCAAACACTATCAATATATTTCCAATCTGCACAGATTCCATAGAAAGTCATAATAACTGTATTCTACACGAGTCCAGGTACTTAACATGGTAAAGAAAGTTAACCAAGTTCTTTTCCACAGCTCTACTGATCTTTCACGAAACAATCAAGTTCTTCATTACTTCAAAGTCTTCTTTCCTATTCTCCTAATTGCCTAGACCAAGTTGGTTAGACACCTAGCTTCCACAATTAAGTGTTTTCTGTGGCAACAAATGATTTCACTAAACAATAAAGTTCATGCAACAATCAAGTTCACTAAACAATTAAGTACTTTCTGTAGCAAATAAATGATTTAAGTACATTTATACATGGAAAAAAGATTGGCTATAGAAAATGAGCAATGCATGTTACAAATTGCATCTATTACGAAGGCAAAAATTTAAATTCCAAATAACTAGTTTGAAGAATGGCCACTGGCAATTGGTTCATGGATTAATTAGCTAAAGCAGACTCTGAAGATAGCCAGGGATAGCATGTCCACAGAATTGTTTCCAAGCTACATGTGCTATCGGGAAAAGAAAAGGTCTTAGCTAAATATAAAGTCATCAAGGGAGAAACCCTAGCATGACATCTGCAAACTCGGATACAATTGCTTCTCTTAATCACTAGATTTTTTTTCACCTGAATTATTGGAGGAGACCTTGCAATGTGAACTACTTAAAACACAACCAAGGTATACCGACTGACTGAACAAAGAATCAACCAGAAATTGTGATTTCTCAAAGGTATGACAGTAAATTGATTTAAGATACTAACTCAGAGATCTCAAGTGAAGTTGCTCAAAGTAAAAGAAGAAGGCATAAGCACGACCTGCTCAAGAATTCTGGCTGAACTCTCCTCCACAAGCCTGGCCAAACTTTCGAGCTTAAGTAGCATCTTTCCATACAAATCCTCCAATTCTGAGGTGTATCCTGTGGCCGCAGGCCCAACAAGCCTCTCCAATGTCTCTGCCCCAAACCCCCCTGTCGACGAATCCAGCAAATGCTGCTCCCTGGCCAACTCCTGGAGACGGTTCAAGCTCTCTCCCCCTCCTCTCTTGTTCCCCATCTCCCGTTCTCCCTCCTCCGGGCCCCTCAGCTGACACGGCATCCATGGGAAGGCTGACACCGGAGAGAAGGAGCTGTACTGCGCTCTGAACGCTGGCCCCACATTGACGATGTCCAGAGATCTCGGCTCGAGGACACCGCCGCCGCCGCCGCCGGCCCTCAGGCGAAGGGCGAAGGCCCTGTACTCGTGGGTGTGGACCGCTTGGTTTCCGGTGGTCGAGGAGGACAGGAGGAGGAAGATGGAAGGCCGATGGGGAAGATCGAGGGACTCAAGCGAGCGATCAGGAGGGGCGTTAGTATCGAGGAGATCTGGGGTTCGAAAGAGGGAAAGGGAGACGGCGCGCTCCCGCATGGAGGGGCGGAGAGGGGATCGGCGGCGGCCGGAGAACCATCCAAGCAGGGAGGCGGCGGGGTGACCGGATGAGGAGGCGGCGTTGCGGAGAGAGGGGGATATGAGACGGCCTAGGGCGTCGTAGAAGGAGGCGCGGGAGGCGAGGGAAAGGTGGCCGGTTATGGTGGCGGCGAGGGGGTTGTTGGCGGCGGCGGCGGCGGATCCGGCGGAAGAGTTGGGGGAACCATGGCCGCCGCCGTCGTCGTCTCGAGGGTCAGGAGGGGGGAGGCGACTGACGTGGCCGAATAGGAGGCCGTCGATATCGCTAGGGGAGGAGGCGAACCGTTCGATGACGGAGGCGAGGGCGGGACCGGAGATGGAGATCTTGGAAAAGTGCGGGTGGCCGTCGCCGTCGGGTGTGGCGGCGGCGGCGGCCATGGCGATCGGAAGCGGACGACAGACTACCGTGGGTGCGATCGAGGCGGTGGCATGGTTGGAAACGGAAGCCCAAACAGTCTCCCCCACACAAAACACAGGTCGGCGCTGCGTTTTTGTTGTACAGTCTATTTTTCCTTCTTTTTTAGTTTAGTTTTTTATTGGAGAAGCGTCGAGTGCTTTGCGTTCTCGGATCGGCGCTTTGTTACCCGCATTGAGTACCGGACTTCTGATTGGCTAATAGAAGTGCAGCATCGGTTGGGTAGCACGTCTCTTCCCAAAAGACGAATGATTTTTTTTATATTTTTAAAAATATTTTTAAAAAAAGCTTCTCATTTTCTCCGACTTCTCATAGCATTTTTAGAAATAAAAAGCTCTATTTTTTCTCCACCATAGCAATGTACAGATCTTTTACAAAGTGAAGAGGAAAAATATTGTTAAACACTTGTATCAACCCAACGTAGTTCGAACTTATATATATAGGATTGTCTAAAGTATCTTTATCGTAAAAATGTCTGAGTTCTTGAAGTGCTTTTTACATAAAAATCGAGGTCGAAAAGATTTTCTAACCCGATCTCTCCAATACTTAAGTTAGTAACTTGAAATGTATAAGTACGAACGCGAATAGTTAGAAAAAATAAGCTTTCTTCTTGTTATGTTGAAGAGTTGAAGATAAGCAATTATACATGATCATAAAGAGGTAGAATATTTCATGAAATATTATATGGGAAGACACTCTCTAGTCACCCCTAATGGTTTTCTTTTGGGCTCGTCCACGTAGGTGATAAAAGAGGGGGTAATCCTGAACCGCTTGCCTTAAACCTATTTTGGATTCTTGTTCATGTGAGCAGACGGGTGAGAGGTGACTTGGGTCCTTTCCCTCCATCAAATGATAGTTATGTGTTGGATGATGATTAGCTAATAGTATACTTCTTATCATTTATGTGCCCCCCCCACTTTCCCTCCATCAAATGATAATTATGTGTTGGATGATGATTAGCTAATAATATATTTCTCGTCATTTATGCACCCCCGCCCCCCCACACAAAGCGTGCTTCGAAGTGCGATGTTTAGTTCATTCAACATAAGCACGTTCGAGATTGCCTCTCCATCGTTGCTTGCTGGTGGCGATCCATTACTAATATATCCCTCATGGCATCAAAGGGTGCAGGTTGGTTAGGCGGGGTTGGGTTTTTCAACTTTCTCATCTCTTCATGAACTTCACGCCTCGGATGGAGGTGGGAGTTAACTTTATCGACCTCCACACCTTGGACTGAGGTAGGGTTGCCCCTCTCGACCTCCACACCTCGTGCACATTTTGGCTTGTACCTTCGTCGTGGTAGATTTCTCTTCATACAGGTTCGGTTTTCTTGACTCACATGCTTCGGGCATATTTTTCCTTATGATTCCGTCATGACGGATTTCTCTTCATGCTGGTCGGGTTTTCTCGAGTCCTATGCCTCGAGCATACTTTGCCTTGTGCTTCTATTGTGACGGACTTCTCCTTAAGTAGATTAGGTTTTTCCTGACTTATGCATCTTATGCACATTTTGTCTTGTGCCTCTACCATGATATATTTTTTTTCATGCGAGTTAAGTCTTCCTGACTCACGTGCCTCTAACATGTTTTGCCTTATACCTCTACTATGGTAAATTTTTTCTCACATGAGTTAGGTTTTTTTAACTTATATGCCTTAAGTACATTTGGCCTTGTGCCTTTGTCATGACAGATTTCTTCTCTTGCAGATTAAGTTTTCTTGACTTACATGCCTCGAACATATTTTACCTTGTTATATTATAATAAATTTTAATGCTTTTCGAGTCCTTCATCTATTGGTGTCCCTTTGGAATTGTCCCGAAGGGACACTTGTCTTAATCATAAGAGAGAGAGAGAGAGAGAGAGAGAGAGATTGGCTCCCTTCTTATGAATCTCCCATTATCACGTGAGATGAGACTCATTCTTCTAATTTAAACTCTAAAGCCTTCTACTTCACCTCCATGACCTCCTTATAAGCCTTCTCTACCTCACCTCGGTTCCTGGTTCCTTGCAGGATGAGTCGATCCCTTATAGTCTCAACATCAATTTTGCAATAAATCAGTCTTCCACCATCCTACTTTTTCACATCTTTAGGTCAAAATATCTTTTCTTACTCGCATAAGCTCCTCCTGATCTCCTGGTCACCAAACAATCAAGGTTCGTGCTACGTCTTTGGACAACCAAAGGGCAGAGAAGGTCCCAACCTCCCCTATTTCGTGAGAGACCATGTTTGCATGATTATGATTCAATGGTAAGTATATCACTCTTGGAGCACTTGTGAATTTGATATTTTATCTCGATCGAGTTTGATTTACATGACACGATCATTGTTCATTCAACCCCATATTAAGGTCTTTTTAATCTTGTGATGCTCTTAAGACGATACTTTGACTCCCGCTTTACTCGATGATAATATGTTGCTTCGAATGGTGAAAGATATCATCAACTTAAATGACGTGTAACTCATAACGTTATTTAATTATATTTATTGAAGAATACTAATGTGTTAGTATTACTTCAACCCATAAATATTTTATTATTTATTTTTGACCGTGCGAAAAAGCGGAGCGGGGAGAAAGTTTGGCCAGCGTTCAGGGCGCAGTACGGCTCCGGCCGGAGGAGGGAGAATGGGAGAATGGGAGATGGGGAAAAAGAGAGGAGTTTGAACCGTCTCCGGGAGTCGGCCAGGGAGCAGCACTTGCTGGATTCGTCGACAGGGGGGGTTTGGGGCAGAGAGGATTAGAGAGGCTTGTTGGGCCTTGCGGCCACCGGGTACACCTCAGAATTGGAGGATTTGTATGGAAAGAAGCTACATGAACTCGGAAGTTTGGTCAGAATTCTTGAGCAGGTCGTGCTTATGCCTTCTTCTTATACTTTGAGCAACTTCTCTCAGTTAGTATCTTAGATCAATTTATTGTCACACCTTTGAGAAATCGCAATTTCCTATAATTCAGGTGAAAAAAAAATCTAGTGATCAAGCGAAGCAATTGTATCAGAGTTTGCGGATGTTGTGCTAAGGTTTCTCCCTTTATGACTTTGTATTTGGCTAAGACTTTTTCTTTTCCCGAGGGCACACGTAGCTTGGCAACGATTCCGTGGACATGCTATGAGCTAAACAATTCCTCAAACTAGTTATTTGGACTTTAAATTGCTGACTTCCTAATAGATACAATTTGTAACAAGCATTGTCCATTTTCTACACCCATTGGTTTTTCTTCCATGTATAAATGCACTTGGAGTTTGCCTGAATTCATTTGTTGCTGCAGAAAGTGCTCAATTGTTACCAGCATCCTCATTTTAGAATTCATCTACATCATCCTATCCTTCTTTACTTGTATCTACATGTGGCTGACATGATCAGGTTCCCCCTTTAGGGATTATGATGCTTTTTATTAAAGATAGTTATTCTGACTTTTGACAGGAAGGCCAAATTTCTGAATTGGAATGACAACCTTTCAGTTGAAGTCTTTCATGTGGTGCTTTGGGGTTATGTTCCATGTATCATTTTTTCTTGCATGGAAACCAAGTCAAGTCGCCAAAAACATAAACTACAGGCTAATTTACGTTCCATGAGGCCACGATTTCATATGGATTGACATCATTGAAATCTTCCTATCGTTTGTGTAGATTTTTGTATTCGTTGTGCTGGTACAAACTAATTGATTCTGTTATGTATTCTAATTTTAATTTTTATTTTGTTTCCGAGACATCTTAATAATAATCTGGATAATAACATCTTGTTGCTTGACGTGCTTGTGTTGTGAATGGTGATAGAGGAAATCCCAGGATCACTTACGACAGCAGACATGTCAGCATAAAAGTATTCCACATGTATCGTCATGTCATACCCTCCGTCTCGGGTCGGACGAGACGGCACCCACAGGACAACCATTGCCGAATCACCGGAATGGTGACGCATGGAGCAGGCCACCCCCAAGATCTCGAAGCGACGTCGCACAGCCCCGAGATCCCGAGGCGGCACTGCTCAGCCCTCGAGATCCCGGAGCGGCAATGTACAACGCCGATCTACTCAGTGCCGCCCTGTACGACCTCGTCGGCATCCAGGCCAAGGTATGCCTCGAGACGCGCCTATATAACCCCTACCCGGCTTCAGGGCAGGAAAAGGACTTTCCACTGACTTGAGCGTCGGAGGGGCCACGTCGGAAGAATCCCGACCCAAGTTTGTTTTCAGGAGCTGAGCCCGTGGCGCGCCGAGGACCGCCTCGACGGAAAGCAACAACCGGACATCCCTGGACATCGAAGACTGAACAAAGCCAGCCCGACACGTCACTCGGTGGCCGCATCCGTTCCATAACAAATGGCAAGGACTTTGACTTGCCGATTTTGGTCATGGACATTAGAGAAGGGAGTACTGCAGATTTACCATCTAGAAGATGCTTTCTCACGCCAATTTGTTTCTGTTTGCTCTCTGCTGCTGCTTCTTCGCTTTTGTCCCAAAAATATTGTATCTTCTAATAGCACTATAGTAAGTCAGCTGTAGAAGAAATCCATGTTATGTAGTTCTCAGAGGGGGGACCTGTATAAAGCCGAAAGGAGAGGAGAACACCATGGCCGATGAGGTGAGGCTCAAATCACAATGGCCGAGCAAAAGCACCGTCTCCCCACCGCCTTCAGCCCCGTCTCACGCCACCCGCTGTCCTCTCTGTAGCATTCCACCTGCCATCGTATCTCTGACCGTTTAACACTTGGAACCCTGAAACATGGAGAAGGAAGGAAGGGGCAGACACAGCATTACCGTGTCCAAGACGACCCTTCCATCCTTGACACCACCGATCACGTATATGGAACCTCCAAGAACAGTCGTTGCAGCATAACCCCTGACAGCCTTCATCGGCTCGACTATCGCCCAGGAGGACATGCGAGGCTCGTAAGTTTCGACGCTTGAAACCATCTCTTCCCCATCGTAACCCCCGATCGCATATCTGAGAACAGGAGACTAAGCTTAGAGAGCAGTCCCGCTTTAGAGTGGCGATGGTAAGGGGTGTAAACTTACAGCTTCCCCTTCAGTGCTGCCGCCGAATGACAACCTCTTGGCCGGTTCATGTCTGCCATCTTGGTCCAGTGGCCCTCCCGGGGATCAAATCTCTCAGCTGACCTGAGAATATTACCTGAGAGCTTGAGCAGGCATGCACAATATAGTATTTATCATACAATTTTGTCGATCTCGGACCATAAATGATTGCCTTTTTCCCACACACAAAAAAAAAAAAATCACACATCTATTTTCGTGACAATTACCAAAGGAATGCTAGGCTGCTTTACAGTTCATCAGCTGGTAAGACCATTAATATCCCATGTGGAATGTGCCATTGACATGATACTCCTAGAATGAGAACTCTTGAGCTTATTCTTGACTAGAAATACTGTGTGCACTGTCTCATCTTATATTTTTAATGATGGCTTCCATGCTAATATTCTGATAATGTTCATATGTGCCTGGATGAATGTTAGAGCTTTCTATCTTAAACTCTCTGCAGGAAAATATACAAATGAAGGGTATAATCTTACTTCAAGTATTCATGTCCACTGTAGCCACCACAGGCATAAATGACACCTTGGAGTTCTGTTGCCGCAGGAGCAAATCGCTGAAAGAACATGATGAAAGAATTTGAATATGAAGAAGATGAATGTAATGCAAATGACTTTTGGATGCAGAAATTTTATGCTCAAGTACAACTAAGTTTGACAGTCGGCAGCTATACATAGAAAGCAGAAAAGAAGTGTTCAATTTCTAATCTCCAAGAGGTTTAACTTCCAGAAGCATGGAGGTTTTCAGCTGGCCTCCACAGTAACAAATGTCAGCATTCCACCGCAAGAGAGACGGCTTAAAGCCGCGTAACCTTCCCCATGAAAGGTGGTCGAGGTCACAAGGCCAGGATGCATTGCCGCAATGCTGAGGCGGTCCCTTCAAAGCCGTAACCAACAAAACCCAGAAGCAAAGAAATCACACACTAACCAGTGTGGTTCTGAGGTTAAACATCAGTTTGATGCTCTAAGCCCACTCCACCTGTACTAGTTTTGGGGTGATGTGCCTGAAGCTTTACTTATATTTAATCCTTGAACTGCAGGCTGTGAAAGGATCAGATGCCACCTAAGTCCTAAGTGTAGTGCTAGAATGTACAACTTCAATGGAGAAGTTGCAAGGACAAGATGATCACCAAAGAAAGGAACACCAAGAACTCAAGATCTGACCATGACAACAAGGCAGTTGTAGGTAGAATACATCAATAAAAAACAATGGAATAATAAAAAGAAGTATAAATTCAGTCGTAACAGCAAAAATCCAGTAACCCGAGATCAAATAATTGTCAAACAAAAGAAATCAACGCCAGTAACATACCAAATACACAAAAGCACATTAGATTAACACTTCGCAAGGTGCTGAAATTTCAGACAAGTGAAATAATGAAGATGCATATATGATTTAGTGCTGCAATTTTGTGGATTTGCATGAATTGATGGAACAGATAATATGGCATGGATGAAAAAGACGGCAAAAGAAGAAAGAACTAGTGAAAAAACCATGAGATCTGCCATGCATGCAGATGCAGCAGCACCTGCATTCACCCACCTTCAACTAAATCATCCATGAAGTTTTGCAATTACAAATACCTTCATAAGCATTGATTGGCTGTTGATCCACCTTCCCAGTGCTGGATCAAACATCTCAACATTGGAGAAACACTGAACTCCATCTCCTCCACCAATGGCATATATCTTGCTGTTCAACGTAGAACCAGCTAGACTTCCTTTCTTATGAATTAAAGGGGGACATAAGACCCATTCATCGTTCCTTGGATTGTAACGCTCAACTTCAAGAAAAGGAAATCAGTCAGTATAAAAAATATATGGTCACAAAAAGTAGATATTGACCCACATGCGTACAAAGTACCTGTGTCATACCAAGAAGTGCCATCACCACCACCGAAAACATAGATGTTGCCATCTAATGCAACAGCAGATGCATAAGAGCGGGCATAGTTCATACACTCGAGAGGAGTTAACGAGTCCAATGATGGTGAAAAAGAGTCTAATGCTGACAGGCAGGAGAAGCCATTGAAACCTCCAACGATGTAAATGACATCCTCTGAACCCAAACGTTCCTCAACAAATTTGTTCATTGAATCATCAAGAGCCACAGAAGGACCTATCTTTGATTCTAGCTCCTTGACACGATTGTTCAATTGTTGCATTCTTCTTCCAGAGTCGAAAACCAGATCTCTTAATCGCTGCATTTCTCGGTCTGATTCAACCTGAATCACAGGGCAGATCAGACTATGGATTAATCAGAATGCTTTGAAGTAAATAAGTCAGTCAAGGATGACATGTCCAGAAGAGAAAATTTATGGTAATTATATCACTTATCAACAGATTCTTTATGGCTACAAATAATGGTGACATGCAAAATGCAAGTGCTAAGAAACCTTGTGTGCATGAGCCTCAAACAGCTGATTATCCATCATACGAGGCAATCAATGACCAAGTCAGTTTGAGCCCATCTGTTTGGCCAAATGCATGTGAGGCTAAGCAAAGTTAGCACAACCAAGGCTTCCTAGCATGCATCTGAGCAGACGGTTGAAACATATGACTAAGAAAGCAAAAAATACATGGACCTGCAAAAACAATTAATGCAGCAGAGTAAATAGACTCCTTTTCAGTTATATGATGTAGTAACTAAGCTCTAGAAACATACTAGCTGCGCTTTCATAAAGATGCCATATACATTCACAGAAGCAGTAGGTGATGCATGAACGTTGAAAAGTCAAGCTGGGTAGAGGAACCAGATTAGAGTGTGTAAAGAACCCAAATCCTTGAGAATAAAAAGTTCTAATAAACAAATGAAGTGCTCGAACAATGGGGTCATTCTGGAGAAGAACATATAACAATCTCATTTTCTTAAATTTGGAAATAAAGTCAAACATATGCAAGTCCCAATGTGCATCAGGTTTTATCTACTTTGTTAAGAAATGCAGCTGCAATGCTAGAGCTTGAGCCATGAAAGTTCGATCTAAAACTATGGAACTCTTCTTAAGAGTCCTAGATGCATATTTGCAAAATTAAATCACAGCTAAACCACCACAGCAAATTGAAAACTTTCTAGCGCTAGTTGTTTGTATTCAAATACAGAATAGAAAATCAATGTCTGTATTCAAATAAATGAGAGAAAGAAAGAACCTGCTTCTTCTCTAAATTTTCTGCCCGTGCTTTCAGCTCACAGATGACTTGCATCAACTGTGCGTACACATTAGAAGTGGGAAATAAATTAGGGCATGGCAATGTACTAAGGTTACCACTAGCAGTGGGATTATCTACTCTAAAGTTTTTAACTTCATTACCTCATTATTTTCATGAAATGGCTTGGGGATAGTCTCATCATCTTCCTTCTCGGCAGAAGCAGTGTACCTCCCTAAAACCTGTTCAGCATACTCTTCCATTTCGCCAGAGATAATATTGTCTCTGCAATCATTGGCAGACTGAGTTGAGCACTGAGAATCAGCAGGCATCCTTCTAAGGTTAAGTAAAACTGTTTCAACCTGGGGTTCAGATGCCTCATTGCCAACCTCATGTTCCTGCAACTTGTGCTCTGGATCCATACAAGTGCTTGCATCTACATTCATTACTTGCATATTTTCCACTGCCCATGCTTCCCAATCTGACACTGTCTCCACATTTTCCATATTTTCAATGGCACTACATGATGTTTTACTTGAAACACCATGGTTGCTATCTTCATCACCACAAGAAAGTGACAGAAAGTTGTTCTTATCAACCAAATTAACAGGCATATCAAAATCCTTTTTTGATACACACGCCTCAGCATATGTGCATCTACTGCTGCTAGTTTCCTTTGAAAAGGTGGTTGTTGATGCTGGTAAAGCAAGACGATCTGCTCTGGTGTTGGTATGTGAAGGTAAAGGTACAAAATGTGCAATTAAAGCACTTGTCTGTGCATGGTCAAGCTCAAACCAGAAGTGTTGTGGATTATAGTAATTATCTTCTATTATCTTTTTGAACTGATTCTCAGTAAGTGGCACGCAATTTGTCTTGATACGAATTGAAACCTTGGAAAAAAAGGGATACATATGTCAGATAGAACTGAACAACTTTACATGGTCAAAACTATGCTAACACAACAAAAATCAAAATACCCTTTGACATGTGAAAGAGTTTGCTTTAGGACAATACCTGTGCAGGAAATGGAGTCCTTTTGTTGCTACCATCAGTCCATGCGTATGAGTTGGTGTTCAACTGACCATGACTTGCAGCCTCAAAGATGCCATGTAACTTCCTGTCACTATAATTAAACAGAAACAGGGGTAGGCCTTCTTCAATATTTCTGACATAGATGAAGTGTGTTGAGGGTAAACCTGTCAGAACTTAAAGTTAAAAAGATTCACTTATAAGGCTTGCTCCATGTTAAAAAGCATAGATTACAAAAAGAAAATGCAAAACAGTTATCATGTAAACAACGTACTAAAGCATAGATGACCAAAAATATTGCAAAAAATTTATTGCACAAAACAATGTGCGATCTGACTTTTTTAGTCACAAAGGTTTCTGCAGTTACAACAAAAAAAAAAAAAAAGGAAAACTGGGAAAAGCTTATACATTACAAGTAAAGCAAGATAAGATATATTAACAAGAAAAGATCAGATTGATAGCTTGCAAATATGAGTTTATACACATAAACAGACCAAATATATTCTTCGACAGGCATTCCTCCATCGTTTTGTGTTTACAGCCAAAGATCACTCCTCCCAGATCACTCTTGTGCAAGTTCCTTGTTGAAACAGTGCGGTTAAAAGACATTGCAGTTCTCCCCAAAAAGTTGTATAACTGTTGTCTCTTTTGTTGCGCCATTCTGCTATTTTGAAAAGCAGAGAAAAAAGATTATCATTTTTCAGGAAAAGCATGAAATAATGTATTGGGATTATCACATTCAAAACAGTCATTTCGGATTAGAAAAAACAATATGCCCATATCTGGATGATCTTCACCGACATAATGTATACAATTTTAAACCTGAGGTTTCACACTTTTCATATCAAATCGGTAAGTACATATATAGTAGAAAAAGGAAAAACACTGCCACTTCTCATAGTCATAGGGTGTATGATATGCTTATGTATTACGGGCAATGGAAATCTTAAGATGATGCAGATATCATATCACCTAAAAAGAGTACCTTAAGCGCATCATTCCAAATTAGTAAGAAAATACAGTCAGAATCATTAAACAAACTCAATAAACTAAGAGCAAATAATGCATGTTATAAAGTAAAGAAAAGATAAATGATTCAATTATGGAAGGTTATACCTTTTACAGCACGCCTGGGAATCAAATTAGATACCAGCCGTGGTAAATACATTCACCTAGAATTAAAAACTAGAACCCTCTTGCCTAATTGTTTTATAAAACGTGTGTTCCCTGTAATTCTAAAGCTTTTAAGCTAACATCTTTGCATTTTCCCCCTTATTCGCACAAAAAAAAAGGAAGAACATGAGAAACCTGCTCGAAAATTCATGATGAAAGAATGGTACAAACTTCGTGATAGGATCAAAGCTAAAACCCACAATCGTCCACCTAGACAGACCCTTCCTTCCAATCGCACAAATGCTATGAACATCTCCGCACCCCAAAAACCCAAACAAACCCATCCGATTCCCACACCACAACAAGAAAGCAATGACAAGCACTGAGGGTAGACGAAGAAGAAAGAACGGATACCTGCGACGCGTCTAGAGGACTCGCAACACTGCTCTGCAGGAAACACAAAACAAAGAAGGGTTTACCGCAGGAGAGAAGCAATGGACGGGTTATATGGTGAGAAAGAGAGCGCGGGTTTCAAGAGAGAGAGGGGCGAGACGAAGAAGAAAGGAATGAGCCGAAGGAGAGAGAGAGAGAGACAGAGAGAGGGAGTGACGACGCCGAACGAGAAGGGGAAATATTAATTGCTCCCTCGTCGCCAACCCAATTGAATCATCGGCGGGTCCCACCGTGACGGTTCCAACGACTTCACCCTAACTTAGGTTTCGTAGGTGGGTAGGACCACGTAATTAGAGTTTCCCCGGTCGAAGCACGGCTGGTGAGATTAAAACCGATGCTTCGCCCCCGCTACTCGTAAGTTCCATACCCGTCGCAGTGACGGGAACCGGAAATGTTCCTTCGGTTGGGCCCACATTGGGCGAATTGTTTCCCTTTTTCATATTAGTCCCTCGTAATTTTAATAACTTTATATTTTAGAAAATGTCACCAAAAAAATACATTGAGATTAGTGCTAGATGAATCTTTTAAAACCATAGGCTACGTATTAATCATGGAAAAATATTATAATTTTTATTAGTTGTAGGCATATTATAAACAGTAATAAACAGCATGTGAAGGTGTCTGATAAGTTATTTGCATAATTCACTAATTCTGGTAAATTTTATGCCTCCTTAGGAAATGAGATATCTTCAAACCATAGAGATAAAGCAATCCAAGCCGTTTTAAGATCATGATAACATGTTTTTTCTTATCCTAATTCCATCTGGAGTTTCCTCTTCTCCATCCTCTGTTTTTTTTTTTTTTAATCTTGTGTGGCTGCCAAATTACTTAAGATTTTAAAACCGATCTGACTTCGATTGAGTTTGATAATTCAATCCAACTGCAATTTGATTTCTAACCATGAAATCAACAAATAGATTGAGATCAAATCGACCTTTCTATTAGGAACTGCAGAATGCAACACGGATGATGTTGAGCTTCCTGTTCCAACACATTCTGAGAACGAAGAACGTCAAGAAGATAACACCAATGACGATGAACAATGCACATTATTGGCATCAGCAAACTTGTGTGGGCATTGGTAGTCTGACAAAAAGGATAACCCCAAAATATCCATAAGCTGTCAATACGATATATATCAAACTATATCAAGCAATACACGAAGGACATACCGATATATCATCCATGTCACAGAGACAGCCACTGTTAATTAACCTCATTTGGTTTGCTGCAGAAATAGGGCAACAATTGACTTTGATATGCAATCGAAGTCGAACCTACCGAAATAGTTATAAAATCCAAGAAACCTTGTTATGCTACAATTCATGATCTTGTGGCAAGAACTCTGCTAGAATATAATAGCAATCAAGAATTCCTAGATTTACTTTGGATAACCTACATACATAATAAAAAAACATACATGTCACCAATTGAAATTGAACAGGCCACAACCTTGGTTTGTTTTACTCCCATGTAGCGCTTTAGCTGGTGCAGGAGGAGGAGCTAACTGGAGACAGAATACAGATTGAACAAGAGGAAAGAAGAATAAAACAAAGGGGATATTATTCACATGATGGTATGCATTGGTTAAAAATGGGGCTTCCTGGCTGCACTACTTCAGCTTTAATCAGACTTGTCACTTTGTAGACCATGCTCTTGTGCAACCGCATCTTGCATATTTTAGCTTGAGATGTATGCTAGGAGAGCTCCAGAATTTCCAGGTGATGATTAGTACTCAGCAGTCACTCCAACCATCTCCACCATCTTCTTCATCACTTCCCACCATTGCCTATTCCAAGGGAAGATGCATGATTCGTAGGCAGAAGAACAAAAGACAGAAGCTGTTCAGAATCAACTTGTCTATTATAGAGACCAACCTGGCGTAGTGCATTTGCCTTCTCTAAGATGGCAGCAACTTTAATATTTGTCGAGTGGCCCTTGTTGTTTGGCTTTGAAAGGACTGCTGGTTTCAGACTGAATGACTGAAAGAAAAAAAAAATGGACTCTTGATATCAAACAGAGGTCTCTAAAGCAAAAACAATTTTATATTATCAGAAGCATACCGACCTTGTTTCTTATCTGCTCCAGTAACTCATCTCTCTCATCTGCCTTAGGTTTATTGGAGGGCTTCATATGCTCTGATACCTTCCTCAACTGCAAAATATTGGACTCTAGCAC
This sequence comes from Musa beccarii, assembly GCA_024322285.1. NCBI lineage: Eukaryota > Viridiplantae > Streptophyta > Magnoliopsida > Zingiberales > Musaceae > Musa > Musa beccarii. The sequence continues at coordinate 42,293,694 of CM044397.1, forward strand.
TGCATCCTTTTTATCTACCTTTGACTCATTTGAAGGCTTAGCTTGCTCCGGCACCTTTCTTAACTGCAAGATGAAAAGGAAAGGAGGGAAAAAGGATAAAGGATAAAGTGAATGTTAACTCTTGCCGCCAAAGAAATGGAAATATAAGTAGTTGTTACACCACACAAGTATTACCGTGCTTCTGTCATGGGCAGCAACAGCTTCTATCAGTGGATTTCTGGGACGATTACGTATGGAACGGGGTTTAATGCTAAGCCATTCATCTTCTCTTGTGGGTACAACACCAAATGGCGTGGAATGACTCCCTTCCAAAGAATATACATAGCCAGGTTGAGGCATCTCCAATCTTGAAAAGAGTGAGAGATCTGATGACTTCAGAAGGTGTGCATTCTCACCTCCAAAATCTCCATGATTACGGTGATGGTTATAATCTTCTAAAGTAGATTCGAACAAAAATAAATTCTGAGGCTGGATCGCTTCTGTTTCCAAATTTAGGTAATTTTGCTCAGAATAATGAGATTTCTCCAAGTCTGAACCTGGCCACAGCTGACTAATCTGAAATCTGTTATCTGGTCCGGGCTGAACTTTTTCTTCCTGCTGAGAAATTTGGCTTTCCAATATAGGAAGCGCTGTAAATGAATCTGCCAGAGGTAATCTTAATCCCTCTTGTGCTTCAGAAGCATGCATATTCTTCTCATAGACTAAAGATGATGATATCAATGACAATGAATTCGATGAATGCACAAGGTTCCCCTCTAGACATTGAGCATCAGGCTGATGAAATCTCATATCTGGTACAGGCCAAACTTTTTCTTCCTGCAATGCAGAATGCTGAGAGATTGGGCTTTCCAATATAGGAAGCGGTGTAAATGAATCTGCCAGAGGTAATCTTAATCCCTCTTGTGCTTCAGGAGCATGTATATTCTTCTCATAGACTAAAGATGATGATATCAATGACAATGAATTTGATGAATGCACAAGGTTCCCCTCTAGACATTGAGCATCAGGCTGATGGCTCTGATCAACAACAATTGGTGGTAGTTCAGACAAACCGGATTGTGATGTGATAAGTTTGTTTGCTGGCTTCATGTCTGATGGTGTCACAAATGGGTTTGTTACAGCCAAAGACGCAGATGAATTTGCATTTGGCAATAGGGAGCTCACTTGAATCTTTTGAGTTCTCCATTGAAGAGGGGGGAGTGGGGGAAGTGGGGGTGGTTCTTCAGAATTCTGTGAAGGAAAGCACGAAGTTGATTCATCTGACTGCAGTTCAGAGGATAGTATTGATGTACTTTCAGTAACAAAAACAACGGAGCCTGGTGAGAGTGAAAACGTCACATCTGAGACATTGGAAGCCATTTGACATGCAGAAATTTCAGAACAGCATTCTGATGAAACAAGTGCTGAACCCAGCTTTTCAGTCATGGTTGTGCTTGATGGCGCTATGTCCAACTCATCACACTTTACATTGCTCATGAAAGCATGATGATTTGGTTCAGGTCCTTCTGATGGTTCTTCATCAGCATCAACAGAGTCAATAGGAATGTCAAGCTCAAAATATTCACCCTTTTGATGTAAAGATTCTAGTTCTACTTCATTGCTGGCTTGCAAGGTAAATGCCTCCTCGGGTAAACTTGCACTTGCATGATCAAGCAATAAGTTGGCCGATAAAGACATCTCTTGTTTTGCACTTTCATGATGACCTTGTTCTGAACATTTTGAACTGAAATCTTGTTTGCTTTCTACAGGATATTCTAGACATGTATCATTGACAAAAGGATGCAGATTCCCATGGACATGCACATTTGGCATCGTATCACAAGTGTCACCATGCAATCCATCATCATTTGCATCAGATGAGTCTTCAACAGGCAATCCATGTGAAGCAACAGGGTCTTGTGCTGATTGTTCTACCCCTGAAAAAACTGTCATGTCTGCTGTGCTTTGTGAATCTAGAGATTTCGCCATCTTCGGACTAAATGTTTCATGGATCTTCATTTGATGCTGATATGAGACCGCAGAATCAATACTGTCTTCTACCAATTGTTGTGGAGGGCCAGATGATTCTTGAGTGTAGACCAGGGAAGAATCATAACTATTAGTCTCATCTTCAGATGCAAAATTTTCAGCTGACATATCTTTGACATCAGTAATCTGTTCAAACCCTTGAACATCACTTTGGAGGTTCTCCTGAATAAACTCATTAGCCAGTTTTAAACTATCGCCAACAAGGACAGGAGAATTGATGACCCTATCGAGAAACGTTTCACTTTCAGCACACAAAGGCACCTGCTCTGTGGAGTTCGTCTTGTGGGACTCTTGAGGTTCTGCTAATTTCACCTTGGGGGATTGTAGGGTTTCGTCAGTGCCCGAAAAATGCTCCAACTGAGGTTGTGGTATTTCAGGCATTACAAGATTGTTTTTTGTCATGTCATCAGTGTCATCACAACCGACTTCTAGATTTTCAACATCAATATTTTCCAATTTTTCTGTGCAATCTTTATCAGTGATGGTGACAATAGCAGGAATAGGAACTGGTGTGCTTTCAGTTGAACATACTTCAGCATCATGATCTGTCAACTGTGGTGACTTCTCTATGCTTGCATTTGAAGGAACTTCAAAAACTTCTGCAAGGCTGCTCTCATATTTTGATTCAGAAAGATAATCAGATATGTCAGATGCAGATGCCATCTCCTCTAAAATTAGCTCAACAGGATTGCACGGAAGATGAGGGTTTTCAGAAATAATGTCATCTTTGCTCCCAACAGATGGGCCTGCCATATTGAATAACACCAAAAAATAAAAAAGTAAAAATGCTAACGTTAAAATGAGTCTCTGAAATACCAACTTGTGCTTCGCTGAAGAAGAAAATAAACAGATCTCTGTTTCACACACAAACTTACCATTCATAGTTTGAACCACACCATCAGTTCCCTTCACATATTCAGAAGATATTTCTACGGTATATTCTTCAGGATACTCTGCATCGTCAGTTCCCTTCAAATAATCAGAAGATGTTTCTATGGTTGATTCTTCAGGATACTGACAAATGTTTATGTCTGAAGCAACATCATGTTGTACATTTATGCTGATATCAGGATCAAAATGAGGGGCAGTTGTTATGATGCTCCTCCCACCTAAACTAGCTGTTGTATCATTTTTGGAGGCAAAAGCTTTGGTTCCTTGATCCATTGAATCCTGCATCTCTTTTTCTGTTGGTGCAGTGATAAACGGTGAACCTTCATTACCATGATCTTCCATGGGTAAAGTTCTAGCTGGTGAAGAGGAAAGGTGGTTAGGCATGTCAAGCATCTCTGTAATGCCTTCTAAAACCAGCTCTTCCACAAGCTCTGGAGGATGACGTATCTCGTAATAACTCCTATTAGAATGAGGCGAGCCTGTCATATCAAACAAATAAAGCACAAAGTAGGTCAGAGTTGTTAATCTATCAAAAGCACAGTATTTACTTGACTAGTTACGAGATAAATCTACCATCTGAGCATTTGATGGTCTCATCTCTTCCTAACTGTGCTTCATGATCAGCTGAAGTGCCGACCTGGTAAGCTTTAACAAATTGCAGTGCATCAAAGCCTTGATGAGGATCACTGCTAATGAGATTAGAAGTTGAGTTTATATCACAAGAATTGCAAGGTTCCTCTCTGACTTCTAATCTCAAAATGGGATTATCAAATGACTTTATATCGCTAGCTCCATCGGATATCATATCAAATGAGTTGGCAACCTGATCATCTGACAAACGTTCTTCACAGTTTTCATCATTGGTTTCACCAAGAAGATATTCTGAATTTGCAGAAGAATTTGAGATGATTTCTTTTTCTTGAGTTGCCGGTGTCTCACTTAAATTACACAGATTACTTGATATTCCACTCTCTAAATTATGGTTCAACCCTATTGACACAATAGATACTGCAGCCATATCCTGTTTTGAAAATTGAGTCAGCAGCTCGTCTAGTGTTTCACTGGTGTAAAAATTCATATCATAAGCTTCCTTTTTTGTAACACCAAGATCTGGTCGATCTTTATTTTCAGAATCTGTTTCTACTTCTGGTTCCATGCTGTTCAGTGCATCCATGAAATTCTCCTGCTCACTACCACCATCTTCAGTCTTATAGCCATTGTTACTGTCTTCTAATTTATGTTCAACATCCACTAATTTATGATCTACCACCTGAACTGATGTGGTTTTCTCAGTACCACTAAGCTCACCATCACAGTTACTGCTTTCTGATTTATTTTCAGCATCAGCAAACTTTTCTTTGTTCTCCACAAAGTTGAAGTTTCTCTGTGGATTTTGCATGTCACCAAGTGGCCCATGAAGTGCTTCTGAAAATTCTTCAGTTCCAGCCTTCCAATGATCAAATTTATATGTTAACTTTACCACTTCTTTGGTAGGGGTCTCGGTAGCACTAACATCTCTAACTAATGGATAGTTTGCTGATACATCCATAACGGTGTCATGCATTACAGAAGTTAATTCACCTGAATCCACTAATTTTATGTTTAAGCTTGAATGCCTTCTACGATTGTCCAAAACAACTTTCTGCTCATCTGAATGCAGTGCAAGAAGACATTTTCTTAAGTTACATCCTTTGCTTCCATTAGTATTATTTGAGTTCCTATATCTCAATCTCACAAGTCTGGTGGCAGATTTACTGGAAACCTGATCGGAAACTGTTGTCTGCGAACTACACAAGACCAAAGATCAAATTACCCAAGAACTGATGCCTATATATTATAATTTGATCACATTGTTAGTACATGAAAGGTAAACTTACGTGGAATCTGCAAGTGGTGACAATAAAGACTCAAGGGTTTGACCTTTTTTCCAGTTTGACCCCTTCTTCTGATTAAAAAAAAACGCAGATTAATGTCTGCATGGCATCATTATAATTTCGGAAGTGAAACAACGGAAAGCAGATAACAGAGAAGAAAATGATGATTCTCTCAGGATACGAAGAACAAGCAATTTGTCATATTTAGAGTTTGTCAACATGACTAATTCTAAGTATTTATTCAAACAACATCAACAATCATCATTCTTAGCTTAACTAGCAAATGTAGGACCCTGCAACTTTTAAGAAGCTCCAGTATGAACTCAAAATTCTCCAATCTAGAAAGGAAATATTTTAAGTTTTCAAATATTTCATTTCCTAATGTTCAATAACAAGACTTCATATACTCTTTGCCCTGTGGATCCATCATTCCAAATCAAGCCTTTAAGTCTGTTCCCGATGAGCTACAATATGACACATATCATTGATTCAATATCTTGTGGATAAAGGGAGAGCCGCTTTTAAGGTCAGACCATTCTGTTTCTTCAACTTAATCATCCTAATAAGAACATACCAACAAAGTAAATAAAGAAACTAAAAAGAAAACTTGTTCACCTCTGAGTATCTTGCCCTCATCTTACGAGATTTTTTCTCTCTTGGTATCTCCGTTTCTACCAACCCAGAGGGGACTAGTTCCATCTTGAAGAAAGATGGATCTGAGTATCTTTTCAAGCAGGCTCCAGCACCAGCAGTATCAAACCTGAAGGAAAAAGGAGAAATTTGTTCAATTAGCCAATTCTATTCCTAGCGCAGATAGTATATTACCCTTAATATCGTACTTATCCAGGGTGAATAACCGAGGTGGCCCATGGCATTCTTCATATGAATCCAAGATAAAACGTGGCATATCTCCTTGAGTGATTAGGTTTTGATCCATTTGAATATTAGAGTGCCAATCAATACCTGCAGATGAGAAGATAAGGAACTCCAATAAAGGCAAGAAATAGAGGCATGTAATGGATGACAATTTTAAGCTGATTCAATAACATAACGCCTTATTCTTTTTTGGTGAATGGATTCTAGTATTTAATCTCTGGTTTGCAAGAGGTGTTTCAATCTCCTGTAAGAGGGATTTAGAGTCCTGGTCAATATTCCAGGTCGATCTAAAACTTGGTCCAATGGATATTTTCTAAATATTATCTCTGTGTATAAAAAATGGAGATATTGTATGTTCTCATTAGGTATATCAATATACCTTTTGCAAATTCTGAGACCTTCAACCTCAATGGCATAATCTTTCGGCATGTACAAAGCTGTGAATGAATAAAGTGCCATCCCCTAAAATAGGTTAAATTTCCTTCTTAGCCGCAAATTACACATTCTTGTAGTATATGGTTAATTTCTTTTACAATATGGTATAAATCAGTTACTGCAGAAATCTTTCTCTTATCGATCCATATATGATGCAACAAATTTATAGAAAAAATGGAGATTTAGACATTGGAACTTAGCCTTTTTAAAGAAAGAAAGTTGCATACTGACCATCGTTGTAAGCAAAATTTGAATGACTAGACTGAGAGAAAATAGCCTTTTCAACTGATGGCAACTCTGCTTCAAGCTGCTGGACACGAAGCATCAATCCATGCCCTCTAGCAGCAGTTCCCATAACTTCTTCATGCAAGTCACGAAATATTTCTGCAGCAAACCTATTGCAGAACATCAAGACAGCCACTCATGAACATGATCTACTTCTGCTATACAACTTGAGATAAGTTTAAAATTTCCATCATGAAGCAGAAGTTCATCTCAAGTTATTTGTGGAAAATATGATAGTAGGTATGTAACAACAGAGAAATGCTACCAACTTCAGAATTAATAAGCACGAAAACAAATTTCAAAAAATAAAAGACAGAAAGCATCTTAGATAAAAACAATTCAAGAAAAAGAACAAAAATAACGTAAATTGTTCATTTCTGCCAATACACACACTAGAAATGATGAGATTTTCTTCAAGTAAGATGCCTTAAACAAGGGAAGAACTACCCAGTACCTACTTTGATACACAAAACCACTTGTGCATTGTGAGAGTTGAGAACCATCCATTTAACATTGATTCTGAGTGGTTAGGGTTAAACAGAAAGAAATAGTAAAGCAATGCCACTGTAAGCAGAAGAGTGGATTCAAGCAAATGGGACAATGTGAAACTATTCAGATATCTTGGATGTTGGGATCATTACAATTCCAAATGGGCATGGATAAGCAAAAGCTTCCTTGGACAATCCACTAAAACGATACAAGGGAATCACCAATTAACATTATCACAAAGTGTAACCCCACTGATTTTTCTGATGCTATATAGTAATCTTGATTAGCCAAAAACATTCCCGACACTAGTTTTCATTCAGTGGCTAATACAATTCCATTGCAAGGTCCTAAAGGTCATAGAGACCTATATTAACAGGATGAATGGCTCTGCAGAAGTTCTTATGAGTTCCATCACATTTCTCTGTCAAGAAAGATCAATCGTACCAACCAAAAAGAAAAGAAAAACATCCAAATCTAAACAACTTAGTCCATAGTATAAACCTATCTTAGAACTGCCAAGTCTAAATAGAACTTACCATATGAATTTCTGAAAGTTATTCCGTCTATCTATCTAATGCAAAATCGGTGACCAATTCAGAACTGAGCAACAATTGCATACCCTCAACTTATAATTAATCAAGGACAATATTTACCAGAAAGGATAAAAAGTAGACATAAGGCAAGCAAACCCTAACCCATTCATCTAAATTACCAAGCTCATCAACTAAAAAAAAAAGGACCAATACAAACCAACTCCCTCAAATCCCCCCCAAAAACCACAATTCCACCACCATTCCGACACGCGAAAACGTGAAGAAGCACAAGCAGATCCCCATCCCCACGGGAAGCAAAAAGAGAACAAAGGGGCATACTCCGCGAGATCTCCGAGCTGGCGCAGCACGCCAACGAGGCCGGCCATGGCGACCCCTTCGAGGATGGCCTCGGGATCATCCTTGTCGGCGGCCCGGTGCAGCTCCGGATCCGCCAACCCGTACTCGTTCCTTATCTGGTACCGAACCGTTGGCATCTCGCCGGAATCGAAGCAGGAAGAGACCAGAAGGAGCCCCCGACTGAGATCCAAAAAATTGGCGCCTTTCTTCCCTCCTTTAGCCTCCCCCGGCTTCCTTTGTCCCCTCCTCTTCTGCCACCGAGCTCCTTTCGCTCACACACACACACTGCCCTTTCTTTTCTAAGCTCCTTTTGGTTTCCTTTTTGGAGGACTTCGAGTGAACGTCTACGGTGGAAAAAGACGAGCCTGGCGAGCCACGCCAGAGAGCCCAGTAAAATTACTTCGAACGGGCCCCACCGCCAAATTTGAGTTCGCTTAATACCTCGAAACGCCGAGAATTAATCTGGCGGTGGGGCCCCTTCCAATTTGCTTCGGATTGCGTGGCGGAAGGGGCGCACGAGACTCGCCGCTCTCGACACGTGTGATCCGAGACGACCGCGTGTACACGTCGCGGTGATCTCGTCGTCCAATGAGATGGCTGGGGATCGGAGCTCCGTCTCCGGCACTTGTGGGGATCGTCGTCAATAATTGCACGCTCCGGTCACAAGTCTGTGCGATCTTTTTCCTTCGAGCAGGTATTTAAATCAGTTGCAGGACTTTGTGTGATCTCATCTCAGTAGGATCCACAATGGAGGTGAGGCACAAATGTCTTCCCTCGAGTTTCGCCGCCAACCATGCTGCTTCGAGGCTTCGGCCATTGGCCAGCTGAGACAGTGGGGGATTAGGTGCTTCCATGGCCTGGTCTTTCTCAGTCATCGTTGTCGCGTTGTCTATGGCGACTGCTCACCGTGAAGTCATCAGAACGGTGAGATGGCAATGTCTCATTCGAGTCGGACGCCTGGCTCTGGCTTCGTTCCGTCCTCTCTTTCCTTCTGATAGAAGCTTGCACTTAAATGAAGGTAGCATCGATGTCTGCATCACCAAGTTTGTGGCTTGTGACATCACAGTAAGTAGATCCCCATCTGGGGCTTGACTTCTTGTCTGAGTGTGGCTTTTGTTAGCGTGAGTTGACCTCGACATATCGAGCTCGCAGGGAAGGATGTATCCCAGCGCGCAGAAGGTGCAATGGTTGGTCGCCAAATCCTGATGCCTCCTCCCCACATCTACAGTTGGGTTGGTCTTCTCCTTCACACGGTTGTGCTCGTAGCCCAATCAACTGCTTAGGACTGCTGACTCCTTCAGATGCTGCTCGGGACGAGAAGATGCAGGGAGGAAATGGCTGCAGGTTTACCTACCAATTTACGGAGAATGACATTTCGAGGAAGCTTACCACCTCCATCCCCAACAGAGTATTCACTCCTTTCCCTTACGTTGGGATGTGTTATGGAAATTTTGATATGATTCAGATTGATCATGTAAATCTTGACACCTGTCGTATTTTTAGCATAAACTATTGTATTTTTAAATTAGGTCGATCAATATGACTTTTGTTGCGGTATTTTCAGAAGATTCATTTAATAATGTGTTTTTCACAAATATTCCCCAAAAGAGAATTAGGTCGACCAATATCCTCTCAATTTTTTAGGATATAAGTTAATTATTAACTAGAAAACCTATCATATAAGTAATCACTAATTAGATAATATCATGCTTGATGATGCTTAACTCTTCAAGCTGACACGAGATCCTTCGGGAGTATTCCATCTTTTTTTGTAGAGCATGATTTCATCCATCGAGTCTAACTTTTTCACGGTTATAGCTACTTCGCACATATCTATGGTTCGAACTGGTACCTGACCCGATGTTAATATGGTAAGCATATTGATTTAGGCATTCTCTTTATAAGAAACCTGCAACACGTTAAGTCGGGAGAAGCTACGAAGTACTTTGCTATGGTTGTATCTCGAGTCTTTAGTTCCCTTTCACTTGTTTCACGATTAGCTATAAATCATTGAACACTATCAAGTCCTAAACTTTAAACTCTTGACAAGTCAAAGTCTAGAGAGAAGAGAAAACCTACTTGAGTTTTTAATCATTGATCACCTATACATCATGTGCCTAAAATATAACAAAACTTCTTTACCATCAAGACTAATGCAAATGCGAGCCTCTTGATAAGGAGGTATTATTTCTTGGGTCCACTCAAAATATGACTAACATAATAAATGAGCATTTGAACTCCTACGTCGTCCCATACTAATACTAAGTTGATAGCTAAGTTAATGATAGCAAGATAGAGGCTTAGAATTTTGCTCGAGGTAGAGGAACTAAACTACGACAACTTAGCAAGGTGGTCCTTCAACTTTTCAAATGCATCTTAGCACTCCTCAATCTATAGGAAACTACTTGGGTTCTTTAATGCATGAAAGAAAGATAAACACCTATCGTCAAATTAAGATAAGAATCGATTGAGCACTACTAGCTGGCCTATTAACTGTTAAATCTTTCTTATCTTCCAAGTTAGGTGCATATCTAATACGACTCATATCTTCTTGGGGTTTACATCTATCTCTCCCCGATGCATGATGAAATCGAAAAACTTTCCCAAGTTAACTCCAAGGATGCATTTGGTTAGATTGAGGTGCATATTGAACTTTTTTAAAACTTGAAACGTCTCGGTCAAATCCGCTAGATGCAAGTTGGTCATCTTGTTATTCACTGTCGTGTTGTCTATATAAGCTTCAACATGTCTCTTGATATAATATTTGAACATTTTGTTTACCATCCTCTATTATGTTACTCTCGTATTTTTTTAACTCGGAGGGTATGACTTAGTAAGAATATGTATCTCAGTCCATGATGAAAGAAGTACATCGTTAGTCCTCAAAACCATTTTAATTTGGTTATACATTGAGAATGTATCCATAAAGATAAGAAGCTCGTAACCTGAGGTAGCATCAACCAATTGATTAATCCAAGGAAGAGGATAGTTATCCTTTGGATATGCTCTGTTGAGATCAATATAATTGACACACATCCTTCAATTTTCATTAGATTTGTTAACGAGTACAACGTTAGTAAGCCATTAGAGGCATTGCACTTCAACATTAAACCCTGCTCCTAACAACTTATTTACCTAATTACTAATTGCTTGCTGACAGTCAGGGGAAAACTTTCGAGGCCTTTACTTCACTGATTATGCTTTAGGGGAAATGTTTAAGTGATATTAAACTATATTGGGGTCGATTCATGGCATATCTCATCGCAACTATACGAACACCTCAAAATTCTTCCAAAGAAAGTTGATGAGCAGCACCCACCTCTCTATCAAGAAAGGATGTGGGGTAGACTTAACCAAATCTCAAGGTCCATAGATGGTGCCTCGGGTTAAGGTTTCTTCGATAGGCATAACTTCTTTGGGTTGCTTTTTAACTCTTTGATATTAACCCTTGTTAGGAACTTTAACATCATATAATAAGTCGACATCATTGCCCTTAGTCCGTTTAGTGTGAGTCAACTTAAGATTGTATTATATTTTAGAATATGGCTCATCTTCGAATGTGATGTGTAGATTTACAAACTCGAGAGGCAAGATGTAGTCATCGGTGAACCCTTTCAATAAAGAAGCCGTTGGGATAAGATTGTCAGTTGACAGCCTAAGTTTTTGAAAAATCAAAGTAGAAAATATCAATATAGCACACCCCCCTCTCAAAAGATGGGTCTACCATTGATAATATCAATATGCCTCTCAATTAGCTCTTGAGCTGAGGGTAAAGTTTTTCTATGCTTTCAAACAAATTGCTTGAGGTATCCTTGATGTATGAGCTCTTCAATCTATTCCTTTAAGTCATGAGAATCTTCAATATCATTGTCATAATCTTCGTAGAACTGATAGTACTTGGACATGTCTCTTTTTATCAATGGGGTCTTCATTTGGTGAGGGTCCAGTAAAAACTCTTTCTTTTTTATTTGAAGAAAAACTACATTTCTAGTTATATTTGGGGTAAGTTTGGACCTCGGGCAGTATAAATCGGATCATTTATTTCTCCTCCGTCGAGGTGACCTTAGGGTTGTGATTGCTTTTGTTTCAACCTCTTGCATGACTCCTATACTTATCCAAGACCATTGCCTTGATTGTAATGTATTAATTGACTCTTCAAAGTGCTTAAGTGTAATCGTTAATAATCTCTCTATCAATGACCAAAAGAGATAAGAGGGCCTAAGCCTCATTATAAATGCATATATTATGAGTAATGGATGAATATCTACTATGCCTCGGATCTTATTTGTGAATCAAGCGACAAAGTCTACAAGCGTTTTTCCTCCCCTTGCTTGAGTCCAAGGAGTGTTGCCATTAAATGCTGAGGGTGTATGCTCCCAAGAAAGTAAAATTCGAACTCTCTAGTCAGTGGAGTGAAAGAGCAGATGGAAAGTGGCTTCAAGTAAGCATATTATTCTCATGTTGGGCCTTTTAACTTAGCCAAGAATGTATGATACATTAGAACATCTGAGGTGCTATATAATGATATTTAGGTATAGAAAGCTGTAATATACTCTATTGGATCAATTTTACTATCAAATGCCACCAAAGATGGGGGATCGAAGTTTACTGGAATTGATTCCTCTTGGATTTTTTGAGTAAATAATAATTAACGCGAGGTGAGTCGACTAACACTTCCCCTTTTGACTATTAGAGCTTTTGTCATATCTCCTTCAAACGTTAGTCCATTTGTTATAGTTGACTTCACATTAAGTCTTCCATCGAGTATGGGCCTCAAATTTAGATAGGATAAACTTAGAGTAGCATAATTCATTAAATTCTACAATCAGGGATCAAAGTGCCCCCTCGGTTTATGATTCAATAAGTCTTAGACGCTCCTAGTATGTTGGCATCGTGTCAAGTCGTGGAACCTCGACAAGTGCTAATGGCGGTGGAGCCGATAACTATGAGTGAATTGGTGGCACCACTTGTTGGACCAATTGGGGCAAAAGTAGAGTGATGGCCTGTATCATGTATGTTAATATATGCATTTGCTAAATAAGGTTTAATAACACTTTAATAGGGATGACTAGGTGGCTCAGGGCCATCTTAGGGGTGAGGAACTTTGGTCATTAAATAGATACTAGTATCTCATCGATGTCTGCGCCAAGATTAGATGCATTAATATGCAAAAATGGTGGCAGTTGTCCCCTTAGGTGAAGTAATATGTGTTGAAGGCAAAGCCTCTTCACTTAAGTGTTCATTGAGAGAGTTAATGGGCAGGTATTCCTATGACATCGAATCCTCCTAACATTAGAAAATGTTATGGGAAGATGACGTTGATGTCCTGGTCAGTTTGACGTGGTTCAAACCTGTATGTGCACGGATAGCCGAAAGTGCCTGAGGTAAAAACGTTGAGCTTCTAATGAGCCACCTACATGAAAATCGAGGTTGAGAGAGATTTTCTAACCTAGTCTCTTCGATGCCTAAATTAGTAATGCAAAGAAGGTGAGTATGGTAATGAGTAGTGAAAAGTAAACCCTACAACTACACTAAAAATGAGTATTTATACTTGATTGTAAAATGGTAGAATATTATATAAGGAGACAATCCTCAACTACCTTTAATAACATCCACTAGGCATTTTATCCATATGGGCAACATGGGTGAAGATAGCTTACAACTACCTACCTTGGACCCTGTCCGCATGAACAAACCCGTGGGAGATAGCTTTTGTCTCTTTTTTAAAATTTAAATATCGTAAAAAGATCACGTGTCGGATAATGATTGATAAATAATATTCTCCCTATCAAGATGTGAGATATAAACTTATATTGCAACAACAATCAATAAAGACGAAGTCGATAAAGAGAGATGAAACAAGGGATTGTGAAAAAAAATATAAAAAAATCATATTTGTAATATTGGATTGTAAATATTTTATTATTTTTTAAAGATATTATCAATAACAAGCTATTGTGAAAATAAAGATTATAAATAGTAAATTTCATATAGATACTCCTCCGACGAATAGAAAGACAAAACGAAGCCTATTAAAAGATGACTTAAGGGCGTTATAGATTCTCCTCTCCCGAAGGGAACTTTTCTCTCATGGGACAAATTCTAAAGAGTTAGGACATGGATAGCTTTCATTTTTATTTTATGATAAGCCCATCCTTTTCTTATATTTGGAGCTCGTTAAGTTCATGCCACAATATGACACCCTTTGACTTATTATTAGATCGCATTGTCAGTCAACCCCTAACACCTCCTCTTTATCTACTTTGTGTATATCTCGAAAGACCAGCATGGGAATGAGGCAAACGAGTGATCTTAATTTTTCGAACATAAAATTTTGCGTAATTAAGTACCCACATAAACCTAAAAGCTTGCTTAATATGCATATGCGATTGCACCATCCATTCAACTTTATCATGGTCAAAAGCAAGTCATAAGACTATCCTTAAATATATATATATATATATATATCATAAATTAAAAGAAAAAAAATCACTGGCACTCTCCAAAAGCTGACATGCAGACACCTTCCCCTGTCATCTTCCTCATGATAGCAATTATGGACTAATCATCACTGAGGCAGCTATGCTTCCACCAACTATAATAACGATTAAAATTGTTCGACTGCTTTCTGATGCAATCAATCCATCCAAACACTCCCATCATTGTTACGCTAAATTTTTTCTCTCTCCCTTGGAAGTGTTCGATCTAACTTAACACTGTCAAAGCAAGATGAAGTAGGGGGGAGAATCGATTTCAGGGAATATAATCAAGGATTTGCTTTCATGTTAAGTTCGCAAGATGAATCAGGAAGGATAAGTCATCGCAAGATGAACTATCATCAGCTGCTAACTCACCGAGTGTGTCCTTTCCAACCCCAAAAAACCTAGTACAGCTCTCTTCCTTCTCGCCTTGAGGTGGAAAGGACCGTATACCACCGGAAAGGGTGGGCGCGAAGCAAAGGAATCGACGTCTGCAGCTGCTAGAGAAATCATCACCCTCGTCAACTTTGACGCAACATCATCCGAATAGAAGGTTGCGTTAAGCACCATGGATGGGCTGGCAAACGCTGCACCAACCTTCTCTTTGTAGTACTGGTCCTATCTCGGGCCATCGGTTCTCATGGCTGTCATTTTTCTGCCACCATTCCTTCTTCGGAGCCTTCTCGGTTTGACGCAGGCTGGAACAACGCAAAATGGAGATCCGTGGAAGGGGAGGACACGAGGGAGGTACCATGTTTTCTCGTATCAAGGCATGTAGGACAGCTTTTGACATTGGTAATCGAGGTTGAACATGGCGATGCTGTGTTCTGAGAAGTTACACACCTCCGGCAGATTACATGGCGTTCCTTCTTACTGTTCCGCTACATTGTTCGGTTCTTTTAGAGGCCCGAAGGTTTAGGCAATGAACCAAACAAATGCCAACAGTGTTAGGTGGTGTAGCGCTCCAATGTGCTAATCCTATCCGGCCCTGTGAAAGGCTCATCCGACTTTTGGTTCGCAGCAAGTTTGGGACCTACGGCTGTGGTTGGGTTGGTGCCCTCCATGTTCTTGGTGACTGTATACCCAATCAAAGCATACGAACATTAATAATGGGGGGTTGAGTTCTAATTCTCCATAAATCAGGCTGTCGATGGCGTCTCCCATGGAAGAGATCTTTGCGAGTTCTTCGGAGAATTGGGAGGAAGGTGATCTCGTGCAGGATGGAGAAGCAGGGCACGTGCCTTACTCGCTAGCATCTAGTCTTCTTCACCTAGTAAACTGATGGCCAGTTCTTCATGTGCCCCTCTTCTCCATCATGCCCATCTCACCTAATCTGAAGCTTATGCTGGTGTTGTCAGAGATCTTCTTCCCATGTAAGTGATCATTTCATGCACACTTAAAGTCTCGCATTTCCCTTCTCTTCGTATCCTGCTGTTTCTTTTGTGTGTGTGACTTTGACATCCATGTCGTTCTCCAACGTATTCTTCTACGGAGAGACCGAGCGATTCACACTCGAACTATTTCCTTCTCATTTCAAAAGGCTTTCGAGGCCACCATAAATCCCTAAGCAGATGAGCCTCAAAGTCAACCAACCTTCTTCATCTGTTCGTGGATAGGGTTCAAGACTTCTCAGATTCACTTCTGGAACGAAGTAGAACCCAGACCACAAGACGAACACATCGTTAAAAGGTTTCTCCATCACCTGCAAACATAGTCCAAGCAGCCACGGACTGTGCACCCACAGAAGAAGCCCACGTTTGACAAGCGCACAGGTTGAACGTTGACCAAACACCGGTCGTTTTTGAAAGGCCGCAGCGCCCCCCTTTGTTGACCGCAGCCAACTTGAAAGACTTCTTTATCAAGTAGTGGCCAGGAGACTACGATGGTTTCGAACAAAGCCTTCGTCATCTCGCTGGTACATGAAGGCACCCTTCGCTTAGATCTCATCCATCAGAATTGTTCTTCACCGCAAGATGGGCGAACATAACCTGGGCGGTCAGTACACCAAGGAACAATTTTTATCTAGAAGTGTCCTTCCCTAGGGATGTCATTGTCCGTCGGACTACCATTACATGGTCGATAGGGTTTCAGCGAATCTACCTAATTTCGAATTTAAAATTTTAATTTCCGTTATGCTTAATTTTATAATAGAGCGTGTTCAAATCATTTCAGACTTTAATCGTGAAAGGAAAATACAAGGTAAATAATTAGTATGTTATTTTTCTAGTTTGGATTATTTTGTAAATACTTTAAGCCCAATTTAATGGAAGATGAACCGGTTCACCGGTTCGATAAATCGATTCAGGAGTTCTTTCGGTATTTGAGTAGATTAGGACGTCCATTCAAATAAAAATTAATTATGGACGATTTTTCTAGGATAATATTCATAATTAATTATTTTATTAAGTGCCCTGTGACTGGTGAAAATAATTACCCTATCATTTCTCTATTTTTGATCATTTATAAATACTTTAAGCCCGATTCAGCAGAAGATGAACCGATTCGATTCGGTTACCGGTTCAATAAATCGTCCGTCTCGTTCCTACTTTTTATCTCAGCCGCCCGTTCATTTTTGGTTACGAGCGAGTAGTTCATCTCATCTGGCCAGGCCGAGAAAAGCTGTTTGGGTTGGAACATAAGGTTAGTATGGGAATTCCACAGCGAAAGGCAGTGTGCGATTACCGGTAATACCCAAAACATACGCGATGAGGTAACAAAGGTTTTATTTCCTTCCATTTATTTTCTTCCCTCTTGCGGGTTCGGATGGCGGTGAGGAATTTTCCTTCTCCTCGTATTATATTATCTTTTCCGCAAGTCTTCGCCTCGCTCCTCTCTCTCTCTCCCTTTCTATTCTCTCGTCTTGGGGAAACCCCAAAGTCTTGAGCCGAGATGATGTCCTTCTCCTCCTCCTCCTCGTCGGCGACCGTCCGAGTCGAGAAGGCGACGTCCCATCTGTTGATCGGCCCCGATTGGACGATGAACATCGATATCTGCGACAACATCAACAACGATCAGTGGTGAGCGCTCTCAACCGGATGAGGGTCGTGGTTCTTGGTTGGTTTCTTGAGTTGAAATCCGTGCCTCTTCTTCTTGATCTTTTTCCCTGATACTTTCTTGCGCTAGAATTTCAAGCCGGTCGATTAGTTCTCTGAGAATTTCCGTTGCTTCTCATTTTCTTGGAAACTGATGCTTCCTGGAGGCATCATCATAGAGATGTCGAGGATTGTTTATGAATTGCTGGATGATAGAGCTGCTCCTCTGTTGTGCTAGGAAATGTGTATATGGGTGGTATCTTGATCTCCATCGTGTTTCTTCCACGAGTTTGTAAGCTGGGAGGTTATTGCATACGGGCTATCGTTTGCTTTAACCGAACGCGAGCAAGCCGTGTGTTTCAGTTATGAATTAACTTTCTCATTTTTTAATCCCACGTTCCGGCTCATGTTAAGCATATGCTATCGTTCGTATCTTTGTTTGATTCAACAGTGTAAATCTCCGTACCGAACGACTATTTCTAGAACCAGTATTTAAAGATTAATTACTTCACATCCTGAACCAACAGTCGTGAACAAATTAATTGTGGACTGGCTAGGCTCTCATCAAGTAGTTCAGGTTTTTTTTTTGCACATGAGGCAATGAATTCATTTCTGTTGATATAGTTATATATATGGATTTAGTAAGTATTTGGATCTTGAATGTTACCTTCTGAGTGGGAACCCCCCATAAAAAAGTAGCAGAGTCGGGCTCCTTCATAGACTTGTTTGCTTTCAAGAACGCCTAGAAAGACAGAATGGGAAGGCCTAAATGTTGATGTGGAAAAATCTACGGGCCCCACATCCCTTTGCCATTTGTATTATTTGATGTGTCACTAAAGTTAATAGGCGAAATTGATTAAGCATGTCAAGAATTTTCTCACATTGTCTTTAGTTTTAGAGAGATATTTTTCAGTACAACTTATTAGTTGGTAACTCAATCTTGGGACTAAGATTATAGATCAATTGGAGCACAAAGATTTGCTTGAAAATACCAGTGATTTAAAAGGCGCTCGGGTGCTCGCCTAGGTGCTCGGGCGAGGTGAGGCGAGGCTCGAGCGCCTCGCTATACTTCCAGGCGGCGCACTTCAAAGAGGTGTTGCCTAGGCGCCGCCCGAGCCCAGCGTCGGGCGCTTCGGGCGAGCGCCCGGGTTAAACCAAGCGATCGAACCAGAATTTTAGGTCTGGTTCGGTCTCCGGCGATTTAGTTGGAACGAACTAAATCACCGATATCAGCCTCTCTCGCGACTTTACCGACTTCCCCAACCCTAACCTGCCGCTGCCGCTTCCAGCTCTCACTGTCGTTGTCGCCCCTTGTCGCTCATCGCTCCCGCTCCAGTTGTTGTTGTCGCTCGTCGTACCTGCTCCACTTGTCGCTATCGCCTACTACTACTGTCGCCCACTGCCATTGCTTCAACAGGCTCGGTTTCCTTCTTAGTCCTTGCTTCGACAGTATATTGTTAACAATATATTAATAGTATACTGTTAATAGTATACTGCTAACTATATACTAATAACAGAATTTTTTATTTATTAAATAAATAATATATTATTTTGATTTTAATACTGTTAATTTTATTTATTTGAAATTATTGTTAATGGTATACTATTAACAGTATTTATTTTAATACTATTAATAGTATATTTTTATTTAAATAATTATATTTATTAATTATATTATATATTTTTATATTTTAGCGCCTTGCTTCGCTCAGACGAGCGCCTAGCGCCTCGGGCGATTTTAGACCTTGGCGCCTAGCGCTTTTTAAATCACTGAAAAATACATAATGGAAGAAAATGTTTTGAGTTGCCAAGTTTTGAGAATATATAGTGTAGTTAAATAAGATCTGCAATGGAGGTGCTAAAAATGGTTCACTTTTATATCAACATAACCTAGCTAAGATCTCAATCTATATTTTCAGGATATTGTTCTTAATTTTGTTTTCATGATAAGCACATTACTAATAGCTAAGAAATGGGTTTAGTTCTTGAATGATGTCAGCATGACAGTCACATGAGGCAGCATTAGATATTTAGATAATCTAGTTATCAAAATGTATATAATCATGGCGTGGTGATTTTTTCCTTCTCAAGTTTAGCACGGGAACAATAATTACCATGGGGAGTAGCGCCAATTCAAGCCCAAAAGAATTTCTACTTTTAGCATAGCAAAGGAATTCACTGCCAGATTTATTTGCTGGGGTTTTATTTTGTTTTCATGACGAGTACAAAATTAAAAGCTAAGAAATGGGTTTAGTTCTTGAATGACATCAGCATGGTGGTGACATGAGGCAACATTAAATTTCCTGTTCTCAAGATATATATAATCACGGGTGTAGTGATTTTTCCTGCTCAAGTTTAGCGGGGGAATGATAATTACTGTGGGGAGTAGTGCCAACTTGAGCCCAAAAGAACTTGTACTTTTAGCATAGCATAGGGATTCACTGCCTGATTTATTTACTGGGGTTTTCTCTAAACCCTTGAAAACCACGATCAAGTTACCTATTCCCATTTTGCCATAATTTTCCATCTTGGATCATTGTGGTATGGTATCAAGAGTGATGAAATGGGATTTGTTTTCGTTGAAAGGGTGATCTGCTGCATTAGACTTCGACCATGAGATTCAGTCTATTCAACGTCTTTGCATGTCTTAGATATGAACCAACTAGAAATAATTAACCTCCATGGCCATTCATACTCTAAAAACTTTAAATCATAAAATGGTAAAAAAAAAAAAATTGAGTTTATAGTATCCTTTCCTTTGTTAATATATAAGTGCAACACTAAGATATGATGTGACACACATCTTTCTTGAACTAGGCTAGAAGAACTTATCCTCAACCATAACAATGATTTTATTCCTACCAAAAACGAGCTGCAGCCCCTCTTGCATGCATTCAGAAGCAATAAATTCTAAGGAACCTGTTAGGTATATAAAAATGAACTTGTCATGGATGGAAAAATTTGTGTTGTTTCATATATAAGACTGAATCTCTTATGTAATGTAGCAAGCATCCATAGTAAGCGACTAAATATGCATCAAATGCCAAACCAACAAATCTTGCTCCACACATACCATGAACCAAGATTTATCTTCTACTCGAGTCATGAGATTCTAACAGTTTTGTATTTCTCATAAGTCACTCATCAAATAGAGAAAGATGAGATGTCTTGGTTGGAGTAGATGAAGGAACTGCTTCATCTTGGAGTAGATCAAGGAACAGATGAAATATCTGTGTGCTTGTTGTAATTAACTGGTGAAAGTGAGAAATAAGTTTTTGCTAGTTCTGAGGACCCAAAATTCAACTATGAATTGGTTGCCTACTAGGTACAAAAGTGTCAGTTTAGTAAATCCCATTTAGATAGCATTTAAAAGAATTTTCACTTTCTGGCTGCCATGTACGTTGAAACTATTTTCACAAGATAGGTTGTGTCGACTTTACCATACACCAATGTCCCGGATATCTCTGACACTAGATCATGTATTGTTGGTATGACATACCATGCTAGATAGTCATGATATATAAACAAAGATGAGGCAGCCAATTTGTTCATTTGGTTTTTATAATCTTTTGTTTAGGTAAAATTTTTTTTTATTTTTTTGAAAATATGAACCACATTGTCCGAGTTTACGTTATTATTATATATAAGAAGAATTTTAAGCTATCCAGACTAGCTATGAATGGATGTGGAATTTGTTGTGGAGCAGTAATAACATGCTAAAAGATGAGGATTATTAAGGCCTTATACTGTTGTGGAGAAAAATTTTCTTTTCTGTTGTGGAGAAATTAACTAGTATACCATTTACATCATTTCTTCGAGGATTAAGGCCTTGTGCTCTTATGGAGAAATTAACTAGTATATGATTAAAGTTATTTCTTCTTGGTTATGCTTCTGAAGATGTTACCAGCATTCTTTTCAGGACTCCTTTTCTCTATTTTCTTTCAGATTCTAGGTTACAGGCTTTTGTTGTTGACATTTTTTTTTCCATGATATACACAACTGGAATTCTTATCACTTATTGTGGTCCAGACTATGTTACCTATGGTCCTAAAACATTATCTGGTAATTGGTAAGTTATTATGAAAGGTAGCTTATGCAATAAAAAACTTGTTAGTTTCTTTATCTTCCTGTATTGCACAATCTTTTCACTCACTCATGTCTATTAATGGATTTCATTCAACGGAAGTACCTCAGCCCCCCAAGCCATCTTAAGTTTCTCTCATTAATCAAATGATTTTAATCTCTCAGGAGCTTGTATTCTACTTGTTTTATGGAATAATGATAATCCTTTAGGCAACTCCATTTCCTTGTTTTAGGCAACTCCATTTCCTAGGGATCAATGACCTTATTTTTTTTCTTAATTTATAGATCACATTGCACTTTCTGTAGCTCCCTTTGCCCAGCCTCCAAACAATTACATTGTTAAATGGAAATGCAGAAGCAGAAGATATTTGTATATAGTTCCAAGGAACATGTTTTTAGTTTGGACATTTTATCTGCTGAATCTTGCATATCCTCCTCACAATCTGACTGTTACATACAGTTGACAGGTATAAGAGTAAACCAACTTTTTGGAGCTAAAGTTAGATTAATTGCACTACTGCTGGATGACTTCTTGTATAGCTGCTAAACATAATAATAGAACAACCAATAGTATGGCAGTGAGAATTTTCAGTTAAGGTAAATTGAGTCTTTTTTTTTAATTGTGCCATGGAATGCAGTGTCCTTATGTTTCAAATTTCAATCGTCTTTTGAATGTTCATTTCTTTGTGTGTTTATGAAATTTGGTGCCTTCTTAAAGAAGTGTGGTATGTGCATGCAACAAACATGTTTATACTTAGAACTACCATTATTATTTTGTTGACAGAAGAAATTTTGAAGTTTGGAAATTTTCATAATATTAATTCATTGATTTGCCTTAAATGAATGTTCCTCACCTGTTCTTTTTATTGTTTTGAAAATGCCTGGAAACTGTTACTGAAAATTCATGTGATTTCTTGAGTCAGGCAGGCAAAGGAAGTGCTTAAAGCGGTTAAGAAGCGTTTGCAGAACAAAAATTCAAAGGTCCAATTCCTTGCTTTGACGGTATGTGCCAAGCTGGCTAAATCTAGATACAAGCTCTATTGAAATTTGGTATATTTCTGGGAATTAAGTCTCAGTTGAGCAGTTAGTAGTTCTAGAATCAACAAATTGAAACAATCTGCCAAAGGCAATGTATTTAATGCAAAACCTTGATCAAATTCTGACAACTATATTCAGATTGTAATAAACTTCATGTTGCTGACAAGTAGTAAAATGAAAGGCAGTTTGAGCTTTAGATCCTTTATTGCTATGATATAAACAAAAGCATTATAGAAGTTTATATAGTGTAACTTTTGATGCTGGAACTTCTTTTAGTAACAATTGGCACTCTTGCAGCTTCTGGAGACAATAATAAAGAACTGTGGTGAGTATGTGCATTTTCAGGTTTCTGAACGCAAAATTCTACAAGAAATGGTCAAAATTGTTAGAAAAAAGGTCAGTGCAACTTTCTCTTCGATTTAGTTCTATGTTCAAGCATGCTGTTGTGGTACTGTTAACCAGAGATATTTTGGTACAACCAAAATTTTATGTTCATTCCTTCTCTTTACTACATTCTGTGCTTTGAATATACATGGCAAATACCTAGTGGAGATAAAGCAGTCATTAATGAGGTCTGTGGGAGAAATCAAGCTAGATAGGGAAAATTTGTGTTATATGGTGACACTTCATCTACTGCTGAGAGGGTTTTCACCTTGTGTGCAATGTTTTAGATTAATGGTAGTAAACAAACTCCCATTATTTCTTGAGTATGTGGTTGGTGTGATGTTCACCAACTACCTTATGGATACTAATCATGTTGGTAGTTCTCTGTATGTACATTCTGTGACCTATGTATATCATACTTCTTTCAATACTAATTTAATTTTTTGGAAGCTCTAGCAGACAGATATGCAAGTACGGGATAAAATTTTGGTACTGCTGGATTCTTGGCAAGAAGCATTTGGTGGGCCTGGTGGCAAATATCCACAATATTATTATGCTTACATTGAACTGAAGGTATGAACCATCTATTAATCAGTTTGGTAATGTCTTAGAAAGGTTATTTTTGTTCGTAAAATCCCATTCCCTATTTTGGTCCTTTGTTATAACTTTTTGTTTTTATGCCTTTTTTAACTATTATTTATTGAATATAACATGACAAAATAATATGTTAACTAGTTTTATTAAACGAGCATCAAAGTTATAAAAAGAAGGGTTTATATACCATCACGAGGCAACTCTTAGTGTGTCCACTGCAAATGTACTTTCTGTGTGGTCCCTGTAAATATAGACTATTGGTGCCTATACACCAGAGAATAGTCAGCTGCTATTGAAGTTAACTTGGCTGTTTTGTTAGTCATTTGTTGAGTTATAAAGTCGGCCACATCCTCATAGCTGTAGTATACAATGGTTGAATTTTGTTCTAGTCCTGTGTTTCAAATTTCCATTCATACTGATGACGAGCTTCATGTTGTGATGCAAAATGATCTGAAGCAACATGGTATTAGTCCTTGATCTGGGCTCATTGTTCTTTATTTTGCTGCAACTACTTAATAGTGCCTGTCAGAGATCTATTTTTGAACATTTAATAACCAATCGTCTCTTGATTGCATGCTTATATGTTGTATGATATTGCATCTGATGCTCTCTTGAAGACGAAATCGGAAATGGAGTAGCTGCTGCTTATATCTAATGTCAACCATCCAGACCTAGACCACTGAATGCATTACTTGGTCTGGATAAAATTAACGCCCATGTTGGCATCAACCATTTCTATTGCGGAAATTCTTATTTCTTTACAAATAAAAAGATCTGGAAATTTTATTTTGCAGAGACATGGAATAGTATTCCCACAGCGGCCAGCAAACACTCCACCAATACTTACTCCTCCGGTTGCACACTTGGCATTAACATCAGGACATGGCCAAGTAGAGTATGGTGTTCCCAGCATTACTTCTACGAGACTTGATGAAACAATGGCAACTGACATAGGAAATCTGAGGTGAGTTCATTGGCATGGTACATTATGACTTTCTCATTAACTTTTAGTGCTACTTTTGATCCTTGTTGCTTTCATACCTTCTGTTCAGTTTATCGGACTTCAGTCACATTCGTGATGTTATGGGGCTACTGAAGGAGATGCTGCAGGCTGTGAACCCTTACGATCGTGGGGTAGGTGTTAACTTGTACTTTGTCCCTTGTATGGTTTGTCAGTTTATATTGTTGGGTATTTCTGGGTAAGATAGCTGTGTGTGTGTGCGCACGTGCATGTGCATGCGTGTGTACGTATGCATGTATTATTAGTTTTGGGGGTATCCTATGGATAATTTCTGGGGTATGATATCTCTGTGTCAATGGGCCATACGGCTGCAGTTCAAACCTGTTTTGTACAATGACCTTGTACGCATGTATTTGCAGGCCATAAAAGATGAATTGATCGTAGATCTTGTGAACCAATGTCGGTCCAACCAAAAAAAGCTTATGCAGCTAGTCAGCTCTACTGGGTAAGCCTTGTTCCCACACATTTGTGCTTATGGTGGTCAGAAGCAAGTAGATAAAAACTGTTACTGCATTTGTGAACTATTCAAGTGAGCATTAAAGACTTGCATCAAGTTTTAGATTCCTATACATGCTGACCTAATACTGTACTGGTAGCAGGCAAAGTACTTGCATTGTTTTAATTTAATGGAAACCTGTAGGATCCTGTAAGTTAAAGAGTTGTGCTGTAGATTGTGATACTTTGTGTGGCGTCTCACTTGTCATGATTGCAGGGATGAAAAGCTTTTAGGAGAAGCTCTTGAACTGAATGATGACTTGCAAAGTTTGCTTGCGAAGCATGAAGCCATAGCCTCTGGATCTCCTCTGCTTCACGAGCAACCAAAATCCCTTTCGCAGGCGACGGAGCCGATCGAGCATCCCGTCGCAAGCAGCCGGGTTGAAGATGAAGACGATGATGAGTTTGCACAATTGGCTCGCAGGTTTTGGAGTCGAACCATGACACTTTCTCTTCGTTTAGCCAAATTGTGTTGTTACTGATCAAAGACGTACATGTTACCGGAGTGCAGGAACTCGAAATTTAAGCAAGCTACATCAGTCAACAGTTCCGATCTCCTCTCACCAAATCAGAGTGATGTGACTAGGGTCACCGAGTCAAGTGCCTCATCCTCCGGCGTGAGCTATGCCCTGGTTCCGCTTGATCCCCCTCCTCCTCCCGTTGAGACGCAAAAAGAGCCAGAGCAGGACATGATTGATCTTCTGAGCATCACGTTGTCGACGTACCCATCGTCACCTCAGACTCCCGTGACACCTGCAGCAGCTTCGAGTCAGCAAGGGTATGCTCCCTACGACAGTTATGTTGCGCCCTGGGCTCAGCGAGCACTTCCTGCGCCTCAGCCTTCCCCATCGTGGGCTGCCACAGATGCGAACCCGAGTACCTTTTCATCAGCCGCATCCTCTGCTGCCAGTACGCATGCTGCTAATTTGCCTGCTTATTCTCCTACGCCTCTACAGCAGTACAATTCCTTTGGCTCTCGGATCAACGGTACCACCACCGCCAGTGTTGCCGCCCGGGAAACACCGGTGAATTCAATTCCCAGACAGAGTGGGACTACAACTTCTCCAAAACCATACGTTCTTCCTAACAGATTATTTGAAGATTTGATAGATTTGAGAAGCAGCAGTAGCGGACAAAAGACGAACGCCCGATCATCCTTGTCTGGTGCAGCATCACATCAACCTATGATCGGTGGGAAGAAATAAGGTCTGCTCGTGCATTCTTCGTTGCCTTGGTACTACGTTTCCTTTCTTCGTAGGTGTCCGGATCTATATATGTGTCCCATGTATATCTTCCTTGTTGATTCTCTGTTCTGCAATTGGATTGGGTCTCTGGAGCTGAAGCACACATTTTATGTACAAAAATAATCATACTTGGTAAGATAACTTGAGATTGGCAACATCATTTGTTGGTTCTTCTTTGAGACTTTTTTCTTTACTTGAGCTTGAGAAATGATTCCAATGTTCATAGGGGTGAGCGGTAGTTGCTCTATCCAGTCAACAGCATCTTCAGGATGGACAGCTCAGCGAAATCTTACATGACCGAGATGAGTAGTCGAGCATAGATGTGTCAGCCTTGCATAAAAAATTTTCTTTTAGTATTCTGGTTCCTAATTTTTAAAAATTTATATTCGAATCTCTGAAATATGAAAATGAAATATTCTGATTCACAATACATAATAACATGCGTAAGAATGACATAAAAAATTGATAAGTGAAAAAATAATTTCAATTATGTTTTTGCGATGATACGGACGACAACACCACTGGAGGCCGCAAGTGGCTACCGTAGTTGTAGTCAATGAGAATGATACAATAATTGACGAGAACGATACAAGAATATCCTCAAAAGTGGAGTTAAGTGACTTCTTTGGCTTCTTACAAGGAGGGAGGAAGAAGAGCGAGAGCGACAACGAGAGATGAAGAAAAAAAAAGAAGGAAAAAAACGAAACAGATGTCGATGCAAATGACGACGCTCTATAGCTACATCGGTGTTGACATCTACGTCGTCTCTTTACCTCTTGTCACCACACTCCCTCCTACCCCTCTCCTTTCTTCCTCCTTTCATCATTTTACATCTGCGTCGACACCAATACCGATATCAAGCAATCATTTCATTGTCGTAATTGACGCCAACGCAGATGTCGAGTACATGTAAAACATCAATATCTACGTACTCCTCTCCCGTTGCCTTACCTCTTGTTGTTGCTCTCTCTCCTCTTCCTTACCCCCCCATAAGAAACCCTAGAAGTCCCTCGACTCTACTTGGCCCATCTTTAAAAATATCCTTACGTCGTTCTCGTCGATCACAATCATAACAACTACCCATGACCTCCAATGACATCGTCATTTGCCACCATCACAACAATCAATTAAGAAAGAAAACATAAATGAGATTAAAATTATTTTTTTACCTATCCTTTTCATACCATTTCTGCACATGTTGTATCCTTTATTGATAAAATCAATTAGGATAAAATAAGTTAAATATTTTACTTTCATAACTATAAAAATTCTAATATATTTTTTTTAAAATTTAAAAATCATAATAGTAAAGAGATCTGCATACGGAAGATAAGATAACATGTAATTAACCCTTCATTGCACCATCACTTTATCACCTGTAGGCACCAGTCAAACCTCATTCAACAACGTTCAGACTTCTCTCACACTAAATAAACATGAAAGATCCAGAGTCAGTTTTATGTTGTTCACCTCCACCGCAAGGGGTAAAACATAGCAAACAGAGTCGAGCAACCAATAATTCCTGGGAATAACTCGTTCCTATTTAAACATAGCAAACAGAACATGTCGCCCGAAGAGGAACTTTTAAAGGCCCAATATCACAAACCCAGCCCCAAAAGAGCCACCTGTACTTAATTTATCATATGAAAGGTTTGCACTTTTACAAACTGAGCAAAAGAAAAGAAAACAAAATAAAATAAAAAAAAACGACCATTCAAATAAAGAAATTATTTACATCTTTTTACCTAGGTATGATTATTTGTGAGAGCCTCCAGCAGCGATGCAGGAATTGGAATTCGGGTGAGGTGTGACCCTCTCAGGAGGCTAATGAACGCTGTAAGATACAAGTTTCACATGCAGGGCCAGAGATCTATGTACCTGTAGTTATCAGCAGCTCACTCGTTCGTCTGGTTGCTACATCCATGTTCCTCGGTTAGATGTCAAATGTTCTAAATGAAAACCCGCAGCCAACGGTTATCTTGCTTGGTAGCTGTCGTCTGCATAAATGGAAACACAGGCGTCGGCTGCACCAGCAGCAAGGAGTACTTTGTATGGATGGAAAGTGAGGCAGCTAACGGAACCAATTCTCTGAGCCATAAACGTAGGATAGTATCTGATGATGCTTAGTTGCTCTCCTCTTAGGCTGAAGACCTTAACTATCTGCTTGGCTGAGCCACTTGCAATGATTGGAGCATGGCGATGAATTGCCAGTGCAGTAAGAGAGCCCCTATGTGCATCGATAGTGAGATATGGCTCAGTTTGATTTCTTATATCCAAAAATTGTATATCCCCGGCTTGAGATGCACTGACAATCTGCACATGAACAAATTCACATGGACCGAAGCATTTAACCCATGAAAACACCAAAATTAATTGAACTTCACCATTATCCAACTAAGATCAATAATTCAGATTGAAAAATGCAAAGGATCATTTACAAGGTTCAAGATAGAAAACTTTCTGACCTTGGTCGGATCAATTCCAGGTTGAAAACCAATCCCAACAACTCTTTCCACCCTTTGGGTATGTGGTCGAGCAGTGCAAACAGGCCTACAAGACCAGATGAGAGCATACTATCAAAAGAAATCACAAAGGATTCTCTGACAGTGCATGCAAACAAGAATGCCTTCCTTGGCTCATCATTTACATGTAAAACATTAAGTTGTCTAAAGAGTAACCGGCCGAAAAATGCAAAATGATCTAATAGCAGAAAAGCAACGAGGCCTGTGGTCATGCATGAGTATTTGTGCTTCTTACATTTCAGGAGCGCGAATGTCGAATATTCTTACTGAACCATCAACAAAACCAGCTGCTAAATGACCCCAGTGGACTTGGGAAGCAGACTGCAAGATAGAATAGACTCAGACATTGCCAAACAAACAATGGTTGGAACAAATGCAGAAGGACAAATGTAAAAAAATCAAAGTTCCACGAAAAGTTAAAAATATCTGCAGAGTTCACACAATAAATACTGGATTGTGCATTGCAAAAACCCAAATTTTGTAGCTTTAAAAAATTCTCTTTACCCCCATACATCAGATGGAAGACCAAATTTCAACATCTGCTCAAGCAATTGAGTCTAGGTCTATAGAAAAACAACTAAAACAAACCCAACTCTGGAAATTTACATCACTTGACACCCTACAATACTGGCATTTATGGTACAAATCTTCTTATACTTTTGCCAGGCTCTAGAACAAGAAAAAGTGGTACCAAAAGAACAGACATTAATTTACAACAATCCCCAAAGCAGCACAACAGTAAATTTGTAACAATGGATAAACAACCACTGAAGTTGCACAAAAATAATGGAGCATGCCAACTGTTCTTTCAAAAATATCTAGCTGAAGATCCAAGCAATCAAATAGCAAAGAGACTATATAAAAGGTAATATGTCACCAAAATTAAATTCCAGAATAATTATATCATTTAAATTATACAGGAGCTGTAAGTTAGAGAAAAAAAAAATCTGATCCTTATTCCAGTTTTATAATTAATATATAAAAATAAAATCAGATCAAAAATAATTTACCAATAACATAATTAAGTTAGATTGTATTCATAACTAAAATTTAAAGGAGAAAAAATTACAGATTAATAGGTGACTACGTTAGTTTTCTCTATCACAAATGTAGTAGCATGAAACATGAATATTGGAATTATTTAATACTTTTTTATGTAGCCTACTAGTAGCTTGAGGATATAATATAATAGTTATAATGTGCTTGGTGGCGATGATTCATGACTCACAAGGTAAAGAATCTAAAAACAAGGAGAAATAGATTGTTAGTCACAGTAAAAGATTTGGGTGCAAAAAAAGATGAGGGAATAATGGGTGAGAGTTGTGCAATTCAAAATATAGTGACGTTACAAATGTGATCTTTTAATGACAGAAAGGAGTAACACTGACAACTAGGAGCAACAGTCTGCAATTGCTGAGAAACCATCATACTATGATGTACAGATTATCATAATGGTTCCAAGAGCACCATAATTAACTAAAACCTTGCATGAATAGTGTGTGCCCTTTTTGAGTCCACCCTATAACTTTTCTGTTGCAATTTACTACATAGATATCTTTTAAAAATGTAAATGAATAATTAACTATAAAGCTGATAAGGCATTAGGGCATGATTTGTGACCATTGCATG
The DNA here is from genome assembly GCA_024322285.1 of Musa beccarii. Classification (NCBI taxonomy): domain Eukaryota; kingdom Viridiplantae; phylum Streptophyta; class Magnoliopsida; order Zingiberales; family Musaceae; genus Musa; species Musa beccarii. Next base: position 42,323,983 of record CM044397.1, read on the forward strand.
TATTTCGACACCGAAGCAAAGTAACTTTAGTATAAGGTAATACACGGTACATACAGCTCTAAACAATTAAAAAAAGTAATATAACACTTAAGTGACTGAGGTTATAATTCCTAATTGAAGTTCTAAAAAGGCAAATAAATGACAGCATGGTAGCTTCCTTTTATTTTCTTTTTTTCTTTACTTTTGGAATAAAACTTTGACATTTTGATGTAACTCCATTTATCACTACACTTCTAGTGCTTAAAATATGTGAGTAACAAAAGGGTAGGCTATAAAATGAGACAGAGAGATCGAGAAGTAATCAACAAAAGGCTGTGGAGGAAGGTGGAAATGGGCGACGGATGAAGTGGATGAATCTGCAACGGTGGACAAGGGCTCAAGTCACCCTTGCGATGCTTCATTGAAACACCTCACCAGGAGGTGCTATGAGGCATTCAAGTCTCGCCTCACCTCACTCAAGCACCTTTTGAAAACATTAATACCACCCATGATGAACTTCATCAAACAGTATTCCAAACCTTGGCCTACGAATTTAATGAATTGGTCAATAAGAGATGTTGCTTAAAAGAAATAGCCAAACCCTGGTTGGGACATTATGATTTCTCTTAAAAGCATTTGACATGTCTTTCAGTAGTATTTGAAGTTTCTGAGAAAAATGTAATTGAAGATAAAATATACGTACCAAAAGATTATATCCATTGATAAGTTGTGAAGGGTTATCTCTCACCTAGTGATTTAAAAAGCACTAGGCGCTAGACCATGTGAAACGAGGCACTCTGAAATATTAAACTATAAAAATATATAATACAATTGATAAATATGATTATATAAATAAAAATATGGCATTACATTGACTGAAGAAAGCTTCAGTCAATTAATTTATTTTGTACGAGAGTAGCGGCAGAGAAATAGATTAATTGACTGGAGCTCTCTTGTCTCTCTCTCTCTTCTCATTGTTCCCCCTTTTTCCCTTTCAACTTAATGCATACTTGTGTCGACGCAACAATATTTATAAAATCCTAGAATATGATCACAAGTGACTAGGATGAAATCAAGTTTACATATGACTGTTGTCTATAAGAAAGAGATAGGCCAAGGACAGAAAGAAGAAGCTTATTTCATTTAGCCGAAACAATTTTAGCAAGTTACGATTAAACACCCAGTCAGCAAACATGAAACTAAGATCTTACAAATACAAACATATTTCCAAAAAAAATAACAAATGGTGCAGGTGGCCAAGAGAGCCTCGGACGGCAGCAGCGACGGTGGAGGAAGCTGCGGACGACACCAACAGCAATGGAGAAAGCTTCAGACGGTGACAACTATCACGGACAAATTGTAAACAGCTTGTCAAATGTAATACTTATGCATGTCCGTATCTTTTCGATTTGTTCATGAGTTGCCACGTATGTAAAGGGCTAGCCAAAGGCTTAACAGCCCCATTTGAATGAGTTTGGTGGCTGTGTAGGCTTGTACATAAAGTTTGCGTCAGGTGGATACTTGTACTAGATTTTGGTCTGTAGTAGACCAATTTTTATATCTTTGTTGTGCAACCGTTCTAAGCTTGTGAAGTCCATGGTTGGAATTTGCATTGGCCATAAAGTGTTGGCTAAAAGGGTTGATTGTGGATCTCGTGTGAAGCGTTTTTTCTGTCTCATCTTTTCTTTTGCAGGTCCTAAGGGATCGTAAGAGGTTTCGGGAAGGCTAGCCTTTGCGGACGGACACGCAAGGGTGCCGCACGACTTAGGCAAAACCAGCTAAGATCGTGACAGTTGGTATCAGAGCCGGACAAACACACATAGAAACACTTAACATGCAAACGTAGGGAGCCTAGTGGGGTTGTGTGAGGGCAACCAGCATACGCGACCGTTTGGGGGAAACAGACATAGAGTTGTAGGGAAAGGAGTCGCTCAGAGGATTGGGCATCCGAGAATGACATTCAGAGGAATGGCTAACCCTTCGCGTAAGAGGCACCACGAGGACAAACAAGCTAAGAAGAATTGCGTAACGCACAAAGGTTGGGATAGCTGAGTTCGAGCAGTGGCTCAACGTTGGTAACCAAACTTGATGCTGCTCGAGGCAAGCGGGGCGCTTGGTAAATGATAAGACCGTGCAAGATGGAGTAAGTTGTTCAGCGATCGAAAGAGTTATGCAAAGCTCACAGAGGTGAGACGAATTGCAAACTCAAGGAATTCGATACTCATGCAAGGACTTATATGCGGACGACGGACTGTCCATGGCCATCCCAAGGCGACCGAAGGTCGACGACATAGAGCATTGAAACTTTCTCTTCAGCACGAAAAGAATATGTCCGTAAGAGGCTGAAATGTGCAGCAGGTTCAGCATGTTGCTAGCCCAGAGGGGTGCAGTGAAAGCTATATTGGCGAAGAGTCACAATCTAGCAGGTGCGTTTGCAGAGACAGAACAATGCACAATTGGTTCAGCAAGGCGGATTAGTCCAAAGGGATGGTGGTCTCCGAAACTTCCAGAGGGAATGATGTGAAGAAAGAAGTTGCTCCAACAGGGCAGATATCCAAGATGGATAAGTCCCGATTCTCCAGAGGGAGAATCATGTGCAACAAACAGCACATGACAAGGAGTACCTCGAGACAATAGCTCTACAAAGTTCAACGAATCGAGCGAGCAACAAGGAGCCGTCGCATGATCTCACAAGAGGTAATGCGTTGGTGGACGCAAAGCGAGATCAAGTGGGGGAGCGACCCAAGGCAACACAAAATGAAAGCACACTTGGAGCCGGTATGGAGATCAGACTCAACAAAGGGCTGACACGTGGAATGGTGGGCGCGAGGGCCACCATTAACTCAATGCAAATCGAAGAGCGGAGCAACTTGGGGGTAACTTGGTGATGCACCCAAGCCGCATGAAGGGAGTTGGCATAGAAGATGGAACATGAAGCAGAGGCTTAGAGCTTCCCCTAGACAGAGGTCAAAGACATGAACTCTTGTAGAGGCAGGAGTAGGATCATGACGTTCCATGAATTCCTTATTCTGATGGAGCAGACTCATCTTGCATGGTGCCAAAGACGGAGGAAGCTCCGAGGCACATGCACCTTATCTTAGTGAAGCATTTGACGGAGGAACAAAGGTGACAGCTTGCAAAGGCAAAGTTGGTGTTAGAAGGCCTTGACACGGGGCAAGAGGACGCAGAGACGGGTACTCTTGAAGAATATGCCAAAGTGCTGCCATTCGAGTTGCCATGAGAAAAGCGGTGCGCAGCGGAGATTGTGCTAGTAGGGGCAAAGGCCCAGGATCCAGACAATGGTGTACCAATTTCAGGGAAGTCAGGGGACTTCAGGAGTTGCTAGGCGATGGACTGTCCTAGAGCTATTCTTCTTCCGGGTGTGACCCGAGAGCGAGTGGACAAAGGTCGATGGCCAAAGGAGCGAACATAATCGAAGGTGGCAGAGGCCCTGCGATGTGTTGGCGGAGGCCACACATGAAGAGATCGCAGTTTGAGTTCACCCCACATTGATCAGAATAGAAAGAAGATATCACCAGGTGGCGACGTGGTGCAGCGGATCGTGGTAGAATAGTTCGAGGCAATGCGACACACTCAAGACCGTCCCGGGAGGGACGATCATACGGAAGTATGATCGGGAGCGCTACTGAAAGCTCCACTTCGGTAGCCAACACAACGGCAAGAAGAGCTATGGATTCAAGGAGGGAATGTCATGGAACTGCAAAGGCGGGTCTTCCGTGTGTATCGAATGTTGCATTGAATGAAAGCCTTGGGCATCAGCATATGGGAGCTGTGCACCATCGAGAGAGAAGTTCAGATGCAAGTACCAGTGACTCCCATGGGGGGACTAGATCATACGGAGGTATGATCGGAACGGCTGAAGAGTTGGACTGCTTCAGAGCTCACATTCGCTTAAGGAAGCCTGGCAAGTCAGAGGACAAGGTCGAGTAAGCAAACGTTGCGACCAATAAAACTAAGGAGAACAGAAGCGGTGCAAGCCCTGCAACATGATGCCGGAGGCCATGCATGGGAGCTATAGCCTGTCTTTCCATCGACCAAGAGAAACTGCTCAGAGAACACAGAGGTGTTGAAGCAGGTGGTCGAAAAAGGGTAAGGAAGCAATGACGAGTCTAGAGGAACTCAGCTACCCAAAATCGAGCGTCGATTAGAATGAAGGTGGACTCAGAGGAGTGCCGCAGTGCTGGATCTACCGATTGCGAAGAAGGGACGCAGATGCGAGACAACGGATAGTAGTGTCATGGGCATGGTTGCGCCATGGTACCGCAAAGGCGGGACTTCTATGGAGTCATCAATCCCTTGCTCTCATGGAGGGAGAGCACTTGGTCGTAATATGGGTCGTGGAGGAGAATGCAGTGGCAAACTCCATGTACCATGACAAGGCTGAAGGGCAGAGGCCAGGGAACTTCATAAGACCGGTGTCAATGGACTTCTCATCAAGATAGCCGTAAGTAAAGGACTTCGGGTCGATGCAGGAGTGCTCGACTAGAGAACAAAGCAGGCAATACGTGATGTTGTACCTTTGCTACTCAAAGGAGTAGACGACAGTAATGATGGAGAAGATGGTACAATCCCAAAGGCGACCAAATCTATCGAAGACTTATTCCAGGTTGGGGTGACAACTTCTTGCATTCCGGAAGTTTAATGGCATTGAGAAAGTGAATCACAGTAGCTGACTCAACGCAAGAATTGCAAACACTTCAAGTGCTTCGGAAGTGTGAGCTAAGAGCACGCGAAGTCTAGTAACCAGCTCGACGCACGAAGTACAACCATGAGGAGGCGGGCAAAGTCAGATAACCTTTGCCTTCTCAACTCTCAAGAGAATGGGCAAAACCGAGCACCCCAGCTCTCTTAGTTATCCAGCAGAGGAGCTCTGCACAGATTTGAAGACCTTTCGAAGAGACTAATGGAAGACAACAGTTGTCAAGTCCTCACCAACGGTGATCAGTGCTACTGAGAGTAGATTTTCTGCTTCATTTCCCAATTGAATGTAAATCGAAAGCGGAAGTGATGCGAACCTACTTGGACGAGACAACTAAGTGGAAGAAAATTCGAGGAGCAAATTTTACAGAGGAAGGACCTAAAAACTTCAAAGTTTGCGAGGCGATGCTCGTTAAAGCTCCAATAAGCATCTCTCTAGTTCAAGAGACAAGAAGAATTTAAAGACTGGAGCATATCAAAGATAGTTTTTTTCTTCATCAGATGAATCCACAAGAAACAGCAAGGATCGGCCCAACTCTGCCGACCCCATACCAGAGTCAGAGTCGTTGGCGAGTTGAAGCAACATGACGGATTAAAGTTCGACGACTCGACAACAACAAGCGGAGAATAACTGGGAGCCGAGGGGCGCATCGCAACATGAGCAGAAGATTGAAGATTCAGCAAAGGCAAGGAGTTACAGCGTCAACAAAGGCTTCGACGAGGACGTCAAAGGAATAAGTGGGGGAGAATGTCACGGACAAATTGTAAACGACTTGTCAAATGTAATGCTTATGCATGTCCGTGTCTTTTCAGTTTGTTCATGAGTTACCAAGTATGTAAAGGACTGGCCAAAGGCTTAACAACCCTATTTGAGTGAGTTTGGTGGTCGTGTAGGCTTGTACATAAATTTGCGTCAGGTGGACACTTGCACTAGATTTTGATCTGTAGTGGATCAATTGTTATACCTTTGTTGTGCAACCGTTCTGAGCTTGTGAAGTCCATGGTTGGAATTTGCATTGGCTATAAAGTGTTTGCTAAAAGGGTTGATTGTGGATCCCGTGTAAAACACTTTTTCTGTCCCGTCTTCTCTTTTGCAGGTCCTAAGGGATCATAGGAGGTTTCGGGAAGGCTGGCCTTTGCAAACGAACACGCAAGGGTGCCGCACGACTTAGGCAAAACCAACTAAGATCGTGACACAACGACAGCAATGGAAGCTGTAGACAGTGGCATCGTGGGCGGAGGAGGCTTTAGATGTGTCCATCGGTGGTCCTCTCTGTCGACGATGGAAGGAGCGGCACACGGAAGTAGCAGCGACGGAGGGAACTGCGCACGAAAGCTAAACCTTCAAACTCATCCGTCGACGATAGAGAAAGCGTCGGTCCTGTGCGTCGACAGTGGAAGCACCGATAGAGGAAGCGTTGATGGTAGAGGCAACGACTGTGCTAGGGTTTATGGCTCGGGGTCGCACGGGGGTTGGGTTTTGCTAGTAACATTATGAAGCTTAGTTGGCTCAATCGAACCAACTAGCTATTGTTCAACCGAACCAGACTTAACAATCAGGTTCGATTGCATTGTTTCAGTTGAGCACTCGCTTGGCGAACCTGTGAAGCATGTCGCTTGGCAAATCTATGAGGCGCTCGGGCCTCGACTTCCCTCACTAGAGCACCTAGCCGAGCACTTGAGTGCCTATTTAAACCCTACTCTTACCATTCCATCAAATAAGTGAAAGATTCATTAAATTATCATACATTACCCTGTTCATATGTCAAAAAAGATCCAAAAATTTACCAAATAAAATAAAATAAGGATTCAAATCTCATGCTAGCATCGATATCAATCCTTGAATAGATTAGTCTGGTTAGACATATTGTGCATTAGTATGTCCCCGTATAGGCCTATATGGGTCAAGCCAAGAGAGGAGGGGAGGACTGAGAGAGAGACAGAAGAGGGAAGAAGAACGAGGCAATACCAGAGGAGAACACGGAGGCACAGGAGAAGGGGAAAGCAAAGAGGGAGGGGATATAGGTGCAACATGGAGATGGCAATGATTTGGTCAGGAAGAGGAGGTGGGGAGGGGGCAGAGAGAGAGAGAGAGAGAGAGAGATGGACTAGAAGAGAGAAAAGGGGAAAAAAGAAAAAAAAATTTAGTGACACCTATCGGGATATCGGTACAAGGCAATAGGGTTCCCAGTCAGTATTGGCTGGCTTATCACACAATAAGTTCAGTACGGTGAGCTTGATGGGTAGTATAGCCCATACCAAAATCAGTCGATCTACTTCCTTGATGGGTAGTATAGCCCATACCAAATTCAGCCAATCTACTTCTTGTTGAGATAAATGATATATTAAACCAAGAAATGTGGCCCAAACAAAAGCATCAGTGTTGACATTGGCACCTGAGCCCTTGAAAGGAAATAAAAACTATAATAGAAATCCTCTTTCATCTGGCATTACTCCAACTAAAGCATTGTTTACCAAAATCAATGTAGTCGTATGCAAACCTAGAGAACTAATGTGATGAGACAAAAATTCCCAAGTGTGAAAAATAATGTAAATTCATGAAAAATGGTTTAAGATAGACCAATCAAGAGAGCATATATATTTTCCTTTTCAGTTTAACATTTAACTGAGGGTTAAGGCAGGCCTAACTCCATTTCACCAAAAAATTATACCATGTACAGCTTTCATAAATTGTTAAAAACTATCTTGGTTTTTCACCAAAGCAGATGGCTCAATAAAGCATAGTCAACAACCAAAATCAATAATTTTGCACATAAAGCTATTGGCCAAAGTGATCCATGATTACATAAAGCTACCAAAGTCATATGTTCAAGACTTAAACAAGAACGACAGAACAATTTAGAGGTCAAAGGAGCAAACAACACACAGCACATTAAATTCCTACTCATATATGGGGAAAAAAGAAAAGAAAGATGCTTAACCAAAACGGCTGTTAATTTGAGTGGACTAGTACAATTCTGGGTAGCTAGTTATTAATATAATGAAGAAACTAATGAAGAAAAATATATTAAAGGTCAAGGGCTATTATAAGTAACTTAGGAACTCTCACTTGGCAATTAATATAGGAGATGAATCATTCTATAAGTCACATTTTAACAGTTTTTAGTGGTAGGCCATCAAACATACAATAATAACAGATCCATGTCAATATTTGCTCGAACAGTTACATGCTGCTTGATGATTTGCAATCCTCCCAAGGTTTGAGCTCAGCATTTAAAGATTCAAAATAGTTCATGAAGAACATATAAGCTGCTTAATATTTATATGGTCCTCTCATCTAGAATGGAAACCAAGGAAATTCATTCCTTTACACAGGAATAGAATAGAAAATCTAAAATAGTCCCAGTTGAGATAGACAGTATATGGTGTACTTGTCAAGTAGAAAGACAAATTATAGGTAATACTAGCAGCCAATGATCCATCCAAAACCTTCATGCCAGATCAAGGGAGACCAATCTACCAGTCAGAATTGGGATACTGGCAAACTCATACTCAGTAAATCTCGCTCTTAAGTTCTATAATAGGCTACCAAAAAATTTGAGCAAAAAAATGCTTTAACAATTTAATAAACAAAGCAAACGAGCCCAACAATTCCATTAAAAAATGCTTAAAAATTCCACATCAACCACTTGCACATAGTACAAGACTATAACATGACTTCTAAAGGAAAAAAATCAATGCATTGGGCACTTAATGTCAAGTTCAGTTGGCAGATTTGAATCCTAGGGACGAAAGAATATTCCAGGCAAAGATTCCAGATTGGTGGTCATGCGTCACCGAACTCTCTCTCTAGTTGAGATTCTCTAATTCCTATAATGATTACTAAGAAAACCATGACAGTGGAAATATTAAAGAGTTAGAAACCCAAATATGAAGACATGGCACCTTGATGCATGAGGCTCTCGCCAATGGAGTCTGAGGTTCACTATGATTAGCCTTACCCCGATAAATAAAGATGACCCAAGATCTCCCAATTACGTTGTGTGGCATGAAATTCAAATCCCTGGGTATGGGCAGGCAGCTGCAAATCCTGACCCAACTAGAAGGAATCTACTGCTATCCAATTGTACAAACCTTTCAAAAGATCAAATAAAGTCAAGTAATAAGTGGATCTCTTAGATTAGTGAGATGCCTCCAATGCAAGTATCATGCCAGCAGGTCAAAACAAACAGATACACTATTGGCCATGCATAATAGTGGTTCCCAACCAGAACCACTATTGGCCATGCATAATCTTAACCATGTTAAGAATTCCAAAATAATTAAATACTGAGACAACGCTGTTCAAGAATTGAAGGTGCAGAAAAAAGACAAAAATAGGTGGTAAAACTAAATGGCTCACGAAGGCCTCTTTAAAAGAAAAGCATATAAAGGCTGGGATTTCATATGAACTAAGTTACACATGACTATGAAGTCTATGCTAACATAAAAATAGTCCCTACAAAAAAGAATAAGCAAGACAAGTCTCACCAGTGCTGATATGCTACTGTCAGATGATGATGGAATAGAGCTGACAAGTTGCTCTTTATCCATATCCCAAAGCAGGATTGATGATATCTCACCCGAAGCATACTAAGTCAAATATGATGCTCAGTCAGAACCACATTAATGATAAGTCAACAGATACTCACATAAGGCAATTTATATTTGGAAAATATCGTACCAGATAACCAGATTGCTGCTGCCAGTCCACGACTACATTTATGCCACGAACAGCAGCCCGATGACCTTGCACAGCAGAAAATGCTGTCACAAGTTTCTGCTTCCCCTTCATAGTGTAATTTTTCCAAAAGCAAACATTTCCATCACCTACATTACACATGATTATTCCAACCAAAGTTTTATACCACGAGGCGTTCTACTACTACAGGTGTTGCTTAATAATATAAGAAAGGTGGCTTACTAGAAGCAACTAGAAGCAAACTGTCATCAAGCTCATTCACAAGACACAGTTTAGATATTCCTCTATCAGATGACTCACGATTGTCAAAACAGTTCAAAAGAGAAGCTTCTTCATAATTCCATACCCTGTGAATCAACATAATTGTTCAACAAATTATTGATCAATTGCATCACAAAAGTGTTAAAACAGGAACCTCAAATTTAAACACTAAAAGGCCATGTAACTCTTAATACCAAGCTCGAAATACAATACCACAACCCAATATTAAAAACCCACCACATCAACAGGTCTGTTGAGTAATGCAAGGAAAGCCACGCACATACACACACAGGAAAGCCATGACCCAATATTAAAGCCCTACCACATCAATATATATACTGAGTAATGAAAGGAAAGCCACACATACGGAAAGCTGTAAACTCAACAAAGCATATACAACAAGCTATATACCATGATTTTAATGGTTCTTAAAATCATTAATAAAAAGCACTAAAAAGAAAAACATTTATATACCTTCCTACAAATAATTTATGTAAAGGAAAACACCATGATTTTCTAAAAGACTCCAGGAGGGTGGCGGGAAACAACATATTTTTAACAGCATCCTCTTGTATTTAAAAACATAAAAAAATAATAAATCTTAAGAAAGGATCAACTTCGTTTTGAATTTCGAATAACACCGCCCGGTACGGGCAGTACATATCAATACGAGAGGATACCGGTACGTGGACCGCTCTCTACCGAGCGGTACAAGTATTTTGACCGGTACCGAGGCATACCGATCAATACCGAGGTGTACCGACCAATACCACCCCAGATTTCGACCATTACCGAGATATATCGATCGGTACGGCCTAGCGTGGTAGATGAAGCTATTTTTAAGAATTTAGGGTGTACCGTCGATATGCCCTCGTGTACCAACGATACATATCAGTATGTACCGTACCGAGCAAACCTCGAAACTCCGATACAGTACGAAATTTCAATCCTTACTTCATAGTTTGCAAAATCAAGGTTGGGATCAGGATTGGTCGATGGCAGTGTGATCCTATGGGCCGGAATGAATTGATGGAATCAGAATCCATTAAAATAAAATAAAAACAAAAGGAGAAAAATATCAAAATAATAATAATAATAATAATAATAATAAAATACTAGAAGATAAGGCATAATTATATATAATTTTATGTAATTATATATGTGATTGGGATATTATATGTGGGCCCCTCTAACAAACCTATAACAGGTCACACTGAGGGAAATGACAGGCAACAGTTTCTGTCCCGCAAAAATCAGTCATTTATTTATTAACCAGATGACTGATCTTTCTATAACTATCAATAACTATTAATGTGATCGATCAACACAGATTTGGCAGAAAAACCCCTTTAGTTGGATTTAATTTATTGCCATCCACGGTGACAAATGCACGTAAGTGATTGTTTGACCAATATAAAAAAGAGGGCACATACAAGAAATGGGGAGGCCAACTCACTTTTTGAACTTCTGAGCTCTCACCATCCCCACATTGGTAAGACAGTGCCTTTAGCATAGGAGAGCCTGCTGGGATCATTAGCAGCAGTCTTTTTCCACTGCTTGGCAGGTCAGCACATCAGAGGTTCAAATACTGGTGCATGTGGCTGGCAAAAGAAGTCAGACCAAGGATATTAAAAATCCATAAATGCAGCCCTTCCATATCTCTCCAGGGTCACATGCTCCTAAACCATGGTGAACATTTATTGGATCTGGTGCCCTTTAACATTTTTTACTTTATTTTCATTGCCTGTAGTAGTCGATTTCATTGAAGAGAAATGGGGAGGATACAAGAGAATGTGAAGATAATGTTGATTTCTCATGTCTGATCACAATAATTTTAACAAGTGGAGAGGTATTAACTATTAACCTTATCAGGTAGATAAGTTTGGTTTCAAACTCCAATCCTGATCTGTTTGAACTGGGATTGACTTAAGAATGCCTCCTTGATTCAGTTCCCACATGGCTGGAATCACCTTCAGTAACATGTATCTAAAATTAACCTCAAATCATACAAAGAAAGCTTGCTTAATACTAGGTCTCTATAGAAGTTAAGTAATTGACACATCACCTATCACTTTAAGAACATTTCTGATGACATATGCTGTGGACCTCTCTCATTTGGTTCCAGACGCCTTTTTCTTTCTCGGATATGATGAGATTTCTACATGATCCTTCAGTAACATGCATATCAAATGAATCTAGTGTCATGCACAAAAACTCACTTCACTCTTAAGTCTACATATAAGGAAGAAAGGAAAACACTTGACACTTCACCTAACACTTCAAACACATTTGTGATAATGTGGTGAGAGCCACTCTTTCATTTGGTTCTAGTCCCATTTTCTTTTTCCCAAAGGTTCAGAAATATAACAAAAGACTTTAAATGATACTTTTCTTCTATTAATCCAAACAAGGGAAAGTGATCTTTCCTTCTTTTCTTTCTTCTCCCTCCTATCAGCCCTCGATCATCTCCTCTCTTTTCTGTGCAAGTGAATGTCCAAGCCTAAGATTTCCAAAGAATTTTAAAAGAATTTGTTATCTTCCATTCTTGGTTTTTGCGTTAACATGCTACTGAGATTCAAATTTTAGATTTTGGGACAAGATGACTGAACTTATGCCCTCATCTTCCTCCCAAAACCAAAAACAAGAGAGACTTCAAAAACTAGTGATCTACACCAACCACAATCTAGTTCTTTACAAGAGACATTCTAGCAAGACAAAATTTCACAGATCCTAAGAATAGATAAAATCAACAATATGTTATAAAATATTATGTAATCGTCACCTGTATCCTTGCTAATAACCAAATGATTACAATGAGTACTTAAAACATTAGGAGTATGATAATGTGACATACAAACAAGAGGCGAAATCTTTTTCAGAATAAGCAAATTTTTCATGGACAGTCTAATTAGTTCAGCATCATAACTACTAACTGTCAACAAGCAACAACATAACCATGAAGGTCATAGATCAAATCAGACCTAGCTTACTAGATGCATGCCTATTATCTAACAAGGCAGTTTCAAGAGACAGTGCAACATGAAATTTTGCTATAGAACAATACAGTCCAAAAACTATTATGATGTTAAACCAAAGAGAATAATAGAAGGAGAAAAGAATTCACCACCCGAATTACCTGATTTGTTCATTCTCATCAGCAGAGACCACAAAAGGAGAAAAAGGCAAGAGCAATGCAGCCTTCGTGCCTGTTTCATACTTGGTATCCCAGCTAGCAATTTGATTACCAAGTTTACAATTAGCTGGATCAAGTATACAAAGTAGAGAAGTCAAACATGCCCAGAAGAGTAAAATTGTTGAAGGCAAACATGCCCAGAAAGAAACATGATCAAACATCATTTTCAGGCAATCCAACGAACAGAAATTGAACATATCAGCCTACTCACAAGAGTGTTGACATTTGGCTATACCATCCAAAGCCATTCTCTCTCTTTCTTCTCGCCTAGCAACAGTTTCTTCACTGTCATCAGTGCCAGAAAGAAGTGGCCTTGAAAAATGAACACAACTCCAATTGTAAACAGTTGACTGTGGAAGTAAGCTACGCTCAGTACTCTCAGAAGATCCAGCAGCCCCTATAAGTGGATCAGCTAATCCAGTATCTGGAGAATTTAGTTGGTGTGGCCTGAACTCTAGAGAGCACACTCGGCGCAATCCTGTCAGATAATTTTGCTTAGGAGGGCTAACAGGAGGTGTCCGGAATGTCATTGATAAATGACCTGCATCAATTAATCATTTTATGGTGAAAACTGCAAAGTTCAATACCAATTATAGAGCGCTACCAATTAAAACTTGAACAATGAGAATAAAAATTACCAGCATTAAAGTCAAACCATGAAGATGAGCGAGCCAAACCAGAAAGATTAGAGTACTGAGTTGGAGCTGAGGAATCTCCTTGGTGCATACCCCCACCACCAAACCTTGCAGTTCTTGCAACTACTAGTTCAATACCAATTATAGATAGTGTTCTTCGGCCAAGGTTCGCAACACGAGGAGATGGATCCTTTGCAATGTTACACATGGCCAAAATAAACTGAGAATATAGAGCACTGTCAAGAGTTCTTGATCTAGAGCAATTGATGATCCCATTACTAGTAGTTTCTTTTATCAATATACCAGAGTCAGAATGATGAGAAGAATCATCAGATTGTGGAGAACCATGCATCATACCGGTTGATGCAATGGGACTACTTGTCGATATCCTACCATCTCGACCAGCAGCAGTGCTGTCACTACTACTTCTCAATACAGGACCAATACGTGAGGAAATGGTGCTTCCTACCTGCATCAGTTGACTGGGACAATAGCCACTAAAATTATTAACATTAGCCAAAGATGGCAAGGAGCTAAGAAGGGAGTTAGACTGAGGCTTCAGGTATTCAGCAGCAATTGACTTCAGATGCTTGTTATGACCAAAGGCAAAGCGGGCAAGAGCTGCCAAACAATTATGTGAATAGTTTTACAAATCAAATTAAAAACAAAGTATTCATCAAAGTCAAATAGTTCATTTGCTACCAGAAAAAATGCACAAACGTCTTTTAAAAAGCCAAAGGATAACAGCAAAAAAAATTTGAGTCAACAAAAGATAAAATACAAAATACAATTCAAGGATAAACTATTTTTTAACAAGAACATAAAAAGGGAGAGAGGTCTCAGAGAGCGTATTTGAAATAGACCCCATTTTACAAGCACACAAAAAAAAGAGGGCTCAGGGGAGCATATTAGACTTTCATGTACACACTAAGAAAATTTTGATAGCTGCACGTACCTACAGCGACCTCAGCCCTAACCAAGGGACTCCCATCCCCAGCAGCTTGTAGAAGATTTCTAACAATATTCAGCTCAGATTTTATTTTTTCATCATCATCAAAGTCCTCATCACCTCCATGTGCATCACCAAATGAGACAGATCCAACGTCAATAAGGGTGCCCAATGCAAAAGCAGCTGCAGCTCTGACCTGACAAACATATGTTAAAATACATAAAATGATATTGGCAGACTAAAATATTGATTACAAACATGTGAAGAATTCTTACCTCGGGCTGTGGCTCTGACAATAAAGGTGCAATTGTTGCTGGTCCATCTGCTTGCATACCTATAATTTGCGCTTCCAGAAAATCCTCCCACAGTTTTCCCAGGCAAAGACAAAGCCACTGAAGAAGTAAAGGTTCAGTTTGTCCATCACATGGATTAGCAAGTTGCAAATGTTTCAAACAAACATGTATCAGATTTGCTTGAATACATGCTTCTTGTCCCCGCCGATGTCCATCCACAACAACTGCCAAAACAAAAGCAGCCATTGCTCGCTGCTCCGGATAGGCATCCATGCTATCAAGAAATCTGATAAAATATGCATGGCCTCCATCTTTCACAAGATCTACTTGACAAGACTGATATTGCAGGGAAAAAACTATAAATTAGTCATTGGTCCTACAGCATTTGATGCCATAAATATTAAATTAACAAAAAAAAGTGCATTTATTTTCTCCACATTTTATCAAGTCCAAACCACTCAACAATCATCAATAAAATTTCAAGTACATAAAAAGAGGCAGAAACAACAAGTGGCCGACCCAACCAAAGATATACCTTATCAAGAGCAAGAATCTTGGTCCAAATGAACACAAGAATTTGACGCAATTCCATTGCAGTAGTTTGTAAAAGTTTTAAAACGTAAGGAAAGATCCCAACAGATAGAGCCTGAAAGATCCAAGGTATTCAGTTGAAGCATGTACATCCCAGAAAAAGTATTTAAATGCATTCTCATGTGCAAAAGATGGAACAAAGACGAGAAATCAGCAATGACAAACCAGATCCACAGCCCAAGCTCCCATATCAAGGAATCTTCCTAAGAGTACTAGTGCTCGGAATCGATGAGATTGACTTAGTAAAACCTGGAAAAAAAGAGATAAAGGAAGGAATTCAACAACAAATGGAAAAGCAACAAACTAAAGAGAAACAGGAAATTGTACAAACATATAGAACTGAAACATCTTAGGGATAGTAGAAACAGCAAACAAACTACACTGAACTACAACAGACTCATCTAAATTTACTTCGTAGTCCATACAGCAATGTCAATCCATTTTAGTGATTTTAGAATCAAGGTTCACATCATCAGTCATATGATAAGCAAGAACATAGAATGATAGTAAAATAAGAGAACTTCCAGGACTCCAATCATAAAATGATTATGTACGTAAGAAATAAAGGTTTAATTAAAACAAGCAGCTGTCATATACTATTTTGGGACGGCCAAATGGATCACTTCCTGCATTTTAATTAGAGGCAACATTGTGGGCATAATCCAAGTATCTTTCTCTTCAGAAATATGACCAACTCTCTCTACAAGGCTAGAAACCACTTCAAAGGTGGGTACTTAGTTGAGTACCCACCTTACAAAGCAAGCTAAACTCGGCATCAGAAAACAGCAAAGCATATGAAAAGAAAAAAGAAGCAATGAAACAAAATCAAGAGGTACTCTTTTATTGTGATTGCATATACCTGAAGAACAATTGGCAATTGCTCTGGTGGCTTCTTATGTTCGGAACCATGATCCAGCCACACCTCAAAAGCCGTCAGTTGCTCGGTGAAAAAAGGGCTTGGCTGATTCAAACAAGTCAAAATATCAATCCGGCATAACAAAGGTGAAAAACGAAAAAAGCAGCTCAGCATACAATGAACAATCTAGCTGCCCCTGTAACATTGATCAAGATTCTACCACAAAGAAAAACTTAATGTCAATGTAAATAATTTCAAAAATAACAAAATGAAACCTGAAATTCAGCATTTGGATCAGCAATCAGCTGTGGAAGCTTAGACAAGCAAATCTCAGCAGCCATGTCCCATGCATCCCTACAAGAAGTCAATACTCATGCTAAAACACGGCCTCATAAAAAGGTATAAGATACACAAAAGATAAGAAAAAAGATAGAAATTTGTATCCACATGGTTACCACATATGATGCTGATGAGTTGGTGGCAACAATGGATAAGAAACTGGGGAACAGTTTGCAGCTCGCATTATTCGCTCAGCAAGTAGAAAATTGCGAAAGAGACTAGCAACTAACAGATCTTGCCTAAACAGACTCTGAAAAAGGTCTGCACAATGACATTTAATAACTTTGTGCATCATCCTTTATTTTAGCACTGAAATTCTAATTACCAAAATATTCTGGAATTCAATGCTCAAAAAATATATCAACCTTAAAAAAACAAAAGCCATTATCAACAGTACCATGAGGTAGGACATTCCAAGCAATTGTATCAGTAACAGCAATGAAAATCCAGTTCAGCTCTCCCAGAAGTGTCTTTCGGTCATTTTGACGGCCAGGAATTTGGTCGATAAGAGAATGGGTAAGAGATCCGTGAAGTAAAGAGCGAGAACAAAACCTAAGCAGTCAAGAAGATGAATGTTAAACACTCCAAAAAAAACTACAAGTCACCATAAGTTACAGATGTTTACATAACATGCAAGTTCTTTTTGTTATGCCAAGGTATCAATATATGCGACAAAATCATGCTTCACAAATCCATAAAGCACAGGAGCATGTTAGGAAAAAAAATTATAGATGAAATAACATATTACAAGTGGGTTTATATGCAATAAAAAAATGAGAAGGCTTCAGACTTGGAAGATCAGAAAATTCATCATGCAAACAGGTGACAACCACAACATTTACAGGCATCCTTGATGCGATATAATCCATAACTGTGAAACAAACAAAACAGATGAAGTTAATAGCTTGTAGCAATCACTCAAAGGCAGACATAAAAGGAGAACAAGATGTGTGCCTAGAACAGCTAATGGAAAGAATTTCACCAAACAAATCAGGCCAACCAACACAAACCAGTTAGAACTCAAGCTGGCTTCTATTTTCCAATGCACCAGCCAATGAAATCAGACAAGATAAATTCAATCGAACATTGAAATAGACAAGTATATGACATCACACTCAACATTTCCATCATTTTTATCCCATTTTAGAGGCCAATTGTCCAACTGGACAAGGCTCAAGGTCCACCTTAACTTGGATAGGCATGTGCTAGTGAAATGAAAATCACAATGCTTTACCTACATCCACTTTCCAGTCTACTTGCATCCCCAACTTGGAAAATGAAGAATTATTTGTCAACCATTCAAAACTCTGACAAGGATGGCCTAACCTAATGAAATGACACTAAACAGCAATCAAGTACCTACATCCACTTTAGAGACCAGTTACACCCTAATTTTTATTTTAGTGAAAAGAATTTGTCTGCATGGAAGTTGCAATACAACTAGAATTCATGCGCAAAAGTTCATATATTCCTCAAGAAAACAGACATGTCAGTTAGAGAAAAGTACATACAGTTAAAAAAACTGACCATCGCAATGCCATTTTAATTGGAGTTGTAAGGCATGATGTGAAAACATCAGCAGGAAATTCAGCACTCTGTGGAAGAGTCTCATGAGCTTCACAAGCAGCAAGCAGAATACAGTCTTTTAATGAGGAAACAGAAGCACCAGAAGAGTTCGAATCTTGCTGCTAAAAATACAAAATACAGCATTAAAAAGCATTAAAATATAGCATAACACTACAAACTTCTTAAATTGCACATGTAAAGACTGTCTAATGCGATCGTGAACCTCTAAAAAGGCACTGATGATCATCCCTGCCGCAGAGCAGTCAAAAACATATATTGAAGGAGATTTAAGCCAAGAATCAAGCTCACTGATAGGCAGTGGAATATATTGTGTGTAACTCTGTTTTCAATGGAAGAAATATGACAGTTAGATATCTACACAAAGTTTTTTAAAAAAATCCAACATAAATCACCGTTCTAGTACGATGGAGAAAACCTTGTTGAAAACCCAGATTTCTCCATTTGATGTAGGCTTCGGTACTCCATGTCCATTATAATGAAATAGAACTCTTTCTGACCTAGCATATTTGCGACAGGTATTACAAAGCTTCTTGACTTCCTCCACGGTGGGATCCAGTTGAAGTTTATAACGAGCCTGATATTCAATTAAAGTTTACATCCCAATAGTAAATCTAATGTGAAATACAATAGCATCAAAGGTCAAAATTGGCTTACCCGAGGTTGCCAGCGTTCATACTGTACTTGCAAAGCCTTTCCAATTGTCTCAAGTGCCTTTGGAGCAGCCATAGAATATGGATCTGGTTAACAACAAGACAATGTTCAAGTATGTATAACTAAAATCAAATGCAAGTCAGGAGCGTGATTGGACATGTAACAAAAATATAGCCAGAGCCAAGTAGACCAACTAACTAGTATCTGCAACAATAAGTTAAAACATGGTAAGCTGTACACTGAGTATAAGGTCACAATTAAACATGCATAGAAGTTTCATACTCAACAGAAGAATGCAACCTATATAAGAAGATAAACTACAGATGCCTCAGAGGATACCACACATAGGTCTTATACCATAAAAGAATCATCAACCTTGTTGCAATGTAAAGATCAACTGCTACCATAATGACCAAGACATTTCCCTTGTAATGACACTCTTCTTCTAGAAGACAATAACAAGTATAAGAAGCTCAAATTTTGTGTATCCTCATTCACTTTCGTTTATAGGATCAATTTTTTAATTTTAATTAAATGACTCACGTGAACCAGACCAAAAATATCCACAAATCATTGCAGATCTAATTTGGTCCAGGATATGAAATATTTCCCGATTTTACAACAACAAGAACAAGTTCCTGACGACGACAACAAATATCACTAGTCAATCAAGTCATTTTTTACTCTCCTAATGCATCTAATTGTAATCCATTCACTTTATCTAACTAGTGCACCTATTGGTTGCCTATGAACATCTCCTGATACTGTATATGAATATATTAAAGAAACATTAATTACCTATTTCGGTGAAACTACTGAAATTACAAACATAACAATCCAGAAAAACCATGAAAAGCATTAAAAGTTGTGTTCATCTTCACATTAGCCGGTTGTCAAAGCAACTCATATACTATGAACATGAAGAATACCCCTATGCTGGTTGCTAGCTTATGCATATTGGAGAAAACCCCCCTAACATGGAACAGCAATTAGTTCTATGATAATAAACCAGAATTTCCTTTCAGATTTCACAACTTAAATCTTATCAAACATAAAGTTTGTTAAAGAAAATACAAAGAGGATCTCAAAATAAAATGTGTCAGCTGTCAGTATCTATTGATATCATATGATAGCAACTTCAAGTTCCAGAACTTTTAAACAACCAAAACAAGGAGAAGGAAGAAATTATCAAATTAAGAGAAAAGTAACATTGATTGGAAATGTAGTATGACACGATGTTAGTCCAAGAAGCACAGTTTATATTTCTAAACTAACGACTAAATATACAAGTCCACAAGACAAATATTTTCTTCAGCAAGCACTTTAAAATTACTTCTCAAAAATAAGGTTATCTTTCCAATATCCATAGTTACTGCCCAAGTTACAACAGAATGAGCCACGACTATTTTATTGTGAGTTTCAGGTAATGTGCTTTAAAGCAGAAAAGTTAACATTGCATCAACCTAATAGCAAATATTAAATTATTGCACATAGCAATTCCTGAAGATCAATGGTTTAGATGCCTTCTATCTCAAAAAGTGATTTAGTTGATCCTTGCTATTTACATGCAACTCAACTATTATAAAACAAGTACATATACCAGTTTCAAAAAATGAGATCTCTTGAAACATGACAAGCATAAGACACTCAGTATCATCCATACCAAAAGGTGTATACACAATGGGCTACCAAATGCAACAACGGCACAGAGGAATCAAACATGACTTAATAAATTAGAGTTAGAGAAAAAAAAGTAGAGACAGATAGCTCTTCAAATTAAAAACTCAATACAGAAATCTTAACAAAATTAACCAATATCAGGGCAGCCAAAACATCAATAAATGAATTATCCAAATTAAAATGAATAGAATTCTAAGAGATTGACACAAGAAACAAGTCCCAATTTACCCATCCAGCACTCCATTCGGGCACATGGAGAAATTTTTATAACATCTGGTGGATCAACACCAATATTTAAACATAACACAAGTGCAACACACCCAGTCTTCATCTGCAGTGAAAATAATATGTATATTTAACATCATAATTCAAACTGAATGGAACGCGAGAAAAAGAATATTCGTAAATATATATAAATGTCCATAAGATCTCAAAAAAAATAATAAAGAAAGAGTAAACAGAATAAAATCAATCATAACTACGTGCAAAAAATCATGGTAATGCACACACAAGGAGACCACTAGGATCAAATTTAGCAGCCTAAATCTTCATGTAAATGGCATTCAGGTGTGAATAAATATTATAATACCTTAAAGTGCTTCAAGCGTGCAAATAAAAACCACCGAAAGAAGAAACATAGAATTTGCACCATGAGTACAAAATAGTAATCATTTCCCACAAATACAGCCATATCCACAAAGCAAACTTCAGTAAAGAATCATGCAAATAAACTAGAAAAAGAAAAAAAGCAAGTTTAATTTTATGCATCCAATAATTGACATTGGTATATAATAGTAACAATTAAAAAAATAAGAAAATACCTTCCAATAAAATCACATCAAAAAATATTGCACGAGTTGTTAAGGATCACGCAGCAAAAAGTCTGCTCAAGAAACTACATCATGAAAATGAACAATGAAAGCAGTACCACTGTTTAAGGGCATGGTAAACGTAGTGACCCCAGATATCTACAAACCATCAGCAATGAAAACCTTGTTATTTTGTATCAATGTTAAAACTATAATAAAATTAGCAGTTATATTGTCTATAATAACAAAATCTCAATATTGTCTATTAAACCAATTGAATCCCATAAAATTTCACTTTTTCGAAATAAGCTACAATAATTTGTGTTAATTTCCAGCAGCCTTTAAAGATAGGCAAACTACTTAGCATATATCCAAGTTATCACGACCCGTCCCGCTGGATAACTAGATCCATAATTCATGAGCCTAAAACTGGCCTTCCATATCCATATGGGACTAAATCTGAGGTATCAGATACGCTATGTTACCTAAGCAAATTATTGCATGGTTGTTGTCATTACTGATATTGCACCATGCCACCATGGCACTTGTACAACTTATCCGAAAACATCAAAAGCAAAACACGCAAGAAAGAAACGGGCCTTCCTGATTGCATTTTATGCTCATGCAACATGGAGCAAATTTTTGAAGTTCCAACAGATTGTTAAGGTGTGTAAAAGAAAATGATGATTATCTAAAAGCACAAATAATCTACTGAGTCAATGGGAAGAAAAAAGGGCCCAAGGAAGGTTATCTTATAGTTAACATCCATCAGCTCTTCAAACTTTCTTGCTACTTCCCTTATCTTTCTCCTCGTACACTTCCCTTATCTCCTTCCACCACCTCCTCAATCCTCCCTACTCCCCACATTACCTTCTATAACTTTACAATCTCGTGAATCAAGGTCACAAGTTCCATTATTTTCATGAATTATTTTAGGGCATATGAACTATTTTTTTGTCCTCCATATTGGTACATTATGATAACAGGTGAAAACAAACCATAAGCTGAATGTCCATTAACAAAATTATGATGAAGCAACGAAGTTATATAATTTGGATTTTGCAAAATACTAATGAAGACCCAATTCTTTCGCTGGAAACATTAAAATTTAGCAGATTTAGATTGTAAAACATGCGAGATTGGCATTTGAATACAATAACTGGGGAATTCTACACAAACTCCAATCTCTGAGTCTACCTATTCAAGAATGAACTTATAGTGCCCATACAAAGACTTTAAATTATACTCATCAATCATCATATTCTCAGGCACAAAGGACCATAATTCTAATAGCTATAGGGTGAAAGAGGTTGTGATTGAGACACAACTTGGAGGAAACCCAAGGTTACGTAGAGTGCTAATCACCCTGGTGGTTAACTTAAAACCTAGTATGGATTACCCATAAAAAAGTATAGTTTGAGAAGTAAGAAAATGCAAAGAGAAGGAACTGGAAAATTACAGCAAAAAAAAAACACACAAAACATAGATAGGGTACATAGGAAGGAATGATGTTTCGGTAGACTGCCCCCATTTCAGGAAATCAAATCTGCCCATATAAAAAAGAAAAAATCCGTATAATCGTGTTTGCCTTACACCGCCATCAAGCACTGCCTTTGCCTTAATTGCATCTCACACATGCAGGACGCATCGCACGACCTAGCCACACACCGCCACCGTGCACCGCCGCCTACCAAGTAGGCCACTTCTCGTCCTCCTCCTCCTCCTTCATCTTCCTCCATCACCTCCTCTCCTTCCTCTTCCTCTGTCTTCCTCCGCCACCTCCTCTTCTTCCTTCCTCTTCCTCCACTTCCTCCATTGACTCCTCTTCATCCTTCCTCTTCCTTTCTCCTCCTTTGTCTTCCTCCTCCTTCCTCCATTGTGCCTTCCTCTTCTCATTCTTCTTCTTCAAAACACAAGTACATGTCGATGCATTGATAGCAACCTATATGTAGCGGTCTGGTCGGGGACCGAAACGGTTCCGGTACATGATACGGCAATCCTTATTACATTGATTAAAAAATAGCAAAAAGGAAAGAAATCAAGAATCCTAAGGCATTACTTTGTTTAATAGACTACATGCTAAAATAAACTGATCAAGTATGATGATGAAAAGTGAATAATATGCATAACAAGGCATGCTATTTACAACTGCAGATACGTAGAATAAACTGATAAATCAGGATGACAGTGAATAATATCTATGGCAAGGCATGTTATTTACAACTGCAGGTACGTACGTGCTCTTCCACTTTAATGCAAGGACGGTCACCACAAAATATAGCTACAAGATAACTGACAGTATATGAGACAATAGACAACTTATACGGCACCTATGAACAGTATAAATTAATGCATTATGATTGTCATAGTATGCTGGGCAAAGCAGCTGCTAGATTTAGTGTAAACTGCCATCTAGGCAAAAGCATTTTTCCTGCAGTTCCTCGGTAGTGAAACAAAAAACATCATCAGTTACGAATATAATTTATTCTTTTTCTTTCACATCAGAAGACATGGTCAACATGGCCTCTTTAGTCCAAGGAAGTTGACCTTAAAAGGACATTTATTATGTAAAGTATCCCTGTGGTCTTCATTGTGCCAGTTTCTCTTAAATCTAATCAACATAAAAAACATGGAAAAGAGTTTTGTCCTAACATGTCATTGTAGTCTAAAATTCACATCCAAAATGCTTTTCTACTCTTTTGTTACTAAAAAAAGGGTTTCTTTTCTCTGAGCCTCTTTTGCTCGAAACAGATGTATTGCCTCCTAATGTTTTCATAAATTCAACTTGTTTTATGGATCCTACCATTTCGTAAGTATGACATAGCACCAATTTCCTCAAACTATTAGCCAGAAGGAAAGGTTGAAGACAAGAGCATAGACAAAAGCATGTTCCTCTGATATCTTCTATCTCTCCTTAGACTTGCAACAACATGTTTCAGATCTGAACAATATATATTACCTTGCTTATGATAATCTAGGTGATAGATCCCTGTCAAGGAAACATCATTGCGCCGTGAAAATAAATGGAACATATATCCTCACTACCCTCACATTCACAAACAAGAAAACTTCACTAAATAAACTATTATCTCTGCAACCAAATGACTGATAAATTTAATCACCTGATATTATAAATCAAAACTAACCCAATCAGTTTTCAGCAGAAAAAGATTTCTTGACAAATAATTGATACAGAACATTGCCACTTCCAGCAGGTTTCAAGTTCCCATTCCATCACGGAAGATCAATAAATGCAAGTAAAGCACTCTAACTGAATTCAACCAAGAACCAATTATCAATTAGATTGTTTACATTCCTCTTTCTCTTTCAAACATTTCTTTCATACTTCTAACCCTCCTGTTTCAAGAATTGCTTTGCTCGACAATAGCGCCATAGATTATAAAAAAAAAACCACAGGTTTCACCTGTTCTTCACCAAAGGCTACTAATTCATAGCATTTGGAAAAAGGAAACTGAAAGGGAATTGCAGAAACAAATTACCCGATCCTTGGGCCGCCACTTAGACACCAAACCATTGTCGGACGGCCCGACCACTGCACAATCCTCGAAGCCCTCATGCCGGAAATCGGATAGCACGACCGTGTGGGGCAAGTAAGCCATGCCAGTAGCCGTCGCCCCAGACGCCCTCACTCCCAGGTTGGCCCCTGGCGGGGCCGCCACCTCAGGCTCGGTCCTCTGCTCGGATGCATCCCCGGCCCCGTCCTCCCCACCGGACAAGCCATCCAAATGGTTCGAAACGGACGCCGAAGACCCAGACAACCTGGACGGCATCAGATCTCCCAATGCCATCGATTCAAAGCCCAAGAACTCAGCCCTGCCCCAACCGGGCCGTCGTCATCGCCCCCCGGATGGTAGACCTCTACCGCGATGGCCACCGTGCAAAACCCTGGCACCGATCGGTGGAGCCGGGCGGCACGGCCTATTCGACCAGTACCGTGGCCCGGCGACGCATGGGGATCCGCAAGAGGAAGGAGAAGAAATCCAACTCTCGGATCCCCAGCCGGCTTTCCTCCGGTAAGCTACAGAAATCTTGCGGATGGACGCGAGTTTAGGAAAGAGAGAATTGAAACCCTAGAATTTTCTTGTGTGCGTGTATGTGTGTGTGTGTGTGTGTGAGAGAGAGAGAGAGAGAGAGAGAGAGAGAGAGAGAGTGGAAGGCGGAGGGAAACGGGAAATGAAACGAAGAGGAAAGAAAAGACGCGAGCAAACGGGATAAAAAATTGATCGAAATCATGATACTAATAATAATATTATTATTATTATTATAAAGTAACCGGCCAAATTCAAATATATATATATATATGTTATTCCAATAATTATAAAATGATTTTTAATAGCTTTCTTTTTCCAAATGTTCGACTGTTAGGAGATAAATATTAAAAAGAGAAAACGACGACAGAATAAAAGAGAGGGAGAACGGTGCCTGATGCAGGCTTAGGTTGCACCCAACCAGCTGTCATGTATCCAGCGATCGTCGGAGTTAAAAGGTGACGTTGAGCTAACGCGGAGTGCTTTTACGTGGAGGTTTGGGATGCGTCGTCATATCCACCAGTGAGATGGGAATTAATTACTGTACTTTCTGCTCCCGAGCGTCACAACCACCATCAATTTGCAGCCATGGTGGAGAAGGCAGTGATGGTGAGTGAATTATAAGCCGAGGTATATTAAGTTAGAACACGAAATCGTGAGTAACGCCGAAAGAATTCTTTGTTCTTCGACAGTATCGCTGAAAGTTTGAGATTTATCGTTGGACTACTCCAAGGAGATATGATGATTATGATATCAAAGCGAGTCGTTATCCAATAATAATCTCACGTCTCGATAATGATCAAATAATAATTCTCAACATTAATTATAGCTAAGTTCAACAATTGTTCAAACGCATTATAAGTCTCTACGTCCATAGTTGAAAGAGATAAATCTCATACTTTTATCGTAATGCTTTTTTAAAATTTTCAAACCCATTGCAGACAGGATTCTTATCATTTTAACACGGTTTTAGAGAAGTCTATTGACATCTTGTGTTTCCAACATATAACAAGTTTTAAAATGAACTCCGAATCCTTTACGGCTTATAAAAAAGACTGTACTTTGACTCAACACAAATGAACATGAATTTAAGCACCAACACAACAATAATCAATGCACCCATGTCCTATGTCATCACTCCATTGTCGATCTATTCAAACGCATTAAAGGAAGTCGTGACAATCTGATGGCCCACGCAGCAATCTTTCGGATCCTCCCCGAGTTGGATTTGCAGCTGTCACTGAGAGGTGCGTCGACGGTCAACGGTAAACAATGCTTGGTTGTGTGGGTCAACTTATTATATAGGTTGCATCAGATCACAGGCCGCTTTGAAGTGATAAACCAGCCAGCAAAACGCTAAAGGTGCCTACTTTGGACGTCATGGCTTGGTACAAAGTCTTTGACTCCATTGGCACACGCATATATAACATGTTGCAGCCGACGCGTGTGACCAACAGATGTTTGAAGTGACAACTACGCAAGATCTACTTGAAGGGGGTGTCGTCTTGTGGCAAAGAGGAGGTGCATGGTTGACTAAGCTTTCTACATGAGCGTGAGTTGACCACAACACTGATGGCCTTCTGATTGGACCACAGCCTCCACGTTTCGATCTCTCATTGCCTGATCATCCATCATATTGGAACATGTCATGTGTCACAAAAGTTCCTCTCTCTATCTCTCTCTCTCTCTCACTATATATATATATCTATATATATATATATATATATATATATATATATATATATATATATCCCCACTGTTGAGTATAATTCCTTTATGGCAGCAAATCAGAATACAACAAGCAGGGATGAAGCACCACAACAAGCGTGGCTCTCGCGGTGAATAGAGAGTGAGTGGGTATCTTCAGGGTTGCTGCTGCTGCTGCCTTTGGGAAAAGGGAGAGAACCCAATCCGGGGGTGGCGACTAAAAAGCCATCGTCCACTGAAAGATATGGAAGCAACACAAAGTCGTGTGCAACAAGTTGGTGATGGACGTACGGTGATGGGATTCCCTGAAGGGCTGTGGGCTGCTCTTTTGTTGGAGCACACAACGAAGCACACACTCGTTGTAGTCTCCCTTTTGTCTCTTAAAGCTTACACGTCTCGGATACGTGCATCTAGTTTCGACTGTGCGTACACATGGGAGAACTGGAGCAACGTAGATGTAGGGTTGAGAGAGACATGGCGTAGAAGGGAACAAGAGAGAAGATGGCATGATAACAGCACCGGCCAATACCTACCGTGCACAAAAGGAAGCACGGAGTCGATCAATGAAGGGAAGCAGTACTGCAAAACAACAAGGAAACCCTACCTGCTGTCGTCCAGTGGAGGGGGGAATGCATGGCGAGACGACAGGAGATTTGGTGGTCGAGTGCCCTGGATTCGGGGGGCCCCTCCGCCGCTTCGCCACGCCTAACTGATGATGATCTTTGTACTGCAAGACTGGATCCAGCTCGGAGTACTTTGGAGCCATCGGACGGATGGATACATCACAGTCTATATTGATCGGTGATCACGTCAGTGTCTTCGCCATGTCTTGGCCTGAGAGCCGAGTAGTATACGTATATGCCGAGCAGGCCTCGCCCGAGGTCAGCTGTGGCCTGCAAGGTTTGCACAGAGGACATGCACGAGCTTAGTACTCGTGCGGCTTTCTGTGTTGTATGCTGTGCTTGTTTGTCCGAGCCCCTTGGTGAGCACGAATCTTAACGAGAGAGAAAAGATATGGGAAATAGGTTTAGTATTTTTTTTTTCTTGAAAAAAATCCAAATATGAAAAGCCAATTTCTTAATTCCATACAACCAAACACGCCTAATGTGAAAAATGTTTCTGAATTGATGTGCGAACAACCTATCGGTTGAAGTGAATGTGCTCCATGAACAGTCCTACTAATCACATTCCGTCACATCCAATGTTAAAAAAAATATATATGTATTTCGAGATGAGACGAAACAATGGTAATATATGGAGCCAATCGAGATTCCACACGCAAACTGTACTCGTATGTGATGTCAGCATAAGTTAGAAATGAGAATATTTTTGTTCCAAGAATATTCACTTATCACTCTACGAATAAAAACTTTTTTTTTTTTTTGAGGAACTCGTTTTGAGAGAAATCATTCCGAAGGATCGTTCATTCTTTAAAGATGTAATTTTTAAAGTGGGGTGACCTTTAAGAAGTATACCATGTTGGCTACGTGATCGAGGATTAATTTTGACACCGACAAAGAGTAATTAAATTTCTCTCGTACACATATATCTATCATGTTGTATCAGACACTCTTCCTTAAAATCCTTATTTATATGAAAATACGTAAAGAATATACATCATGCCATCAATGATAAATTGTAAATGGTTTGTTTGATATAATGTTTATGTATGTCCGTATTTTTTGAGTTTGTTCTTGCTTTGTAAAATATGTAAAAGGTTTGTCAAAGACTTAACGGTCCTATTTTAATTGGGTTTGATAATCGTTTTAGGCTGGTACATAAAGGTTATGTCATATGAATACTTGCAATAGATTTCAGTCTGTAGTTGACTAATTTTGTAGTTTTGTTATGTAATTGTTCTATTCTTATAAAGTATATGGTATTAATTTGCATTGGCTATAAAGTGTCTACTGACATGGTTACTTATGGATTCCGAGTGAAGTACTTTTTTTGTCTCGTCTTCTCTTTTGTAGGTCTTAAGAAATCGTAGAAAGTTTCGAGAAAGTTGACATTTACGGACGAACACGCAGGAGTACCACATGGCTTAAGCAAAACCAGCTAAATCATGACAATGTAGCACTCTAATCTTGTAAATATTACATAAAGTTTGTATCGGTAGAAGGTGTCAACTAGTTTAGCTGATAAAGATTATGATAATAAATCAAAAAGTGCATTCTTTACTTATTCTTCAAAAAAAAAAAAAAAACTATTGGTAGCTTGTATGATCAATGTCACGAAGTAAACCCTTGTCAAACCTATTAAAATCATCGATATCTTGTAAGTTACTATATCTTTCATATTTTCACAAGAAATATGTTTTATTTTCAATTTTTTTTAATTAAATGTGTGCTCCAATTTACTAGACGACTGAATATTCAACGCATTACTTTGGTTTCTTGTGAGGATCCCACAATCACAACGTACTGTTGTCTTGTACGTATATATTATGATTAATACCAGCTAATTTCCAATGGTTAAGACGCAATGTGCACAACTAAGCTTTTTAATTAACATCGAGTAGGATCTTTTTCATGCTTCCTCGTATGTTCTTCTTTCCCAAGCACTCAATCCACGCACATCACATAAGAGTTCCTTTTCTTGACAAGCATATGACCAACACAAGAGGTACTTCATTTGCTCTTCAAGCTTGCATATTTTTATTGCTTACTCCCAACACGAAATGTAAGCTGTGCAGTGGACCAGTGCCACAAAAAAGTAGTCTGCTTGCATGCCATGCCATGCCCTACGGCGGATCAGATTGCACTCCATGAAAACGCAGTTTAGTTCTTTCTGGGAAACTGGAAGGAAGTCACCGGTCACCAGATCCAGTAGTTTTTGTGTGCTCACGGCGTCGGCTGACGACTCCACATGGTATCTCACTTCACGATCCGGCAAAGCAACATGCATCGTCATGGCTTCCGGTAAGCTATGTGGAGGAAGAGGAGAAAGAAGATTGGTTATGTGGTAAACACGAGGCTTCAGTTCCCAGCAATCAAACCGGAGCAGCCGTCGGGAGAATGGCGGAACAGCGTGATGCGCGAAGCCGGCTGTAGCCGAAAGCAAAGGATGGATCTCGTGGAGCCATCACCGACATCTTCCTCCTCCTCGTCGCCCTTGGAAGAGAAGGACGGCCTCCGCGGAGAACGGGGCGACTCCAGTCGGGAGAACGGGGAGGAGGAGACGGGCGATGAAGGTGACTTCCTCGGCGTGAGCTTGCGGAATAGGGTGGCGAGGACGGTGACCCTTCGCTTCTTGCTGACCAGCTTAGCCTTCCTGAGAACGGGGTGGAAGTAGGAGGAGGGTGGCGGGTTGATAGGAGGGAGCGGTTCCGCCAGGGCGACGGCGGCGGGCTTGGGCGTGCCCGGCTGCGACTCCCAAACGAAGGGCACGGAGCCGGGAGCGACGCCATCGTAGACGCTGAAGGAAGGGGTGGCGGACAAGGAGGCGTCGTCCTCCTTGGACAGGAGCCTGGCGTAGAACTTGCTGTCGCGCGGCGTGATGTGGAGAGGGCTGGGAGGAGCATCATCCGAGGTTTTGGCGAGCATGACTCCGGCTAAGCTCGCCATGGTGTCGGATGTGGGAAGGGGGCAGCGATGGAGGGAGGGGGGTTTTATAGGAATGGAATTGAGACGAAGCCAATGCATGGTGTTTGAGCTGAATCAACCCAACTGATAAGAACATGTAGTGCCCATGCTGCATCAACCTAACAATTGGATGTTCCATGAGTGATGTTGATGTCCTAATTATTTGGAATCGACAATATAAGTTTTTAATCATTATTTAGCTTTATTAAAAGGTCCACATACTAGTTAAATTAAAATATTTGAATTTTTATCATTTCTAGTAGGATGGTTTTGGATTTCGTTCCATGTTTCGTTGCACCAAGTGTGTCATCTCGTCCGACTACAACAATTTTTTTTTTATTTTCTTCTTATTTTTGAAACATATGATCGTTTAACTCATACGTTCATCTTTTTATTTTTTTAATATAATTTTTTTATAAATTATATAAGATTAACATTTAGATTGACTCTTACGAACAAACATCACTTACGCGTCGCACGCTTCAGATATAACAATATGTACGTATCATTATAAATAATTCATCTTTGTTTTATTTTCTATCAAGGCTACATCTAATTATCTTCGAATAATTTTTTTTAATATCCTACTCGGAAGATCGATAGCTCTATTTTCTATTTAGTGCTCTTATTTTAAAAAAATCAAAAGAAAAAAAAATCATAATCGTAAAACAAATGAAAACATAGCCAGAGCAGCAATTCCAATCTCCCGAATCAGAGAAATCCCAAGTGTTGTAGTCCCTAAACACCCAAAATTGGGCTCTTTAGAACTCTTCCAATCCCAAGCGAACCACATGCACGCATTCGATGCAAATCTCGGTGGTCGGTCATGGCATCACTCGATTATATCTGTCATGGGCGTTGACGATGGACGTGAAGACGGCATGTGATGTGTCCGGTTTCTTCGTCACAAGTTGATGCTAGCTAAATGTAGCACCTTCGAGTCACTGCCAAGCACAGTGGAGCTTTCCACGGCACAAGCAAGATCTCGTATCGGTCAACCTTTCCTTTGTGAATTGAATGTGACAGCACTGTAGATCCCGAACGAGCAGGAGAAACCACATCTAATAAATTGTTCTAGTATCGGTTTTAGAATGAAACTCCACGTTGTCAGGTATCAAGGGGCACTATTTGTGGATTACCATGACTAGGCAAAGCAGTAAACTTGCTTATAGGAAATATGGTGGATTCCATGGAGAATTAGTCTCATCATCGGAAATTATTAAATACTTAAATTAACTTAGAAGGTCTCGAGCATCTTGGGCCGATTTAGGTTCGATAGATTGGATAAGGTTTAAGTAGGAAAAAAAAAAACCTATTTGTAGACAATGCCAAAGGTAAACTATACATACTATATTAAGTTCTTAAAGAAGGAAAAAATTGGAATATACCATTAAAGAAGGAGAAAGCTTGAATAGATAAATACATCATTAGTAAACCGAGCTTAAGTATCATAGACTAGTGGTTTATGCCTACCAAATCAGTAAGTTGAGGTAATTAGTGATGCATCAGATATGTGAGCCAGAGATGGAGAAAGGAGATGGTTTCTAAGGACTCTAACAAGAATGGATCTCAACATTTGGGTAATTCCGAGAACAATTTAACTGCTTTTGATGTTGAGATACCTCCAGGCTTGATAAAAGGAAAGAAGATAACGGAGATGTTTTCTATTAGAAGAATCGCATGTCTCACGTTTCAGAAGACGGTAACAGAAAACGAAGATGACAGAGACGAAAAAAAGAGGCTGCATGCTTGTCCAAGAAAAATGATCCGAAAGGCATACAAAAGATTCATTCCATCGTGCTCAACCGAACAAACGCTATGATAAGTACTCGAAAGCAATCGGATCAAGGAAGGTGAGACAGAAGCAGCCGCCGCAGCACGATAGTTACTTGATATGAAAACTGTAAGAAACCAGTGGCGATAAGTCGACGACGAAACTGAAAATAGAGGCATTGAAGAAAATCTGACTGGATTCCAAAACATTGTGATAGGAATTGCATTAGGAGAATTCTGCCAAATACATTTTCTACAACAAACCAAAACCAGAGATTCTTTTTGCCACCCTCGGCAGAAAAACTGGTTAGGCAAAGAGGGATGTGAGTTGGGCACCTGTTTACACCCACATGAAGGGGTGGTGGGTGCCAAGGGTTCCGAAAGAAAGAAGAAGAAAAGGGAGAGAAGTTGTCGGAATGTACAAGAAACAAATTCACCGCAACAATCAGATAACACTCTTATACACGTCCCTCAGCGACACTGCTCTAGCAAATATGCTCCGGTGGTCAGCATTTGTTAGTTCCATGGCCGGCCCCTCGAAATCAGCCATTTAGAGGAGGGAAGTCACTTTCATCTTTGAGCTGATAAGGTTTCATTGACCTGCGGGTTTAAATTGTACAATCAGTTGAATAGATTGTGGTGCTATTGCTGGTCTAAACAAAGATGTGAAATAGCAAGATCTCAAACAACAGTGCTCTGACATCTAAGAAAAGCTACAAACCCACTCGGACTTGAGTATTCTGTGCTGCCTTTCTATTCAAAACTGAAGTTTAGATGCACATTGTAAGTGGTTCAGTCTCTCTTGTGCTTTAGTTGCATTTCTTTGATCCGTGCACACGTTTTCGTATATGACAATTGTTTTATAAATAGAAAATTTCCAGTCATGAATTTGTGTCAATGTGAATCTATGTCGATAAATTTAAACTATAAATACCATGCTAGACAATATAGTGATATACATAATTACAATATTTGGTACAGTGATAACTAACACTCTTCCAGTGTATGACCAAGAAACATGTTGCAGATTACATTTTATGCTAGTGATATGAATGCACGGACCGGAAGAAACAAGTGAGAGACAAATAAAAGCCATGTACCATATGTCATTCTGCCATGTTATAAGCCCGTGTAACATCAGACATTTCAATTTCTACATGTTGATTTGGTCAAATTTAGAAGTCCTGTATTTAATCAGAATATTTGTTGATTATGAAAATTCTCAAGTTTCTGTATGATTAGTGTCAAGGATGTCAGAACACTTATGCATCAAGTCCTAAAAAATGTATATAGGAAAGCCCTGAGCATATTAGTGGATGCATACAATACATAATTCTGTCGAAAATGTATGAATTTCGTATTGTGAAACATTAGTTTTGTACAACCATATTCAATAGTAAGTTCTCGAGTAACATGATGATATTCATTACTTTTGGTATAATTTCTATATAAATCATGTGTTTTATCTTCCCATCATTTCATACCTCGATGTGTCTTTAAAATGATCCCAAGACTGGTTAGGTTCTTTCTCATGTTTCCTTTACAACTGTTTTGTTGGAAGATGCTTATGAGATGCTAATGCAAGCAAAAGCAGAATAAAAAAACCAGGACACCTAATTTGTAGAAACAAAGACATAATTCCATGCACCATGTCTGAAAAACATGCACAATAAAAGGGAATTAACTAACCAAACTATTCATTTTTGTCAAACAAAAAAATGTTGATAACAATGTAGCTACATCTAAGAAAAAATCAGCTTGGGGGCCTAAGCAGTATTCAAGCACTCGGCGGAGTGTCTAGCATAGAACCCTTCATAGCAGTAGGTGCCTAGGTGATGGTAGCAGCTCAACTACATAGGTGCTTATGCAGCTGCTCATGACAACATTCATTAGCCGTTCTCACTACTAGTGACTGAAAAGTCCTAAAGTCATCACAAACACTCTAGGTTTCATCCTAGAACAAGTGTACAATGAAAGTAGTAAATTCTTCTATGCTTCTATGAAATCTTGTTAACTTTACTTTGAACACTTTATGTTCTCATGATATTGTCCCTGTAATCTAGTTATGTCCTTGCCAATTTGGTTATTTGGATACACATCCTCATCAGATTTTAGAGTCTGTGTCCATGCAATATTGCAGTTTCTATCCATTTCTCTCTTTCTAACAAAAACAATAATGATGGCAATTTTAACACATCATCCTACAAAGAAAGCGATATGCAATTTTATAGGACTGGAATCATTTATTCCTAGACACAGCAGAAGAAAAATAAGTTACAGTAGAAGGTTAAAGAATTTTGCAAAGAGAATGTACGGAAATTAAAGCAAAAGAGAAAGAAGTACCAAATATGAATATAGATGAGACCATGGGTAAGACAATTGTGTAGGTATGTTGAACATGGTAACAAACCAATGAGGCAACAACATGACACAGCTGGGATCCATGCTGGCCAGCATAACCACAAAAACGAGTGTCAACACACAGCATGGACCACCGGTGATTGTATGCTAAGACAAAATCCAGAACTCATAGAAACTCAAAAGCAAGATTTAATTCATGTCTTCATTAGAATACAAACTTAGACATCACAGCTGGAGGACGAGGTACCAAATTAATGATTGAAGAAATCGAATATAAACCAGAACTTCAATCTTTTTTTCACCATGAATACTCACGGAACCTATTGGCAACATGAACTTATTATGCAAGTACTGTTAATGACAAATTTTAGGAAAGTTCATTACCTTTCATATCTCAAGTTCGTTGAGGGTCTCTGAACTGTTGATTCAAGGATTGCTGCAGAGCTCTGATTAGAAGGACTAACTGATTCTAGTCTTTTGCTTTGTTCTGGTGAGGAGACTCTTAGTTTAACGGGACCAAGGGACCCAAACTCAAGTTTTCCCTTTAAATCAAGAACAATGTCATTGCCATGTGAAAGCCCTCTATTGGCCGAGCATGAAGGCTGGGGGACACCCGTGAAAACAGGAGAATGTGGTTGTGGAAGTGTCTCATTATTTCCTTCGAGTAGGTTCCTATCTTGTACCTCCAATCGGCTGTTGTTGCGGGATCTTGACAGCTGATTTGGAGGCGTTTGATTCTTTCCTCTCCCAGGTGACTGTCTTTCTCTGTATGAACGAGAATTCTACAAAACTCGAGGAACAAAAAAACCTTAAAACCAGTAAAAAGCTGTTAACAATTTTTTCCATGATTTTATATCCGTGCTTTTAGTCTACAAAAGACATCTTTCTATAAGAAACCGCACCTGAATCTGCAAAGACATCAGGATCATGTAAACCTCAATTGAGATTATAGAATGAAGCATTTTGGACTAGAATTGGATGCAGAAAGTAAAAAAACAGGGCCCAAACATCAACAAATAACACAAGTTTAGGTTCCACAGGAAAAGAACAAAGCAACATGGCTGCAGTGGAGCAGACCAAGTGAAGACCAGATCCAGAGTGGACAATTTGAACACTAATTGAGAAGGTAGTGGACTAAATTAATGGGGCCAAAGTAACTGAAAGCAGTAAATTCAAAAATGCTGCATACCGTGTTGGGAAAGTATGTTCCTGTTCCCTTTGTTTTTTGGATATCTTTTGCACCATAAACACCAGGATTCAAAGAAAATGGTGGTGCAGGGATGACACCATTTGCTCTAATATGCATGTAAATGCTCTGCTGAGAAAAACCATTCCATGATTGCTTGTTCTGATACTGGGAAGGGGATAGTCCATAATTTGGCATAAAGTACTGATTCATAAAGTATTCTTGGCCCTGAGGATTCAAAGCATAAAGAAGATTCATGTAGTGAAGGTTAAAATCACCGACTAGATCTGAAAGTTTACTGCAATTGGGACTGCTATTTCCATTTCCCTCACATGAACAAGCTGCAGTATTTAAATATTCTGATAAATGGGAATTCCAACTTGTTGAAAATCCATGAATGCTGCCAGTGGAGGCAGATACAGAGTTGGTTTTAAACCCAGATGTACTAGTACCATGTGATTCAGATTCATTGTTTGGTTCTTCACCGGGGGCCACAAACCTGCTAGAAATCACTTCTTTCTTTGCAGTATGCCCTGAATTCACATTATCAAGTATCACAGATTCAGAGCCATTTCCCACATGGAAGAACAAACGGGGTGCATGATAAGCTTTTCCAGATGACAAGCCACCACCTATCTGATTATGTGATGAAGAATCTAAGCAACTTTCAGCGGCTCTCAAATTAAAAGCTTCTATGTTAACAAGATCTCTGGCATTTTTATCCAAATGCTTAACTGAAGCTTCTCCTTCCACGAGATGATTTTCCATTTTAGTACACTTGTGAAGCCCATCAAGATGCTCATTAGAGTTATGTCCATTGAATTGCAATTCGGTGCCATACCCCTCAACCAAATCTGAGATCTTGATGCTACTTATGTTGTCACATAGTGCTGCACTAGAACACTTGACTTGTGAATCTAAAGTCGACTCATTGTTTGATGATGTAGAGCCAACCTCATTATGCTCAATAAATCTGCTATCTGAACAACTAGGAGATGCAGCTTGTTGAACATCTGGCCTTTCTCCGGTTCCATGCCTCTCCAAGGTGCTTGCAAAAAACATACCAACTTCAGCGGCAATATTTTCAGCAGGTAGTAGAAGTACCCGACCAAGTTTTCGGGCACCATATGTAAATGCACTACGTATGCGGTAAAAGTTACCTATTAAATAGCAGAGAAACAAAAGAACTAAGAGAAAATATCTCAACAAATACAAGTGCAACAAGACCATATTATCAAATTTCACTCCATAAATTGAGAAAAAAAAAATTGACTTACCTTTGCTGACGCTGCGCCCTAGATTATTGTTCTGTTTCAGTGGATCCACAATGTTTAGGTGCTTCTTTAAAAATGTTCTAGAGCTCTCTGAAAATCTTGGAGGAACTGAGAACATGTTGACACATTCTTTAATAAATTCCTTCGAAAGCAGTAAATCACCCTCGTTAGTCTCTAGTGGCTCAACTGTGAAGGAAACAAAATGGTCAGAAAACAGTATGACCTTTTGTCAAGCACAAATATCTAGAATGGTAACTTCAAAGTTTTCTTACCTACTAGTTCTGGCAGAAAAGAAACAGGAATGGGGCCCCGTAAACTAACACAGTAATTGTCCCAATCAAACTTGCTGTAGTAGTCCAGAAACCTATACAAAACCTACGACATGTAGCCAGATTAAATGAAATCCAAGTAATGTAGACAAAGAGTTCAAGGAAAGGAACCAGCAAAATATGTGTTCAATTTCCTTGGAATATGAGGGATATATATTCCTTTGAATACTCACCGCCAAAGGACCATCTAGCGATTCATGGAAGAGGTGAAAAACATACAACACTAATGTTTCCAATGCATATGTAGAAATCAAACCATGATGAGCACCAAGGATGCGACTCTCATAGTAACACCAAGTTTTTATCAATATTATACTGCGCTTGAAGAGATTCTCCTTACCAATTTCTTGGTCAACCTACGAACAAGCAACAAATCTAAAAACTTTAAGCTAAGAAAGAAAATTATATGAGATCAATGTACCAAGCTCGTCATCCATTTCTTCAAGATGCTTTTTCCTTGCAAGGGAAAACAAAGAGCAAATTTTAATTTATATTTGTTCCGGCAAGCATTTACCATATACCTTCTCAAGAAAGCAAAGTGTACAAAGTCCACCAATCTGATTGAATGAGATATCTACTACAATATTCTCAACAATGCATTTAACAAGTTTAACCTGCCACAGGAAATCCTATCATCAGATTCAAAAACTTGATAAGCATATGGACAGTGTAAAAATTTTCTACTAATGCTTATCGTGTCATGTAAAATGTGTAAATGCAAACTGTTTAAAGAAAGATTCATACAAGTATACGAACAAGAAAAATAAAAATTGTGTAGATATAAAAATATAAAGATAATACATAACTAAGCAGCATCAGAAAAAGCACTAACATGCCACAGGAAATCCCATCACCAGATTTCAAAACTTACTAAGCATATGGAAAGAGTTTAATAATTTTCTGCCACTGGTTGTCACCTTACGTAAAAAATTGTAAATGCAAATTATAGAAAGAAAAGTTCATACAAGGATTTGAAAAAGAAAAATTAAAATTGTGAAGATATCAATATTGAAATTATTGTGTAAACAAGTGCCATCACTAAAATTTATGTATTTGTATGTGTATGTACTATGTAGTTATATTATCAATACAAAATATAAAGATAATGCATAACTATGTAGCAGCTTGAAGAGCACTTAACAAAGAATTACTAGGACAAGTAAAATTGCATCTCTTTCTCACAACATGATATAATCAGGATGCTATTGGTAGTATGGAAGAAAAATATAGTTGATTAACGCAATATACTGTTAACGTTGACTGTTCTATGCCAGACACGACATACTTGCATAACTAAAATCAGTATTGAATAAGATGGATCTTTGCAATTTTGAACCCATAGACATGCTTTCTTGGCAAACTATCTCAAACTAGAAATTAAGCTAAAGAGAAAGAAAGAACAAGGAATTGATGAATGGTGACAAGTATGGAGCTTCAATGATAGTCGGTTGCAGCAGTCATGTATTATATATATATTTCACCTGAATACTACTCCTTATGAAGTAACCATCCTACCAGAGTTCGAAACAACACAACTAAAATATTTGAGTGCATATTGTCAGCATAGTAATTTTGTAGCATCGAACAGCATTCAAGCAAAAGCAATAAGTCTCTACTCGCTACCACTTGTAACGAACAAAGACACTCCATCCTTATTGTCAGCATAGTAATTTATAGCACTGAACAGCATTCAAGCAAAAACAATAAGTCCCTACTTGCTACCAGTTGTAAGGAACAAAGACACTCCATTCTTGTACATTGAGACACACAGTGAAGGAGTAAAGAAAAACAGCATGAATTCAAGGAAGAATGTAAAGAACATAATACAGTCCCATAAAGAATTGTAATAGTGCTTTATAGAATACTTGGTTTCAACAAGTTCCTTTTGGTGATCACATCAGGTTTATACTGTAATGCATAGTAGTGTAGACATTGAATCAAGGTATTGAATTTCGAATAATACCGCCAGGTATGGGCTACGTATTGGTCCGAAAGGATACCGGTACACGAACCACCCTCTACCAAGCGGTATGAGTATTTTGACTAGTACCGAGGCGTGCCGATCAATACCGAAGCGTACCGACCAGTACCACCCCAGATTTCGACGGTTATCGAGATATACTAATCGGTACGGCCTAGCGTGGTACCATCGGTATGCCCTAGCGTACCAACGGTACATATCGTTACGTACCGTACTGAGCAAACATCGAAACTCCGGTACGGTACGAAATTTCAATCCTTACATTGAATATTGTTAAAACCAAAAAATATTTACAATGGATGTCACAAAAGTAAGCTACTTATCAAGAGGGCTCTTTCTCTCTCTCTCTCTCTCACTCACTCATGTCAAAAGAGCATCATCACACTACATTTTGTACATTTCAATGTTTAATGGACCACTCACTGAATCAGCAATGATTGCTTCTGTGGTAAGTTATATGGACATTTTACGGTCAAGCATGAAATGTGTGACAATTTCCCAGTAATACAATAAATTTAGTGAAGTTTGTTCAAAGAAAACCCTATATTTCATTAAAAAAAAAACAGAGAAGCACATGATAGTGCCTCATCTCCAGTTATTTCTACTACGAATTGATTAGTCATAACGCAACACATTATCATCTTTTCCCCCTTATATCCTACTCAGACAAGCCTCAAAGTTCTGATGCAATTTTTTATTATACATGTGATTTGATATTTATAAATTCTTGTGTAAGTGTTCTTAGATTGCGCTGGCACATAAACTGCTATACACACTGCTCTAACTTATCTCAAAACTCAAAATAACTTCTTTGTTGTTCATGTTAGAAACACTTTTTTGATTAACTGCATCATTTGTCGTAGTCCCCCAGCTAGCAAATATTCATGTGAAGCATTGTGCTATAATGGCAATAAGAGGTTATCTGGAACAGGATTTGCTTATAATTCTCAGGTTATAAAACCATCACAAAAAATAGAAAAACTAAGATCAACAGGTACAGTAGCAATGACTTACCAAATG
Source organism: Musa beccarii (assembly GCA_024322285.1). Classification (NCBI taxonomy): domain Eukaryota; kingdom Viridiplantae; phylum Streptophyta; class Magnoliopsida; order Zingiberales; family Musaceae; genus Musa; species Musa beccarii. The sequence goes on from CM044397.1 coordinate 42,364,491, forward strand.
ATAGGACAACCAATTGATAAAGAGTCATTTGTATTTTATGTGAGTAGTTACCTAGACAGTGTATAATATGATCTCACATGGATACAAACTTAATAATTCAAATTGTTGTTGACTAACTCTAGGTAAATGATCATTCATTTCAAATTGTTATTGGATGACTGCAAAGTTGTTATTGGAAAAAAAAAAAGGAAAGCAGCAAAGGACCATTCATGGTATAGCCGAAAGGAAAATTTGTGAAGATAGAAGATGTCACTTGATTAGGTACAAAAACCTCAACAACCAATAAACAGAATTCCAGAAGAATGAAAAACCTCAGCATTAATGTATTGAACATCCTTTACTTCAAAGTCAGCACCCTTGTTCTGTTCTTCTGATTGAAGAACAGAACGTACATCATTTGCCAAAGCATCTTCAGAATTTGGAAAACTAAGTGCAGTCAGATCAATATCTCCATCAGGAAGATATGTCTTCAATGGAACTGATCCAAATGGAAATACCTGTAAATTTTGCATCATAAAATCAATAGTGACTCGTGGAAGAAGACCACAAAATATAAAACAGAAAACTTGAACATATAATAACACAAAAGATGGTTTCACCGACTGCAGTCGTATGACGGTTATCAACAAACCTAAAAGGCTAAAACATTCAATAATATAGTAATGTATTGCTTCTAGGACATTGATTGCAGCAACTTCAGCAGACTGAACTATAAGGACAAGCATTCAATAATATAGTAAAAAGTGTTTCCGATTAACTTCCACAAATGCTGCAACTTGATGTTGTGATGGGTAGTAATAATGTGTATTATTATATTTGGATAATCTAAAGTGTGAAAGGCTTAGGGTTTGGGAAGAGAATTGTGATAGGGATACTAGAAGGATAAAATAGTGGGAGTAGATAAAATATAATCCACTAACATAATATCAATGCAAACGTAGGACTTGAATTTAGTTGATCTTATAAATCCGCAAACATAATATAAAAGTGGGATGCCTACTTAAGAATATGACTCAAGACGGGAATGTGCATTCTACCTAAAGTATCCACAAGAAATAGGATACAGTTTCAACCAAAAAATCCAATGAAATCCAAACTCATACTTGATCCAATCTACACTACAAAGATGATTCCAACTTGCAGAACAACTCAATACGCTCCAGAACCTAGGGATATAAAAATTGATAACAATACTGTACTGGAATGTTATCCACCCAATAAAAGTAACCAGTACAGGAAGTCACATCTGTGTCCATGCTTCATAGTGTAGGATATTACTCTCAGAAAATGTTACTGCAGAAAATTGCTTTCGTGGACATGTATATCTCAACAAGGCCTCTTGACCAACATTGATGTCCTTTTTCATTGTAGAATTCCAAGTGTTCAAAGGTGACAGAGCTTGAAGACCATCATCTACCCGAAGAGTTATGCTTGATAGATATCACAATTATGCTAGTAATCACAAAAAAAAAATTACTTCATCCCCAAAAATGAGATTCGGGACAAGCTTTTGAAATTAAAAAATTGTTCTAGGAAGAATATTAAAACGGTATAGACATATCTACAGGAAATTCTTCCATGTGAAAAAAGTAACCGATGAAAATACATTGCCACGGTGTGATTTACCTTTCACTAAGCAAAAGAAAGAACGTAGAACAAGGTAACAACTAAGAAGCTCTTACAACGTAAGAAATTTTACCATGGGGCAAGTCCGCTTGCCACAAGAGAGCTGTCACCGAACTAAGGTAAATAAAGAAATCGACATTTGAATTTGAAAATAATGGCACGCTAATCATCTTAATTGGCAAGAAACACGAAAACATGGGCCTTATTTACCAGTCCAGAAGAACCGCACCTCAGCTAAAACCCAAGAAAAATCGAATTGAAAGCAGAGAGAGCAATACCATGCACTATCTGAATCGTAGAGCACAAATAAAAAACAAGAACAAAACACTGCTTTTTATTCAACTGCATAAATCATGTAAAGAAACAATAATCCGCAATTAAAAAAGGAGCAGCTAAGACCAAATGCATTACACAACAAAAGGAATTAAAAGCCAGCAGAAAAACAAGAGAGAAGACCAGGCGACAAAATGATCCACCTCAATGCCTATGTATCTCTTGAGAAGCTTCTGGATATACTCCACGACGGCTTTCCGCCTCTGCTCGGACACCACCGTCGGCCGAATGCACCGCAGAACCGCTGCGGTGGCTTGCTCAGCGCGAATCAAGTTCCCAGGGCCGACCGCCGACAGGTCAGGATTCGTCGGCATCGGGTGGGAAAACCCTTCCGAAAAGCCGCCGTTCGCCAGCGGCGGCCAGTCCTGCTGCTCACCCATGTCCAAGAATTCGATCCCGAGTGCCCGAGGTCACGACCCTTTCACCCGACTAGCCAAATGGAGCAACAAGGGCCGGAAGAGTCCGCGCGGTCAGGAGGAGAACTCATCGGAACAGATCGAGTGCGTGGCGGAGGCCAATCGGGGAAGGATCGGAGGGAGAAGCAAGCAAACGGATAGAGGAGGGATCCCTTGGTTGGGGGAGGGATTCAATGATTCGAGGTCGTTGTAGGGATCGGTTTCCGGCGTCGGCGGAGCGAAAACCCCTTTCAGAGAACACCAAATCAAGCAGCGCAGAAGCACAACGCAAGCGAAGCAAAGAAGGAAACCGCGAGAGAGAGAGAGAGAGAGAATAAATGCAACGCTTCCAACCCAAAAGGCGCTCCCTTTTCACTCCCTTCTCTCGTCTTCTCATAAGACTTTTGAGAATCGAAAAAACAAAAAGGGCAAAAGAAAAGAGAGGATTATAAATTTAAATTTTATTTTGTGTTATTGGATATTATTATTAGTATTACTATTATTTAAAAATATATATGATTAATTGAAGAAGAAAAAAATTATATTTTTTTATTAAAATAAATGACTAAGTTAACCGAGACTTTTCATTAGAGAAATTATACTGTTAACGATGCAATAGAAATCTGATACCATAAATTTTGTATTGATGCAATGATTTAAACTCAATGTATTTATAAGATCTAAGAAGTCAAAAACAATGCAGCAATTTGAGGGTTGAGACTCCAAAATGCCGCTTGAATTGAATGTAGCTGACAGCCCAACGCCGCGCAATTAAAATGTATTAACTTAAGACGCCGAGAGACTGTAGAACGACATCACACCGCAAGTGAAGCTGCAAACACGACCACATATGGATCGAGCGACTTCAACAACATTATTTTATGTCAATCAAAGGCACCATTTTTCCGATGAAGACATTAATTTTTGGTTGGTGTATTCCGAAGACTTGTTGTTATTGCATCAATTTCTGATGTTATTAAGACGTTGACTTTGTATCCGTTGATTTTTCTTCTTGAAGAAAAAGAGAGAGCAAACAAGATACATTTTTGGCTCAATCATTGAACGAAAGCGGAGGAAAGTTTCTTTCTTCCCTTTTTTTTTTTTTTTGGCTCTTGGGTTGTCTTCTTGCACTGAAACAACGCGGATCGCAACTTCCTAAAATGAATTTGATCTTGAGATTCCAAAAAAAATTATATCTTGTGGAGAAACTAATGGATTCACCTTTTTCCAACACATTGCTTACGTCAAGTTGGACTTTCGGAACAATCGGACTTTTAAAGATTGGAGATGATGTTGAGTTCAACGTCTAATTGGATGTGATCTCGAAGTCATAACGTTATATCTCTTGGTTTATTCATTATTTTTTATTATATTACATGACATCTTTGTACTCTTTATTTAAAAATAATAATAGATTATAATATCTTAGTTGGCGTTGATAGTACAATCTTTTATCGTTAAATTATCATTTGTTAAATTAAGAGTACTATAATATTTATTTAATTTCACTTATATCACTTGACCCACAATTTTATAAACCTCTTTGGCATATACTTATAGCATGATCGTTTCTTGTTCTAATTATTTAAGAATGAAAAGATTTCTTCTCATAATTGCTTGTATCGTAGGGTTACAACGTTCAAAGTCTCTTATCTTAATATAAATTTTAAAATTATAATTCTATTCTAAAATCTCTTCGACCTTATAATATTGATCTTAAGATCCTTATTTAGATCGACGTAAATAGATGAACAAGTTTAAAACTCTTGTCGATAAGAATATTTAATTATCTTTATAAGTTTGTCGATGTTTCCTATCCGAAAATATTTTATTGGTTCTTAGAATAGAGTGGGATAATCATGGCTAATGGTTGTAGAGGATATTTTTCTTATCTCTCGATCAATATTGGAAACTATGCCATTGCTAAATCTAGTAGCAAAAATAGAACAAATTGATGTCTAATTGCCAATACATTGCATTGGTTGAATCCTTAACGCAACTTAAGAGTCCATTTCTGTTGTCTCTTACATTCAAAAGGCTTATGACATATCCATGAAGAACTAAGGAATCTTTTCTTGTGTATGAAAGAGAGAAAAGACAACAAAATTGAGATCCATTACATCATCATTATTCTCAAAATGGGGAATTTAGTTGTTGAGGTAGTGAAATATAGTCAAATGTGGTCACTGACATTAGCATTTGCTTCCATTGTTGGGTGTGAAAAAGGCTAAGTGAATTGATATTGCAGAGCAGAATTTTTTCAGATCAACTGAGAATTTTGAGTAGGAAGGGAAAAGATAGTGATCGAACTGCTTCCCATTGCAAACTTGTATGGGTAGGAGGACACTTGTTGTTCTTTTACTATCAAAGAGTAATTTTTGTTACCATGTCCACTATGAGAGAGTTGTGAATGAAGATTCCAAAAATTAGATTATCCACAAATCTTTTATTACATTTAGATCATGTATACTAAACCCTAATAGCGCGATTCTTGCGATTACATGAACAAAGCTTAAACCACTAAGATAGAATAATGGCTCTTCTTTTCTCTTTCTTAGCCATTCATTCCCCTAGTATTTTTGGATTAGCAAATCGAACATGATCTATATGAAAGAGTATTATGGAAGGCATTCATCATTTGAACCTGTCAATGCTGTGTATTTTTCTATCTCTTTGATCATGGCTGCCAGTTTCCAGCCATAGATTTTAGACTATCATCCAATAGCCAGCGGCAGATTTCGGTATTTATCGCTAAAAGGAGTGATTTCTTGATTTGTGGGGTTCATTTCTTTGAGTAGCCAACAAGTGTTTGATGAATTAGAAAGTCAAAAATTATATTTGGCCAATTGAAGAATCAAAAGGAAATCTTGGCATAGGTAGCAAATGGTTAGAGTTAGAAAACACTTGCTTTAGAAGTTTACTTTGAAGTATTACACTTGTGTTTCTTATTATCTACGGTTGCAATCACTAATATGGAATGAAAACCATAGTAATGTTTCTTTAGATAATCTTAGACTTTTAGAACAATAGGATTCTTGATGTCGGAGATAATCTTGGACCTTTAGATCTCATCTTGTCTACATGCATGAGAGAGAAAAAAAAAAAAGTAAAATGGGCCAAGATCATTGCGCAAGCTTTTCTTCGTAACGACAAAGGACGAAAGAGGAAGAAAAATTAGCTTGCTAGAAAAGACGATAATTTAGTTTGGAGATTAAAAGAGTCAATATTTGGTCACAATTCATTAAATTGTATGATCACAGTCCTCTCCTTTTTTTTTTTTTCAATATACACCCAAGGATGATCTGCAACTTAGAGTTGGCAATAATTTTGCTTAACTATTTCATGATAATTATAGTTTGTTGTAAATCAAGCTCCAAGGTTGGTCTGCATGCATTAAGAATTGATGTGAATTCATTCTGGTGGTAATATGAAAAAGAGAGTTGATATGAATTACATTGGTTTGATTCCCTGATGCAATTTAGACTCCCTTCCTGCTGCTTCCTATACCCAAAACTCTCTAACATCCATATCCTTTCAACAGCTAATGATATGAAAGAGAAATAAGATTGCAAAGTAAGCAATTCTTTCATGTATCATCATTATTCCCAGAATGGGGAATGTGTTTAGTGAGGTAGCCCAAAAAGAGTAGGACTGGTGCTGATTGATGGAGAATATATTAGTAATCAAGCAACAATGATTGGCAACATGGCAAGTTGCAAGTGTGCTCCCTCTCTTTAGTGCAACTTGATGTCACTTTTGTCAAGGAGGTCACATTTGCACTAGCAAAATTCCATTGTTAAGTGTGACAATAGCTAAATGATGAACTTCAAGAAAACTGAATGATCATGCAAAATATAATTCTCAGATCAAGTGGGAAATCAATTTGTTACAATGATATTTGTTGTATTATCTATAATGAGACAAATATGAGAAAGACCCTGTAAGAGGCCTCTTTTTTTTTTTTCTCTTTTTTTTGGGTAAACATCCTTATACTAGCTTGAGTTCAGCTTGCATGCCTAAGAAGATAGGAGATGATAGCTGTGGTTGATTGTTTAGAGTGGCATCTTGTAACATATGGACTTTTGGATAGAGATCCATTTTGTTATTGGCCTTAAATAACAGGAAAAATAGCTGCTTAGATGTCTGCATTCAATGATGTTGATTAATCCTGGTCAGAGGGATTAATGCTACAATTAATCAATATCATTGAATGTAGATGATGGATTATACAAAGTTACAATTATTTAGGACAAATGACAGAGTTTAACTTGACAGTGTTGCCTTATTAATTGATGCTGATCATTTTGAAGCAACAATGGCCATGAACTATCAAGATTGAGATGTTCAAACAAAATTGTAAGGTCATACACTCATTTTAGATGATACATTAGAAGTTCAAAATCCATCAGACTTTAAATAAAAATACTTATTTTGTGTCTTTGGACAAATAATTAAGGGAAAAAAACCTTAAGCATCTGGTACAGTAGATAATATTTATTATTTGCAGAAACATTTGTAATTATCCGAGGAATCATTGATAGCAAATCTATTAAAAATGGAAGGTAAACATTCATGTATTTGCTAGATCAATCAAATCAGGCAATAATGGTGAAAGGTACTTAACCTAGTGATACATGAAAATAAAAGAAAGGTGGGGGAAAAAAAGGATAAAATAAAGGTCATCCTACCTAAGAGATGCTTGTAGGTGCATGTAGACAAAAATTGATATCTGGTAATGTCTCATCATGAACTAGTAAAGAGCAAACTTACTGCTGAAATAGTTGTCACTCAGATAAGTACTTCAAATAATGCTACATACATTTCCATGCAGCTTATCTAAACATGCTTTAAAAAAAATTTCTCATAATCTTTTGGTTCAAGTCTAATCTTCTAAGCCATATTTCTTGTAGTTATTATGCCACAGTTCAGTTAGAGACAATCCAGTCCAAAGCTCCTTTAGTGCATTTTTGTTTTTGTTCCATTAAAATTTTATCGAAAACAATATGAAAATATCTTTGTAGACATCTGACTGTCACTGTGAGCATGCATATATCTGCTGTCTTTTCAACTATTTTTTTACTGCTACAAAGACAGGAACTGATAGAGATCTAACCATTAAATAAAAGCTATTCATTCATATCTTCCATATCCAATTTAGATGGTACGCTGTATAGCTTTTGTCTGTCACCCCTACAGATACATTCTGCCTCCTTGAGTATATGCATCTCTATGATGTTTTATCCTTTTTAGACACACAAAGTTTAAACATGCAGAATGATAATATGTTCAGTGCAAAAACACATATAGGTTTGACAAGAAAGACATGAGAACCAGATAGAAGAATCCAACAACAATAGAATTTGACTTGGGAAGGTAAATCCCAATTTCAATGCAATAGGAAAGAATAGATAAAGCTCTGAACAACAACCTTTTTCAGACAAGAAGCTAACATATGATATGTTTTCATGGCAAAAGGTGAGATGGATGAGAGACAAATGACAGCTTACTTTCTTCCGAGTCTTTGCTGTTATCATCCTTTCATGTCATTCTTTCCCGTGGTCAGGCCGAAGAGAGAAAGCGACGAGGGCATCCAACCATGGCTCCGAGTAGGAGAGCAGAGATTAGTTGTGCACCCCATCGTGTAGAGAAGTAATGCATGCATAGCAAGGAAGGGGACAGGAGAGAGCGATGATGGAGAATGTGAGAGGTTTCGTCTGCAGGATTCCGTGTCCCCATGCCATGCATGGTGGCCTGCAACTTTCTGCACTGCACTCGGGGCTGACACATGAACTCGAGCAAGATTAGGAAAAGAGAGCTCGACATATGATAGAGACTCCAAGAAAGCAACAGGCGAGTGAGCAAGCCATCGAGAACGAAGGCGTGCGTCCTTGCTTGCTCTCGCGGGTCTTCCTGTTGCCTAACTACTTGCCAAACCAACTCAATGTTGCTTCGGTCGTCCGCTTCCTAACCTGCAGGCCTAAAGGGCAAACCCCCCGTAAGACCCTACGCTAGCCCTTCTCCAATAGATGGCTGGCAATCTCAAGGGGACAAAGGCTCACAATGGAAGGAGTGGGAAAAAGCAAAGCCAAGGCTGAAACTTTTGTTAGATTCAATCGCCTTGAAGGAAATCAGGATGAGATGACTCCAACACTACAGTGTCTAAGGTAGAGGACTGGAAACAAGAATACGGCAGGCACTAAAGCTGTTCTAAGTTCTAAAAGGAGCACATGAGCTCTCTAGGGTCTCGGATGGTGTGGGAAGAACTGAGAACCAGCCATGAAGGAGCTCAGTGGAGTCGGATAGAGAGCGGATGGGTCCAATAATCCGGCTGTTGAGCTAGTAGGAGGTGCAGCAGTGAGGTTAGTAGCAAAGGCAGCCGCAGTGGTAATGGCAGCGGCGGCAGTGGAAGACGAGGGCCGATCACCGTGAAATGGGTACTGCGCATCCGGGCCCTGGTCGTAGAGGATGCCCCTGAAAACGTGCCCACCGATGCTGACGGCCGTCTGGTATGCGAACTCGTCCTCGGCGTCGTCCATGGGGCTCACACGCACGCATCGGAACACAGCCGGCGAGCTCACCTCCGCGGGGAAGCTCACCGCCTCCGTTCCGTCGCCTCCTGCCACAGTTCAGTTGATTGCCATCAGGAACTCGTTACATTCATCTCTTGTCTAATTAATATATGTATGGAAAGGTGCAGAGAGAGAGAGAGAGAGAGAGAGAGAGAAGCACACGCAAAGAATTCGAGAGACCAGTGGAACCGATACAGGAAATAGTGGAAGGATTTGTGCTGTGCGTGATGCTGTTGCAACCTGATGAAGTGGTTGTGATGGCGGTCGGTCGACGGGTGACTATTTCCCTTGCCCTTTTGGACGGCTCTCCTCCGCTGTCATCACCTCCACCTCCTCGGGTGAGAGCCGCGGTCGTCGATCCACCGATTCGGAGGCGCTGAGACTGATGCTGAAGGGCGGCGGCGGCAGCGGCGGGCATCTGCTGCTGGCGTTCGCGGCGCTTGGCGGCCGGGACCCAGGTGCTCTTGACGTGCGTGGGGCACTGGAAACCTCGGCCCTTGCAGCAGGTCCGGCACCGCATGTGGGCGCAGTCCTTCTTGGCCTGATTGCCGCAGTCCTGGCAGCTCACCCCTCCGCCGCCACCGCTGCCCCTCATGCTCAACGTGGGGCCGACAGTTCCACCAGCATGGAGCGGCTCATCCGAGAAGGAAAGAAGCCCGGCGGTGGTGGAGGTGTAAAGGTGCTGGTGCTGGTGCTGCTGCCATAGCTCGAAGCCTCTTGTGAAGGTGGTGACCTCTTCGGTTCTACTGCTACCACCACCGCCACTGCCGCTGCCGTAGAGGAATAAGCTCTCAGGTGGAATCCCTTCCTCTCCTCCTCCTTGCCTGCTGCCCCCACCTAAAGAGAATCCTGCCATGCTCCTTCCTCGCGAACTCTTAAATCCATAGCAGGATCGATCGATCCCCCTCTCCGCTTTCTCTACCCTTTGCCTAATCCACTAGATCTAATTCTTTACAAGGAAGGCAAAAATAATCTCAGGGCAAAACACGGTAAGACTACAAATCAACTAACGAAAGGAGTTAGAATTGCGTGAAGAGATAAAGATAGATAGACATAGTAGAATTAAGCGACTGTACCTCAACTAAATTACTTGTATCCTTCAAGGAGTAGAGGGATCGTTCTTGTGATGCTGGTTTTCTTTGTTCTTCTGTGCAACTCTTGTCTGCTTTTTGTTTGTCTTTAAAGATCCTCTAGCTGCTCCGAGAGAGAAAGACAGGCGGGCACGGGGACAGCCGCAGCCGCTGCAGCTGAACTCCTCTCCCTCGCTTCTCTCTCTTCTTCGATCCCTCGAATTCCCTTCCCTTCTCTCTCTATCTCTCTCTGTGTTTCCGAAGTATATTCGAGTCGAGGACTTAGAGCCACTGTAACGCCGCCATGGAGACTGCAACCACTCGCTGCTGCCACCACCTCAATCCCATTTATTACACCACTACCTTCTCCTCCTCCTCCTCCTCCCCCCCTCTCTCTCCCTCTCTCTCTCTCTGCTAGAAAAAGAATAAAATACATATTCTTTTGACTCACTAAAAATAAAACCATATATACCTGATTTAATCTCCGAAAATAAAGAAACAAAAGAAATCAACCTAATCTTCCCTCTGCTTTCTTTCTTTCTTTTTTGGTTCCCCGTCCATCCGGTATGCGGTACCGCAAGACCGTGGACCATATTGTTGCGCGATCTAAGGGAGGAAAGTGTTACACGTGTCGGACCGACAGCTGTTGTCTGGCGCAAAACCCGGTCCTTTTTGCTGCCTCTCTCTCGACTTTTATGTCGCTGCTCCAAAGTTAGAGAAGCCTAACAACACATCGCGGAACAGTGCGAGAAGAAGACCTCGCAAACAAGTCCGCCCTCGTTCCCACCGTCTGCAGTGTGTGATGTGTGCCTCAGTATCAGCGATGCAGTGAATAAAAGACGGAGAGAGAGAGAGGCGAAGATGAGTCGGGATTAGTATTTACGACCCGTAGGTCCTCGTATTCGGTTCCTATCAGTGTCTGTCTTTCCCTTTCTGGGTACTGCTCTTTTGCTTATTTTATGGGCGTATACTGCATCTTTTTACGTGCAGTACTATGCATGAGTTTTCTATTGCTATGCATTCATTGCCCCGCCGGTCCGGAATCCCGCCGAATGTGGCCACTTAGCTCGGGACAAGTTCCGTCGCCCACAGCAACTTCTTCATCCACACCGACGGAATGCATGCATGCCTGCATGCATGGGTGATTAGTGTCCAAGATACGCTAATGGCAGCTTAGCGAGTTGATTTAAGCGGCAGCAAGCTACGTGGTGGTGTAGGCGTCGTAGTGCAATAAGTTAATGGCCATTCCTCCGTCGACGACTAAGATTTGGGATGTGAGACGATGGATGGGTCCACGGGACGAGGACCACCCATCGGTCCTAATCGGCACGGAATGTGGTCCCACTGGACCTGGCTAGTTCCTCCAAACCTAGCTCACAAGGAACTGAAGGCTGTCATCACTGAACTCTACGATTGGGAGGGTCAAGCAAGAGGAAAAAGTAGAGGTAACGTTCATTGATTGGTTCATCTTTTGCACCATCGCATCCGAGCTATCATCGATCTCCTGCATCTTCTACCGAGGATGAGTGGGGCCGGTAAAGCACGTAAATACTATCCATGTTTGCAGGAATACGTACGCAGTCGGGATGGATAATGCGATGTAGAAAAAGGACAGTCATGGAGCTGAATTGCTGGGAGAATGATGCGGGGGTGTCCCGATGAACGTGTACCTGTCGCTTCTCTTCGCTCCTCGAGCCCTGTGCGGCCTCCCGCGAGTTGACTCCGTCTCCTTTCTCTCCTTTCCGGTCTGCAGCCCTCTCGCTCTCCGCCTCTTCGTCTTCTCGTCTCGGCTGGCGTTGTCGGACTCGGCGCCACCATGATTCCATAAAGAAAACGAATACACAGTGCTGGTGAGCGAGAGACCAGAGAAAGAAGACGACACAAATCCCGGAGCCAACAAACTTCGTTCTCAGCGTGTCCACAGAGAATCCATGTGATCGAGGTGGAGTGGTATTCCCCCAGTAATATTCCAGACTTTGATCTCCTCCCCTCTCTCTCTCTCTCTCTCTCTCTCTCTCTCTCTCTCTCTCTCTCTCTACATGATGGTAACCCATGTCGTGCATGGCCGCAGGTGTTTTGATTAGGGCAACCAATCCTTGGTTTCCTTCCTGCACGTTACGGTGGTAGACCACCGAACACATACGGTCTACTTGAGCTTGGCTATGTATACGTCTCAATAGAACAGCTCATCTAATGACTTCTTTCATCTTCTTCAGGCTTTTCTTTTTCCTCTCGTTACAGTACACATAGGGAAAGACATGAGGATAGGTGGACACATCGTTTCTGCTCATCATACTTGTGATGAAAGATATAACCCTACAAAACGCAACTGTGAACTTTGGTCATTTAAATTGGCTAGTGGATGAGTATATATATATATATATATATATATATATATAATTAGTAAATTGATTATATATTCTATATAATTAAAATTGATCATAATTTTAAAAACTATTAAATCATAAAGATCAATGACAAAAATTAAAATTAAAAGAATAAAAATAAAACTTTAACTTGTCTATTAGAAAGCATTTCAAAGAAGCAAGCCGGTCAAAACTTAATCAAAATTCTATGATTGCAAGAAGAGTTTAAAATGATCAACATGATCATGAAGAGAAGAACAAATTTGAAGACCACATCTTGAAGAATAAAAGTCCATTCAATCATATTAGATAAAATTCATGAATCAAAAATATAAATATCATTTAATGCATTCATTCCCTTTGTATGTAGTCTCATACTATATAAATAGATAATTTGAGAAGTATAATAATTTTTCAATATCGGTGAGTGTTTATTTTTAAGTTTTTGCATAAACTTTAGAACTTATCAGCTTTTCTGCTCGTGGCATTCAAAACCAAATCTTTGTTTTTTCTTTCGACTTATCAAACTTGTTAGTTTATGACGTTTTAAGGGAATTCAAAGTTTTATTCTAATTATTTCATCAATTTTCTATTGATAAATGATTAGAACAGTTTCTCTTACTTCATTCTTGAATGATCCGTCTTGTTTCCAATTCATATGTCAATTTGCATTCCATATGTATCATAACTCTTTAACTATCAGGGTGTATGATTGTTAAATTGATGATTTCGATCGATATGTATTTATCTCGATCATTGACTATGATTCTCTCATGTCTAGGAAACCGAGAAATAATGATCGAGTTCTGACATGCATGAGAAACAGGCTGGACTAATGTCAAGGATCCATTCGATGAAGTGCGTTAGTGTACGTAGGAAGCCTTCGAGCTTTACTCCACCGATTAAGATGAAGGTTGGTCGTCAAGCATGGTGGTTGGGCCCCCCACTAGGGATGGGTGGGCCCTGCCAGTGGACATGTATGAGGTGGGATTCGACGGCCCTAATCAAAAGAACAATTGAAAAGGATTGACATTAATATGCAAGCAGAGTTGGATTGTGTCAGATACACAACCAATTCAACACTTGAGTTGACATATTTTATGCTCTGACGTAATAGAATAGATATTATCGATCGATCAATTATTCCTACTCCACTTGATATCCAAGATTGTTTCTCATCGGTCTATATATATACATATATACATATATACATATATATATATATATATATATATATATATATATTAGTCAAAACAAACAGTGGTCGAAATTAGCCGCCGTCAGCTGACAGATTGTGCCTCCAAATTAGCCGCCGTCAGCTGACAGAGGTCGGAAGACGACTCGAATGTTTGCATGGCCACATGAGGTGAAAGCACTACATTATCCACGCCGAAGAGCTCCTCTGGAACAGCAGGTTCGTGCTGGAACACGTCGAGACCGGCGCCGCCGATCTCGCCTCGCATCACGCGTTTCACCAACTCCGCCTCGTCCACGAGAGCTCCTCTGCCCACATTGATGATGATCCCATCCTTCCCCAGCGCTGCCATAACATCCCTGTCGTTGATGTGGTGTGTTTCATGGGTAAGAGCACAAGCCACGACCAGCACATCACTGTGAGCTGCGAGATCAGCAGCGCTGGGGAAGTATGCGTATGGAAATTGTGGCTTTCTGCTCCGTGAGAAGTACGAGATCGGACAACCAAAAGCTCGGAGCCTTTTAGCTACTTCAGATCCGATGCTTCCCAGCCCTACAATGCCGACCCGCTTGCCACCCAACTGCGACCATTAAGCAGAGATCAACAACTTCTTCTAGTGTTTTGATTCTAGCAGACATCAAGAGAATACATGTACAAAGTTGTACTAAGATCACGAAGCTCTCATGCAGTGCAGTAAGAAACTCGATAAATGCTAATCCATAAAATAGAAGGCAAAAAAGAGTGATTCCAAACACTCAAAGAGTGAGGCTTACTTTACACTTGTTGTTTCATTGAATCAAGAAATCACCAAAAGAATTCATATGGTTTTATGCTAATTTAGGGGATTTTATGGTGTCTACTACATAGAACAAACAAGTTACTTCGATCACTGCTCAATCTAACCATCTTTTGTCATGGCTTTCAGAGGGTCTCAATATAAGAAAAAAAAAATGTTAGACTACATAAAGTTCTTTGTAGATGATCACTCAATCTCTTTTCTCTTGAAATGACCAAACTTTTTACTGCTTTGGTATGAGAAATTTGTTGTCACGTAGTAAATGATAGTAAAATGAGACTGTGAATTGTAAAGCGACAATAAGCCAAATATTTCGAGCAAAAATTAGACTTTTGGCGAATATTCAACGCAAACTCGATTTGCATGGCACAAAGCTTCGTCTTCCGCATCTAATAGTCTCAAGAAACGTAATAGCACTCGAAAGAAATAGAAGCGAAGGGGCAAACCTTGGAGCCGAGAGGGTAGTCGCCACGACGCGGCCACAGACCACGGCGGACGTACCGGTCGCACGCCGACACCCGGCGTAAAACGTCGATGAGTAGGCCGACGGCATACTCGGCGACTTCCTGGGAGAAGACGGTGCCGGCGTTGGCGACGGCGATGCCGCGGCGGGCGCACTCGCCGAGGTCGATGTGGTTGACGCCGGCGCTGGTGGTGCAGACGAAGCGGAGGGCGGGGAGGACGTCGAGGAGGGGCCCGTCGACGGTGAAGAGGTCGATGACGAGGAGGGCGCGGACGTCGGCGGCGTGGGTGGCGAGGAAGCGGTCTAGGGGCAGCGGCGACTCCCACGATTTCAGGAGCTCGAACCGCGCCGAGAGGACTTCGTCCAGGGCTGCCGAGGGCGGGCGGAGCAAGAGCAGCTGCGGCCGCTCAGTTTCCGGCCGACCTTGCGGCACCGAGATCGACGCCATCGAACGGAAACAGGGGAGGGAACGAGCGGCAACTTGATATGGTGAGCGTTGAGGTCATCGCCTGTGGGCTCCACCGTCCATTTGTGAGCCACACCAATCAGAATAAAAAATAAGGAACAAAATATATGGTAATTTCACGTAGACTTACAAAATTATATTAAAATTCTTATAATTATGAAAGTTAAAAATATAGATTTATTTATTTAACACAATCAATTTTATTAATAAAAATATAAAAATAATAGATAAAAAGATAATTTTAATATTTCAATTGATGTTGGGACGACAATAGTACTGGGATCGCAGGTAACTATTGTAGATAAGAAAAGCGATGAGAGGAGATCAGGGTTCTTTTACATCTGCATCGATGTTGATGTAGTTGTCTGAAGGACCCTTTCATCATTCTACATCTATGTCGATGCTGATGCCAATATAAATACCGAGCAGCTCTTTATCGCTCGATAACTATGTCAGCACATATATAGTTTGTCGAGCAATATTACTCTACATTTGCGTTGAATTTGTAAAGCGATGCCGCTTTGCATTTGTAGAGCAACCCTTATCTCTCGTCGTTATTCTTCTCATCCACAACAATTACCAATAACCCTTAATGGCATAGTCGTCTGTCACAACTAACTAAAACATTGAAATTATTTATTATTTATTATTTTTATATTTTCGTTAATAAAATCGATGGTGTTAAAATAATAGATACTTTATTTTCATAATTATAAGATTTCAATATAAATTTTTTAAATTTAAGGACTAGAATACTAAAGAAGCCTAGTTACAAAGCTAATAAATACATAATAAGTCCAAAAATAAAGGTACAAAAACCAAAAATACTTATTACTGTCCGAGTTTAATGTTTTTGGAGATATAAGATATAGTAAATGTTTTTGGAGATATAAAATATGGTAACATATTACTTAACGGTAATATTTTAAGATCGAATCTTCTCTCTTTATCATTTACCTTAAAAAATATAAAAATTTAATGCATGCCTCTCTTGTCTTTTATGTCTAACTAAGCAATTTAGAACGCATGCATCTCTTGCTTTTTATCTCCAAAAGATAATTTCGATTGTCTTTTCGTGGCTTCGTTAGCGCTATTATTCCAAGTGAACGCATCTTTGTGCACAGAAAGATGCGTTGTGCACGTAAAATGTGACACATATTTTGTTGCTTATGTTTTAAATGCACACATCATGCATGAGAAACTGCTTATGTTCTTGACAGACATATCATATACAAGAGATGTTTTACTTGGAACCCACTGGGAATTCCTAAATAGATGTCATCTATTATCTGATAAAACATCATCAAACACAGGATTCGCATGGCCACTAACGCAAAATTAAGAAGTTTGCAATTGACATGTCAACACAACTGTCTCCCAATTATTTCAGTAGGTTGTCAAAAAGAGAAAAACTAAGATTGTTAAGAACAATACGATCAAGTGCGTACCGAAACAGGAGTTAATAATGGCCTGTCGGAGAAGAAGGCATTCAAGTTAGCTATCATCAGCTGACAAAGTTCGGAAGACATTTCAAGTGTATGAACGGCGAAATGAGCTGAAAGCACCACATTGTCCATGCAAAAGAGTTCCTCCGGAACAGCAGGTTCATGCTCGAACACATCGAGACCAGCACCTCCGATCTCCCCTTGCATCAGGTGTTTCACTAACTCTGCCTCATCCACAAGAGCTCCTCTGCCCACATTTATAATGATCCCATCCTTCCCCAGTGCTGACATAACATCTCTGTTGATGATGTGGTATGTTTCTTTGGTCAGGGCACAAGATAGCACCAGCACATTGCTTTCGGCAGCAAGATCGCCAACGCTTGGGAAGTATGTGTATGGAACTTGTGGCTTTCTGCTTCTTGAGAAATATGAGATTGAACAACCAAAAGCTTCGAGCCTTTTGGCTATTTCAGATCCAATACTTCCCAGCCCTACAATGCCAACCCGCTTGCTGCCCAACTGCAACCATCAAGTGGAGATCAACATCCATTAGTTTTTTTCATGTCTACCCCATACCATGTTAGCTAGACAATAAATGTAGAATTGGCATTATTTCCAAATAACATAAAAAAGATTAGCACTCTGAAGTTACATATGATTTTGCTGAATAATTCTACAATAGACTTAGAAACTACTGTAGTGAATTTGGCTAACCACTCGGTTACAATTAGCTTGACCAACTAATTGCATGAGAAGGTGGTTGCTTTATGCATAGTTGTTTGGTCTCTCTAGTCAAGAGAAACTTCAGTTAAGCAATAGGCTATTAGTCACGACCCGACCTAACCTAATGGGCTAACTAGTCTATCAATTTCGTTTTGGCCTATCAACCACTGGCCAAAATGTTTAAGCTGAAGTTGTTAATAGTACACTCATCAAATCCATATAAGTCAATCTTAGTCCCCCCCTCTTTCCGATGTGGGGCTATTGGACTAACTAGAGGCGTTACACTATTATATGTATATTCTACATCTACAGATCACCAATTGGTTGTATTACAATCAGGATGCACTTATGCTTTCAAGGAAAAACTAATGCATATAATATAAGGCAAAAAGTAACCCCAAAAACTAAGAACAACAAATTAAAGAGGCTCACATTTACAATGTGATAGATAAACTTCAAATACATAAGCAGGTTTGTTTCATTTTATCAAGAAATCACCAAATGTTCAAGAAATTAATATATCTATATCTTCTGAACAAATTATTATATTGCACATTTTGCATTTGGTTTTAATAAAAACTGCATTTTCAATTGCATCAAACCACAACGAAAATAATAAAATATTTATTAATTAATTTCACAGAATAGATATATGATTTTACTATTGATAAATGAGAAACATTCACTTTGATCTAGAGATCAACATGTGGATGGAAAAAACAAAGGACCTCAACTGACAGGTCCATAACATTGATGATTTCCGAATAGAAAATATTAACTGGATATTTTCTATTATGCAAAATATTTCCCTAACTGCAAGCAGCTAAAGAACAGCTATAAAAGGTAAATGTGAGCATGGTTAAAGAGGTTGGACCCTCTCTTCACATTCTAATATCACTTCGAGAATTTGACCTTAGTGTCAGAGGGACCAAATCGGGATACCCCTCCCAACATTGGTCTTGTGCCTTGGGATCGACACCACCTCGGGCGATCATGACCTTTGGCACGATCAGAGTTACTTGCACAAATTGGGCTTTAACCAAGTTGAGCTGACCAACTCACTCGAAGGTGACCACCGGCATCATATCATAACACTTACATAAATAGATTTGTGCAGTAACCAATATAGTTAACCTATACACAACAACACAAACCACCAATATATCTACCTGAGGCCCAATCATTTTTGCACATCACTTTTCAATAATGTATTTTACATGACTAGCTTGGTCACTATCTTAGCTTTCTTGCTTACCTAGAAGCACACTGAGCTGCATGAGATATAAAAAGAGTCAAATGGCCCATGAAAGATGTAAAGAACTCTGTGATCATGTCCCTTAGACAAAGCTAGGTTGTGCTGTTCCAAGGCATCTGATCTTGCTTATAGAACATTTAGAAAAATTATGTTTTATTGTCAGCACATCAAATCAGAATGTAGCAGAGAACTTTCTAAGATAAACCATGCCCTTTGTAGGTTTTTCATTCTCATGTCTTATTACTTACAAGCCTCAAACAACCATCAGCATTGGCATTATCTTTGAAATGAGCATTAGATATTTTACAGGTTACTCAACCTCATACCATACAATCAAAGGGTAACAAAAGTGGTTATGCCATTGCGTTTGTTTAACATAACATGCAATTTAAATGCCCTGTCCTAAAGCATGGAAAATAATTCATGTGCAAGACTGGAAGGAAAAAAAAAACAAAGTTACTAATCATAAAATGGAGTATGAAGCTCTATCTTCACTAGAAAATGGTTATCTAAGTATCCTCATAACACTTTTCAAGTTATAGATCCTATAAAGAGGGAGCTTTATCCGTTTTGCAATTAGGAGAATCATAATGACTAATGAACATCCAAATGGTCAGGCCTCCATAACAAAGAAAAATTATTAAGATACATTTAGACAAGCAAGATTAAAGACAAAATAAATTCCAACCACATTGTTCCTGAATATATTTGGATTTAATATATTAAAGAAAAGAGAGAAGATGGGATCAGAAGGGGGTGAGAGGCTATGATTTTCAATAGTTAACAAATGTAGCAGTAAAATGTAACATGAAAGTCAAAAAATGTTGTTTGGTTATTGAACTCAGGAGATAAAAGGTGAAAAGTTGAAAGAAGTCGAGAGATCTGATTTCTATTTCAACATGCATTTCGTTTCTTTAAAAACATGGAGAAGTTAGATTAGAAGACAGTTTCATGCGGTTGTTTATTTCTCAATGGTTGGAACAGAAGATAAGTTTTGCAATTAGGAGAATCATAATGACTAATGAACATCCAAATGGTCAGGCCTCCATAACAAAGAAAAATTATTAAGATACATTTAGACAAGCAAGATTAAAGACAAAATAAATTCCAACCACATTGTTCCTGAATATATTTGGATTTAATATATTAAAGAAAAGAGAGAAGATGGGATCAGAAGGGGGTGAGAGGCTATGATTTTCAATAGTTAACAAATGTAGCAGTAAAATGTAACATGAAAGTCAAAAAATGTTGTTTGGTTATTGAACTCAGGAGATAAAAGGTGAAAAGTTGAAAGAAGTCGAGAGATCTGATTTCTATTTCAACATGCATTTCGTTTCTTTAAAAACATGGAGAAGTTAGATTAGAAGACAGTTTCATGCGGTTGTTTATTTCTCAATGGTTGGAACAGAAGATAAGTTTTGCAATTAGGAGAATCATAATGACTAATGAACATCCAAATGGTCAGGCCTCCATAACAAAGAAAAATTATTAAGATACATTTAGACAAGCAAGATTAAAGACAAAATAAATTCCAACCACATTGTTCCTGAATATATTTGGATTTAATATATTAAAGAAAAGAGAGAAGATGGGATCAGAAGGGGGTGAGAGGCTATGATTTTCAATAGTTAACAAATGTAGCAGTAAAATGTAACATGAAAGTCAAAAAATGTTGTTTGGTTATTGAACTCAGGAGATAAAAGGTGAAAAGTTGAAAGAAGTCGAGAGATCTGATTTCTATTTCAACATGCATTTCGTTTCTTTAAAAACATGGAGAAGTTAGATTAGAAGACAGTTTCATGTGGTTGTTTATTTCTCAATGGTTGGAACAGAAGATAAGTGTATTTTACCTTATCTCTGATGCTTTATTCTTGGGGAGAAAAAGAAAGATTTGCATATGGTTTTTATTGACTTAGAGAAAGCCTATGACTAGAGATTTATTATGGTGGATTTAGAAAAAAAAGGTGTATCCACTAATTATATTAATGTTATTAAAGATATGTACGATAATATAGCTATTAGTGTTAGAACTATAGGAAATGTGTCTAATGAGTTTCCTATTAGTATAGAATTACATCAACTATGTGCATTAAGTTTCTACCTTTTCACATTGATAATGGATAAGTTTACTAATAACTTACATAATAGGCCTCCCTAGTGTATGTTATTTGTTGATAATATTGTTTAGGTTGATGAGAGACTAAGTGGAATTAATTATAAACTTAAGCTATGAAGGCAAGCCTTAGAAACTAAATGTTTTAGATTAAGTAAGATTAAAACTAAATATATAAAATATAATTTTAGTGATTTTAAAAATATACGAAAGAATATAATTAAATTGGATGGACAAGAAGTCTCTTTAAGTAAAAAATTTAGGTATCTTGGATCAATTATTCAATAAGCTAAAGTAATCGATAAAAATATTATTCATAGAGTAAAAACAATATGATTAAAATGGAGACGGGCATCAGGAGTCTTGTATGATCATCGGATACCTTTGGGATTAAAAAAAAATTATAAAATAGTTGTGAAACCAACAATGTTTTACGAATCTTGAGTGTTGGGCAGTGAAGAAACAACATGTATAACATATACGAAATGAAAATGTTAAGATAGATATGTGGAGTTACTAAGAAAGATAGAAAAATAAATACTTTATTCATGAACAACTAGATTTAGCTTCAATAGAGAATAAGATGAGAGAAAATCATTTAAGATAGTATGAACATAAGCTTAGGAGACCTCCGATGTAATAGTCAAAAGGTATAAAATGATCAATGCTAGTGGTATGAGGAAAAGTAGAAGAAGACTTAAAAAGACTTTAATAGAAACTATAAATAAAAACTTAAGCACTCTAAGCTTAACTAAATATATCGCTTTTTACAGATCTCAATAACAATAAAAGATTCATGTACCCGACCCCAAATAGTTGGGACTTACGGCTTTATTGTTGTTGTTGATGATGCTTTATTATTCTCTTGCCACTTTTATCCTATTCAAAATGAATTCAAAGACTCTTAAGACTATAGAACAATGATAGCTAATACATTAAAGAAATTTTGCTTGGGACAAAACCAGGGTCCCCAAAAGAATTCATAAGGTTTTGCACTAATTTAGGGGATTTTTATGATATACACTACCTAGCTTTGAAAATTGAAAAGGCCTAAAACATAGAACTGACAAGCTATTGCAATCACTGCTCACTCCAACCATCTTTTGCAATGGCTTTCAGAGGGTTTCAAGGAATGAAAAAAAAATTATATTACACAGTTTTTATAAACTCGACCTCTCTCTTGAAAATGCACAAATTGACTCCGTAAAGCTTTCTGTAAAAAAGAAAAAAAAAAAAAAACTTCTCAACCGTTTTCCACTTGAAAATAAACAAATTTTTAGCACTTCAGTATGAAAATTTTCGCCATCAATGATACATGATAGTAAGTAAGACAGAATTGTAGACATACAATACATTTTCTGCAAACCATAACCAACATATTTGGAGCAAACATTAGAATATCTTTTTCTTGCTATTTTTGCGATTAATCAAAGAATAACTTCATGACCATTAGTGAATTTAATATCCTCAAGAAACGTAATAGCAAAGGAAAGGAATAGAAGCAAAGGGGCAAAAAGGGTGGACGGAACCAAACCTTGGAGCCGAGGGGGTAGTCGCCAGCACGCGGCCACAGACCACGGCGGACGTACCGGTCGGACGCCGATACCCGGCGGAGAACGTCGATGAGTAGCCCGACGGCATACTCAGCGACGTCCAGGGAGAAGATGGTGCCGGCGTTGGCGACGGCAATGCCGCGGCGGGCGCACTCGGCGAGGTCGATGTGGTTGACGCCGGAGCTGGTGGTGACGATGAAGCGGAGGGCGGGGAGGGCGTCGAGGAGGGGGCCGTCGACGGGGGTGAGGCCGGTGACAAGGAGGGCGCGGACGCCAGCAGCGTGGGCGGCGAGGAAGCGATCGAAAGGCACCGGTGACTCCCACGGTCTCAGGAGCTGGAACCGCGCCGAGAGGGCTTCGTGGAGGACTGAAAGGGGCCGGCGGAGCAACAGCACCTGCGGCCGCTCCGTCCCCCGCCGACCTTGCGCCTCCGAGCCCGACGCCATTAAATGGGAACGGGAGTGGGGAGGCCGAACATATCGTTGCTCAGACTGTGACCTCCGTAGGGCTCAATTACGATACAGCTTTGACGGGCAATTTACCCAAAAAAGGCACGTCTTAATGGACTTTTATCCGATGGCACCTCATTTGATTTTTACTAAAAAAATATTATTAATAATCCTCTTCTTATTATTTATAACTTATATTAAAATTTTTAAAAATTTTAAAATTATATATATATGTCCTCAATTTATAATTTAGTTTCAATGAAATCTTTTTATTCCTTATCTATAATCTTTTTTTCTCCTCGTTTTAATCATCACAGGTGACTTAAAATGGTATAAAAAAAAATCAGATGATGAAATAGGATGAACTAAATATTAAAGAGGATGAGTTGAGAAATAAATTTTAATATTTATTATAATGAGTTAATGTTTTTAGGGTTATATATATATAAATATAATATAATAGAGGATAAGATATCATCTTCCAGATTAATTACATTAATCGAGAAGATATTATATTTTGGATCTTCGTAAAGTGTCCAATAGAACATGAGCAATGAGGAGAACCGACGACAGTAGGGTGTGTGCATAGGTGGGGCTATGAGGAAATAAAAAATAAAAAAATTCGAAGGGTAAAAATAAAATAAGAGGGATTATAAATAGTAAAACATTATTTTATTAAATTTTAATGGGTTAGAAATGATAAAAGAATTGTGAATGGTATGAATGGGACTTTAAATTATAAGCTCTTTACCCAATGGCCTATTTTTTATATTTTAATCAAATTATCCTTAATAAAATAAAAAATGATAATTATTTTTTATATTTTAAATTATAAGCTTTTTACCCAATGGCCTATTTTAAACTATATTTGACTTGATTTTTTTAAAACTGAATCAATTTTTTTATTAAATTAAATTATTTTTTTTAAAATGAACCATGACTCGATTTGCTTTTCCAAATTACTCTGTCTCATATACCTCTACTCATCCTACTCCCACTTCACCTTCATCGTCTCTTTTCTTTTCTCATTTTAGTCCTCCTTCTCATTCTATTTTTTTTTTTTAGTCTTCTTCTCCTTCTCATGTTCTATTCTGTTTTCATTATAACTTCCTCCCCTTCCTCGTGGCCTCCTCCTCTCCTCTCTCGTCCACCTCCTTCCTCCTATTCTTTTTCTTTTTACTCATCCACTACTACCTCTCTTCGCTCTTTCTCATCATAATTTATCTAAATTAATCATTACACTCATTTACATAATATATTAAAAATATATTTTTAATCAAATAAAAAAACTTAAGTTATTCTTTAAAAATATATTAAATTTTATATAAAATTACCTTAAATTATCTAGAAAAGTGATTACATTTAGGTTATACTCGAATTACATTCATCCACAAAAATATATTTAATTTTATATAAAATTATCTTTAATTCATCATAAATAATAAAAATTATGTTAAAATATTTTATAATAATGTGCTAATAGTTTTGGAAAAGTTTGGAATGGTTTGTTAGAAATTAACTCGTGCTACACTTGATTACATATTCAACATACAAATATCCTATTTAAAAACTTAATAACCCAAAACTCATAGGAAATTTGAAAAAAAAAATATTATATATATTAGAATCCCGTCCTAGTAATTCTAGAGAAGTTTGAATTGATTTGATGAAAATAAATTTGAATTACACTCGATCACATATTCAACATAAAAATATTATATTTTAATAATTAATCACCTTGAATTCATATAAAATAGAAAAAATAATAAATATATTAGCATCTCACCTTAGTGGTTTTGGTGAAAATTAAAAGAGTTAGGCTCGTGTTATACTTATTACATATTCAATCCAAAAATATTTGATTTTAAAAATTATTCATCTTAAATTCATAAAAAATTAAAAAAAATGATACTAAACATATTATCATCTTATCCTAATAAATATGGATAAGTTTGGATAGATTTGGTAAAGATTTAACGTGTTACATTCAATCATTGATTCAACTCAAAAATACTCTATTTGAATATTTATTCACCCTAAAATCATAAAAAAAATAAAAATAAATAATACTAAATATATGAGAATGATATGCTAGTAGTCTTAGAAAAAAATTGAATTAATTTAATAAAAATACCTTGGTTTCACTCGCTCATGAATTTAACAATGTTGGACCCAATCCGTTATGATTGGATCTATCCCGATTCGAAGCGATTCTATCCAAATTACCTAGATTGAACTGAACCGGCTCAAGGATCGCTATCTTGAAATAGCTTGATTCATGGGCATTATTAAGATTTTATTAATATAAGATGTTCCTTCGTAAAAATCAAATATAAATATGTCATCTGATAAAAGTCCAATATTAATGATTTTTTTCTAGTAAATTGCTAGAAGCTTTGTGTACCAAAATATTCGTACAAAAATAATAAAAAATATTTTTTATTAAAAAATTATCCATAATCGATTCTTAATTTGAGAATTTATCAACTATTCAAAGAACCAAAAAGCTAATTCTTCAATTTAAATAAATCGAATCAGTTAATTTCCACCAAATTAGATATAAAAATCTCATAAACAATATAAAATGAACAAAGGAAATATTTCTATTAAATTATCATTTGAATATGAACATTTGAACTGATAAATTTTCTAGTGTTATACTTGTAAACTAATGGTGTTACATTTGATGGTATAACAAAGATGAAAATATATCAAATTAGACTACAAAAATTTCTAAAATGAGTAAAACTTAGACAACTAATATAATAACTATTTACATAATAATATAAGTTAGAAAAACTGTATAGCATTGCACTCATAATGAACCGTAATACATTCAATTACATAATCCACACTTATTCTACAATCAAATTTAACACCTTCAGGTTTTTACCATTCACCTCAATCTTTCAACACAATTAACAAATATGATATACATATATATGATTTTATTGATTTTCTATTTCTAAGTCCAAATTTAAAACGTTTTATAAAAGTATGGAAGATATTTTAAAATTTTAGGTGCCCTCTTCCGTTTTATTTCTGATTATGCAGTTCAATTAGTTTCGGAAATATAATATATGTAATCTTATTTTCTCAATTTATTTTCTTAGTCCTCTTTTATTTTTTGAGTAAAAGGAATTTTAAAATGTTTTTGTTTTTTTGGAATAAAAGCGAGTCGTTTAATAAAATATCATATTTAAATATCACCTTTTTTTTGTGTTGAGAAATACCCGAAAAAGGTCGACTGACATGCCCAGCGGGCGAGTTCGATGGGCGGTGCGGCGATGGCCACGGAAACTGGGAACTGTGGAAGGGCTGTGGGACGGACGACGGCCTCATCTCGGTCTGCCCTTTTCTGACAGCCGGACGTGAGCCTTTTGACTTAATCGGCCGACGGACAGCGTTCTTCCGTTAGCAATCACCGTCGTCTGGCTTCAGAAAAGACTTCATAATGATGGATGGCGAAAGCGAGAAGAACACAGCGAAGGATGGGCAAAAGGCTGAGTGAAGTTTGACGTTAACCTGTCTTTTCCAGGGCACAAATGGTGGTGGACAGAGCGGGGAATCGAGTTGGGTTTCGCGTGCTCCGCGGGCGAGAGGGACGGGATCGCCGCGTCCGCCGGTCCCGACGCCCGATCGCATTAAAAGTCGGAATATTGCGACCCCGAGGCAGCACTGCAGGCGCCCAGAAGCTACCTCCCCCGGTCGTTCGATCAATTGCCTCGTGGCCTTTGAAAGCATCACCTCACATTCGACTTGCAAACCTAGCAGCGGCAGCGGCGGCGGCGGCTACTTGACCTCACCCTGTCTCGACTCGAACTGATGGAACAGCGCACACTCTGTTTCCTTTGGGTCCTCGCTTGATCTTGAGCTTGAAACCACAGGAAAAGATACAGATTGCACTTCCAGGCAATCACTGCAGCACGACAAACTGATGAAGAACGGCCACGGCTGCAGGCTTTACTGGGATCAGAAGCCGATGAATCACGCAAGCTTTCAGCGGAACATTCATTGTGTCCAAATAGAAAAGAATTAATGGCGAGATACATTGACCAGCTCAAGGCAGCTCTGTTTGCCTTGAAACCAGCTTTGCTTGTCGAAGCAGATTGAAGCCGAGAGCCGCAGGTGTTCGATTTCGGCATCACCTGCTTTCGTTCTCGAGGCCAAACATCCACGTATCCGATTCCTACGCCTCTCCTCCTTTCCCAACCCCGAGAACATTATTGCCATCCCTCATCGTGTTCCAAAACAAAAGTAACACAAACGTCTCGTCCATCCATATCCATCAGACAATAGATGGGACATCGTTTGTCCCATGTGGTGTGATGCACTAAATTTGTGAAGGCGAGAGCTGTGACGAAGTCAAGGGTAGACAAAGGGAGCATCTCCACCATCCTCTTCCGTCCTATATAGCTGCACATTCCACCATACTTGCAAGACTTGCCCAAGAAGGCTCTTTCCGAGGACAGGATAAGACGAGGCAACTCGTTCGTCGAAGTCCTGTGGCGTCTGCGTTCTGTGAGGTGGAGATGGCCGTGGCAGCTCTTGGAGACGCCGGAGTGGTGCTGGGTGGAGGGAAGAGGAGGTTTAAGAGCCTCTACTGGCGGCTCAGAGCGGAGATAAGGAGGCAGCTGGCGAAAGGAAGGGAAAGCAAGCAGCGATTCAGCTTCCGCTACGACCCCTATAGCTATGCGCTCAACTTTGATGATGGCTGCTCCGGCTTCCTGTCTCTGTAGCTTCTGCTTTCTCTGTTCTTCTGGGAAGGGTCTTGGTGTTCGTTTGGTCTGTGTTTTTGAGGGATGTACAGGGGAATGTTTTCTGTGATGATGGTGGGTAGGTTGCCTTGCTTTTTCAAGGCCTTTGAGAAGGAAGGAAGAATCCATGGTGGCTCGTGAGTGTTGATGTTTTCACTGGTGATGACATTTGCTTTCTGGTCGTTTTCACTTCCGTTTAGTGTCTACTTCGGAGCTTGATGCAGCAGAACAATGATCCATGGATTTATGCTTTCAGTGTGCTTTCAGTGAGAAGATTTGCTCGCTACATTTCACCTTCTTTTATCTGTCTTCTTCTTTTCTTTAGAGAAGCCTACATCCTTAGCTGGAGAGAGAGGAAGAGAGAGGTTCGCTGCAGTTGTAGTGCTCACAGCGGAACGATTAGAGTGCATGGCATCTCTTCCGAAGAATAGCTGCAACTAAAATCGAGCAAACCACGGTGAGGAAGGCATGTCATCCTCCAGAGTGCTCTTCTTGGAGCCCCTCGGTGCGCCTAGCGGCTAAATTTGGCTCCACTGTTGCTGTCTCTGCTGCGGACAACGTGTCTGGGGCAGGAGCAACAGAGGAATGGCAGGAGGCCATTCTGGCGCCACTGATCGTTGCATGCCGCTGCTTCTGCATCTCTTTGGCACCTCCTTTTTATGTGTAAGCTGCATTAAATGAGCTCACACATGCCGCCGCAGCGGAGCAGAGAAACTTGGCAGAAGAGCACGGGGCATTGATCACTGTTTGCAGGTCTTGCCGATTTCAACAGCAATAGCACTCCAGTAAACTATATAAAGAGGGAGGAGGTGCCATTTTGGAGACCGATGAAGAAGACGAGAAGACCATTAGAACGGACACTTCAATCTTATTTGATCTTCTGAGCCAATAAAAATAAAATCTTTTTCCTGTTTTTTGACAAGCTGTAATGGAAGATGTCCGACAGCGAAGACAATTCAGTGAGGCATCAAAGTCTCACCAGAAGACAAGCAAGTTTTGACAAGAATCACACTACAAGGCATCTTCTTTGGATTTATGTCAGTCTTCTGACAGAGAAACTACAGTCGAACCTGTAAAATCCCAGCTCAATATTTCGATTAGATTTGTTATTTAGCTAACACAAATTTTGTTCTTATCATGAAAGGTATCATGTTCTTCCCAATCCAAATGGAAACCATCTGCTGAACAGATCAGTCAAATCTTTCATGGGATAATTCGAACAGGGAATTAAGAAAAGCTCGCCGGGAAACAGGCTCCAAAATGGAGTTTTGCTGTGATCGATACCAACTACTAACACATAAATCGAGCTGAAGATGATGCGGAAGTCTTCTCGCGGATCACTCGAATGGGATCATGGTCTCTCGACGGCGTCAAGGCCTCCATAGTTTCACCCCACAAGAGAGGCGTCCTGTTCTTCGCCACCAGTGTCACGCCGGCCACAGCTTCGAGGTGCTTGAGCCCCATGCGACACGAGCCCATGATCGCATGGCGGAGCCCAGGCTTCTCACCGTCGATAAATGATCCACCAGTCCTCCACAGTTCTACTCGGATGCCGTCCTCCGTGGTGATCACGAACTCCTCTTCTGCTTCTTCCGTGCGTCTCCCTCGGACCTTCCGAGATCGTACGTGACTGGCGCCAACTGCATGCGGACAACATTAGTTTTGATTCTGAGCAAAGCAAACATCGGGATTTGATTGCAGATAACACCAATCTATGTACTCATCAAGAGGTGTTCATTCAATGTTAGATTTTATAATCCGTTATAATCGGATAAGATATATGATATAACTAATTGGATTCTGACATCAGTATCGGCCAATAGAAAAGAAGTCCATATTTTAGAGAATACATTAGGGGATGCCATTGATAGAAGGAACTCCCCTAATAACTTATCATAGACCCTCTGCTCTCGCCTAATGTATTCTATAACTCCCCTAATAACTTATCATAGTTTTGATTCTCGCCTATAAATAGACAGGACTTTAGGGGAGTTAAAGGGTCAGAAGTAATACAGAAGCATCTAAGAGTTGCGTAAAAGAAATATTTCATAGACATCGATTGAGAGAGATTACAGTTTTCCTCTCAATTCCCCTGAGCCATCAATTACAGAGGTCCTGTGAAAGGATAGGAAGAGAGGAGAAGGAGCCTAGTTCTCCTTGCAGATTGACGGAGGCATTGGATCAAAGGAAGGTATTCAGATCGAGATCTTTCCTCTTCCGCGCGGATGACATCAAAAGGTACACATCGTAAAAACACAGATCTATCCATGTTTTGATTTCGATCCTAGGATTAAAGTTTTTCCGCAATTACAGAAGCATGATTAAAGTTCTTTTATGCTTACAATTGGTATCAGAGCCTAGGTTCTTGAAATCAAAACTTTAGATCTGCTGTTGTTCTGATTTACGATGTTTGATCTAAATCCTGTCAAATCTATATTTCTATCAATTCTGGTTTATTGTCGTATTTTATCACCTGCTTGCCAGCGATGTTAAGGAAATAGCGATGATTGTTGTGCAGCACCGCTGCCAACCTCGCTGTGTACGGCCGTAAGGGTCGCCGACGACCGCACCGCAAAGAATCAGTCGCAGATTAGCGCCGACGAGGGCGGCTACCCGTGCGCGGATGCGGTCGCGCGGCGGTAGCTATGCGAGCACAAAGCCGCGACTGACGGCGATTCTTGCGAGCACTGAAGCGCAGGCGCATGGCGGCGATCGCGAAAGCACAAAGCGCGGCGGGCGGCAGCGCTGAAGCAGCGCATGCGCGGGCATCACACACGCGCAAGCCGCTGCGCGCACTCGCGTGTCACGGACTTAGCTGGTTTTGCCTAAGCCGTGCGGCACCAATGCGTATCACCGCAAAGGTCAGCCTCCCCGAAATCTCTTTCAATCCCTTAGGACCAACGAAAGAGAAGACGGGACAGAGAAAGCGCTTCACACGGGATCCGCAAGCCGCTCTTTTAGCAAACACTTTATAGCCAATGCACATTCCAACCATGGATATTACAAGCTCAGAACAGTTGCACAACAAAGGTATAAAATTGGTCCACTACAGACCGAATTCTAGTACAAGTGTCCACATGACACAAACTTTCTGTACAAGCCGACAATGGCTGCCAAACTCACTCAAATGGGGTATTTAGCCTTTGGCAAGCCCTTTACAAGTAATAACAAACCAAAAGGGACACAGACAAGCAAGCATTACACCGAACAAGCCGTTTACAATTTTGTCCGTGACATTCTCCCCCACTTATTCCTTCGACGTTCTCGTTGAAGCCTTTCTTGGCCGACGTTGCAACTTCTTTTCTTTGTTGGATCTTCGATCTTTCGCTCCCCGCTGCGATCGCCCCTTTGACTCCCAATTGTTCTCCGCTTGTTGTTGTTGAGTCGTCGAACTTTAATCCGCCATCCGCTTCAACTCGCCAATGACTCGACTTTGGTGTGGGGTTAGCGAGTTGTCTTGATCCTTGTTGGTTCTTGCGGATACCTCTGATGAAGGAAAAAGACCATCTTTGATATGCGCCGATCTTCAATTTCTTCTAGTCTCTTGAATCTGGATAGATGCTTGTTGGAGCTTTAACGAGCATCGCTCGCAACCTTTAAAGTTTTCAAGTCCTTCCTTCGCAAAATTTGCCCATCGAATCTTCTTCCACTTAGTTGTCTTGCCCAAGTAGGCTCGCATCACTTCCGCTTTTGATTGGTATTCAATTAGGAAATGAAGCGGACAATCTACTCTCAAGAGCACCGATCACCATGGTGAGGACTTGACAAGCTCTTTGTCTCCCAGTAGTCTCTTCGAAGGGTCTTCAAATTTATGCAGAGCTCCTCTGCTAGATAACTAAGAGAGCTGGGGTACTCGGTTTCACCCATTCTCTTGAGAGTTGAGAAGGCAAAGGTTACTTGTCTTCGCCCGCCTCCTCGAGTTTGTACCGTGCGTCAAGGCCAAGTGGTTACTAGACTTCGCTTTGCTCTTAGCTCACACTTAGAAGCACTTGAAGTGTTTGCAATCCTTCTTGTTGAGTCGCCTCTTTGTGATTCACCTTCTCATTGCCATTGAACTTTTGGAATGCAAGAAGTTATCACTCCAACTTGGAGTAAGTCTCCGATAGATTTGGTCACCTTTGGGGTTGTACCGCCTTCTCCATCATTTCTGTCGCCGACTCCTTTGAGTAGCAAAGGTGCAAAGCACAGCTCTGTCATCGCCTGCTTCGATCCTTGGTCATGCACTCTTGCATCGACCCGAAGTCCTTCACTCACGGCTATCTTGATGGAAAGTCTGTTGACATTGGTCTTACGAAGTTCTCTGGCCATCGCCCTTCAGCCTTGTCTTGGTACATGGAGTTTGTCAAAGCATTCTCCTCCTCCACGGCTCATATCACGACCAGGTGCTCTCCCTCTAAGAGAGCAAGGGATTGATGACTCCTGGAAGTCCGCCTCGGCGGTACCATGGCACTCGCGACGCCCATGGCACTACTATCCGTTGTCTTGCATCTGCATCCCTTCTTCGTGATCGGTAGATCTGCCTCGTGGCATTGTGACACTCCTCGAGTTCACCTTCAATCTACTCGATGATTGATCTTGGGTAGTTGAGTCCCTCTTGGACTCGTCATTGCTTCCACGCCCTTTTCCGACCCCCTGCTTCAACACCTCTGTGTTCTCTGAGCAGTTCCACTTGGTCGATGGAAATACAGATTGCAACTCCCATGTGTGGCTTCCACCATCATGTTGCAGGGTTAGCACCACTCATTCTCCTTAGCTTCATTGGCTGCAATGTTCGCTTACTCGGCCTTGTCCTCTCGACTTGCCGGGCTCCCTTAAGCGAATGTGAGCTCAAGTAGTTCCACTCTTCAGCAGCTCCGATCATACCTCTGCATGATCGAGGTCCCCACCATGGGACTCTCTGGTACTTGCATATGAACTTCTTCCTCGATAGTGCACACAGCCCCATAAGGCGATGACCAAGGCTTCCATTCAATGCAACATTCGGTGCGCGACGACGGAAGACCCGCCTCTGCGGTACCATGGCATTCTTTGCTTGAATCCATAGCTCTTCTTGCTTTGTCATGTTGTTCACCGCGCGTGGAGCTCCTAATTGCGCCCCGGTCATACTTCCAGATGACCATGTCCCTCACGGGATACACTTGTGTGTGTCGTCTTGCCACGAACCATTCCACCCCGATCCCTCGCATTATGTCGCCTCCTGGTGACTTGCATTTCGATCCTGTGGTATGAACTCGAAGCTGCGATATCTCCATGTGTGGACTCGCCAACACATCGCAGGGCCTTCGCCCGGCCGATTCTGTTCGCTTCTTTGGCAATCGACCTTCGTCCACCCACTCTCGGGTCACACTCGGACGAAGCCTAGCTCTAGGACAATCCATTGCCTAGCAGCTCCTCTGAAGTCCCCTGACTTCGCTGAAATAGGCACACTATTGCCTGGATCCTGGGACTCTGCCCCTACCAGCACAATCTCCGTTGCGCACCGCTTTCCTCATGGCAACTCGAATAGCAACACTGTGGCATATTCTTCAAGAGTAGCTATCTCTGCATCCTCTTGCCCCATGTCAAGTCCTTTTGACACCAACTTTGCCTCAGCAAACTGCGTCGCCTTAGAATCTCCACCAAATGCTTCATCGAGATAAAGTGCATGTGCCTCAAAGCTCCCTTTGTCTTTAGCACCATGCAAGATGAGTCGGCTCCATCTTGAATATGAAACCCATGGAACGACATGATCCGATTCCTGCCTCTGCAAGAGTCCATGTCCTTGACCTCTGTCTAGGGAAAGCTCCAAGCCTCCGCTCCATATTCCATCTTCTAAACCAACTCCCTTCATGCAGCTTGGGTACTTCACCAAGTTACCCCCAAGTTGCCTTGCTTCTCGATTTGCATTGCGTTGATGGTGGCCCTTGCGTCTACCATTCCACGGGTCACCCTTTGTTGAGTTCGATCTTACTATCGGCTCCAAGTGTGCCTTCACTTTATGTTGCCTGGGTTGCTCCCCACTTAATCTCGCTATGCGTCCACCAACGCATCACCACTTGCGAGATCATGCGACAACTCCTCGCCGCTCGCTCGATCCATCGAGCTTTGTCTTGAGGTACTCCTCAAGTAGTGCGATTCATTGCACATAATTTCTCCCTACGAGAATCGGGACTTATCCTCACGGATATCCGCCCGTTGGAGCAACTTCTCTCTTCGCATCCTTCCTTAGGAAGTTTTGGAGACCACTATCCCCTTGGACTACTTCGCCTCTGCTTTGAACAAAGTGCCCATTCTGTCATTGCAAATGCACTTGCTAGATTGTGACACTTCCCCAATCACTCTGATGCACCCCATGGTCTAGCAACATTTGAACATCTTTGCACACTTCAAACATCTTACGAAAGTATCTGCACATGTCGAAGAGAAAGTTTCAATGCTCCATGGTGCCGACCTTGATGTCGCCTTGGGATGGCCACGGACAGTCCATCGTCCGCATGCAAGCCCTTGCATGAGTATCGAATTCCTTGAGTTTGCAACTCCCCTCACCTCTGTGAGCTTTGCACAACTCTTTCGATCATTGAACAACCCACTCCGCCTTGCATGGTCTCATCCTTTGCCAAGCACTCCGCTTGCTTTGAGCACCGTCAAGTTTGGGTGCCATTGCCGAGCCATCGCTTTGCTCAAACTCAGCCATCCCGACCTTTGTGCGCTCGTAATTTTCTTAGCTTGTTGTCCTCGTGGTGCCTCGCTAGGTCCCCACGTATGCATGCTAAGTGTTTCTAAGTGGGCTTGTCGCTCGATACCAACTATCACGGACTTAGCTGGTTTTGCCTAAGCCGTGCGGCACCAATGCGTATCACCGCAAAAGGTCGCCTCCCGAAATCTCTTTCAATCCCTTAGGACCAACGAAAGAGAAGCGGGATGAGAAAGCGCTTCACACGGGATCCGCAAGTCGCTCTTTTAGCAAACACTTTATAGCCAATGCACATTCCAACCATGGATATTACAAGCTCGAGCAGTTGCACAACAAAGGTATAAAATTGGTCCCTCTGAGGACCGAATTCTAGTACAAGTGTCCACATGACACAAACTTTTCAGACAAGTTTCACAATGGTCGCCAAACTCACTCAAATGGGGCATTTAGCCTTTGGCAAGCCCTTTACAAGTAATAACAAACCAAAAGGGACACGGACAAGCAAGCATTACACCGAACAAGCCGTTTACAATTTTGTCCGTGACACGTGGGCGGCCGCTTCGGCGACAGTTGTGCAGGAGGCAGGAGGGAAATTGTTCGACAAAATTATAGTTTTGCCATTAGGGTTTCCTAAAAGCAAAAAATTACAGTTTTGCATTAAAAAATATAAATTATTGTTCGTTTTATAGTTTTTCTCATATGACTTATTGATTACATGTGATAAATTAAAATCCAATTATTGTTCTTGATTTTTCACATATATATAATTGTAATTGTGAAATAATGTTTATCTTTCACATAAAGACATGATTTATACGTCATCATGATTATCATATGAGTTTTTTTTTGCTAATTAATGTTCAATAATTATTATGATTATTGTTTTATTATTAAACTATTTAGCATGAAATGAATTAGATTAATTTGATAAATATTATTTGTAATTTATCTCCTTGAGTTTTATCTGACCAGTAGCTGCCAAAGTGGCCTGGGATGATAGACTTTTGGAATGTGAATTACAATAAAAAGTTTTATCATTTATAGGACATTTAAGCTGTATTTTATATTATTGTATTGGTCTTGTAGCCACCAAAGTGACCTAGACCAATAACTTCTAAAATGACATTAAAGAATTAGTCCTAAATGACAATAATGAAATAATATTAAAAAATGACACACATAATTAGGAGATTTAGATAATCCCAAAGGAGTATCTACTTTAAATAATTATGTGATGGGGCAGGATGACACTATTTTGGATATTCTTGCAGTTTAGGGTTGTATACCCAAAGGTAACAACACTATTCCACAAGGATGGTGTCAGTCCTCCATAGATATTTTTGAGTGAACACTAGATATGTCAATATTTCACCCAAAGGTGAAATGTAGATGATATCAATAGTTCATCATATTTTGGAACTCAAAGTATTAATGTTATTTTATATTTAACAGTGGTACTTCCGTCCATGCATTCTTATGCTTCTAGTGTCCCTGTACTCTCTGGATCAAATTATTCAGAATGGTTAGGGCATGTGCATTCACACTGGGCGTATTAGATCTTGATTTGGCATTGCTTGTTGAAAAGTCTACAGACTTGGCTGATATAAGTACTGTGGAACAAGTTAATGAAATGAAAGCTTGGCAAAGATCTGATAGGCTCAGTTTAATGTTCATAAGAATGACGATTGCAAATAACATAAAGACTTTATTACCGATTACAAATAGCGCACAGGAATATTTAAAAATTATTGAAGACAGATTTAAATCTGCTGATAAGTCATTGGCCGGCATATTAATGAAAGAACTAACTACAGCTCAGTACGATGGCACTCGAAGAATTCAAGATCATATCCTCAATATGGCTGATAAAGCTGCAAAACTGAAAGCATTAGACATGAATGTTGATGAGTCTTTTCTCGTGCAGTTTATTCTTAATTCTCTTCCTTCTCAGTTTGGCCCATTCAAGATCCACTATAACACAAATAAGGATAAGTGGGATTTGAATGAGTTAACTAGTATGTGTGTTCAGGAAGAATTGAGATTAAGGCAGGAAAGTTCATTCAATATCATGACTACTACTCAAGGAGTTGGTAGCAAGAAAAGGAAGCGTCATCCATCAAAGAAATTTGCCGGGTCTGGAAATGCTACACAGACTAATCAAAGGAAAGCTTTTACAGTAAAGTGCTTCTTTTGTGGCAAGAAAGGACATATGAAGAAGGATTGCATTAAACGCAAAACTTGGTTCGAAAAGAAAGGTATAAATACGACCTTTGTATGTTTTGAATCAAACATTATAGAAGTTCCATCTAACACTTGGTGGATTGATTCTGGTGCTTCAACTCATGTTACCAATAATATGTAGGGATTTCTTTCAATCTGGAAACCACAAGAACATGAAAGATTCATCATCATGGGAAATCGTCTCAAAGCAAAAGTGGTATCAGTGGGAACTTATCGCTTATGCCTAGAGACGGGTCATATAATGGATCTTATTGACACATGTTATGTCCCTACTATTTCTAGAAATTTGGTTTCTTTATCTAGAATTGATGAGTTAGGATATTGTCTTTCTTTTAGTAATGGTAAACTCAGTATATTTTATGATTCAATAAAAGTTGGTTCTGGAATTCTGTGTGATGGTTTGTACAGAATTAATTTGAATCCTGAGTTTACAAAGACATTATTGACCCTACAATCAACTGTTAGATTGAAACGTAGTTTCAATAATGAAAGATCTTCTACACTGTGGCATAGACGATTGGGACATATCTCCAAGGAAAGAATTGAAAGATTAGTGAAGAATAATATTTTAGAAGATTTAGACTTCACTGATTTTGATGTTTGTATAGATTGCATTAAGGGAAAGCAAACTAAACATATAAAAAAATATGCCACAAGAAGTAAAGAACTCCTTGAGATTATTCATACTGATATCTGCGGACCACTCCATATTCCTTGTTTTAGTGGAGAAAGGTATTTCATCACATTTATAGATGATCTGTCCAGATATGGCATATTTATCTAATACATGAAAAATCTCAGGCCGTTGATACTCTTGAAGTATACATAAATGAGGTCGAGAGACAATTAGATAGAAAAGTTAAAATTGTCAGATCTGATAGGGGTGGTGAATTTTATGGCAGATATGATGAATCCGGTCAGAATATTAGTCCTTTTGCCAGATTCCTAGAACAACGAGGTATTTATGCTCAATATGTCTTACTAGGTGTGCCACAGCAGAATTGTGTTGTTGAAAGGCGAAATCGAACTCTTATGGATATGGTTAGGAGCATGATGAGTTATTCATCTGTACCTGATTCAATGTGGGGTGAAGCTCTTAGGACAGCTATGTACATCTTGAATAGGGTTCCTAGAAAGTCAGTTCTATCAACTCCATTTGAGTTATGGACCGGTAGGAAGCCCAGTCTGAGACATTTACATATTTGGGGATGTTCTGCAGAGATAAGAGTGTTCAATCCACATGAAAAGAAATTGGATCCAAGAACTATTTCTGGATATTTTATTGGTTATCCAGAAAAATCCAAGGGATATAAATTTTATTGCCCTAATCATAGTATGAGGATAGTAGAATCTGGTAATGCAAGATTCCTAGAGAATGATGAAATCAGTGGGAGTCAAAAATCTCGGAGGATCAATTTTGATATTAAAGAGATTCAGGTTAATTCTCCCGTATCATCTCCTATTCAAGAAATTGTTGTTCCTCAAATCAATGAAAGAATTGATGAGGGTGAACAACAAAATAACATTGATGAACTCTCACATGCTGTTGATGTCGCCGCTGATGGTCTTGTAGAACAATCACAATTGGTAGCTTTGAGAAAGTCTCAAAGGAAGAGGAAATATGCCATTTCTGATGATTATGTGGTATATCTATAAGAATCAGATTATAATATAGGAATAAAAGGAGACCCCTTATCATTTTCACAAGCCATAGAAGGTAATGATTCTGAAAAATGGTATGATACAATGAAAGAAGAGAAAATCAATGGACCAGAATGGTGTTTGGGAACTCGTTGAATTGCCTGATAATTGTAAAAGAGTCGGTTGTAAATGGGTTTTTAAGACAAAACGTGACTCAATAAGCAATATCGAACGACATAAAGCTAGACTTGTGGCCAAAGATTTTTCTTAGAAAGAAGGCATCGACTATAACAAGACTTTCTCTCCGGTTTCCAGAAAGGACTCGTTAAGAATCGTTATGGCTCTAGTAGCTCATTATGATCTTGAGTTACATCAGATGGATGTGAAAACTGTATTTCTGAATGAGGATCTGGATGAGGAAATCTATATGGAACAACCTGAAGGATTCATAGAAAAGGGAAAAGAAAGTTGGGCTTGTAAACTTAAGAAATCCATTTATGGCCTTAAACAAGCTTCCAGACAATGGTATATAAAGTTTCATGATACCATTACATCCTTCGGATTTAAGGAGAACGTTGTTGATCAGTGCATATATCTGAAGATAAGTGGGAGCAAGTTTATTATATTGGTCTTATATGTGGATGATATTTTACTTGCCAGTAGTGATCTTGGTTTATTGCACGAAACCAAGATATTTCTCAACAAGAACTTTAAGATGGTAGATATGAATGAGGTAGCTTATGTTATTGGCATTGAGATATTCAGGGATAGATCTCAAGGATTATTGGAACTGTCTCAGAAAGGATATATTAATCATATCTTGGAGAGATTTAATATGCAGCTTTGCTCAGCCAATGATACACCTATTACTAGAGGTGAAAAGTTTAGCCAAAACCAATGCCTGAAAAATGACTTAGAAAGGAATCAAATGAAAGATATTCCTTACGGATGCGCAATTGAAAGTCTATTATATGCTCAAACCTGTACAAGACCAGATATCAGTTTTGCAGTTGCAATGCTGGATAGATATCAGAGTAACCCAGGAATGGAACATTGGAAAGCTGCAAAGAAAGTAATGAGATATCTGTAGGGGACAAAAGATTATATGCTCACATATAAGAGATTAGATCAGCTTGAAGTAACAGGATATTCAGATGCTGATTTTGTAAATTGCCTCGACAGTAGGAAGTCCACTTCAGGATCTATATTCATGTTAGCTGGTGGGGCAATTTATTGGAAAAGTGCAAAGCAATCGCTTATTGCATCATCTACAATGGAAGCTGAATTTGTGGCATACTTTGAGGCCACAAATCAAGCATTATGGCTGCGGAATTTCATATCAGGACTTGGTGTGGTCGACTCAATTACCAAGCCGCTGAAGATATTTTGTGATAATACCGCAACAGTTTTCTTCTCTAAGAATGACACGTACTCTAGTGGTTCTAAGCACATTGAGATAAAGTACTTGGTGGTTAGAGAAAGAGTCCAGAAACAACAAGTGTCAATTGAAAATCTGACACCACTATGATGATTGCTGATCCATTTACTAAAGCCTTACAGTGTAAAAGATATGGTGATGCATGTTTTAGTGGGTGCTATAATTGACATTTTTCCTTGCATAATTAAAGTTATTTGTTTTTGTTATCTTGTTTACATTTATGTTTATGCATATTATGGTTGAATGTAATAACAAGATTGTCTTGACAAGACAAATTACAGGGGTCATTATGAACTATACTAGGAAAGATTAACGGTGTTGTAGTACATAGAAGGGAGTATGACATTGTTGATATACAACCGCTATGACTCTCATTGATGGTTGGACTTAATATAGTATTATTGTATTTATTGGACTTATTGGCTTGTTTTTTTATAAAAAATTCATGGCCATGTATAAAATTTTTGTTTTAAAAAAAAATTTTCAGAATCCAATTAGGTAAAAATTATTTTTTAAACAAACTTTTGTTTTGTTTATTTTTGATTTTGAATGCCTTTTATATCTTATCAATTAATGGGCCAAGTGGGAGAATGTTAGATTTTATGACCCGTTATAATCAGATAAGATATATGATATAACTAATTGGATTCTGACATCAGTATCGGCCAATAAAAAAAAAGTCCATATTTTAAAGGATATCTTAGGGGATGCCCTTGATGGAAGGAACTCCCCTAATAACTTATCCTAGACC
Source organism: Musa beccarii (assembly GCA_024322285.1). Taxonomy (NCBI): domain Eukaryota; kingdom Viridiplantae; phylum Streptophyta; class Magnoliopsida; order Zingiberales; family Musaceae; genus Musa; species Musa beccarii. Next base: position 42,404,809 of record CM044397.1, read on the forward strand.
CTATGCTCTCGCCTATAAATAGACAGGACCTTAGGGGAGTTAAAGGGTCAGAAGCAATACAGAAGCATCTAAGAGTTACGTAAAGATTAGCAACATAGATGCGTTTAAGAGTTGCGTAAAAGAAATATTTCATAGACATCGATTGAGAGAGATTACAGTTTTCCTCTCAATTCCCCTGAGCCATCAATTACAGAGGTCCTGTGAAAGGATAGGAAGAGAGGAGAAGGAGCCTAATTCTTCTTGCAGATTGACGGAGGCGTTGGATCAAAGGAAGGTATTCAGATCGAGATCTTTCCTCTTCCGCGCGGATAGCATCAAAAGGTACACATCGTAAAAACATAGATCTATCCATGTTTTGATTTCGATCCTAGGATTAAAGTTTTTCCGCAATTACAGAAGCATGATTAAAGTTCTTTTATGCTTACAAAGCAAACATCGGGATTTGATTGCAGATGACACCAATCTATGTACTCATCAAGAGGTGTTCATGCAATGTTGGGTTATCAATCCATTCTTGACGATTGGGCCGATGTGGATTGAGCTTTTGTTGATCCATCTAAAACTCCTACGATGGATACTAGCACAAGTTTTGATTTGTGTGATGATTTTGTTGGGATTGAATAAGAATTGTGAATGGTAATCACATTAGAATGTCCACTATCTTTGATATGTGTGGTTCATGCACTCTAAGATCTAGTCCATTATATATATATATATATATATATATATATATATATATATATATTATGTCCATAAGCTTTCGATCATAAATTAAAGTAAATCTTTTTTTGGATAACTCTGCGTATATATGTTTCGTTGTTATCGGGTTGACTAAGACGACGATGATGGAGATGTTTTTCATCATCACTTGTCTTGATTAGCACTAAAGATATATTTATATTACCTTACAAGTGTAATGTCTAATATGAGAAAACAAATGATTACATTGTGTGATCTTATTTAAACTAGATTTGCTCACAAAGTATGTCGTGAGTCTTATTATCATGCGATACATCTAATATTTCTTATATATGGCATACGAGTCTTGAAAACATCTATGTAATTTGCTTACAAAGACTAGAATTGATGTATCATTATAAATTAAAATTTAAATATTTTGGACAAGTGATTTAAGTTGAATAAGTTGATAAATCAATTATTTTATTAAGTCGAATGGTGATAAGTAGCATCAGAGTAAATCTAACATTGGATGTCCTCCAAATGAAGATAGAGGCAAAGAACATGATGCATTGGATATGAATGAGAATGAATGTAGCCATTGTTTTCGGCTCATCATTTTGCATGTCATCAGTGATAACAGATAAGATTTCCTCAATTGCACGAGGAAATCTTGGTGGACAGTTGAGGGAAATCCTCTCCTCCTATGTATATAAATAACTCTGTATTCTATACTCAGCAATATCAAAGTATCTTTTATTATCACAATTCAATCTTAACATGGTATCAGAGCAGACCAACTATTACAGCTTAAGTCAGTCAAAAATCCAAGAGGAAGAGCAACCAGTACAATAAGCACATCAATAAAGGTTTGGCTAAGTTGCCTTATGACCCTAAGGGTCTCACACCAAACCCCAATCATCCACATTATCCATAATTTAATCATCACAATCAAGGTGACAACTTTTATACTCATCAGCCCTGACGTCCTGACCTCAGTAGGCATCACAGAATTGTCTGCCAGTTGTGTGATAAAGTTGGACACTTTACGAAAGTCTGTTGATCTTGACCTCAACTCCCTGCTCCATCACAGTGGCCTTAGGCGAACCTCATGACTACTTCGACTACTTGCCAATATAATTAGATTGTGGATTTTGGCGCATCATATCATATCACCTATGATCTTCAGAATTTGTCTATCCACAATAATTATGACGGAAATGAAGACATCATCATCAGTGATAGTAAAGAAATTCCTATCACTCGTACTGGTTCCACAAAGCTTAATTTATTTACTACAACCTTCACACTTGATGATGTTTTGTGTGCATATCACATTAATCGAAACATCATTTCTGTTTCTCAATTCTGCAAACAGAATAATACCTCAATTGAATTTTTTTCTGACTCCTTTCTTCTCAAGGATTTAAGCACGGGGGCATCCTTATTCCAAGGTCAGAACAGAAACAACATTTATGTGTGGCCATTAGCTTCTCAAGCAAACTAGCCCAATGTTCACTCATTAGTTGCAGCTCCAGTTGATGTATGACATCGACGTCTTGGTTATCCCTCGTCCTTTATCCAGCAAAAATTACTTTCTCGTTATTCACTTCCTACCTCTACTACTAACAGCATTTTAACTTATTGTAATGCTTGTCGTAGCAATAAAAGTCTTAGACTACCTTTTAGAACATCCTTTATATCTTGTTCTAAACCATTTGAAATTATTTATATTGATGTTTGGGGTCCTGTCCTGCCTTAACTCTTTCTTTTGACAAATTTTGATTTTATATTATTTTTATTAACTATTTCACTAAGTACACATTGTTATATCCTCTCTGTCATAAATATGAAGTTTTTATAATTTTTACCAACTTTAGAAAGTTGGATAAGAATTTCTTTCAGTCCTCCATTAAAACAGTTTACTCTGATGGCGGAGGCGAATATCAAGCCCTCACATCCTGTCTTACAGCTTGTGGAATACAACACCTCAAGTCACCTCCTCATACTCTCCAATTAGTTGGTTCTGCTGAACGCAAGCATCGACATATAGTTGAAACTGGTCTTACACTTCTGCATCAGGCATCCATGCCATCAACTTTTTGGTCAGCAGCCTTTTAAAGTGCTGTATATCTCATTAATCATATACTCACTCCAGTCTTACAATATAAGTCACCATTTGAAAAACTATTCTGCAAGTTTCCAAACATTCATAAACTCATAGTCTTGGTTGTCTATGTTATCTATGGCTACGTCCTTATATCTCTCATAAGCTAACACCACAATCTAAGCCTTGTATTTTTATAGGATACTCTCTTGAATAAAATACTTTTCGGTGCTATGATCCACAAACTCAAAAAGTATTTATATCACATCACGTTATTTTTGTGAAATCTTTTTTTCCTTCTCAAAATCATGCATCCCCTATCGTGCAAGCTATTCCGACAAATATACATCACTAGAGTATCTCCTCGATTCCATCACACGAACTTTCCACAACACTATTCAATCCTTACCCTCATGGTTAGTACACTCTTCCTGTTCAACAACCCCTCACTCTCCCCATTATTTCTCCAATCCCTCATTCTTCCCCTATTAATGAAGTAATGCCCTCAACTACCTCGTCTTGTGATATTGAAGTGCCACAGATTAGTCCGATTGATCTCGGTGACCCACCACCGACTATACTAACAACCAAATCTCCCACTTCTGTAGCCTCTAGCTATCCAATGACAACACGCTCCAAAAGTGGTATCTTTAAACCCTATCAAGTCCTTGATTTGTATGCTATAACGCCAGTGAACCCACCACAATTACTCAAGCTCAAAAATCTCCTCACTAGCGTAAAGCTATGTGTGAAGAATATGATGTCCTTCTCTATAACTCTACATGGATCCTAGTGCCCTCTCATAACACACAAAACATCATCGGGTGTAAATGGGTCTTTCGAATTAAGCGGAATCCAGATGGATCTATTGCTAGATATAAAGCACGTCTAGTCGCCAAAGGATTTCATCAACGACCTGATGTTAACTTCATAGAGACATTTAGTCCAGTTGTCAACCCATAACAATCCAGCTTATCTTGAGCTTAGCCATCTCAAAAGACTAGCACATACTACAATTGGATGTTAACAATTCTATTTTACAGGGAACTCTAATTGAAGATGTCTTCATGCAGCAACCTCCTGACTTTGTTCATCCGCAATATCCAAGGCATGTCTGCAAACTACAAAAGGTTATTTATTACCTTCGTCAAGCTCCAAGAGCTTGGTATAATGAACTTGCGTATTTTTAATGTCAACGGGTTTTATCAACTCCAAGTCTGATACTTCGTTATTCCTACGACAGCAAAATGAGAACACAATATATCTTCTAGTATATGTAGATGGTATTATTATCATAGGCAACAATCCTTTGGCAATTCAGGCATTCTTAAACTAACTAGCCATTCGATTCTCTCTCAAAGATCTAGGCACCCCTTGAGCTACTTTCTAGGAGTGGAAGCAACATTCACATCTTCAGGTCTCCTCCTATCTCAAAGAAAGTATATTGAAGATTTATTATCAAAAACAAATATACAAGATGCAAAAGAGTTTACATCTCCTCTCTCCACTAGTGAATCACTTAGATTATGTGATAGAAGCCCTGCTATAGACCCTACTCAATATCGACAAGCACTTAGCTCCTTACAGTACTTGAATCTCACTTGTCCATATATCTCATTTGCAGTCAATAAATTATCATAATTTATGCATCGGTCATCTAATAAGCATTGGTCTGCAATCAAACGAATTTTGTGATATCTTAAAGGGACTCTCATTCATGGTCTCTTTCTCAATAAAAACGCACTGCTTCATCTTCATGCCTTTGCTGATGTCGATTTGGCAGAAAACTTTAATGATAAAACGTCCATGTTTGGGTATATTATTTTTCTTGGAGCTAATCCAATCAGTTGGAGTTCTAAGAAACAGAAGATAGTTGCACGATCCACAACTATCGTGCCATCACCACAGCCGTGCCATCACCACAGCTATTGCTAAACTAAATCGGATCACAAATCTGCTCAAGGAACTCAACGTTAACTCTACATTTCCTTCTATAATAACTATGATAATGTTGGGGCTACCTACCTATGTGCCAATCCAGTATTTCACCCGCGTATGAAATACATTACCATTGACTTCCACTTCGTCCATGACCAAGTTGTTAGATACAAACTACGTGTTTCTCACGTACATATGGCTGATCAATTAACAGTCTCACTCACGAAGCCTCTCGCTCGTAAATTTTTTTCATTGCATCGATCCAAGATCGGTGTCCTTGACATAAGCACAATCTTACGGGGGCATGATAACATATAGGATTTCTTCAACTGTACGAGAAAATTTCGATCGATAGTTAAAGAAAATTCTTTCTTTCTATGTATATAAATAACTCTATGTGCAAACAGCTTTTGATGGCATTATGGCAGAAGACTTCGCATCCACACTTGCTCCGCCACTCAACCCCGAGTTCCTTAGCCACCAAGGCGCCATCCACGTCGATCACCGTCGGCGGTGATGGACCCCAAACCTTTAGCCATTTGTCGGAGTTCTGCTGTTCGTTTCCTGACACGATTCTCTGCGTTGCACTCACTTGGAAACACTGCTCTGCAATGTGATCACTTTTCCATTCCGCAGGGAAGGAAGGGGGGCCATGGCGTCACCCGCTGCGTGGCTGCCGGTTTCCGGTGGGGCGCCGTGCCCCAAACAACTCCATCACTAGATGGCGACGCCGTGGTTTGCTTCCTTGCTTACAACTCTTCCAACATCTTTTCACTTGGACCGGCATTCCGTGTTTGAATCGACGAGTGGCGAGTGTTTTTGGATTTCTTAAGGTAAAAAAAGAAAATGTAAATTTGTAGAAGAAGAGGGTTTTGGAGATAAAAAGGATTGATTAGTATGTTTATTCATATGGTGTGATAATAATAATAATAATAATAATAATAATAATAATAATAATAATTTGAATGTTCATTAGGTTTTTCTATGTTAAATATGGAGAGATTGAGATTAAAAAAAAAAGATGTATAAGAAGTTCTTGATCGAGATAAGAATTTTTCTTTGAATTTTATGTTCTAAGATGTAAATAAAGAGCGTCGAATCATATGAATTTTATCTTTATAATTATAATTATAATTATTTATTATTCATTAAAAAATAAGAGTTTTCTTAGCCTAAATACAAAATTTCATTACTTTCATAAAAATTCTTTTCACTTATAAAACATATTATTATTATTATTATTATTATTATTATTATAGACTAATTACATATTATCATTCTATAATTATAAAAGTAAAATATTTAATTAGTTATCTTTAACATTTCAATCATTATACTTTCAAGAGTTACATTGAAATTTCTATATTTATGAAAGTAAAATATTTATATGACGATCAAGTATGAGATCTTGGGGCCCCTAAAGATTGGAAGGTTTCTGAGTTCATTGCTAACGGTACCTGGTGTCTTCCTAATCCTATTTCTCCTGATATGCTATTACTTTGGCCGACTATTACAGCTCTTCCAATCAAGAATAACTCATCAAATATGCTTAATTGGCTTCATGACAATGAAAAGTTTAGTGCTAAATCTGCATGGAATCAAACCAGACAAAGAAATAACAAGTGGATCCCGAGCAGTTGGACATGGGATAGACCGGGCTCACAGAGACATTCCTTATGCACATGGCAGGCCCTTCTTGCCAAACTACCCACAATGGATAATATGAAGCGAAAATGTATATATATTGTTAACCGATGCTCTCTTTGTATGCACCAGGAAGAAGATATTGATCATCTTTATTTTGCTTGCGACTACACTAATTGGATATGAGAGGAGATTCTGAAGAGATTTGAACTCCATAAGCTACCAATGCCAAACTTTCATCAGGAACTAGAACAGTTGCAGCAAAGCTTCTCAAGCAAAGGGCTTCTTACACAACTCGCAAAAATTACCTTCAGATATGCTATTTGGTGAATTTGGAGGGAGAGGTGTAGCAGAATCTTTGAGGGCCACAACACACACAATACTTACCTATTGCTCGAGATACTTAGCGACTCAAGATCATGTATGGAGCAGGATCTGGAAATGAAACATTTAACAACTAGAGAAAAAGATATCTTTACCAGATTCAATTTTGTTATTCGTTAATGCTTTCTAGAATGAGATTGTCTTTGTATTGTGTGTTTCTATGTTTCAACAATGTGATGTATTTATTCACAGGTCGTTTATGAATGGTTGGTTATTACATTTTGCTATTTATTGAATATCGTAAGGCGTCATAGTCTACAACATGTATAGTCATAGTTGTTTTTTTTGTTTATCTTCTCTTGGAGATGAGTCTGGTAGAGTGAGTCCATTCCACCTTTCTGAGGTGGGGTGCATTCTCCTAGACTGCTCCAAGAGATCTCAGGCTATAGTCTACGGCTTGTGTAAACAAAGCTATTTTGTGCAAACTTCATACTAAATACAATTACATTTACTTACCAAAAAAAAATATTTAATCTTATTTTTCCTCACGTTGTAAACTTTGTTGATAAAAATACTACATAGTTTATGACTGAGCACGTGCCGATTCTGTCTCATTCCGATTTATATTTAAGCATATACGAAATTTTTGTCAACAAAATTGACGGTGTGAGAAGAAATATGATTAAATGTTTCACTTTAAAAAATATATAGGAGTCCTAATATACTTTAAAAAAATTAAGAATCGAGATGCTAAATGTAACTAATTATTTGGATTAATTTATAATTAATTTCTTTCTTTTATCCCTTGCGGAAAAATAAGGATTTAAATTTTAAAAAACATAATAGGACATGAAAACCAACATAAATAGGAGTAGAAATAAAACACTTTACCGCGTTAAAAGAACACTTGACATCCGAAAAATGAGAAGAAAAGAAGCCAACAAGTCTTTGAGACATGTTGGGTGGGTTAAAGTTGGATCATAGGAATTAGGTAGAAATCTTTGTTCTTGGGTTTGTGGTCCGACAAACTACAAAGTTGGTGTGGCCTAAACCACACGCTTAGCTAAAGGCAAATGAACAGAAAGACAACTCGATTGCGATGCCCACTTGAAGCCAACCAAAAATCGGAGCAATAATTCTGCTACAGACTTCAAAGTTTGCAGTCCCAATCAATGTCATCATCAGCTTTGCTCTCAGCTATGTTCTTCTAAAAGGTTTCACCAAAGATAACATCTAAAGATACTCTTATTCCCAAGTAACTCTATCGAATATATATATATATTCATGTCCACATGAGAGGGGGTATTGATTGCACTACCTAATATTATTTTTTTCTAAAATTTATTTACGTAACAGAAGAAGCAGATAACCAAGCAAGTGCTGCGACCATTAGCTGCATGCTTCGACTCACGACATCCCACTTGGCTTTCCCTCTTATCTACTCACCACCCCATCATCCTCCTCCCCACAAGCCAGGTTTTATCTCTTCCCATGTCATCTCCACTTCCCAAACAGCAACAACAAGACTACACCATAAGGACTGCTGGCCATGTCGCCATCAAACGGTGGTGGAACACTGAGTCCCCTGCACCAAACTCATCGGTCCTGGATCGCCCCCGGGCCTCGGCACTATCACGGCAACGCAGTCCACGTCGATCCTGTAACTCCCGGACACCCAGCTGCCCACCTTCCACCGGAGCTTCCCGTCGAGCTTGAGATCGAGGTACAGCTTCCCGGCAGTCTGGTCACGGCTGACCTCGAACCCGAACGACGGCGCGACCGGCATGCTGATCCCGTTCAGCGAGGAAGACAAGATGTTGATGTCCTGGTGGCCCTGGTAGAACGGCGGCAGCGCGGAGTCGGCGGTGATCTGCTGCCCTTTGTAGGCGGCGTAAGTGCGCAGCTGGTCGTAGTAGATTCCGACGCGCGCGTTGGGGTTCTTGGAGATGATGGTGGTTTGGATGGTGGAGTTGAGGAGGCGAGGCGGCGACGCGAGGCTCAGCTCGTAGACCGCCGTGTCCTTGAGGTAGAAGTCCGGCTTGGCGGGGTGGAGGATGAGCCAGACGAGGAAGACGAGGGAGAGGATGGAGACGAGGAGGGTGGAGAAGCCGTAGAGGAGCTTCTTGTTGAGGTGGAATCCTTTCTTGGAGCAGTCCTTGGGTGAGGTGGCGACGAGAAGAGACATTTGCTGTGGAGGTCGGAGGGCAGGCAAGAGGAGTTGGCGGTGGGAAGGAGAAGGGGTTGAGGAAGGCTTTAATACGAGAAGGGAGGGTGGTGGGCGAGTCGTGATCATGCGCAAAGCTAGGCAATTGTTTGTGGAAGACCCCACGCAGCTCTTGACTTGTCGATAGGGTTTAATGGTGCATGGTGTCTCCTCTTTCTCCATATGTTTCTCTATGTATTGCACGATTAGCATTTAGCATTTAATGGTGTATGGATCTAAACACAATTGTATTTATCATTGGTGATGCAGAAAATATTCATCCCCAATCAAGACTTGACACGTGGATATCAATATATTAATTGAAGAAAAAATATTTATAAATTTTGAAATATTTATAATATATATATATATATATTTTATAATCGTTATCGTTAGAATCTCGAATACAAAATAAGGATCGTGGATTCTACATGAGAGGTATAGATATATAATATTATTTATCTTTCGTATTAAATGATATTATCATCAGACGTTTGTAACATATATTTTATTAAAATAATGAAGGATCGTTTGTCGATCTTCACCATAAACCTATAAAGATTTAACTAGGAAATGATTCTCGTGTTGTACAAAGATCTTAGTTTGAAACGAGCCAAGAATTAGGACCTAAGAATAATACGATGAATCTAAGAATTAGGACCCAAGAATGATACGATGAATCGGTGGGAGGGATGCATTTTGATCCTCTTAACTTCTACGCATCTGGACCTAAAAGTGGGATCACATCTTGTAATATGATATAGGAGGTTTATGTTTGTTTGCTGCCTCAACCTGGCTAAAGTTACAGAGGACAGGCTAAATTAAACATCTGTGTAAGGATTCATTGGGAAAAGGTTGGGAAGATGTAATGGGATACTGAACTGATGTAGACAAGGAATGATTGCTCTGCTCTCAGTTCTTAACATGTTATCTAGATTTTTATAATAAGGGAAAGAATCAAATTAAATCTGAAACTCTTACACAGCAATATATAATTTAAAAATAAATAAAGAAAGTGTCAAAACATGGAACAATTAGTTTTGCTATAATTTTGCTACACAGATGGTGAACACAGCTTTTATGTCAACTTTATGTTTCATCAAATTTGATGACAAGAAGAGGACAGAGAAAGGTAGGGGGATCTTAGAGAACAGAAAAAAGAACTTTTTTGTAGTGTTTTGGGAATCATTAGTACACCTGCTTTAGAGCTGAATGGGGTCCCCAAAAGTCATTTCCTTTTGCCACAGAGTTTAGTGCTCTTGGGTGAGCAATTGGAGGTGCATGTCATGCTTCCTTGGGTTACTTGCAGTGGCCAAATCTTAATATAATATTATGCACTCATGAAGCACAGATAAATGTCAGTCAGCTCTATGGATGCTTTGAGGGCAATAAGAATAATTCTGATCACCTCTAAATCATTGGTAGGGATATTCTTGACATTGTCCAGTTATTGTTCACTAGGGATATTCCAACCAGGCCACCAGAAAACACACCTCCTTTATGTGATTGATTCCAACAGATCCTGATGCAAACATGTTTCATGGTGATATTTCTACTATCTAGATCACCAACTACAAGATATCTGAGGCAAAGCAGCTAAGGAAATTTCTGTTTTCAGTGGATGGATGCACAGGAGATGATCTAATTTTCCTAAGTAATTATGAGTTCTGCAACTTGGGTAGTATGTCAATGGAAAAAATGATAACTAAAAAATGGAGGAAAAGCAGCTTTTCAATCAGGAGATCCTTTTTGTTATGGCAGTAATCATATGTTTCTTGTATGAAAAATAGACTACTTAATATTTTATGCCAACTGGCATAGGTTGTCATTCTTTGGGTGCTCAAAATCCACCAGATGAGGCCCCCATAGGTTATTGAAAAGGCAAATAAACCTACAAGACCAGGATGGCAGCAATGTTCAGTGTTCATGTGGACATTGAATGCCTGTGTTTCCAGTTAGCAAGCACTCATTTCATGTCAAGAACAGCTTTCTCTAACCAATGATTGCTAGCATTTAGAAAGATGAAGAGATGATTGGTTTCACAATCTGTTTCACCTTAATCAGTGTGCTTTCTAAATCTTTGTTTGGCAGAAATGCCATAGTAGTTTGGTGCAAACATCAACATTGTCAAACTGAAATCACATTGTTCCACTATTTCATAGACTGAATTATAAGTATGTTGCAGTAGAGGATAATAATAGCAAACTTAGTTGTGCTATTTGAGAAATGGAACAGCAACACAATGCTTGTGGTGTGAATCCAATAAGAAATGCAGACAGAAAACAAGTGCACTTGGGTTCAATTGTTCAAACAAGCTCATAATCGAGAAGAATTAGCATTTATTTTATTCCCATCCATGGAATTACATGAAAAATACTTCATAAGACAACAAAAATCAACAGATTTGTAACTTTCTTGATCTACACAGAAGGACAATCAATCAAGTCTAAAATTTGGTTGAAGAACAATAAACTATTGATTAACAGTCATCTTGAAACCCTGCAATTCTCCGCTCTTCTTTCCTATTTTCTTTGTCCTTTTTCCATGAAATGACTAAAGTAGGATACAGGAATGTAAAATGGACAAATCAAACAGTTACTTGGGGTTTTGCAGTGAGGTAAACTCAAAGATGCTCAGCCAGAGTCGTTGCTGCAACTCTCCTCAATGAGCCTGATACTTTATGAATGTCAGATTCTGAGTGACCTGCCGAAACAAACAAGCGTATACCAACTGGAAGGCGGCACTTATCCAGAACAGACCGTTTTGTGCTCACAATAAAAACAGAATCCTCCTTCAGCATCTGCTATGGCCAACAATTGTCAGAGACTGTTTTGTGATGCACACAGTTATTACATATCTACTTAAAACTTAACTCACCCTATCAGCAATATTGTTGAGAAGCTCCAAGTCACCCTTGGAGGAACCTGTTGACTTCTTCAGTTTAAGGAAGACAATGGGCGATAATGGATGGCTCACAATTGTCAATCCTGGTACATCTGACAGTCCTGCACTCGAATAGAGCAATAAATTTATCAGACCCAGACAACTACCAAGATAACAAGTATCAACAAACACACCCTACAAAATCATGTCATGAGATTATTAGACAAGATATCTGTTAACACTTGGTGCTTCACGCAGCATCCAAATATGTAAAACAAAGTCAACATTAAAAAACTTCACCAATCATTGATTGCCCTGATATCCTACAGTTTCTGATGCCCGGTAGCAAATCAAATTACAATTTGCAATTACTAGAAAACAAGGCCAACATTTCAGATTCCAAATAGGTACATGTCTAGATCCCATATCTTGTCTGTTGGTGATCATGACTGGAAAGAGCCGCAAAAGGTAAGATTTAATCCAGGTAATGAATGGTCGCATGGTTGGTCATCCCAAAATGATCATACTGTTTGGAGGCTAGCACATGGATGCTCTATTTGGAGAGAACTTCAAAGAAATTAAAACCTATGCAGATGGAAGTGACCTTATGGCAGGGCCCATTGAGATCAAAATACATAAACCTGAACCATAAATAGGCATAATGCATGAAGCATACCATCACACCACAAGTTCTTGGTTACAGGTTTCTCCTGGGTACTTATTCCATGGGAAATCCAGTTGATTGAGAGGAGAGAGGAGGCAGGAGAAGAAGCAAGGTATGGCAGTAGGGAGGAAGAGAGAGAGAGAGAGAGAGAGAGAGAGAGAGAGAGAGAGAGAGAGAGCTAAAAATAAGAATGTGAGACATTAGTCATCTTTAGTTATAGAAATACATAATATGATATAAAAATATGTGCACACAACCAGCAAAAGCATTGTGCAATTTATCACGGAGAAAAGAACTCACCTTTCCATAATAGAGCAATGTTACTCCTCAATGATGAAAGAACAGAGGGATTATCCTCCAAGTAATTTACTGCAGAAATAGCAGCACTTGCAAGATAAGGAGGCAAAGATGCAGAGAACACATATCCAGAACTACTCAGACGCTGCAAAATCAAAATGCCACCAGTCAGTCAAGTGTTGAGCCTACAGGATTGTGCAATTCAGATCAAAAATCAATGTTTCCCTACCTGGTGATCAACAACTCTGACACTTCCAGTGCAAAAACCCCCATCAGTTGCCAATGCATTACCCATACCAGCAGTTATTATATCAATTTTCTCAACCTGCATTATAAATCAAATTTAGAGGGCATGGTGGACAGACATGTAGTCTGTGGACAAAACAAATATTAAAAGCTGACGTACAGGAACTCCATAGTATTCAGCAAGACCTCGTCCAGAGTTTCCAAGTACACCAAATGAATGACTTTCGTCCAATATCACCCAAAAATGGTATTTCTCCTTTAGCTGGACAAGCTCATCCAATGGGGCTATTTGACCAGAATTCTGAACACATCAAAACCACAATAGACTCTTAGATGTAAGAACTGAAATAGTATTGCTTTAGATGCTTTAAAAATTATAGCTGAAACCCATTTTAAATCTAGTAAGCTGAAGCTAGAAAAATTGTAGACATACCCTCCTAAAAAGTCTACTTCAGGAAGAGTTTGAGATTGTTACAAGACCACAAAAATCTACAGGTTGCAATGAACTATTTTATAGACTGACATCAGAATTTGCAGTAAGAAGGTAAAACACAATTGCTTGAATGACACAGGCAAGTATGTATATCAGATACAGTAAGGTACTGTAAAAAGATTACAATTGGCTCATTTTCTCATGCATACCTGGTATACAGCCTCGACAACAATATAACGCCGCATCTTCTCAGCTTGCTTATTTCCCCGAGTCAATTTCTCCAAAGTGTTCTCTAGTGATTTCATGTCATTGTGTTTGAAATAAACAACAGTACTTCTTGAGAGATGAAGCCCATTTTGCACTCCCCAATGAACACCCTCATCTCTGTAAAAACAAGATAATGCATTGGTAAATTATTCTGCCAACAACAATTGAATTTGTCTTGTGGCCAAGTGGTACATCATGCTGAAAACAATACAAATAAATCACTCAAATGGAACAATACAAACAAGGAACCAAAGTGTATAAGACATCAAAACATGTTATCATCATTATAAATGAAAATTATTGATTCATTAGAACCATCATGTTTCTTTCTCTATGAAAACGGCAATCGACCACTATGGGATTCACAGAGGGTTTAGATGTGTACAACCCACATGATTGTCCCCCTCGTCATGGATCAGCCTTAAGGTGAGGATAGACCTACCCTCCAATGCTACATGATGTAACACTGATACAGAATTGTGTTAATCATTTCCAGTTCATGTCTGAAGTAAGCACAAAGAGAAAATGTCCATGCAAATTTAATGTAGAAAACACAATGGAACCACATTTGTTCCAACTGGGAAAGAAGAAAATGGAAGAGCAGCTTACACTTTCAAATGACAGAACATGGCACATCTTAAAACAATGTGATTAACATTAAGAAAAACACTTATATAAAGATTTTACAGGGGAAAATTGACTTACGCAACAATGATATCTCCTTTCTTGCAAAATGCTGGGATGACACTGAAAATGGTTGAGATTCCATAAGAGTAGAGGATTGAATCTGGGGTACCCATGAACTTTGCAATTCTCTCCTCACAATCAAGGTGGACATCTGCAATAATGGCAATGATTTATAGAACAAGGATTTTAGTGATGTTTCAGAAGTTAACAAGAAAACACATTAAAATTCTTGATAAAAGAATGAGACATACCAATTGTTCCATAGAAGCCACGAGGACCACAAGAGCCAACACCATATTTCTCTAAGGAACTGACACATGAATCCTGAAACAGATACTTGCTATGAAAACTTCGTTGAGAAATATTAACACAGATTGATGCAGAGGAAAATAAAAATAAAAACTTAATTCTTACAATAATCTTCTCATTGCCTATTAATCCAAGATAATTTGCTGATGCAAAGTTCACAACCTCCTTTCCATCAATTATCGTATGGGGCCCAGCAGCACTGTATCAAACAGTACCCTGTTAGAAGGAACAAAATTCTGTGTACATATGAATTTCAACTTTCAGATATCTTAAGATCAACAAGGAGAACCTAGAAACCATAAGCAGGAATTAGAAAATAGATAATATGAATTCCTCTTCTTTTGAAATCCAAGGGGAAGACACACAAAACTCCTGATATGCCTTTCCATTTGAACCATCTCGAACACTATGAATAATGCCCACTGATCTACCCTTTCGACCTTTACTTTCTAGTGTTTGCCTCAAAATATTTTAAAGCACCCAAATCAGAATTGTCGAGA
Source organism: Musa beccarii (assembly GCA_024322285.1). Classification (NCBI taxonomy): domain Eukaryota; kingdom Viridiplantae; phylum Streptophyta; class Magnoliopsida; order Zingiberales; family Musaceae; genus Musa; species Musa beccarii. The sequence goes on from CM044397.1 coordinate 42,419,989, forward strand.
CTCACGGATGAAACAAATCAATTAGGCTAGTCAAATCTACAGCATTCAAAGGCTGTCATATTAGGCTCGTAACAAATGGACCAGTATTGGTTTAAATGTTGGTATCAATCACTCTCTTGGTCCTGTTTAAATATATTACAATTTCCCTCATAACTTCCATCTCTCATACCCATAACTTGTGTTTCCCTTTTCAATCCCTTTCATAATTGAATAATATGTATAACTACTAGAATCTTTTTGAAAAGAAGCACCTAGTTTCTTCCAAAAAAAAAATCTGCCACAAATATGAACTCCAATCCCAATTAAAAGGAGGGAAAAAAATAAGCTGAATTCAAGTCACATAAGAACCCAAAAAGTAAAAAAGTTTGAATGATATTCTCCACCAAAATAGATTAAGTAAAATACTTGAATCTACAAGTCATGTGTTAATATGCAAGAAACACACTGTGGCACACAATTATCTAGAGCTTAATACAATAAACTTCACATACATCCTAAATAGCAAAGTTCAATCTGCCAAGCATATACTAAGAAAAGATTTTTTTTAAAATTCATGAACATTACAAAGAAACTCAGAAGTCATTTTACCTTTCCAGTGTTGGTGGTTCAGCCTTCATATCCTCCGAAATAGATGGATGAAGGGGTTCTGGGACCCATTCTTCACAAAGATCATCTATTTCCTGTGTCATGAGACATAAGATTCTCAAATGTCTTCTCTTAAATTTATCATTTCAAAACAAGCTCACTTCATGAACAACATAAATGTTCAACATAGGTAAACAAGAAAGGAAAGAAAAAGGAAGAATGTTCAAGACAAGATTATTCTTATGCATATAAGTATTCTAGAACAAGTGTGCAGATATCTCATATATAGAAAGAAACTGGTGAATCAAAAGACCATCGATCAAGAAAAGCAGAAACTCAAAAATAGTAGACAAACCTTCTCTGTAAGTGGCTTCTTGGGAGGCTTGTAGCTTTTTCTGGTGAGCTGGAACAGTATGACCGCAACAAGTAGCACTTCAACAACCAGGTGCCCTTCAGTCACAAGCAAAACCAAAGAAAAGTCAAATTTTAGGCACTTAACAAACGCTTAATTGTATCAGGAAAGGAGAAATTCCAATTCTCATAGCGCAGGAAGAAGACAACCCACCATCTATATGCACCCCAAAGACAACTGCTCGGGCAAGCGGGGCATCAAAAGCCACCGACACCCAATCCAACGCTGCTGTGGTCATATTCATAACAGCCGAAGCCATAACTTCCACAGTCGACTCGACAGAGGGCAGACGACGCCAATAAAGTCACAGTTGCAGACCACCAAACAAAACTTCAACCAATTCCTTCGTATGGAACTCTGTAAATCTGGAGGAAAGAGAGAAAAAAAAAAACTATCTGAAATGAAGGGCGATTTCCTACAAAAGTGGCTTCCAAATAAATTCCTCAGCAGATCGACACTTCAAAACAAAATTCCACCTCGAACGAAGCAAAAGACGAAACATATTTTTTCTTGGAATCATAATTAACTCGATCTAATTTCTCTTCAATGCAAAAAGAGGGCTTTTACATGTAATTCTAGTCAGTCGAGAGATTAAGAAAGACAACAGAATCCAAATAGCAGCCCAGCGATCCAAAAGTAATGGTAAAGACGAGGTGATTCTGACGCACCTGCGGAGCCCCAACCCTAGCTAAAGATCGCAGCGATGGTTGTCTGAGACTGAAGCTGTTGGAACTGCCCGATGTATATATAATGATAGAGGGAGAGATCGAGGTCTACGGAATTGAATTGGATTGGAGGACTCGGGGAAAGGGTCCTCCTTGGGGAGCTTGACGACGGACGAAGAGGTCAACAATGATGGGATTTCCATTTGCTCCGGTATATTATTGAACGGCGAAACGGCCGCTCGTCGGTTTGTGTGACGGAAATCCTGATACCCGTTTCGACCGGAACGTGCGGGTCCCACTACGGTGGACACGTGAGCGGCAACCCGAACTGGTACGCCAAATTGCCGTGCAATAATGGGGTAGATTACAAATCCTTAGACAGTAAAGTAAAAAACAAAAAATACTTGTAAATTTTGGAAATTTAAGAGTCAAATAACTGTTAATAAGTTCTGTATAATATATGTTAAATTTAAATTTAAAGGAATAAAAGAATGGCTTATATTTACATATACTTAGAGGGAATAGTTTGACTACCATGAAGGATTTTGACCGTTCCACGGGGTTGACTGTGAATGGTCTCTCACGGCAGCGGGCTGTGAAGTCAAAAGTTCAACAATCTAAACTTTCCGCCCAACGTTATTATGGCGCGCCTCAACCGCCCCTGAAGTCGCTCTCTTGTTTATTATGTGTGGCTTCAACAGCCAACCACTGCTTCCTATCGTTACCGAGTTGCAACACCGTCGAAGTATCTGAATCACTGGCACGGCGTGGCATGATCTCAGCTTCGTTGACTTGAGCACCAGTCTGCAAGATCTTGTAGAGGAAAAAAAAAGTGCTAATTAAGTATTACTCGACCCTATTAATATTATACTTTTTTAATAAAAAAAATTATATTAAAATTTTTATAATTTTAAAATAAAATAAATAATCTTATTTGTCCTAATATTATCATTGACAAAAAAAAAATATAATTCATTTTCGTATCAATCTGTGTTATATTTTTCATTAACGTAACTGATACATTAAGACAAATATGATTATTTATTTTATTTTTAAAACTATAAAGATCCTAATGTAAAACTTTTAAGTATAAGAATTATAATATTTATAAGAGATAATATGTAATTAATAAAAAACCTTATTATTGAAAGGTTCATCTCTGCAATTATATTTGTATATCATTAAGCTCTAACTAATCAGGTTGATTTCAGCAGACAGATTCCCACTGCAAAAACACATGCACTCTATAGAAATTTGATGCTTTCTGCTAGTTACTATTAAATGTTAGTCAATTCTAGCTAGAGCAGTGTTATGATAATTAAATTAAATTAATGAAAACACTCTTACACGGATTCAAATATTTAAATCTATCACTTGGATAATTGTGCACTAACCACCGAAGGGGCAGGCTTCTTGACCACAATCTTTCATCTGTCTTTTCCAAATAATTCTTCATTTTATGGGCCTTTGTGAAATTTGTTAACAAGGAATAGTGCAGGTTAAGACAAGAAAAAGATTAACGTCTTGATGTTTAAAGACTAATGACAAATCGAAGTCTGCACAACACAATACGTTGCTGTTAATATAAACTACTTCAATATCCAAGAATTACCTGCTCAGCTTTGGGCAAGCAGAGATTCATGACCGTGATTGCTGGAGAGATTATTTAATGGTGGGAAATGAGGAGGCACTGTCTCTGCTACTTGGAAATCTTTGCAGTAAGCTCTCTTACCAGCTTTGCAGCCACCATTGCCGTCATTCCATCGACGGTGTCCCGCTGTGGGTTGAACTCCACTACATCTGCGGCCACAACATCAGCTTGCAGATTGTGGAGAATGTTGAGTACATCACGAAATGATAGACCTCCTGGCTCTATGTGCGACACTCCAGGGGCAAAGGCAGGGTCGAGGCAATCGACATCCAACGAGATGTACACACCCTTGACGCCTTCCCCTAGTTTCTGTTTGAACAATTTGAAGGAAAGATCATTTAGCAAAACCAGAATGTTGACCAGCGTAATCCATGTCATGAGATCACACAGTATTATGTCATTGTTCATGATTCAGACATGCTTGAAAAGTCAAGAGTCCAACTCAGCCAAGTGCATTCAACTTCTTGCTGTAATATCCTCCAAAGAAGATTTTATTCCTTCTAGATGCCATAATTACAAATTATCTAGTCTTGCAAACATGGTCATGCTAACGCACACAAGCATAAAGATGCATCCAGTTTGGCTTAAAGCATGCTTCTAATTTATGGGCCTCAGAACTTAGGTTTAGAGTAATTTGATTAGTATTGTAGTTTACGAGTGAACAATTGGTTAGTAAAGCATGGATTAGAGCTTCTAGTTGAACCATCTAACCAAGATGCATTTACAAGCAATTAACTGTTTGAGAAAACAAAATTTGGTACCAAATTTTCCAAAATTTGTCGATCTCTTGAAAAGGTGCGCATCTCGTACTGCTCAACCCCAAATCTTTTCCCTTGTTCACGCCCTTCACGGGTGATTGATCTAATTCCTACCTGACAATCAGATGCTCTGTTTAGTGTTATTTGCAATTTTACAAGCATATCTCACATACAGTGAGACATTCTAGAAATAAGAGCATAAATACCATACATTAAAGTACTATATAGCAGGTGAATAACAAACATGAATTACTAATATGACTTGTCTCAGCAAAATGACAAGTTTGATAAGGAAAAAATATGGACATTTTTATATAAGGAGCCATGGAAAATCTCTCAATCGTGCTGTAAAAATAATGACCATAATATAAAAATAAAGACAATATAAAAATAATGGCAAGAAGATGTTTCCTAATTGAGAAGATTGAAACCGCATATCTACAGAGGAAACAATCTCCTAGTCAAGACAGGAAAGAGGGGAAGCAGACCCAGAGTAGGTACGAATAAATTCAAATCATAATAGGACTGAGGTCCACCAGGACCCAGTCAGTGGCCCCAACCAGTTTGTCAGTAGCAACCCCACTCCAAGCTGAACTGGGACTCAAATATGTTAAGACCAGCCCTTTATAGCTGCAGACCCGTATGTGATCTATAAAGGGGTTCAACCAACGCTAAAGACTGTTGAACTGCTCAGCAGGACAACAACAACACATCCTGGGTTGGTTAGGATTAAGATTATTTGATCTCTCAATTATGCAATGAAGTTATTCACATTAGCAAATTTAGTTTTCTAGAGGTACTCTAATACTTAATAGAAAAACACTGAATTAATTCTTAATCTTAAGTTATTTTATACACAATGAAAAGAGATTCTTACTGTCTGTGAAGTATGCAGTTGCATGCCTTTGTATATGCCAACCAAGGTTCTTGCAAGATAAATGTATGCAGTAACTAGGTTAGAGCATTTCCCTACAGATGATTGGTAAGTCTATCGAGATTCCTTAAAGGGTTCACAGATATAACTCCTAAATTAAGATAAGCACAAGGAAAATTTTAGAAAGGGATGCAAGCAAATAGAAAGAGAAGCATATCTGCACACACATAGACATTCAACATCCTCATCTAAACAACTTAAATGCCACCAGCACGGGTGTACATGCAGGCAAAACTTTTACATTAATGGTCATGTGTTTTCCCACATGGAACCTATTTGTTTGCGCACACACAGATCCAACACAGAAATGTCTTAAGTTAATTGCTATTTAGATCTCCTAGTTTACATTTTCAATATTATAGATCATAGAGTTTCTATTATTCTTTCTGTGTGTGTTAAATGGAGAAACTTTATCATCGGAAAATCAATTTCCTAGATCACGATTAACATAAGTTGCACGCATATAAACAACAAACCATATGTCAGTAAGCTTTTGCAGACTAAAAAATTCTTTTCATATCATGTCATCATGAACTGATGCTACATAAGCAAAATACAAGAATCAACAAAAGACACTTCAAAAACATGGAGCGAGTTTACATCTAATTAGTAATATCTGATAATAAAAAGTGTGTCCTATGGTTTAATTTTGTGCTGATAACACAAAAATTAATACTGTGATGTGTCCTATAGTCAATGTTTAATACTGTGATGTGTTGACATACTCATACTTAACCAATTAAAGGTACATAGTACCTCCAGCACGTGTATAGCATAACAATCATACTCATAATTAACCAATTAAAGGTACATATTACCTGTAGCAGGCGTCTAGCATAACCTCCCTCCATTATTCGTGCAAAAGAAGAAGCATGTGAATATTTATTTCCCTCAAAAGCATCATATATATCTGGATGGGCATCTAAATGAAGAATATCTAGAGGCCCACCCAGCTTTTCTGATACAGCTCTAACAACTGGAAATGATATGGAGTGGTCACCACCCAAAACCAGGGGACGGAGTGGATCCTGCAAATAAAATCTAGTCAGGTCAGCAAGAACAGAGAACACGACACCACATAACTAAAAGCTAAAAGGGTAGCAAAAGAAGAGTTACAGAAGCATACCAATGGGCATGCATTTCATGAAAGACATGTAATTATAATGATATTAAACACAAAAATCAAAATATTAAATAACTAGAAAAGGTGTGGTTTGCATACCAGTAACTGTTGAATATTTGTTTATACATATCAGTAAATTCATCTTACTAATGATTGTGCAAATAACTAATTGAAAATCAAATAATTGTAGCCTGGGACAAGGACTTAAATCTTGGTTTGATATCGATTTTGGTGACCAATTAGACCAGTATAGTATTGGTACATCGAGTGGTACAGCGACCTGTACAACTCGGATCCATACCGACCTGGACTAGGATCAGTATGGCTGAAACCCATTCTGGTTTGGGACAGAACCAGTATGGGTCCTGATAATAACATATTTCTTAAAAAGATTGACTCACATAACCTCTAGCAGAATAGTCTTGTTATCTAGTATTATGAATCCATCAAGTTTTCCTTGGCCCACTTAATGACCTATAAATATATCACATTAGTTTTCTTCCTAGTCATCCTATCAGTCAATTCTAACTTCTTTGCTGAAAATGTTCAGAATTTTTGAGTTGCTAGCCTAATCCTATGTCTTGGGTTATGAATATGAACAGAAATTGATATGATAAAAAAATACGATGACTAAGGGTATCATGATTGTGGCACATCCCTATGCTAGTTAGCAGTGGGCTTAATACCTGCCATTTGTCAGGATGCCAATGTCAACATGTGAGTTCCAAGGGGAAAAGATAGAGACAACCGTTTCGGGTGATACGTAGGTAAATGTAGGCGTGCGCACCGTTGTTGACATTGGCTTATGGTGCATCGTATTTGTGGTTGCTCATGAACTTTTATCAACAGAAAATACTTTTCAGAACAGTGTATCATGAGACATACAGTTTCAAGACTGGATTGTATCACTTGTGCTGTGATACAAATCCAATCCATTTTTATCCCTAGTATCATGCTAATGGTTCCACAAGCATGAAGCCTATCAACATATTGATGTGAAATAAATGCTAAGAACAACTAGTGGTGTACTACACAAAAAGGACTCCAGTTTGAACCTGTGAAGCACCATGTAAGCTTTATACACTGACCCTCCCCAAACCTCATATTGGTAAGAGCCTTATGAACTAAACGGTCTTTTCTTATCAAATATGAAATTCAACTTGATCTGCACTTAAATTAATGATTTTGTTACAGCTGAACATGTTGCTTAACCTATTTGACAATTTTACCTCTTTCTATATCAAACTATATTTTCGTAATTCTCTTAAGCCACATAACATGCAACCACAATGAGCTGCATACATTAGGAGGTTATATATGAAATCGGTTGGATAACTATATTTCCTATTTACATTAGCACAACTATATTTTCATTATGTATGGAAACTGAGAATAGGTTGCATGTTGGATAACAAGCTGGTTCTTTGCAAGATTGATCTACTAGATCTAGAAGCAGCTAGGTTAGATAATGCACTGACATGATAATCTAAGCCAAAATTTCAAATTAGCATAGAGCAGAAAATCAAATAATTAAGAAAGGAATCACATAAAAGAAAAAAGAAACACCTACTTCTTCCATCACTAGCTTAACTGAATCACTTATAATATTCATTAGTCTGTCATCATCAACCCCACAATCACGTATCTCTTGGATAGGAACATCACCAACATCAGTCAGCACACGAGGATCATTTAATTCTTTACCTGTGTAATTACCAAATAGTATTTGATTAAGCCAAGGCATTTGATCAGATAAAATAAATTAAACAATACAGGATACTAGTGATAGACACCTAAGTATACAAAAAAGGAGTCATCTGTCTAGAATCATGGTGAGCATATGCAAATTTGATAACATCCTTGTGACCTTCTAATATTTGCATCTTAATTAAGCCCGGATATGAATGAAAAGAAAAGGGCAAAGTAATTGATTGTGAACAATAAAATATATTATATGTTACCAGAAAAATTTAGTGATGACACTAATTCTTTTTGTATTGCTCATCAAAACTAACAAATATTTTGTCCAATCCACCCAACCATAAACAAAATCTCAAATTAAGAAACCATTGTACTCTACTGGTCAGACTGGTACACACCAAACTGACGGGGAATCAGTATGCCCAGTCCATCCACCCAACTATGAATAAGATCTCAGATCAAGAAACCTTGGTACTTTGTATCAACCGGACAGGTATGTACCATTCCAATGAGGAACCAGTATCCAGACTGCCCGATCCAACCCACCCATCCATCATTAAGACCTCAGATCAAGAAACCATGGTACTCTGTACCGGCTGGACCAGTACATGCTGCTCTGATGGGGGTATGGAATAAGTTTGTCCCTCTCGTTGGGCACCTTTGCCCCCCTTGAGTGCTCTTTTGAGTTGTTAACAGCTCAAAAGAGATTCTTTGGAGGTACTTGCATCTTAAAAGAAATGCTTTTATGCTCTATAAGAAGCTGGGTTGATCTTCTTGCAGATGTACCATATTGACAATATCATCACATCAAGGATCCTGATCCATCCGCCATGGAATCATGAGATTCATTTTCGTGAAACAAGTATATGATCTTCTTATATAACCAATTACTATGCACAATTGTTAAGACGATTCTTCTCTCATTTGTGTACCAAAAACAATCCAGCAGATTGTTTTATAGACTTCATTTTGACTTCCTTAGCTTATTATGTCTTGTGAACCTTCTTCTCGTTTTATTTATTTACTATTCATTTGGCATGTGCTAACTCAACCATCAGAGGAGACCCAACCAAAGCACTGATGCTGTCCTAGTGTTCATAAGTGACCAATTTCAAGCATCACTCTATGAGAATTTCCATATTTTCCTCAAGTTATCCATCACTGATTGTCATAATTAATTTATTATCATTCAATATTTTATTCATGGTGTTATAACTTGTTACTCTCCCCTAATATATCTCTTCCCATATCTCTTCATCTTCCAATTTCTTATCCACTATACACGCCATCAAGTACTACAGACTCAAAGTTGAAAGTATACAAGTTGCGTAACATGGAAATTTTTAAGAAAATCTTTAACCCATGTCACCTAAATCAACATTCTGGTCCATGCCATGCCCTTGAGATTCTAGTATGCTATTTGAACTTTTAAGACTAAGAATAACCTTTCTAGAAACACTGTTTATTCCTAGTTCCATGGCACCTTATCTCTACCTTTTGTAGATGCCTTATCTGAAAGATTAAACAAGAAATAGTATGGGTCACGATGATCACATTGTATAAACATTGTGGAATTGGTAAATCAGAACTACATATTATGTGATTTTGTAGTGAATTTGTTTGTAAGTCACATGTAACTATTGAGAAAGATTACTTTTCCACAAAAACAAGTAATCAATTACTTGACATAAGTTTAAATACTATGCTAACAAGAAAATAGGTCATATTTAGAGGTAATGATGAAAAACATATAACAAAAAGTTACAAGCATGAAGTATTCAGTTAAATCTACTTGATGTGTTTCACTAACAAGAACACTCCCATCAAATTAATGTACAGCAAGAATAAGAACTTAGTAGTACCCTCTTCAGTGGTAGAATTGGTGCTACCGCACCAGATAGCTTCCCTTATGCGAGGAGGAGCAAAAGCAGGTCCTTGAAGGAAAGAAGAATTGTGCCCTAATGGAACCCCTAGGAGCGATGTTGAAGCTTTGATACCACCCAAGGACCTTAATAATTCTCCCTGCAAAAGAAGGGAAGATTCATTCAGTTCAGAGAGGCCGAAAAACAGGAACGTTGCATGAAAAAGCAATTAATTTAATAAAACATGGCAATAGTTGAGTGCTAATTTTTTGAATAAGCAGCAGAATGCAACCAACTTTACAAAGTAGGTGTACGGATTGTCAGCTCCTTTGTTGAAGAAGAATCAAATTCATCCAACTTACAATTAGAAAGATCACTAAATACAAGCAACATAAACAAGTGGATCAGTAGTTACCAGAAACATAGAATCTCAGTACAAATACCATGATTCTCTTTCACATATATGTTATAGCACCTACCACTAGTGTTTTTATCCACATTTTACTATATTAGTCAAGAAACATGAAGTTCATCTCAGCTTGCTTGCATTTGGCGACTAACTCATGCTCATTTGTGTTGCTGCCTAAAGCTTCAAGTAGGTAAAATATATTAAACTGTTTGCTAAGTGCAAAAGCACTCAAGTGCATCTGATTGAAAGCAAACATTTACCTCAACATCCATATGCTTCTCTCCACAAGTAATCAGCATATGTATCCCATATACCTCATGAGGATGCCTAGATATTCTTCTACAACGATAACATGTTTGAAAGTATTTGAAGAAAACATAAGTTAAACTGCTGACCTTTCTAATTATTATCTCTACTTTTAATATTCCACTTGTAACTTAACACAGATGACAAATTTGATGATACCAACAATTACATTCAAATCCAACAGTAACCAGCTTTGAAAAAGTCCAATGCTTAACAACACAAGTTGTTAGAGGATAAAATATATCGGGCATTCTCCAGACTAAATTTTTGGGGTTTCTGATTGCTTGATTCAAAATCACTAGTATGGTATCAAAACAGAACATATATTTAAATCTTGTATTTACCCTTTCTTTATCTAAGCAGATCATAAATTCAGATATTGTATCTACCCTCTCTTTGTCTAATTAATATATGCACAATACTTGGGTTCAGTTTCACATGTAAAGCTTAATCCAACTTGCGCGGATGCCAGACAAAATATATATTGGACCCTCTCCTACCAGTTTAAGGATCAGTGGCCACCCGATTCAAAATCGTTATCGCAAATACCAAAGGAACAAATAACGAGTTTGGCGAGCAAAACACTCGCAGGCGACATCTATCAGCCGTGATCACCTTGAGTTTGGCCCTCTCGCGGATCAGAGTGAGGGAAGCGTCAATGACGCGGTTCTGGCCCTTCTCTATCAAGGCAGCGGGCACATTCGCGGAGCTCAGTTGCTTCAAGTAGTGCATCCACCTCGTTCCCTGGCTCATCTTTCTGCAAGCCATGAACAACATACGCGCGCTTAAAATATGCACAGATAAACAAGAAAAAAGTCTCACCCCAAAGCTCAAAATCACAAAGACCACAATCTACCGGCTTGGTAGTGACGATGAGGGAGGCAGTTGGGACGGGGCGAGCCAATGAATCTGCCCTGGAGCGCTTGGATCAGCACGCTAGAACAAACTTTGGATGTTTGGGACCAAGAACTAGAAAGAAAACAATGGAAATCAACTGGGAGCGCGTCCGGAAGCGTGAGTAGAGACGGAGACGGCGTCGGACGGTACCTGAAGGGCGGCGATGAGGCAAAATACGGATGGTGTCAGGTTGCTTTCCTGATGTGGCCGAGTCGGATAAGGATGCGGCGACCTGTACCGAGAAATTGTCCGCGAGGACAGAAACGGGCCGGGTTTGTTTCCAGAACCCGCCACCCGTCTAAAGCATGTACGGCACAAAGTGCGTATTGGGATCCGATACAGATTTCAATTTCGACATGATGAAATTGATAACCATTCCATTTATTACCAAATAATATTCACACTTAGACTATTTTTTTCTTCAAATATTGTTATTTAAATTGGATTTAATACTCAATCCAACTTAAAATAGATTCAAATGAAACATTAGGTATTCTAATAGGATTCGCTTATTGGGTTTAATAAGAACCCAAATCGTGTGCATCGGTCGATCAGCCTTCTCAGTTGAAGCACTTCGAACCAAAGCGATCAAATGTGTTTCCCCACACGTAACGATAAATAGTCTTTGACTGACCAAATTCGAACAAAGCTCATGCACATTAGAATAATAACGAGGCTTAATTACGTATTAACTCTTTAACATTCTTATCTCTAGGCTTAAAAACTTTATATTAAAATATTTATAGTTATGAAAATAAAATATATAATTTCATTGACCCTAGTATCATCAATTTTATTGATAAAAACATAAAAATCATAAACAAAATAATTTTAATATTTTAATTGATGATTCGATGGATGATAATACCACTAGGGTTACATGTGACTATTATGGATGAAGAGAACAATAACGAAAGATGAGAATCGCTTTGCATCTACGTCGACACAATTGTCGAGCAACCCTTTCGTTGCTTTGTATCTATGTCGACATTGATGTAGACGTCGAGAGACTAAAGCAACACCACTTAGCAATTGCATCAATGTCGACGAAAATACAAAACAACGTCAACACTGACGCAATTGTTGAGTGACCATTTCATCATAAATCGATATACATCTACATCATATATAGAGCGACAAAAGTACCGTTCACAACAACTGTATCGATGTCAACACAACTATATCAACATCAACGCAAATACAAAACAACGCAAATACAAAACAATCCTCACTTTTCGTTATCGCTCTCGTCATTGACAAAAGCCAATTATGACCTCCAATAATATTACCATTTGTTTCCATCAATATCATCTGTTATCATCAATCAGAATATTAAATTTTTTTACCTATTATTTTCATATTTTCATTAAAAAAATCGTAAATGAAACTAGATATTTTTCTTTCATAATCATACGAATTTTAATATAAATTTTTTAATCTAAAAACTCAGATTAAAAAGATTTAACTAAAAAAATAATTTATAATTAACCCTACTCCTGAAAATGACATTTAGGATTATAAGGACCTCAAAGGGTACTTAAAACTCTCCACGAAGCTACATTCATGACCACATCAGGCGCTCATCTCACAAATTAAACATTTGAGTCCCTAAAATCTTACCACGAGCAACTATAGCAACCAATCAATTACACTAGAATTACTCGCAGAAACCAAGTAACCACAACCCCAAAAAAATAAAAAACACACCCGTCTTTTATTGATCATCCTTAGATGAGGACGCCTTTATTTAGGTCCAGCAAATTTCCCCATCATCTTCGCAATCACGGGAGCAACTTTGGGGTTTGCTTGGTGTTTAGCAAAATTTGCAGGGTTCTTCATGACTGCACAACCGCAACATGACAATTCACCAATTGGTTACAATAAGAGAATCATGATAATTGATATCAATAAGAAAAACCACAATCGAACAGCTAAATATTGTGAGGAGAAAAGACTATAGTTGCACCATTTATTTATATTATATCATAAAGCAAACACAGACATAATAACCTTCTTATACCTTTTACTCTTCAACCAATATATAGTGATTACGTTATGCAATGCAGCAGGAAAAAAAAAAGTGCATCCATGTACCATCTCAAATAAAGGTTGAAATTCACAATGTTCTACAGGTTCTTAAACAGCAAATCATCATAGTGATTGCTCTAAATTTCCATTCATCATAGTGATTGCTCTAAATTTCCACAAGTGTTCCCATAAGTCTTGACTATAATGTTGTCAATAGTTTAGTACCAATTAAAAAGTGACCTCAACGGAGTCTATGTTCAACGTTCTTTTCTTCTCTTCTTAATGGGCTTTCACTAGATGTTGCTGCTGACAAGAACTGCTCCACCCTTGTTGAAACAATAGAGTTCCCGATGCCTACAGTACTAACAGGAACAATCCATCTAACTTCTAAGAATTAGGCTTTTGGCCTTCCATTAAAGATAAATAAATAAAACAATACTGCCAAAACATGAAAAGAAATTATAAACCAGACAGCTTTAACAACACAAATTTAGCAATCCTTGGGGAAAAGAAGATGGCCTATATGTGATGTTGCAAACAAAAATATACCATGGGAAATAGTTGCAGCTTGCAAAAGAGGATTGCAAGATTAAGAGACTACTTTTGTGCTTCATTATGGCATTGGTTGTGCTAGACCAAGTTACAGACACCACTTTGATCAAGTTATAAATAAACAATACTTCAGGGTGCCATATAAGCATTGCCCACCCCATTGGTTTTCCACAAAAAAGGACATGCAAGTTCATCTGCTATTGAGAACATACTCACGGACCTCAAAAAACCAATATAATTTGTCGTCCATATGTGAAACTATCATGAGAAGAAACAACACTGATGAAACAACATAATAAGATCCAACAAAGAAACATGGTGAATAAACATACCATCTTGAAGAGCAGCCATGATTTCTGGATCACTAAAGGCTGCCATCAGCTCAGGATCCTGTTCCACAAAGTAAAGCAACCAACGAAATAATGTATATTATCATGTGATAGTGCAAATAAAACAAATCGGTCACATTCTTACATTCAGAATCTTGCTCATATCAATATTTCCAGGCACAGATCCAGGCATAGCACCAGGGAAACCTCCAGGCATTCCTCCAGGCATGCCTCCTGATGTTCTACCTGATGATTGCTCTTTCTTTTTACCCTTCTCATAAGCAGCCTGAAAGAGCACAAAAGTCAACGCCCACAGCATACTGTCACTTACCAAATTTGTTTATTCAAACCAAATACCTGAGCCTTAGCTCGTCGATGCTGCCTCTCACATTCGAGTTTCATTTCTTCTTGCTCTTTACGTAGTCGGTCATACTTCCTCCGATGTTCTTCAATCTTGTGTGCATTGGGCTCAACCTAAACAAGACACCCTGCAGTTGTTATATATTATTGGAGTGTTGTAAGTAGCATACCAGTACATATACCCATGAAATACTGTACCCTTTTTAGCGCAGAACTTATGTCCTCATCATAATCCAACTTGGATGCCACATGCAAATCCTTGGCAGCTTCCTCCCATTTCCCAAGCATAGCTAAAGCAATGCCCCGACTTTTGTACCCTTTTGCAGAATCAGGGTTGATCTGAGAGAAATACCAAACCCCAGATGGATCAAACAAAAACATAGCTGGGACGATTTTTAGGATCTGGCTTAAATTGAAAACTGAAGCCTAGAGCCATGCTTTCATGTGTCATTGATTTGCAAATTCAATGAGAGTAAATAAAATTTAGTGAACTATCAAATGTATACATTTATCATATGCACAACTTTGTGGAACTAGCACAAAAGAAATTGATGATTCATCTAATTATCCAACAAAATGCAATTCTCAAGTAAAAAGAGCATATGCAGGGCACAAGACTCCCGCCAATACAGGTATGGGAGGGTCACTGTACACTGCTTTCCCTCTAAATATAGAGAGATTATTTTCGTGACTCGAAGTCTGATCACAAAAGAGCAACTTACCATTGTCTCAAGGCTCACCCTCAAAATGCAATTATCAAACAAATCTAAAATTGGCTGGCCTTCCATATGTGACAGCTTCCAGAAAGGAAAATTATGATCCTATTTTGTATTATCTTGGTAGACAGCACATGACTAATATAAGACACAGGAAAATAATGGATATCCACAGGAAAGAAGCATCTCATGGGACGTCCAGCAGAAACATATGAAAGGCAAGCATGCACATAGATGATATCAAGAGCAGAATATTTGACACATTTGCCTAAAAAAACACAATAAAGTCCAATACATATCCCAGGCTGACACCAATTCAGATCTTCTATGGGTAGACACATAAGATGAGTGACCCATGTGATCGACAATATGGTGCTAACCGCAATGCCAAATAGTTTAAGTGATTCCTCGTGTTCAAGTAAAGTCCGACAATCTTGCAAAATTTTTCTCATGGATTAACTCCCCACTTAATCCCAACTATTATCAAAACCCTCTATAAAAGACTGAAGTTATGTTGACTTACTTAGAGCTCTCTGAACTCTTTGAATCCTACATCACCTTTCTCCCAAGTTAACAATTTAAGCATGGACTTTTGTCAGGCATATTCCCTTACGTAGCTTTTGTAGGATCATCTGCTGAACCTAATCAACTCCTAACATTGAGCTTGTGATAGGCTATTACATGAACCAAGGTTGGTTCCGAATCTTTGACATTCCAGACCATCAAATTCTACTTTAACCTAATTAAAACACAAAATAGGTGTCAATTTCTTGTAAAAAGATTACCATGTTTTTTTGTTCCTCAAAGATTTCATCACGAATGCATAAAAAAATAGAAAATAAACTATTATACAGGAGTAATTAGTAGTAAAATATATGAAATAATATCTTTTGGCACAAATAAATAGAAAGTGAAGATAATAGAAGCTTATTATGAATCATGCAAAAACACATTTATATTTAGAAAAGATGGTGAGTTGATGGCCAACGTGTAACACCAAGAGTCTGATGAGTGTACTACTATCAATTTCAGCTTAAGCATTTTGACCAGTGGGTTGGGTCAAACGAAGTTGATAAGCTATTTAGCCCCTCAGGCCCGAGTCGTGACATTTGGTATCCGACCTAGTATTCGGGCATGGTAAGAGTGCTCAAGTAGAAAAGGGCTACCTGTGAATTGAGTCAAATGACTCCTTACATAATGGAGCCACCACTGGACTATGCCTCACATGCACCATGCTAGGGCTTGATTTGAGCTATTCTGGGCCTTGATGAGAACGTCAAGCTCTTGAGTGGGGAAGATTATAAGTTTGTAACACCAAGGGTCTGATGAGCATACTACTATCAACTTCAACTTAAACATTATGACTAGTGGTTTAGATCAAACGAAGTTGATAGGCCAGTTAGCTCGCTCGGGTCATAACACAACATGCTATATCAACAAAGAGAAATCCATGCCATGATTAAACTTATTTTTTGTCACACATAATTTAACTTAATGTTTGTTGTGCAGAATAAATTTATGGTTTTTATATTTCACCTAACTACTAATTTTACTTGGAAAAAATTTGGTGCAAATGCCTAGGGTTTTATTTAAGCCTCATCTAAGAGGATGCATAATGGAATGTTGGATAGCATGTGATCCATCCATCCATCCATTAAGCTTGTAAATATTCTTCACGAAGAAGATGCTTCACTTTTGAATACTGAGAACATTCTTAGTGAACCATTTTAGCTCTACCTTTGGCTGGAAAAGATTGACAATGTATCAGTGGAGTCTTCGGCATATTGATTCAACCAAGCAATTGACAAAGTAAAATATTTTTAAATGGACAAAGCATTCATTTCCCATCGATTGACATTTATTCTGAATAAAGCACAAAATTTCGAGTAAAGAACCTCACTATAGATCCAATAAGCTAATCGTACCTTTCATCATGTGTATACATGTTGCATGTAGATAAAAGATAAAATTATAATTACATAGTCCTAACCTCATTTCCAAAATTGGCCATTATTGTTCCATTGAATTTGGAACCGGAATAGAACCAATTCCATGCGGTTCCGATTCCGATTCCAATGGTTCGGATTCCAAACCAGAACCGCCTATTATCCTTGATCCAAGTGTTCCTTTTTCAGATCAAGGCCCATATGTTATGGGATTGAGATGTGATAATCATGAATAATGCCCTTATGGAAGATATACATTAAAGTATAAAAATACCTGTTTGGCAAATAAACAAGCTTCATAAACTTGGTGCCTCCTTTTATTACTCGATAACTATTTTTAGGACTGTACAGTCTAATCAAGCATTTGGAGAAATGGTAATATTTGAAGTAGTCAGAAATATGAATACTAAACTACCTCTAAGGCAGCAGTTGCATCACGAATTGCAGCATTAGGTTTCTTCATCCTGATATACACGGATGCTGCAGGGATTGAACAATGTACCAGATAATCTTATTTTTTTTTTAAAATGTTGCTAGCAAAGGTGATGTACAAGTGAGAACATGGATTTACACTTACCTCTAGTAGCATACATGATCGCAGATTTTGGGTTCAATAATATTGCGTCTGTCAGATGCTCAATTGCCTCCTCAAATCTCCCTATATTACACAAAACAAGTTGTAGCTAATGAGAGCCTGCCTTTGATATATTAAACGGTTTGAAACTCGCAATACCTTCTGAAATTGCCTCCATAGCTCTCCCCTTGGCCTCTTGAGAAGCTTCACGATTTTCATCTGTGATGTCAACAGATGGATCTCCCATCTATAAAAGCCAGAAGAATTTAAAATGCGTCCACCTAAAAGATCTTACTAATAAGCAACAAATAAAATATTAAATTAGAGTTACCTTTTGAGGAGGATCATTATCAGCTTCTACGATATCTCCTTCCAGCTCAATGTCAGATTCAATAATTTCATCATCAGATTCATGATCTACAGTATGATCAACCCAATCAAGATCCTCATCTATTTCCTCCACCATTGGGCTTTTCTGCAATTAATACTTACCATCAAAAGATGAGCTCCAGAATTTCTGATGCCCACCAAAAGGAGAAGAGAACAATAAAGCATAATAATAATAACTCAAACCATTTCATGTTCCTTAATGGTCTATGAGCCAGTGTAACCAAAAAAGAAGAAAGATTTTTATACAATACAACTTCCCAAGTAAAGATCCTAAAACACAGCGGACACAGGTGGTGCATGGCTGTCGTCAGCTCGTGCCGTAAGGTGTTGGGTTAAGTCCCGCAACGAGCGCAACCCTCGTGTTTAGTTGCCACCATTGAGTTTGGAACCCTGAACAGACTGCCGGTGATAAGCCAAAGGAACGGAAAGTGGACATCGACGGGAGAATCATAAGTTCCCTGACCCTCTAAGACTCGCTTGTTTGTTTCTTTGTCTCTCCAGTTTTTCAATGAATTGTAGCAATGGCACGCTACTACTTTGTTCATTTAATTAGAGCAAACAAACGACTAAGTTGATTAGGAAAAGAATCGTACCTAAATTCCAACCAGGAAGGATGAAACCAAGTAAGGGGAGACTGATTTAATAGATAGTCAGAATAAGATACAGGAGCGAGAGCCTTGTTATCAGTAGTTGCATTATAATTAGTAGTAATTACATTCTGTCCAATATAGCATTAAGTCTTGGCAGCCCTAGGTTAATGTGTGTGCCACTTGTACACACACACATACATGCAGGCACACACGAACATTTGATGTTTAAATGATCTCCATAGTCATATAAAAGTAAATTTAAGCATTTTTATCTTGCACATATGCAACCCATGTAGTCCCACCTCACACCTAAGTCGCCTCCCACCTCCAAACATCATCCATCTAAGTACTTGTTGGGGCTTGGTCCATATGGAATTCAAGCTAAATCATTACAAATACAGTATTATAGTTCACAGTGTGTATGCCACGCAGGGATCTACTATTCATTCCGGTGAATCTCTGGACCTATAAGAGCATGCATTAGCAATGCTAACATGACAAGAACCTCTGGGCATTCACACAAGTGGCATCACACCACTAACATTTGTGATTTTGTAAATGGCACTTGATCAATGAATCTTAGTTTTTTACAAAAGAAGAACCACGCATTAGGTACGATGACAACGATGTGATGCATCATAGAACCTCCAAGGTCTTGTGTGTACGTTTGACCCGATAAGCATGTCAGAAATTGAAGCGGCGAATGCTCAATGATTCCAAGCAACATAATGCCAATCAACTTGCACAAAAAGCAGCGTCAAGACGCTGAGGTGCCTCCAGATCAGAAGCCTATACCCATTCCAACAGAAATCAAACGGAACAATCTCAAACAGCACGCATCGACATGAAGAGCAGATGAACGGACAGAGAACAGGATTTAACACAATACCGCATCCCGTGCCCGAGGCGACGCACCGGTCTTGTAAGCCGCCGGCGGAAGCTTTGCGTCCAAACTAAATGCAGACAATAAGATAAGATGAGCGCCAACGATTCAGACAACAACCACCACAGGTCCCAACAAATCGGAAGAACCGACGCTAAAGAAGGACGAAATTTTTACCTCTCGAGGTAGTCGCGGAAGAAGGAGATGGCAGGGTCTGCGAGGACGGCGGGGTTCCTCTTGCACCGTTCCACGAATAGCCTCAACTCCTTCACTTTGGCCGCGTCCATTTCCATGAGATCGGAGAATAGTGCGAATCGAGGAAGAATTGGCCGGTCGTGTTTGAGGAGACTTCTTTTAAGGGTTTTGGCGTGTGCCAGAGGTTTCCAGCAGCTTCCGTCTATGATGGCCTTCGAGCTGCTTTCGCAATAAGAGATGTCAGTATCTGTGAATTACATCCGAATCCGATTAGTTGCCTGTGTTTCCGGATCTTACTCGTTCTCAGGGGATCCGAAATCCTTTTTTTCTTTTATTGTTGCATAAAAGAGGATATTTTTTTATTGCTTCACAAAACTAATAAAAAAGAACTTTGGACATTACAGCTTAACAAATATCATAGAAAAAAAATCAGAAAATAAATTTGGGTTTTGATAGGAAACATATTATTCATCTAACACAAATATCACAAGAAAAAATCCAAATTAATCTCAACTCATCTACCCGCATGGACAAAAGTCTATGACAGATCGTTCGAGACTATCTCTCCTCTATCACACACATGAACCAAATGTCAAGAGGGGAGTGTTGGAGCGGTCATAGGTTGTCCCCTCCAAGGTTAGGCATAAAAATTGATCCCTGATAGGATGCTATGGGGCTTTCTTCCTAAAAATAAAAAACTCAAACCCACTAAATCCTTGGTAACTAACTTGAGTGTCGGAGGAAATGATTCAAGAAAAATTTTCTAATATCGACCTTAGTGCAGCTGGCGCCTCAGGAGCTCGGCGCATCCACCTCAGAGCCATCTCGGACACTCATGTGCTCTTGAGTTTTGATAATATCGGGTTGACTCAGATATTGATGATGATTTTCTTAACATTTTAGTGTTAGAAAGAAGGTCTGATGTCACAAGAACGTCCACTCGTTAAACCTTCCAACAAACACTCTAACGAGCAAGCCCTACCTTTGACCAATAATACTTTTACTCAAGGGGAGCAGTTATTACCCTTTCCACATATTGATGTATCAACTTCAACACAAACAGTGGCATAATGCTGGTGCTTGTTCAATGACCCAAGCCTTTCGCCCTTAAGGATAATCCCAAGCCACTTGCTTATCTTTACTGAGGTGTTTCTAAATCTCATCTAGTATGTGAAGATGCTAACAGGTATAATACAGGCTATCACCCCACTTCTACCCTAGTTTGCCTAATAAGCAACTTCACCATCTCGATTGCAATCAGTATCTCAATTACCATTGGCTTTAGTGCCTATCGGGATTCCCTCGCAAACATGATGCCAACATCTTAGGATCGACCAAGGTCCATAGAACTATTGACCGAGAGAACGCCTCGTTCCCTAATCGTGGAATACAGTGCATCGCCAGACCACCGCCCTACTCTACCCAAATTTGAGACTCAATCGACGAAATTGATGGATAACTTCCTGAGGATTTAATTATGTAAATTGACTAATACTTAGAAAAGATATGATGAGAGTTTCAACAATCCAGAGGGGAAAGTCCGATCGATCTCACCTCAAGTCGTTCCCTCTTTACTCAGAACATCCAGGAAAAGCTAATCCCAATGAACTTTCACCTCTCATTACTAGAAGCCTTGATGGCAGTAACGACCTGATAGTAATAACAAAAAAGATCAAATTAGAGATGATAACTTAGGTGGTAGGACAAGGCAATGAGTCGAGACTATTATTAAAAAGCATCTTGGTTAGCATCGAGATATTTTAATCCTTGAGATAGTGAATGAATAGATCCTCCTTAAACTCTAGCTTAAGATACCTCATCTTGAAACAATCAATGCGATTTGGCACCTAAACCGGTACGAGGTGACCATCGTCCTCTCCAAACCCTTATTAAACCTAATGGATGCCTTGTAGTTGGCAATCGCTTCCTCGTGATACTCTAGTATCCAGTGTCACACGGCTTCCAATGCTTCTCTTGACTCCTAAGTCTCCCCATTGGCTATCTATCGTGATCTCCTAGGCGAGCTTCGAGTTGTGCATCTTCATTGAGTCCAAATCTTAAGTGAGTTGCAGTAGTTTGTCCTCCATGGCTCGATTGTTGCCTCAAACCTAGTTTAGTTGTTTGGTGATGCCAGCCAAGCACTACTTGGTGTCTTCTAGTTGATGAGCTAGCTCAACCTCCCAAACCTCTAGCTCGACAATAGAAGACGGGGTTCCTTCCCCCTTCTTTAGCTCCTCAACCTTTGCCCGGAGATAATCAGCTACGAGATACCATTGGTGAATGATGACACTAGCATCCTAAACATGATCAACGAGGGATGTCATGCAGTAGTGGCATTATGAATTAAAAATGGATGTCAACAAAGTGAAACCCTAGGGACCAGCCACAACATAACTTACCACCACTTCGTTGCAATAGCAGGTATCAATCAGAACCTCCGAGAGGGAGCAGTAGATTTGCTTTGTCATCCCTGAACATATAAACCCATGACAGTATTGCTTTGCAATCATGTTGTCACCCAGTACCTTCTGCATCCCCTTAAGGCCTTCTCACTTGGGTTGTAGTGGTGCATTTAGGATCAAGTCCTATAGATCAATCATCTGTAAAGCCATGAAAGGTAGGGACTTCCCCTTGCATAGTTTTAACATTGATCATGGCATGTTCTTTTTCACCAAAGAAGACATAGAACTTCAACCTTCGGGGAGCATAAGCATTATAGTAGGGGGAGGCTCTTTCTCTTGGGATAACTCCTTAAGTACATCATTTCTTTGAAGGTGTAGGATCTTCCTTGCAATGACTTTATGCTTTTTTCTTGGTTTGTCAATGTTGCCATGATGATTGGATCGATGTGGGTCTAGCACCTCTATTGATGGCTCATGAGTAACAGTTTGGGTTGAATGAGGCTCCCTCATGCTTGACAAGGGACCATGCACCTTCGTCTTTAAGGAGTATAGATTCATGCTTGTGCAAGATCCAGATTACAGTGCTGAGGACTAAAAAGAGTTGGAATGAAGCATGGGAGGTTTTAGTCATACCTCGAGAGGTCGGGCTATGACTCACATAGATCAATCAGTCCTTATTCATCTTTCAAACTACCTTAAAAGAAAAGAGTATGTCACTTAGTTAAAGTACTTGACCTGCCTCCTTATATCTAATATAAAGAGAGGGGTATTGTTAATGTAATGTATCGACCAAGTGAGGTTGAATCTATAGTCTTGATCAAGTGATGTTGAATCTACAGTCTCAACTTGAACTCACAAGGAAGAAATGCTACTTCTAAACTTTGTGATTCAGAGGGGCACCACTAACCTTGAAACTTCCCTAAGCGGTAAGGTAATAGTCATTTATCCCCTTGCACAACCACAAACAAGCAGCAAAAAGAGTGCTAGTTGAAGTAATATCAACACGTTGACATTCTCCAATGAACATTATTAAGTAGCGTCATGAGTTGGGCATTATTTGAGAAGACAATATCTCCCACTATTGGAGATAGGACACTATCATTAGGTAGAGGGAAAGATAGAGTCTCACCTCGAGAGCATCACAAGACACAAAAGGACCTAAACATGGGGTTAAAAGGACATTGACCAGGTTGAGGGACTTACAGGTCAAACTTAATTGAAATACAATACCTAGTTCACAAGTGATCCAAGAGATGTGTGCTCACCACTAAGTTGTAGTCATCCAAACTTTTTATAAACTCTAAGTTTCCAAGAAAAATCCACTACGATGAAAGCATAAGTCAAAACATGCTCAAGACACATAAGTTAGCAAAATTGACTCGCATGAGAAGAAACCTGATACGATGGAGGCATAGGCCAAAATATGTCAGAGATGCATGAGTTAAGAAAACACGACCCGTGTGAGAAGAAATCTATTATAGATGAGACATGGTCTAAATGTGCTCAATGCATGTGAGTTGAAAAAACTAGATCTGTATCAAGAGAAATATGCTATAGTGGAAGCCAAGGGCAAAATGTGCCTGACACATGTAAATAAAAAAAAACTCATCCTACGCGGGAAGAAATCTATCACGATGGAGGCATAAACCAAAATATGCCTAAGACGTGTGAGTTAGGAAAGCTCAACCCGCATAAAGAAAAAATCCGTTATAGTGAAAGCCCAAGGCAAAATGTGCCTAAGACGCATGTCAAGAAAATCTCTCATGTGAGAAGAAATCTACTACGACATAAGTGCAAGATGAGATGTGCCCAATGCATGTAAGCTAGGAAAACCCAACTCGAGCTAAAAATGTGCGAGTGAGTTTGTTAGATGAATTGAACGTCGCACTCCTAGCCCCTCAAATAAGAGTCTCGAAGCATACCATTGAGAGAGGGGTGGGGGTAAATGATAGAGAACATATTATTTTTCCGACACACAAGCATCATGTAGAAGCCATCATGGAATGAAAAGGTCTAGGTTAGCCTCCACTTGTCTGTTTGCATGGACAAGAGTCCAAGGTTGCCCATTCTAAACTATCTCCCCCCTACCGCCAAAGTGGATAAAATGCTAAGAGAGAGGCGTTAGAGCGATTACAAATTGTTTCCTCCAAGGTTAAGTAAAAAAGTTAATCCTCGATGGGATGTTATGATGCTCTCTTCCTAAAAGAAAAAAAAAATTCATACTCACTAAGTCCTCGATAATTAACTTGAGCGTCGGAAGGATCAGGTTAAAAAATTCCTCCAACATCAATTTTAGTGTAGGTGTCGCTTTGAGAGCTCGATACTTTCACCTCGAAGTTGCCTCGGACAATCCTGCGTGCTCGGGTTTGGACCACATCAGATTGACTCAGACATCAATGATAATTTTTCATAATAGGTTTTAATTAATACATGTAATCAAAAAATTGTAAGTGTATATATAGATCTTATATTAATTATATTTCTTTTTTATTTAATTAATTTTTTTTTCCTTTCAAAATAAGCGGAACCTGCATGCCTTTTCTCAACAACGGTCACGGTGTTAATTACGACAGAAACCGGCATGTATGCTCTGCTTTCTTCCGCCACCAACGCCGCCACCCTCACAGAACCAACTTCCTGCAAGAAGAAGAGCACGAGGAGGCAGAGAAATAACCACCTCCGCAGCCAACACCCGCGCCAAGGGCCTGAAACCACCATCACCGGCCGCAGATCACCGCCACCCACTCCCCTCCTCCTCTCCCTCCCTGCAGCTCCCACCACCCTCACCCGAGCCGAAGCCCTCGACCGCGTGCTCGACGACCTCGAGACCGCCCTCGCCCGCGGCGTCCCTCTCGACCCCTCCCTCTTCTCCTCCCTCCTCGAGACATGCGCCCAAATGCGCTCCCTCCGCCACGGCGCGCGCCTCCGCCGCCTCATCCCCGGCGCCCTCCTCCGCCGCAGTGCCGCCCTCTCCTCCAAGCTTCTCCGTCTTTACGCCGCTTGCGGCCAAGTAGAAGAAGCACACCGCATCTTCGATGAAATGCCGCAACGAAGCAAGACCGACGCGTTTCCTTGGAACTCGCTTATTTCGGGGTACACCGAGCTGGGCCTCCACGAAGATGCCATGGCTCTGTACTATCAGATGGAGGAAGAGGGCGTCGAGCCCGACGAGTACACCTTCCCCAGGGTTTTGAAGGCGTGCGCTGGAATCCGGTCGGTTCGCCACGGCGAGGACGTCCACCGCCATGCAGTTCGCTCCGGATTCGGCAGCGACGGCTTCGTGCTCAACGCGCTCGTCGACATGTACTCCAAGTGCGGCGACATCCTGAAAGCGCGCAAGGCGTTCGACAATATAACCAAGCGGGACGCGGTGTCCTGGAATTCGATGCTTATGGGTTACATCCGGCATGGGCTTCTGCCGGAGGCGCTGAAACTTTTCAGAGGAATGGTTCGAGCTGAGATCGAACCTGACCCCATTGCCATCTCGGCTATGTTATCAGGGCTCATCGGCACGAAGAAGCTCGGGCGTCAGATTCATGGCTGGGTCATCCGCCGGGGGCTCGAGTGGGATCTATCGGTCGCTAACTCTCTGGTCACAATGTACTCGGAGCAGAACAGACCCGACCTTGCGCGGTTGATCTTCGAGTCGATGCCGGAGAGGGATTTGGTCTCATGGAACGCCATCATCAGCGCGCACCGCAGGGACCATCGCGTGCTCGCTATGTTTCGGCAGATGGAGGACTCGGGGGTGTTACCGGACCGAGTCACGTTCGTGTCGTTGCTGTCGGCGTGCGGGAACCTGGGACTGGTAGAGGAGGGGAAAAGGTTGTTCGCCGAGATGGAGCAGAGGTACAAGATGAAGCCAGGGATGGAGCACTACGGGTGCATGGTGAACTTGTTGGGGAGAGCGGGGTCCATCGATGAAGCTTACGAGATTATATCGAAGCGGATGCCATTCGATGGGGGGCCCACGGTATGGGGGGCGCTGCTCTTTGCGTGTTCATTGCACGGAGAAGTCAGCATAGCCGAGGTTGCAGCGGAGCGATTGTTTGAGCTGGAGCCCGACAACGAGCACAACTTTGAGCTTTTGATGATGATCTTCCGGGACGCCGGAAGGAGGGAGGACGCAGACCGAGTGAGAAGAATGATGGAGGAGAGGGGGCTGGAATCATCGGAATCTTCGTTGTCGCTGAAGTAAGTATTACAAGTATTTGTTGTTGTGTTCACTTGCTGTGAAACATATAAACTTCGACCTGCCATGCATTACCAAATCAGTTATAATTTTTAGTCACCTAATATTAGATTTCTTTTATTATTATTTTAATCTCGGTTTCACACTGTCAACAAGGACACAATTGCAGCAATAAGCACAAATAAAGATAATTGTAGGTTTTCACACAATGCTGCCGCCAGCCAATAAAAAGAAAAGATATCATTACAATAAAATTCCTTTATGTTACCACATGCTGTACAATTTTGACCTAAGGCAGCTGACCGCAAGGAGTATATCAAGTGACCAGATAACAAAGTGAAGTAATATTTCGGGTACTTTGTAAGAGAAAAGGATCTTGATATAGTGAAATAAATTCGGAGATTGGAGAAAATGAAAAGAAACTATTGTTTCCTATCAATAAAGATACACGACCCCCAACGTAAGGGTATGAGTTTCAATGTCAAAATTTTACAATGGCTAATGAACAATTTCCTTATGCAAATTAAACATCAGTTAAATATAATTAAGGATTGTAAATAAATCGGCATCTACATGTGTGATGCATGTATACTAGAACTCTAGGAGTCTCTCACTCTCAAAATCCACTAGTTCAGAATTCAGATGCCTTTCGGTTACTATCTTGACTGTGCTTAGATATGCAAATTGTCCCGAGTAGTTATTGTGGAAAGAGGAGGTCTCAGTCAATCATAACTCATCTTTTTTATGATTGTTCTGCGGACCATCAGGTGGCGGCGATGTTGAAGTAACTGGTTCATTAGAGTCAACCTCTTCACCTAAAATTCTTGCAGTTATTTGTCGTGCCTCCGCATCTAAATCAATCCACTCAGGAACTATTCTCCTAGCGCCCTATATCACAAAAACACCAATATAAGAAAAAGGAACTGACGGGTGAATCTATAAACTTATTAAATTTGCTAAATTACTAACCTGTAGCTTTGGCTCCTTTGTCATTGGATTGTTACAGAGATCAATTGTCTTTGCCTTTGCCTTTGTTGCATTCCCGCACCAAGATTCACACCATAGCCATTCTTGGGGAAGAGAGAATATGGGCACTGTGTGCTGCGCATAGTTTGGAAGATCCTAGAAAAATCCAGAGGTAAATGATGTCTACGTTGGTATCAAGCTAATCAGAAACATAATCATATATAAAGGAAGAGAATGGCCCAGCGCAGGGCTTTGGTTAAAGCATTCTTGCAAGCGGAGGTTGTTTATAGGAGTATCTGAAAGCTAGTTTACAACTTTACATTAAAGATGGACTATGGTGCTTAGCATGACCTTGCATAGATAATTTAAAACCTTATATTCAGCAAATACTGGAGGCAAAGAGGGATTTAAAATTCTGTTCACCATGTAACTTGTTACTTTGGTCATGTGTCATGTGCATATATGGATGTGATGGATGTCTCATAACCAACTTCCATCACTAATTATAACCCCACCAAAATAACATTCAGTAGCATATTGTGCTGATACACGTTATGATATTTATAAAGAAAAAGTCATGTAATGGCATTTATAAAAGCACAATATATGCTTTATACATCATATGTCAGTATGGAAACAAGTCAAAAAAGTTTTCACCGAGATGCAGATGTTGAAATGGAAAAAAAAATTGATATTTTTAAAAAGTTCCAGGTAATTCTGACCGAAGAAAATCTGAGAGAAATTGCCTCAATAAGGCAAGATCCACCAATTCAAATTAGTAACAGTATGAAAGGTAAATGAAGATCTTGAAGACTAGGTTTTGAAGGTTCTTAGTTTGACTGGGGCCTTGTTGATATTTTCCTCACTGGGCCTCAATGATGGGAGCAAATAACCACCTCAAATGGTTAGGATAATGGTATAATTTATTGCTTAAACAAAGTCATTGACCTTCTTAGTCATTAAGGTATTTGATTCTAGCAGTACACTTAAATACCCACTCTAATCAAATACCAAATCTCAACAAAATTGTAGCAAGCTTTAGTTAAAGCTGAGTATTTTATCATTACTTCTAACAATTCCACTGATGAAATAGAAGAAAACATTGTGAGACTTCTGTTGGGTATAAGATTCTTTTCTTCAAGATGAACAAATCCATAAAAGGAACATGTCTTCCAAGGTGAATAATATGGAAACACTTTGAGAGCTTAACACATGTTTGTTTTATCAGTCCGATCCGTGCAATCTTATCCCATAATGCAGAATTTTGATGATCTTCAACAAAATAATTTGGATGTAACTAATCTAGAATAAAGCTTCAAAGGAAATAAATGATAACATAGCCAAAAGATTACCTGATCAAGATTAGAAAGACTGTTAGGATCTTTGCTAAGAGTTTCATAGTATACTCTTAGAGTATCTCCAGCAGCAGTTTGGCGGAATTTCATCAAATCAACAACATATAAAGCACTGTAAGGCCATCATCATAAATTGATCAGATAAACTACAAAAAAAGGAGTCCTTGGACTGAAATAAAGATACAGGATGGAAATGAAATATAAGTTACCTAATATGATAAGGCTTTCCCTGTAAATGGTCCTTCCAGAAACCCTTTAACAAGTTACAACCATATAAGAAATTAATTAATGAAAAAGATATATCTTTTTCTTAAAAGAAAATTATTTATCAAATTATCTGATATAACACTAGCAAGATCAATAACTAGAAAAGGCACGAACTTGTCTCCAAAAGCGATATCCATCCATCTCCTTGTTATTGTCACAAAACGGCGTATATGCAAGAGCTCGTCCTTTTAGATCCATGTCATAGAGATCTCCCATATCTGCCCTTACAATTTGATCTGCATCTACAAAAATTACCTGAATGCAATGTTGCCAGAGGATTCCGATAACTTAGTAAGGGAATAGACCATAA
This sequence comes from Musa beccarii, assembly GCA_024322285.1. Lineage (NCBI taxonomy): Eukaryota > Viridiplantae > Streptophyta > Magnoliopsida > Zingiberales > Musaceae > Musa > Musa beccarii. Next base: position 42,449,347 of record CM044397.1, read on the forward strand.
TAATAAAAGTACTTCATAAATATTTGATGCAAAAACTAAAGAATTTGCAATAGACACCTTTCTAAGTGAAAGTGGAAAAATAACATCAAGAAATAAAATTTTGTAAGCCCAGATTATCCGTTGCTTCTCTTTCTGTTTATGAAGCCATGTTGGCCACTTGTATGTAATGAGCTCATATTGGAAACCATACTCTTGAGCCATGTGAGGTATGACATCCTGCATAAGAAATTGATATTGTTAGTTTGTTACCGATACTATAAATAATTTAGGTTTTGTATTTGAACTGCACAAGAACAAAAAAAAAAAAAAAAAAAAACAAAGACAAACTTACTTTAAACTGAGGAGAAAGATAGTTTTTAATAAACCAAAATTTTACTGGCCTTTGAGTGTTCTTAAGAACACTCAGAATCATGATCTTGAGGAAGCGCTCGTACCTAGAAAAAAAAAGTGAAAATGATTGTGATAAATAAATGTAATAAGAGCATTTTACCTAAAATTTCATATCTCATGAATGCAAACATACTTCTTCCTAGGAGAATTGCCAATGATTGAAAAATGTGTTCCATTTGTATTACCCTCTCAACAGTTGCAAATAGCCAAATAGAACAACCAAACAACCATTGTATAAATACTATATAGAAAATAGCAAAACAAGAATGGATACAGAATTTTCAGGTACAAGTTTGTTCAAAAACAAGTCCAAGTTTCTCAACAAAAAAAAAAAAAAAGCAAAATGCAATGTGGTGCTAAAATGGATATTTTTTGCTTGATAAGAGCCTATATATACACTCAATAAACCACAACCTAGTGGTCATGAATTGAAGATAAGCATCGGAAATAGAAAATTGGTCAAAACCATAATGACTCCCCATATACATGAATATATACTCTTCTGAATTTTAGTATGTGGTCCATAACCAGTTTTTTACCTAAAAAAGGTTTGAAATTCCTTGAAGCAACATCTAGCATCATAGCAACAAGCTCACAAGAAATGGTGTCCATTAATAAAGTAGAAAGATTGGGTAATAGATGCCATATTCTTGATTCAGAAAAAGGTGGGGTAATGCCATATTCCATTGGGATTTGTTATAAATCTGACAGTGCAACCTTGAGATCTTTTATATGCTCATGCAGGCAAGATAAGTCTTGCTATGTTTGGATGTATCAAAAAGAATAAAATTTCTTTGGCAGTACTGAATTCTATCTATATTTGAACAGAAGATATGTATATATATATATATATATATATATATAATTATAATTATAATCATGTACTTACAGATGTCCAGAAGCAATTGAAAATATGTTTATTGTCTCTCCTTGCCTTCCAGCCTTCTTGTGATCCTGAGAATAAAATTCACAACATTGTTGATATAGCTTAATGTTGTCAAAGGACAGCTTATAGTGAACACAATAAACAAAAAAGAATCCAAGTCACATAAAAGGAGGCTATAAGACAGACATTGAACAAAATTATATCATTGAGCTCAAGGGCATCAAAGTTCTTGTGAGAAAATTACTATAAGTGTTGTGAAAGATGCTATGCGCTAAAAGGCCTCAATGCTTGAGGCCGCACAAACAAAGTAAGGCACTCATCAATATAAAAATTATAAAAAAATATAATTAAAGAGAAAGATAATAGTTAAAATAAAAATTAGACAATTCACGTATTTCGCAGCATTTCATATTTAAAATATCACTACTAACAAGATAGACAAGGTGGGCTGCCGGAGACCCTAAACAAAAGCAAAGAGGGTACAGGGTGGTCAAAAGAAGAAGAGAAAGAGGAAGAACGAAAAGAAAGAAGGTGGCCCAAAGTCAAAGGCCTACAAACAGAGCCAAGTAGATAGACAAATCCAGAGACCAATCTACTTAAGGGGAACCAATCACTCCCAGGGGGAGGTGGTGGTGACAGGTAGGGAAGGAAAAAAGAGGGGGGGCAGGTTGGGGGGGCGTTTTGGGGTGGGTGGGGGTGGGGCGGGAGTGCGGGGTTTGGGTGGGAGAGAGAGAGAGAGAGAGGTATTCAGTGGCTGCTGGGAAGGAGAGAGAAGAGAGAGGCAGGTACCACTGAAGCGGGGAGCTACCAATCATCGACAAGGAGAAGCAGGTGGCAACTCAAGGAGAAGCAGTGATATAGTCGCTGGTCGTAATATAGGTTTTGCTGCAAAGGAGTGGTCATGGGATCAGTCATCGCAAGATGGGGGGGAGGGAGGAGCTATGAGCGCAGGTGGCAATGACAAGGAGTTGTGCACGCAAGCAGTGGTGAGGAGCTATGTGTAGTAACTGGCTTGGTTGAACTGAATCAATTAATTCAGGGTCAACTCAAGCTCAATCATATCGATTTGGTGGGCCACCAGCATAAGCAGCACCCAATTAAATTCACCAGCCCCAAGATTTTGGAGGTGCTTGGACCTTGCCTGGGCTTGGACACTTAGACATGCACTCCAAAATTAGTATAAAATAAAGCAAGAAACCTGCTTAATAGATGATGCACACTCTAAAATTATATAGTGAAATGTTGTATAACCAACAAGCAAGATAAGCTCAAAAGAACAAGCAAGATAAAGCATAATATACAAAGAAGACAAGATAAGAGCACAGTAAACCAGTTATAGTATCTGACCATCATCAGTAACAGCAAACTGAGGAAAGAAAACCTTACAAGTCTAGTCTCTTCCTTCCTTGACAACCCACCGCTGCCAATCATTTCCGATGCCCATTTTAATATATTTGTATTCCAACTATTTTGACCTTCCTGTAGATAGTTGACACGTTAAAGTGCATTATAAATTTACAGTGTAAGTTAAGGTGGTATTAAGCATTAAGACTGCGTACTTTTCTCTTTTCCAGCAGTTGATCATCAGAAGCATTCAAAAGTTCTTCGTGTTCCTTCCCCCTCTTCTTAGCTACTTCCAAGTGTACAAGTTTACCCCTTAAATCATTTATGGTAATGAGTTTTGCAGATCGATTTCCTGGACTTCCATCTCCACTTTCTTTGAGTGCATAGAGTTCTGCACTTCGACCAGGAGCAAGCTGTAGATACCATACCCCAGGGGAAACTTTCATTTGCCAGTACCCTAAATTGGCCATAACAAGTGTATCTACTAAGTGAGGCCCTCTCTTGGTACCAAGAATCAACTGAAGCCCACGAGGTGGATCATGGTCCTTCTCAGCACAATGCCCTACAAGACAATGTTTTGTTTAATGGAAACCCCTTAAAAAATGTAATGTTTTTAATGCCAAGGACAGCTATACCTGTCAAAAGAAGAGCTTCAAGTTCAAAGACAGCCTGCAATGCCCTCAAATCGCCCAAGTTCTCCAGAAGAATATTGTCTAAGTCATGGCTAAAGAAAGGAAATAACTATATAACAAATTGAAGGAAAAACAAAGTATGTATTTTGATGCATAATTGTAGATTGATACAAGGAACAACAACAGAAACAATATAAGATAAAAAACAATATGACCGGCAAGCAACCTACATGGCAATCACTGGCTCAACAAGCCATGGCTCCGGGACATCAAGATTCATAGTGAGAGTCTTCGATAGTGGCATATTTGAAAAGAATGCCTTGGGGCCATTTACTGAATAATCAACATTGCTGAAATCATCCAATGAAGGGACCACAAATCGATAGTAGTTTTTCAAAGGGAGATCAGCAAGAGAACTCTGCATAAAATACAATACGCACATAAGGTCCTGTACAATGAGTACTCCTATGTAAATGCACTTTCATAGGACCAAATAGATGCAATACATACAAGCTAGAAATATAAATATTTAAACGAGAAATAAAATCAACAGATTGGAGTGGTGATTGATATTGTTCATAAATGGTTAGACGAATTCACACATGAATATCCAATAAGTAGAACGGAGAGCATTCAGAGAGAAAAAGTTCTGGTAGACATTGAAATACCTTTTATTTAAACTTGCTACCATCACCTATCTGAACTTTATCTCGAAAATACAATGTGGCCATTTTCCATATATGCTTAAAAATGGGTCAAATTATGTCTAATAGCCTGTTAATATATAGCTTAGATTTAGAGTTTTTAGACACATACATAAATTTCACTCCTATTTCTAGGAATGTTGTTACTTGTTATTATAACCTGAAAGAAAACTTTTATAAAGAACTAGACTGGCAAATAAGTACATCTCAAACTTACTGAAGGATGAAATAGCTAAATGAATACCAAACCTTCTCTGAAAATAGAACTTATGCCATCAGATTCATAAAGCAAGGACTGCATAGCGAACTCCAACATACCACAAAACAGAAAATTGTTACACAGATACAAAAAGCTAAGCCAACTCCAAGAGACCACAAACCTTGAATTTGTTTACCAGGTCCAGGAGTACATGCTTATAATAAATTTCACATTATCATATGACAATTTTTTAACCTTTCAAGCCTATCTCAAATTTCACACTATTATATGGCATTTCCTTGAACTTTCAAGTATATATCAAATTTTGTAACCAAGTTCCAAATAACTTCGACATTGATAAAAGAATATGATAATCATAATGCTTATATTTTTAGATAATACACAAAACTAACATGTGATTTGCAAATTACCATAGTTAATATACTTTGAAGTTAATACAAGGTATCTAATCAGGATTTTATATATTTATATATATATATATATATATATATATATATATATGCCTATCAATTTCTATGTTAAACAACTGTCAGGATTTTCCATATGCTAATAATTACAATTTCTGTATAAAAATAATACATAGACATTGAGGTTTATGTACAGTGAAACACTCTTACATGAGCGCTTGAGCTAGGTTAAAGTCAACTATGCCAGAAACTGTTCAGAATCAAACAAAGTTCCAAAGTGAATTATAATTCGCTCATTTTGTCCATTTAAGATTATTTAACTGGGAAGCCAAGACAAAAGATAAAAGAGAAACTTAGGACTATCTCTTTAAAATAGAGGAGGTGCTGATATTATTGTTATTTATTGCCAAATCATCCACTATTGGATAAACAAAGAAAAATAACATGAGGAAAAGTGAGGACATAGAGTGACCATCATCCTCTTAGGAAAAAAAATGCCATAGTAAAGACAATTAGTATAATGAAACTCATGATTAATCACAAATTTCCATGGATGTCAAATGCAGTTTTTAGTTCTCATTTCATTTGCCTTCTCTATTAGTTCACTTTCATGGTAATTAAGCATCAAGATCAGAATGGATCCATCACTATCTCCAAAGCTGCAAATAGATTAGTTTGAAGATCTTGTAAGATGTATATATAATAATCATTTTCTATACTACTATAGTTATATGATATGATAAATAATTGATTTTTTAATAATTATATATAATCATTTCTTTATAATTTATATAGGTTTTTATCTTATACTATTTGGTCTCATGTCGTTAGATATTTTATGAAATACGATGGTAAAAAAAGTTTTTTAACATGATTTTTCAATGATTTATTGTATTTTTATTTTTGATTTTTTTTCTTGTTGATCTGGCCAATTCAATTGATCCCAAATCCCAATAATATATTCTGGAATGCCCTAGTTAATCCTGATACAAATATCAAAAATCTAAACTAGAGCTTTCTATACATCAAAGTTGCTAACCACATAATGGTTTTATTGAATCAGTATCCTCGGGTACTTCCTAGCAAGGTTTTTAAAACCAGTATTCAAACTCATCAGAATTTTATTGAATCAGCATATGATAGAATTACAACTAAATGCCCCAACAAAAAACTAACTAATTGTTTAATATGTTTTCATCAAACTATATAGTCCAACGGTCTGGTACACCATCAGATTCTGACGAAGTGCAAATCTTAAAACCATGAACATAAGTAATTGTTTCTTTATTCCAAATACTGGTCCAACAAGTTATACATCCAAAACATGAACACAAAAGAAATTTTTGCAGCATTTGGCATTACTTTCACATGAAAATGAAAAAGAGAATCTTTTGATGACAGATAGTTTTACACATAACGGCATAAACTAATTGTAATAGTACAGATGTATCAGACAGTAGAAAACAATTGGCTATTTAGGAACCTAATTTGTTCACAGGTTCTGGAGCTTTGAATATTATATGAAACAAACACAACATCAGAGCCAAGAACTTACAACTGGATTTAGGACTATTCTCATGCTTGGTTGAATGCACTTCCATAGTATACGAAGAAGTGGGGAAAGCTTTTGCCCCGAAGGACTTAGAGGATCAATTACAGCATCAATATGTATGCTGGAGTTTCCAGTATTCAGATTGACAGCACTGAGAAATAAATTAGGAATTAGAAAATATAATGATGTCTGACATTTAGTGAACTAAAAAACAAAAGACTTTACATCACTAAATGTCAGAAAAAACTTTCCAAAATTAAGCAAATAATCCATAGTGGATCTATTTACATAAACGACAATGGGCAAAGAGAATCAATCTGTGGACATGAACACATGGATATCTATAGTGAAAGAGGTCAAGGTTTAGTGTACCATAATAATGACAAATGATCATCTGTAACTAGAAAGTCAAACAAGATAAAATGTGTATGGTACATGTGCAACAACTTGAGGGTACTTCAGAATACAAAATTTGCAAAGACCTTTTTCTTAAATGCATATATATTAAGCATGATTATCCTTTGCATTTTACAATGGCAACCAAGAAACATGCTCCAAACGACTGCCTTGTGCAGGAAGGTTAGAGTGGAGCATCTCTTTGCAACATTCTAAAAAATGGGCATGCACCAAAATGGTCTCAAGCCCTCAAAGGCGCCTACCATAATCCTAAGCACCAAGAACCAATGAGACTTTAGAATCATTACACCTGAAAAAAAATATCACAACAACAACAATGGCCCCCTTCTATGAACAATGATCTTACACAAGAGTTATCCTGCAGTGTATAGATGATACATCAACATCTAGCACGAGATGACATGCATCCTAGTGCAATCAATGGACCAAATAGATAGGAATATTTTAATTCTTGCCCTATTGCTGCAAGTGTGATTGTCATCTCAATCTTTCTATCTGTATATAAGCATAGAATACACAGATATGCACTGGATTTCAAAAAGCAAAATCAAATAATGCTGGAAACAAGAAAAAAAGCCTATTTTATCCCCTTTTTTCAAACCTTTTCTGGTTATATACAATCATGTTAGACAGCTATAAACTCAATTTCAGACTATAAAACAAGAAATGAGATATAGAAGCCCTTAATTATGTGTACATGCAAGAATAACACCTTAATTGATGAATAATTTCATAATCAAGAAAATTATACATGCTTGAATGAACCCTTAATCATCTCTAATTAGTCCTTAATTAGGTGCACATGGAAGAGTTAACCCTTAATTATCCCTTAATTTCCTAATCATAAAAGAATTACCATTTTCCTAAGTACCTTAGAGTTTAGGCATCAAATTACCTTGATTTGAAGATGATTTAGATCTGATCTTGAGATTTAAGCCCTTTTCAGATGCAAATCAACCTTCCTCAATTCTTTTGGAAGGCAATTAGAGAGGATCTAAGCCTTTTACTGAAGAAAACAAGAGATTGAGGTTGAGAAGGTAGTTGAGAAAGAGAGTGAGTGAGACGCATAGAAGGTGAGGAAGGTAAAGGGGGTGTAACACCAAAAAAACTGAAATGGTTTCAATCACATCAATCCTGTTTGTTTGGTACAAAGCAACTCTTTTGCATCCATTGAGATCAATGGAGTGAAAGGATGAACTATAGCTGCAAGTTAATAAAAGGCCAGTTTTTTACTAGTTAAAAAATCTAGACAATCATTAATTGCCAATAGTGCCAAGCTGAAGCAAAGCCCATCTCCCACCCATCTCCCACCATGCAGACTAAAGAAAAAGTGGACAACCCACTGGCCTCACAGAATAACCAAGATCAAGTGTTGGGTGTTGAAAAGCATCCAACAAAAATTTTCATAATTTTTAAGTGATACAATAATACAATATGAAAAATTAAAACCTTGGATGCAAACAACAATATTAATAGAAAGAACAATCTCTCAACATCATCATTATTTGTATATGAAGAATTGCAATGTTCATACCAGCCTCACCATACCTGTGATACATTGGATGCAAGATCTATTACAGTATTACATATTAACTAACAATGAAAGCCTACATTTATATATGTGATACTTTGTAATGTTCTTTATTAATGGCATATGCATATTGTTTGGCCCTCTATTATGGATCATATAGGATGAGTACATATATGTTATGTGATATTAATGTTTGGCTTACATTATAGTATACTTTATGCAGACTATTCATATTTCAGAATTTTTAATTTTTCCTTCTGTACATCTATCATCATTTATCATTAAATATAAATACTTGTCTTTTTTTATGTTTAAATTATTCTTTAAGCCAAAATGAATAACAGTCCTACATGGTCGATTCACTCTGCTCAAGAGATCAGTTTCATAGGTTGATCTTAATCCCTTGAACCTTGACAATAAGTGATCTCTCTACACACAAGGTTCAGCAATTAGCTTGTTCTATAACATGTATGCCAAACATACCATTTATCTAGGAACAAGCTACATAAATAAAACAAAAGAAAATACACTAAAGCAGTGCACAAATATGAAATTAAAAATTGGTTTTGTTAAAGCAACCAAAAAATGTTATACACAATCCAACATAAATTTGCACCATGTTATCAATCACGAAGTGTTACTCTGATCCAACTTTTAGATAAGAAAAATAATTGCCAAGCCAAATTATAATCTAGAATCCCTAACAGACATGCAACATTGACTTCTATTTATTAGTTAGTTAGGGTTTTTCATTAGTTAGGTTAGGAAGAAGAGATCTCAGTTGACCAGCTAGCTATGCTTTACCAATCTGCATATATGAATGAACGATGGACCAACTATTATCAATGTTGTAATTCTACAATGCCGCTTGCATAGCATGAGTCTGTAGCTAGTTTTTTATTGTACACTAATATCCCCATACCTGTAAAGTCAAAGTCACATTATAGAATTCCTTTCTATGCTTTTAGTAGCAAAAACAAAAAAAGGATAGACAAACATCAGTCAAGAAGGTGGTATGTTGTAAGAAAGTTTAATTGCAGGTAAAACAAGTGAAACCACTTACCTATGTTTTGCATTCAAAATTTCAAAATGGGCCCTATCAGAACTCCGTTCACGTGTAGACAGCAAAGAGGAAACTAACATGATAAGATCACTGTAAAATTTACTGCAAGTAGAGAAAATGGAGTAAGTGTATGTACTGGGAGTTTATGAATTGGAAATATAAAAGCAACGGAGATTATTCCCAGGTATTGCCAAAGTGAAAAATGAAATACAACAATATGAAAATGGAAGATTGAGAGTAAATCATGAAATTATGAATATGTAAAAGACAGTTCAAAGAGAGGATTACAATCTGATCTAGAAGAAATCTATGAAATACTCCATTCTTTTATAAAATATCATGCTAGAACATCATGACATAATTTGTTTCATTACAATAGATATCATACTTCTTCCTGTCTATCTAATTGTTTGGCGATCCATATAGTGTTGGAAGGATGTAAACTTACTTTTCAATTTTTCATCACCATGGCATTCAAATAAGATGTTATCCAATCTAAATGGCTTCTCAATTTAGTATGACCACTATTTCTTCAAACAACCAAATTCGTCATTCTAACAAACTGGCATTTTTCCAACAATACAAAACCATGATAAACAGCCTTATTGCTGTTGCATACAGAACACTTGATTGATTTTGCGAGTCCAATTAAACATCAATTTCAAAGATACAGATGTACATTGAGATAATCATTGAAAAGCTAATTTGGGGCATATTAGCTCATTACTCTAACTGAACACAAGAATTGATATAGCTGACACAGATAAGATGTAATACTAGATGTTAACCTAAACCCACTGAAAGTTGTTTCAGCGAGAAACTTACCCTCAGAATTCTGCCTCCCTGCTAATCTAGAAAACCTTTCTCAATAGAAGAAAATAAAGCATTGGTCTTCTTGTTGATCTAGAACAGAAACCCAGGACCTAATGGCTTCTCAATCGAGCATGAAGATCTTCCAAGAGTTCTTGGAGACAGTTCATGATCTACTGAATCTTCCAAGGGTTCTGTGATGGATCCAACTCAATTAAAAAACTAGATCAAGCATTTATTACCCTTTACTCCTAAGATGGAGAATAACTCTGTCATCTAACACTTACAGGCTGACCAGCCTAAGCAACTGTATTTGTAAGGTATTCACAAAGTTCCTACTAACAAGTTCACTAAGCCCCTCATCCATCTCCTTTATCTGGTATAATTGGCTTTTCTGAAAGAATAGATGTTGCTGATTGTTTCAGCTCAACAATCCACCTATGTGCAAGGAGTGTTGGATTTTGAGAAAACTTTAATAAGTTTACTGGGATTTCATTCTCAACATCTTTAAAGCCATAGGTATCATCTCCAGAGTAGAGGGAACAACTATATCCACTGTGGGATACATGTATTGTTAGAACTCTCATCTTTGTTTTGCCGGGCATTGTATAATGAGTCTACGAAAATTTTCTTCCCATCTATGAGGCCTTACAAATGAAGAACCATTTTATCCGTTAATCTTCATTCTAGTAGTGAATGTCCATTTACCTTAACAACTAGCAGGCTGAATTAGTTGTCCTGGATCCATGGGATCTCTTCATGAAACCATGGACTAGTTCACGAATATAGTGTTGATTTTCTCATCAATATGATGAAGGTCAATTACATGAAGTTGCACCTTACTAAAACTTTCTTGCTTGCCATTCTCTTTGATAAATGCAAAATCACTGTATCTAGGTCCTAACATAGAGAGGAAATGTGTCAAGATTGATGTTCAATTATCAAGCCTCTAGCTTCCTTTGAATATTTAGGAATCCTGCACATACCTGACAAGCATGCAAATTTGGGCTGGATCCCTCTCCCAAACAAAACTAAAATAATACTGGAAGAATGAAAATCCAAACTATTTCACAAACATATTTATGATATTATTGCAGTGCCCATCAACCTACATGGTCCACAGGTTAGGGATTGAAGGACTTCCATGAAGCACAATCCAGTAAAAAAGAAATGTTTCAACTTTTAATAAAGATGATTATAACTGGAGATCATTTTATATGTTTGGATTTTTTTTTTTTAAAGCTAATAACAAACTCTTCAAACAATTTCATACCCAAACCTTTAAATATTTTAAGAGATTATAAACAACTATGAAGAAGTAACTGCAACATTGGAAATTTACCTTGTCAGGTCATCAGGATCAACATCTACCCATTCCACTTGATCAATAATTTCATAGACGTATTTAATTCTTAGTTCATATTCCACAGACTCCAAAAGACTCAAATCATCACTTAGAAAGGAGCTCCCATCTTTGAGGATAAATATCTAAAAACTAATGAGTTAGTACAAAATGAATCAAAAAGCAATTAGAACTTTTAGCATTGGGCAAATTATATTAAGTAATATGGCAGTATGTAGCTCACTCTTCCATTTGTAATTACAGCATTGGAACCATATTCAAGACCAAGTTGCCCATGCAAAAAACCTGAGACCTGCATATTTGCAAAAACAAGTCTCAATTAGGATATGTCAAAGCAAAACTCAGATAAGCAGAAGGGATGAAAAAAAATCTGCAATGTTGTCCACTAAAGACCTAGAGCCACCATGAGATCAGGTTTCCAAGACAAGAAAACTGAAAAAGAGCTTTAGCCCAAACTTTCATCTATTTTCCTTTCAAGCGTTATAGTAGAAAACAAATGCCATGACAAATTGGCCACAAAGAATAAGCCATACTACAAATCATTGCATAACAAAGTTACAACTTTTACATCTCAATGGTCATACCTACAAACAAATAAATAATCATTTTATTTATGTAATGAAAATCTTTTAATTATGCATCTATGGAGAATGATTTAAATATCCAGTAGTTGTACAAAAAATTATTAATATACAACAACATTAGTACAGCACCAAAAAAATTATTAATCTACTGATGAAGGCTTCCAATACCATCAGTACAGACTACCTATCAAAGAACAGGTGGAAAAGAAAAACAATAAAGAATCTGTGACCAGAAGCTTTGAATTCAATTTCTGATCTAATATATAACTGGAAACCAGAAAGTTTCCAGTTACACAGTTGACATCTAGGTACTTTCTAGGTTTTTTGATAGGACTACATGTCTCTCTCTCTCTCTCTCTCTCTCTCTCTCTCTCTCTCTCTCTCTCTCTCTTTTTGAGGCCAGCACTATCCTCGAAAAAGAGTAGCTCCCTGAAGGAGAACCAATCCTGACAGAAGTTATGCCAAGAGATTGCAAACATATCACAACTGTCATAAAGCATCATTTTGCCAACATTGTGGCAAAGACAAATGTATAAAAGCAGGCATCCTTAAATATACTTTCAAATGTCTACATCAAGGATTGATATTTAGCAGTCCAGGGGTGAACTTGAATGGTGACAATTGTCCATTGTTTTTTTTTTTTGGCATTTTAGGCTTTAACCCATCACTCCCACTCCCTCTCCCTCTCCCTCCCCCTGCCCCTCTGTCTCTCTCGATCTCTCTCTTGCGTGCCTGTTTGTCTCGTTCTCTCTCTCTCTCTCTGCCACTGATTGTGCCATCCATCAGCACCAGCCTGGTACTCCTACTCTTCCCTTCCTCCTCTTCCTCAACCTTGTCTCCTCCTTTCCCTCTTCTCCTCCTCCTACTCCTCCCAACGCCCCCTTCCTTACCATGGTTCGTGCCAGCATACCATGTATCGATATGCCAAAACAAACCACACCTGTATTAGTCCATGCATGGACCAACATGGTCCAATACCTGAAATTTCAATCCTTGGTCAACATACTTAAACTTGGTCATTTGACATGGAGACCTCGTCAATATTGTAACATATAAACCAAAATAATCTTATATCTAAAACTCAGGATCAAAATTTCAGGCTGATTCAATAGGTAGTTTTCATTTATTCCACGAAGACAAATAACACAGACTATGTTGAACAAAACAATATACAGACATCATTAGGAAGCAAGTAATTATTTACTTTGTAAGAGTTTCTTAATCCTTTAATGGGAGCCACTTGCTTAATTTCACTATATTTTTTTAAACCAAGCAAATTATTTTGTTTATTTTTACCTCAAACACAAACTAAAAAAAGTGATAAACATGAAAAATCTTGTCCAGACTAACAAAAATAAATGTGTACCTTCTCCATCTGTTTGTTAATTACATCCACTGAGAAGCTTGAAAATGTTGAATTGTAATAATCAGATGGCAAGCCAAATTTTGCAGCTAGTTCACAAACTCTATCAGTAAATATGCTGAAATTGTCATAATCCAACAGAGACGCAGTCATGAATTGATCTTCATAGAATGAGCAGAGTTCTTCCAAAAAATCTAAGACTTGCTCCTTGTAGCTTAAATTATTAAAAAAAATTGTCAGATTATAGAATTTAAGTATCAATAAACTACACAAAAGCAGGGTGATATGTAACATCTCAAAAATTAATTTAAGCATGTACTATGTAGGGGATCCTATAGAAATGAGGGAAGAAGACTAACCTGAACAAGGATACCGCTGTGTCAAAGGCCTTCACAAAAACTGAAGCAGCTGATGAAGCTCGGACAGTGCTATAAAGTAGCATACCAACACGGGCCCTTTTAGATCCTCCTATCTGCAAGAACAATATCACAAATGAATAATGTGATTTGAAGTTCACATCAGGCAATTGCAACTCAATGCACAAGAGTGAAGTCAAGACCAAGTAATTTATTCCTTCATGCAGCAACTTCATTCCTGCCCTTGAAGTAATATCAATCGCTAGAAGATGTGTAACCGGCTTCAAATCATCTACAGCTGCATATTGAATTACACAGTGACAAGTTAACTAACGAAAAGGAGCCAAGAACACCAAAAAAATCTTAATCAATTAATCTTACATGCATAAGAGTGTAAGTAATGGACATCTTGAAGAATACTTTCCATCCCAACATACGATGATACCAGTGAGCTAAACTTTTTGTCTCCCTTAGCATCGCTGAGGATCTAGGTGTTTTATTGGTTATAATCCCGAGTACTTGAGAAATGAAAGAACAAAATGGCTTTCAAAATGCAATTAACTATAGTACCTGAGGGTTATAGCGGCGATAACCATTCTCAGAAAGAAATTTTTCTAACACGTCTGTTTTTGAGGTAATATGGCCATAATAAACTTGCTCTTGAATTCTGGGCAGTTCTTCATTCATAGCATTAATAGAAGCCTCCTACATAGCAACAAGTAGTACAAAATCATGAAAAAAATTTAGCAAGAACCATAACAATAATTTTACGGACTGAATGCACTATCTAGATATAACAGAAAAAACTAGATGGTCTTTTGTTCACATAATAAAACATCTGTTGATTCTGTTCTACAACTATCCCACACTTTGCTTTATCATAATTAATTTTCTTTTGCTACTCATATATATAATTCAGAAGTACATCTCAGGTGGCCTCAGGCATCCCCACGTAATATTCCTTGTTTTACTAATGTAGCATTAATTCATAGTTCTCTGGTCCAGTTTATAGGCATCATTTTCTCATCTTTCCTCCAAAAAATCAGCTGATCCAAAATTCAACGAAAATAATATTTTCGATTTTAGCATTATTTGTCCAAGCAAATAAAAGGCAGTTTGTTACTTTCAGAAGATGAGAAAGAGCTCGGATGACATCGAGTCATACAAGAGTTCCTCATGATCATACCAGTACAGATTTTGAGTCACATGAGATGTTGAAAATTGATCCTAGTCTACTGAACCCAAGGTTCCATATATTTAACAATACCAATAAAGTGGTGATAGTACCAAAGCTCAACAATCATCATAGTTATAGACTTATAGCACACAAAAACAAGGAATGCAATTTCGTCCGCCTCATAGGGTACAACTGGTATTTACCAGTCCGACTTGTCACAAACAAATTATAAACGGCTTGTTCGGTGTAATGCTTATGCATGTCCGTGTTCTTTCGGTTTGTTCTTACTTTGCTAAGCATATAAAGGGCTGGCCAAAGGCTAAACAGCCCCAGTTGAACGAGTTTGGTGACAGTTTCAGGCTTGTACATAATGATGGTATCATGTGGACACTTGTACTAGATTTCGGTCTGTAGTGGACCAATTTTATACCTTTGTTGTGCAACCGTTCTGAGCTTGTGATATCCATGATTGGAATTTGCATTGGCTATAAAATGTTTGCTGAAAGGTTTGCTTGTGAATCTCGTGTGAAGCGCTTTCTCTGTCCCGTCTTCTCTTTTGCAGGTCCTAAGTGATCGTTGGAGATTTCGGGGAGACTGACCTTTGTGAACTGACACGCAAGGGTGCCGCACGACTTAGGCAAAACCAGCTAAGTTCGTGACATTTGGTATCAGAGCAGGACAAGCACACATAGAAACATTTAGCATGCAAACGTGGGGGACTTAGCGGAGCTGCGTTGAGGGCAGCCAACATGCGCGACCGTTTGGAAACGGACATGGAGTTGTAGGGGGAAGGAGTCGCCCAGATGAGCGGGCATTCGAGAATGGCATTCAGAGGAATAGCCAACCCTTCGCGCAAGAGGCACCACGAGGACAAACAAGCTAAGAAGAATTGTGTAGCGCACAAAGGTTGGGATGGCTGAGTTCGAGCAGTGGCTCGACGTTGGCACCCAAACTTGATGGTGCTCGAGGCAAGCGGGGCGCTTGGCAAAGGATGAGACCGTGCAACGTGAAATAAGTTGTTTAGCGATCGAAAGAGTTGTATAAAGCTCACAAAGGTGAGGAGAGTTGCAAACTCAAGGAATTCGATACTCATACAAGGGCTTGTATGCGGACGACGGACTATCCGTGGCTATCCCAAGGCGACCGAAGGTCGGCGCCATGGAGCATTGAAACTTTCTCTTCGACATGAGCAAGATATGTTCGTAAGAGGTTGAAGTGTGCAGCAGGTTCAGCATGTTGCTAGACCCAGAGAGGTGCAATGGGAGCTGTATTGGCGAAGAGTCGCAATCTAACAGGTGCATTTGCGGAGGCAGAACAGTGCACCGTTTGTTCAGCAAGACGAAGTAGTCCAAGAGGATGGTGATCTCTAAAACTTTCAGAGGGAAAGATGCGAAGAGAGAAGTTCCTCCAATGGGGCAGATATCCAAAAGGGATAAGTCCCGATTCTCCAGAAGGAGAATCATGTGCAATGAACCTCACCGGTTGAGGAGTACCTCAAGACAAAGCTCAACGGACCGAGCAAGCGGCGAGGAGTCGTCGTATGATCTCGCAAGAGGCAATGCGTTGGTGGACGCACAGCGCGATCAAGTGGGGGAGCAACCCAAGGCAACACAAAGTGAAGACGCACTTGAAGCCAATAGGGAGATCGGACTCAACAGAGGACTGACCCGTGGAATGGTGGGCGCGAGGGCCACCATTAATGCAATGCCAATCGAGAAGCAGAGCAACTTGGGGGTAACTTGGTGATGTACCCAAGCCGCATGAAGGGAGTTGGCATAGAAGATAAAACATGGAGCGGAAGCTTGGAGCTTTCCTTAGACAGAGGTCGACATGGACTTTTGTAGAGGCAGGAGCAGGATCATGTCGCTCCATGGGTTTCTAATTCTGATGGAGCAGACTCATCTTGCATGGTGCCAAAGACGAAGGAGACTTCGAGGCACATACACCTTATCTCGATGAAGCATTTGACGGAGGAACTAAGGTGACAGCTTGCAGAGGCGAAGTTGGTGTCAGAAAGCCTTGGCACGGGGCAAGAGGATGCAGAGGCAGGTACTCTTGAAGAATATGCCATAGTGTTGCTATTTGAGTTGCCATGAGGAAAGCGGTGCGTAGCGAAGATTGTGCTGGTAGGGGCAGAGGCCCAGGATCCAGACAATGGTGCACCAATTTCAGCGAAGTCAGGGGACTTCGGAGGAGTTGCTAGGTGACGAACTGTCCTAGAGCTAGGCTTCGTCCAAGTGTGACCCGAGAGCGAGTGGACGAAGATCGATTACCAAATGAGCGAATTAAATCGAAGGTGGCAAAGGCCCTGCGATGGGTTGGCGGAGTCCACACATGGAGAGATCGCAATTTAAGTTCATACCACAAGGATCAGAATGCAAGGAGATGTCACCCGGAGGCGACATGATGCAGCGGATCGTGGTGGAATGATTCGTAGTAATGCGACACACACAGTGTGTCCCGTGAGGGACAAGGTCATACAGAAGTATGATCGGGAACGCGATTGGGAGCTCCACTTCGGTGAGCAACACGACGACAATAAGAGCTATGGATTCAAGCAGTGAATGTCATGGTATCGCAGAGGCGAGTCTTCCATGCGTGCATCGAATGCTGCATTGAATGAAAGCCTAGGCCTCAGCTTATGGGGGTTGTGCACTATCGAGGAAGAAGTTCATATATAAGTACCAGTAAGTCCCATGGGGGGACTGGATCATACAGAGGTATGATCGGGAGCGCGATTGGGAGCTCCACTTCGGTGAACAATACGACGGTAAGAAGAGCTATGGATTCAAGCAGTGAATGTCATGGTACCGCAGAGGCGGGTCTTTCGTGCGTGTATCGAATGTTGCATTGAATGAAAGCCTTGGGCATCAACTTATAAGGGCTGTGTACTATCGAGGAAGTTCATATGCAAGTACCAGTGAGTCCCATGGGGGGGACTGGATCATGCAGAGGTATGATCGGAGCGGCTGAAGAGTTGGACTGCTTCAAAGCTCACATTCGCTTAAGGGAGCCCGGCAAGTCAGAGGACAAGGCCGAGTAAGCGAACGTTGCGACCAATGAAGCTAAGGAGAACAGAATCGACGAAAGCCCTGCAACATGATGGCGGAGGCCATGCATGGGAGTTGCAGTCTATCTTTCCATCGACCAAGCGAAACTGCTTAGAGAACACAGAGGTGTTGAAGCAGGTGGTCGAAAAAGGGGCGAGGAAGCAATGACGAGTCCAGAGGGACTTAGCTACCCAAAATCAAGCATCGGTTAGAATGAAGGTGGACTCAGAGGAGTGCCACAGTGCCGCAGAGGTGGATCTACCAATCGCGAAGAAGGGACACAGATGCGAGCCAACGGATAGTAGTGCCATGGGCATGTCAACGCCATGGTACTGCAGAAGCAGGACTTCCGTAGAGTCATCGAACCCTTGCTCTCATGGAGGGAGAGAGCTTGGTCGTGAGATGGGCTGAGGAGGTAGAGAATGCAGAGTCAAACTCCAAGTACCAAGACAAAGCTGAAGGGCAAAGGCCAGGGAACTTCATAAGACGGGTGTCAATGGACTTCTCATCAAGATAACCGTAAGTGAAGGACTTCGAGTCGATGCAAGAGTGCATGACGAAGGATCGGAGCAGGCAGTACGCGGTGCTATACATTTGCTACTCAGTGGAGTAGGCGGCAGAAATGATGGAGAAGGCAGTACAATCCCAAAGGCGACCAAATCTATCAGAGAATTGCTCCAAGTTGGAGTGATAACTTCTTGCATTCCAGAAGTTCAATGGCATTGAAAAGGTGAATCACAGTAGCTGACTCAACGCAAGGATTGCAAACACTTCAAGTGCTTCGAAAACGTGAGTTAAGAGCAGGCGAAGTCTAGTAACCAACTCGACGCACGAAGTACGACCTCGAGGAGGCGGGCGAAGTCAAGTAATCTTTGCCTTCTCAACTCTGAAGAGAATGGGCGAAACCGAGTACCCCAGCTCTCTTAATTATCCAACAAAGGAGCTCTGCACAGATTTGAAGACCCTTCGAAGAGACTAATAGAAGACAACAGTTGTCAAGTCCTCACCAATGAAGATCAGTGCTACTGAGAGTAGATTGTCCACTTCATTTCCTAACTGAATGCCAATCGAAAGCGGAAGTGATGCGAACCTACTTGGATGAGACAACTAAATGGAAGAAGATTCGATGGAAAAATTTTACGGAGGAAGGACTAAAAACTTCAAAGTTTGCGAGGCGATTCTCGTTAAAGTTCCAACAAGCATCTATCCAGTTCAAGAGACAAGAAGAATTTGAAGACTGACGTATATCAAGGATGGTCTTTTCCTTCATCAGATGAATCCGCAAGAATTAGCAAGAATCAGCCCAACTCTGTCGACCCCACACCAGAGTCAGAGTCATTGGCGAGTTAAAACAGCATGGCGGATTAAAGTTCGACGACTCAACAACAATAATACGGAGAACAACTGGGAGCCGAGGGGCGCATTGCAGCAGGAGCAGAAAATGGAAGATCCAGCAAACGTAAGGAGTTGCAGCGTCAACAAAGGCTTCGACGAGGACGTCGAAGGAATAAGCGGGGGAGAATGTCACGGACAAATTGTAAACGACTTGTTCGGTGTAATGCTTATGCTTGTCCGTGTCCTTTCGATTTGTTATTACTTTGCTAAGCATGTAAACGACTGGCCAAAGGCTAAACAGCCCCGGTTGAGCGAGTTAGGTGGCCGTTTTAAGCTTGTACATAATGATGGTGTCATGTGGACACTTGTACTAGATTTTGATCTGTAGTGGACCAATTTTATACCTTTGTTGTGCAACCATTCTGAGCTTGTGATATCAATGATTGGAATTTGCATTGGCTAAAAAGTGTTTAATGAAAGGTTTGCTTGTGGATCCCGTGTGAAGCGCTTTCTTTGTCCTGTCTTCTCTTTTGCAGGTCCTAAGGGATCGTTGGAGATTTCGGGGAGGCTAATCTTTGTGGACTGACACGCCAAGCGCTCCAGAGGGGGTAGGCAGGGTGAATTCTCAAGAATGTCATAGTGATCACCCCAGAGGCGGTATCACGCCGAGCACCCCAGAGGGGGTGCGCCCTAAAGGGGGTAGGCAGCCGTGCAGCCCAAAGGGGGTGCGCCCCAAGAGGGGGTAGGCAAGGTGCATTTAGTCCCACATTGGTAAGGAAATGGGAGGTCTTGAGCCTTATAAACGTTAGCGTTGCACACCCCAATAAGCCGGTTTAGTGTGGGGTGACATTAAGGCCCACCTTGAGTCTAATGACTCCGGAGCCCATTGTGCCGGGTGCGATGCCCCTTTGCCTCTAGGGGGGGGGGATCCTCTCTCGCAATCTCGTGCCAGTGCTGTCCAAATCGCTAACAACCTCCTCATGTGTGTGGTTCCGCTGCGCACTCTGCTAAGCCGGTTTTGCGGGGAGAGGGTAATGGCCACATGACAGACTGGCACATGGACCAGCTCAATTTCGAGCGGTTGAAGTGTAATACAGGGTTTGTCACTAGGTGAGCCCTATGAACCAAGCAGTAAGGCTTCTGAACAGGTCTTAGCACCCGGTAATGGGCCTAGGCTAGATAGTAAGCCCAACATTTTAAAAAAATCAAAAACAAACAAAAATTAAAATCTTAGCTTATCCTTTCATGCCTTCTCCCTACCGCTTGCGTCTGCTTCCGTCGTTGATCGCATCCCTCATTGCCACTTGTTGTTCATGCCTATCATCATCAACTGTCGTCAATATCTTCTCCTCCTCATCCTTGACTTCCTTTCCTCTTCCCCATCCACCACCACCTTCTCCCCTCCTTTCTTCATCCGCCTACTTCCCTTCTCTCCTATGCCATCACTTCTCCTCCTTCCCTCCTCCATTGCTTCCATCCCTCCTCTCCTTTTGTGCCACCGCCTCTCCTCCCATTCTCCTATGCCACCTCATTCCCTTCTCTCCTTCTACATCCCCACCTCTCCACCTACTTCCCTCCTCTCATGCATCATTGCCTCTCCTCCTCCTCATTCCCTTGAACGTCACCTCCTTTATTAATTTTTCAATTTTCAGCTAATTTTTTAGCCCTTTTTTTGAAGTCAGTACATACCGATGTACCAAGTGTCTATACACCAATAACAACAATATGTACTAGTCCAGCTAGGGATTGATAGGGGTCCAATACCGGGTCCGATACTAGATTGCATTCCTCGCACAAAATTAATTCCACATAACTAGAGCAGTAAGACTACTTTGCCTATATGTACACAATGGCTAGTAGCTGCCCACAAATAAGGTATGATTTATATAGTAATTAAATTCATATACTTACAATTTTCTAACATATATTTTTAATGAATATATAACTAATGAAATTTTTAGGAATGACTTATGAATGTGTTTTTGGCATGTTCATAATAAGTGGTGATCATTGTTTCACCTGAACCGATTCAAAACGAGCAGCACGTACCGGTCCAAGCACTGATCAATATGCGGACCCACCCCAGTCCGATCCGCCGTATACGAGGGAAGTGGGAAAACCTAATTCCCACCTCTCACACAAGCACTGTCTACGTAGGGCTCGCGAGCATCACCTCCAATGCTACAATCAATGCTTCTCACACAGGCAGCCACCAACGACCTCCGCTTGCCATGACCTCACTGCATACCACCACATCTCGAGTAAGTCTCTTATCCTCTTTCTCTTCCTCCTCCCTTCTTCCTCCTCTTCTATTGCTTCCTCTTCTTCCCTCTTTCTTCCTCCTTCCTCCACTATCCCTTCCTCTTCTCCCTTTTTTCTTACTCTCCGAAACACCGGTACTTACCGGTCTACCATGTGTTGATACACTGGTACATACCAACCTGACAAATCTTCAAGTTGGGTCTAGTACCCGGCTCGGCAAACCCTGATAATAAGTTCTAATAAGGATTGAATAAGGATGTTAGGGGACCAAAACTAGTACTGATTGTACCAATACTACACTGACAGAGTATGCTATGGTATTGATAAGTATAGGTAACATACCGAGATTTTAGTAATTGTCTAAACTCTTAAGTTAACTAGTCTCAAACCCGACTTAAGATCTGTTTTCCTTCTCGTACCATCCCAAACTCCATTAACAAGTAGCCTAATCTGACTTGTGTGAAGGCTTGGTGCACATGCCAAACAAAAAACACTATTATCCCTATTAACTTGATATAAAACTGAAACTTAAAATGTCTTATGCAATTTTAAAACTAATTAACAGCTAATTTATCAAGTCCACGAGAATTTGACAACCTCATCATCTATCATCCTTGCTATGCCATCCAGAATCCAAAAAATGATGTTGCCCAAAATGAAGGCCTCCGTCTTAAACATATCATAATTTACTCAATCTAAGTGTTCTACAAACCATACAGCACTTAATATAAGTCCCAGGGAAAAGCATTATTGAGATTACAATGGTGCAAATACCAAGCCATCCTGATCGAAGTTCACCAACCAAATATGTACATGGTTTACTGACCACCATGCCCGAGTAATAATAACACTAAATATATGTATTTTTCAATGGTATTGTGATATACCATGCTAGAGTCCATATTGGACTGATATATGATACATATTAGCCTGTCATATCATTCAATAAAAAATAACATTGCACAAATAATGTAATGACTAACCTGATTTGCTTCATATACAAGACCATTCATCAATAAACAGCATTCCAATCTAGATAACCCTAGTTTAAAGACAAAAAGAGAGCTGCCATCAGCCTCTTCTTTGTAGGTTAGTTCCTTTTCCAGCTTTAATAATGTATCATGAGGAGGAGATTTTGCCTTTGATCTGAAAAAATCAAAATACATGTCAACCACCAATTTTTGATCTCTTGTAAAACTAAATATGCTTAGTGTCCACAATTCAAAAATAGGATAGGATTGTACAAGAGAGAGTCCACAAATGCCCCTTCAACATGATGTGCTTCAAGGTTTTCTTCACCAAAATCATCCCCACCATTCCATAACTTGTTTACCTGTAATACATTGGACATTTTCTTCAACAATTATTGGTAACCAAAACCAGGCCTTGTCCATTATCACATCAAAAAGAAAAATCATAATGCATGGTATATAAAACTAGGGTTTCATAACTGCTACTTCTGCATAGCTTTTAATCATCCAAGGGAAAAGAAGTTACCATCATAAACAAAAAAAAGTAAAAACAACTGCATAATATGCTCAAGTTAAACATGAAGAGAACAACTTCAAGATGAAGTCACATGAGAAGATGGAAAAATGCTACATACAAGAAGGATCACAAGCTGTCATGTATAAGACTAGACTTTAATATCCACTGACCATGTATAACTTCGTATGAGCACTTTAATCATCTAGAGGACAAAATATTAAAATCATGCGCAAAATGCATTTGGACAATGTTTAAGTTAACAGAGACAAACAAAAGAACACAAATTCATAACATAAATAGAAGGAAAAGATGTTGCAAGCAAGAATAGATATTTGTTCATACTCATAAGTGCACAAGCAAGAATAGATGTCATTCTAGAAGGGATTGCAACACAAGTCAAATAAGATAGCCGATGAATAGATGTCATTCTAGCACAATAGCATGTGTCCTGCCAATGAGTTGTGCCCATGGGCAACTTAGGCTAAGCTAGCATTTGATATGCACCGACCAACATAGGGGCACACCAAATAGCATAGAAAGGCATCTGTGCCCAATCTTGTAATAGCAATCCTTGTCCAATGATCTTGTCCAAGAAAAACTATTATAAATTTCATTGGAAGTAAAAGAAAGGTCATGAGCTAACCATGCTGCTGATGTCATGGGGTTCATCATTTGGAATTAGTTAAAGCATGAATTATTCATCTTCAAGAGTACAATTTTCCTCTTAAGGGACTAAGTATACAAATATACATCAATAAATTGATAAAGCAAGAAATTAATCCTTAATTATCATTTCCTTGACTCTTGAGTCAACCCTAAACCTAACCCTAGGGTAAAATCCCTATAGCCAGGACCACGTGTTCAATGATAGTGGATCTATTAAGGTTTAGCTATACTTTAGTTATCCTGATTGACAAGAGACAATAATCCATGCTAATGTACTCATCCTAATTCCCAGAGATTATTCTATACATGCAAGCCACAGTCTAAAGCAGTACATGGACTATGACAAGCAGTATATAATGTCTAAGAGAGTGTATAATTTTATCAGTGGACCTAAATTGGAGAGAACAAATATCTGGTGCTAGGAGAGACACAAGCAGATAATTTAATTTACCTAGTCAGGTCCATACGGACTGGTATTTAGTGGTCTGAGCATGAATTGGGATACGGACCATCCCATTTCAGGCACTCTAGTTTGGTTTCTTTCGAAAAATTGTAGTCCTAGTTTTTCAAAGGTATCAGGTTTTCCCCCTCCATGGTGTGCCCAACCACAACCACCTGCAACTTAAAGATACTAGTCTATCAGCATTCTATATACACTTTAATTTTTTTTTTTTTCATTTTAAGAATCCTAAGAGCTTAAATTTTATTTGACAGCAAAGCAGCAGATATTCCTCACAAAGTTCTCATACAAAGTTGCATTAAGCCTTTAAGACTAGCAAAAGGCAATTATCAACTTCAAGTTTTAGCAGAATTTGGTTTCTAAATATAGAAAAAATGCAACAGCAAAATGAAAAACAAAGAAGCTAAACATCATGAGATTCTCTAAAGAATAGATTGAATGCAATTGTCAGAACTCAGAAGAGATTCCAATTTCACTGCAACTAAAAACAAAAATTCTGCAATGAACTAATATGGCATACATTGCTCAAGAATTGGAAAGCCAATTGAGTGTCATAGTTCTCCTTAACGTACAGGAAAAGGCGTATAATCTGCATAAGGACACAAAAAGCAAAAGAAGAAAATTATAAGTATATCAATGTAAAAGGAAAGCTAACAAGTGCAGGAGAATAAGCAAAGCAAGCTCACAATCAGACATTAAGAAAAAATAAAATACAAGTAGGAGTAATAAAAAAACAACAGGACTCCGCATAATGTAATTTACTCTACAGCAAGATCATGCTCAGAATCATGCAGAGATGCATCTAGTCAAAAACTTCTAGAGATTATACAAAAAGAGACAAACAAGCCCCACATCTGAGGTTGATATAAAGTTGACCCAAAAAGGATCAACTGCTAATGGACACTTGTTCATTTATCACTTGGGTCACTGGTAGTTGACCCGAAAAGGTTGATATACAGGAAAAATCCAGATCTAACAAAAAACATTAAATTATATTGAAAATAGAGATAACAGCACCTAACTTTTAGCATGCAAGTTTACAATTGCCCAAAGAGTTGCTGCTAGCTTAGATAAGGATGGTGTGAAAGGCTAAGATGACTAGTGAAAGAAAGCAGTGAGAGGCATTTGGAGGGCCAATAACAGCCAGAGAGAGAAGGCAACCGTCAAAGAAAGAAGGCAGGGAGAGAGAATCATTTTAAATGATACAAATCAGAGGTAAAATGAGAGATAGTCATTTAAGATAATATAAATTAGACATAAAACAAGAGAATCATTTAATATGCAGTAAAAAGGTCAATAGATGTCAACTAGAAGAGGTCCGACAATCAGTAAAAATATAATTTTAAATAATAGTGCGTAGAGAGCTAGGGAGAGACCTATGAAGACTTTAAAAGAAACAATAAACAAAGATTTATATATTCTTAATTTAACTGAAAATATTGCTTTATGCCAGGCTCAATGGCGACAAAAGATACATCTAGATGATCCTAAATAGTTGGGACATCGCTGCTTGTTTTGTTGACAATGTTGTAGCAGATGATCATAGAAAAACATGCACTAGTATCTACATCAACATTTCAGATATTAGTAAAGACCAGGATTTTCTAGTCCAACAAAGGATAGGTATCAAACAATATCAGCGGCTGGTAGTAATTGTTTAATGCTGTAGTTGATACTGAATGGTATGGGCCGGCATAGCATATGATACATCAACACTGCACCAGAGGAAATCAGAAAGGTAAAGGTCAGTATATCGCCAGTACACTAGTAACATACCGATCCGGTAGAATACTGAAATCATAATCTGATTGAAATTTAAATATTGATCTACTCATCTACATGTAAGAGGTCATATATAGTTGAATATTATCAATTTATCATACTTATTTTTAGTTGTATGGTATCAAAATTGATAGATGGATATTCCACATCTAAATACAGATTTAGGAATAAAAAAGCCAATCCATTTTCAAGGACAAGATATAACAAAAAAATCCTAAAAGTGAACCGACAATTTACCAAACTGGAAACATCTTCTGTTCTTTTCTTGTCATCTTGCACAGCAGATGAGGGAAGATGGCCGCCATTTTCTTCTATCATCTTGACAAGTTTCGAAGAATACAGTATTACGCCAAATCTCATTGGAATGCTACTTTGATGCAGTGACAGAATCAAGTCGATGGTCTAAAAATTTTCAGGAAAAAGAAACTATCAGAAAAATTGTAACTGCATGAATTTTAAGTGAGTTGTCAAAAGTACAGAGGAATACACAAACAAATCTTAAATGTGTTCATCTAAGAAGAATATAGTAAACATGCCTCAGCTCCGCAGCTTGTTGCAGGATCAATTACATAAACGGCATGGAACAAATTTTTTCGAATGTACCGAAGCTGACCAGGGAAGACCGGCATCAATATCTACAACATCAGAAACAAATGATTTAAAGAATATGATCAACAGTAGGAACTGGACACAGACACAAATTATCAATCTGAGATCTGTTCTGCTCAAACCCAAACAGAAAAGAAGCACCTCATTGATATTGCTTCGCCAACGTTTGTACATGGCATCTTCTTCCAAATTATTAAGATAGTGAACATGTCCAGAACGAAAGTCAATGCGAAATGCATTAGATTCAGAAGGTGGTGCTGCTGACAACAGTTTCTGAATCGCACTCAAAGGAAGCTGAAAAAAAATCAGTAGTAGTTTGTTCTGAGCAACTATAATGGAATATACTTTAAGAAATTCACTGCATCAAAGTAAAAAAAAACAGAGTAACATTATGTTCGTCAAAATAAAGAACAATAGTAAGCAGACTTGGCATCTTAGCAAGATAAAGAAAATCAATATAGTAGTCTAAGTTAATTCTTGGGTACAGCAACACAAACTGCAGCAATGTTTTATTCAGATATAGCTAAGGTCAATAGTCGTATAGGTGTAGTGTACACATACCACAAATAATTAAATGCCAAAACAAACACATGGATACCTTTTGTTCCATAAAATGGTTCACAGTTTTGCTACAACCAAAGATGTAAGCATAAATAAGCATTAGCATAATTATGGGACTAGCAAAAGAAAACAGAAAAATAGATACTGAGATAGAACATTGACAGTGAGAAAACTGAAGACATGAGGCTAATGTGAAACAACATCTGACTGCTAACTATGAAATTTTACAATACACAAGTCACAAGTTAATTAGCATAAATCACCTTCAGTTTTGAAAAGTGATCAGCAAATGATAACTCTTGTTGAACAAGATCCATTAACCTACAAAACAAAAAATAGATGCATCTAGTATAATCAGATTGTGATGTTTATATAATATACAATATCATAGAAGGAAATGAAACAGTATAATGGAAATTGTTCCTCAAGAATTGCAGAATATGGAAAGGAATTATTTCTATGGTCACTCCAATAGGAAAAATTCAATGATCACTCCAAGCATTCTGTTTTCCATTGTGAACATCAAAAGCCTGTTTCCAACAATAAAAGTTCTTTTAGGTGCCCACTCACACAAATCATAACAAGAACGAGCATTTACTCAGTTTTTCTTGAAACACTCCTATATGGGTCCACTTCCTATCTTTCATGAAGATACCATCTGTAGTCTCCGAATTAGATGTACAATTGAGAGCTAGACTTTGTGGTGCAATGTATTTGTATACAAGTTTATCCTATACGCCTCCACATCTAGTTTTCCTCTGCTCGCCTAATATAAAGGAGAACATCAATAAATTTTTTTTGCATATATTCTTGGGAATAGTGTCCCATGCTTTGCTCTCAACCCCAAGTGTCGAAGCACATTAATACAAAAGGATGGCTCAATGCATGAGAACCACCAATGCAAGGCCTAGGAAGACTCGTTAACACAGCCATTTATACCCTCCTAAATTTAGGATGCTAGCATGAAATTAGTAGGGTTGACAGAAAGTCCTAGAAACATAAAAGGATTGGAAGAACAAATTGAATACTTGATGTCTTCCTTGGTGAAATGAAAATTCGAAAATTCATTGTCAAGCCAATTAAAAATATATAATTTTTCACTTTGTTTGAAGGAATTTTTCAAATGCACTTCAAAAAAATAACATTTTGAATTACATACTGGGTTATTCAAATTTTAAAGGTAAATTACTCATATAACATGAGTTAATAACATGTCCTAAGACCTATCATGACCAAACATCATTTCCAATTACACTTGCTTTTATAATTTATCTAAATTATTCTGAACCTCCCTCAGAATTATCATTACCGAAACTGAAAAAGTCAAAAATCAAATGAAAACAATGGAACTCTTGAAATGTCTATCTACCATAAAAAGTGAAACTTCAAACCATGATTGAGCAAAGAAATTAAGACATGTTTCATTCTTATATTTATCTTTATTCTCATAATATAAATAATTTCTTCATCATTTTCTATTCATCATTCATAATAGAAGGGAAGAAAAATAAGATACGTCGCCACTAGTACTGAAGGCAGAGGAGGAGGCAATGATATGTTGGCATTATAACAATCAGTATTATATAATACCTAAGAACTCCAACATAGTTACTAGTTACTACAAAGTACAAACTGCTTAGGATTTCAATATCATATTGGTGCAACTAATATACAAGTACACTAGTACATAGTTAAATCATTATGCACAGTCCGACTGGCATACTGTAATATTTGAAACCTTATACCATAGTACTGTAATCTTTTCAAAACAGAAGCATGGCAACCTCCTTAATGCAGCTTTCCGAAAAGGAATGTGTAACTAATGTGTAAACCATTGAAGCGCAAAGAAAAAACCATTGAGGCACTAATTAGCCGGGATTGCTGCCAGTTATACTAGATGCTCTCGTGTTATCGCCAAGATGACCAGTCAAGTTCATAATTATTCATATTCAACAGAGCGGGAATTTCATATTATTATTTTGGTGAAGAAAATAATAAATTAATGGATAATCATCTTAAAAAGGAAAATCACAAAGAAAATAAGGTGAAGAATTGTAGCAAGAACAATTCCCAGACATGGGTTTTGGTTTCGAAATTCCTATTTTTTAAAATTATTATTAATAGCATGGTCCATTCTACCATCCAATCCTAATCCTAAATTCCAATGTTAATTTCAAAACTATACTGCACCTACTAACATTATTTGTATTGCCGCTTAATAAGACATTGGATTCAGATTATATTTAAATAAACTTAATTGAAATTATCTTAATATAATTTAAAATGTGACTGTGTTTAAGGAAAAGATTCTAGAGTAAAAACTAAAATATAACTTAATTTAGCTAACTATACATCAACTAATGTATTAAAGTAATATAACATACAGGTAAATAAGAAAACTCACCCTTGGCTTCATAAAAGAAAGGAGTATATTACTTTGTGACAAGAACCAGATGCTGAACAATGATCAGCACAACTCTAAGGTGTAACATTAAAAGATTCAAGTATAACAGTAGAAAGATACAAGCTTGCCTAGGCTTAACATGAAATTTAAACAAAATTAAAATGGATGGGAAACATTACAGATAAAGATCAATATCTTCAATATTGATCAGGGCACCATTCAAAGCCACTAAAGACTTGCCAGGGGGAACCATTCTCTGATTTGCAAGTATCTCATCCTTGATAGAATCATTAAGCTGCATATAAACACATATTAGCATCTGTATCCAACTTTAATATCATGTATAATAGTATGAACCTACCAAAATATAAAGCAGAAGGCTGGAAGCTTTACCTTCATACGAGATAATGAAGAAACTATACTTGGAAAATTTTGATTGATTTCTTGCATTGATTGCAAGGGATCAGAAGCATGAACTATCCTCTGTACCGTCTGATGGCCTAAATCTGTAGAAAAAGTAATTAACAGGCATCGGTTAGAAACAAGGATAGAAAAGCTTGGAATGACAAACACACGCACTAATCATAGGTGACATAATATCCAAAAATGGCAGAATGAATGAATCAAATTATAGTTCATCAATACCCTTAAGTTCCCAAACCTCCAAGGTGTCAGATACAGTTGATGACAACAAATAATCCCTGAAAGCCATAACCTCAGTTGTCAATTCTGGCTTGCGTTCCTGTAGGCCGCCAGAGAATAATTACAAAATGAATAATAATCAAGAATAATCTAAATTGTAAGCTCAAATCTAGATTTCATTCAGGGTTTAATTTTAGGAACAAACCAGGATTTTGGAAAAAATAAATCCTCTAACTTCTTGGCTGAGATCCTCAGTCCTAGGATCTTCTAGTGTAACACCTGCGACAAACAGGTAATTATCTAAATCAAGGTTTCATATTTCATGCTAATGGGACTGCTGCTAATAGCACAGACCTATCATGATGGACCAAGTTATGCTGATCGGCTTAGGCCTTCTACCAAGCCAACACTGTGTCAGCATATTTATGGCATAGGACAGAACCTCAAACAATACTATAACGATGTAATATGTGCCACTGGCAACTACATCATAAGCTCATTATCGAATAATGGAACAATGAAGTGAAAATAATAACATGACAACAAGTTTTAACTTTTCTCCAAATAAAGTAAACAAACAAATACTAAGAAAACATCATCATCATCCATAATGTGCATATTGAGTAGATATTGGTAATAGAAATATTTCCTGTTATCTTCCAAATACAATTAAAACATAAGGAAACAATATCATTTTATAGACTGCTATATGTCATTCACATCAGATTGGGGTGAAAAAATTGATACTGTCAATTTTTTAGAGTCCGGATTGTCACGGACAAAATTGTAAACGGCTTGTTCGGTGTAATGCTTATGCTTGTCCGTGTCTCTTTTGGGTTGTCATATAATGTAAAGCTTGTAAAGGGCTTGCCAAAGGCAAAATGCCCATATTTGAGTGAGTTTGACAGCCATTGTAGGCTTGTACATAAAGTACGCGTCGAGGGAATACTTGTAATAGAATTCGGTCTGTAGTGGACCAATTTTATGCCTTTGTTGTGCAAACTGTTCGAGCTTGTGATATCCATTGTTGGAATGTGCATTGGCTATAAAGTGTTTACTAAAAGAGTGGCTTCGGATCCGTGTGAAGCGCTTTCTGCTCTCGTCTTCTCTTTGCGAGATCCTAAGGGATTGTAGGAGATTTGGGTGGTGACCTTTCGGTGATACGCATTGGTGCCGCATACGGCTTAGGCAAAACCTAAGTCCGTGATGATTGGTATCGAGCGGGACAAGCTCACTTTAGAAACACTTAGCATGCAAATGTGGGGACCTTGTCAGGCACCACAAGGACAAGCTAAGAAGAATCATGCGGAGCGCACAAAGGTGGGGATGGTGAGTTAGCGGTGGCTCGACATTGACACCCAAACTTGCGGTGCTCGAGGCAAGCGGGGTGCTGGCCAAGGATGAGAGACCGCAAGTTGCATGGGTTGCTCAATGATCGAAAGAGTTGTGCAAAGCTCACAGAGGTGAGGAAAGTTGCAAACTCAAGGAATTCGATACTCATGTAAGGTCTTGTGCGGACGATGGATCGTCCGTGACCATCCCAAATGAAGGTCCGTGCATTGGAGCATGAAACTTTCTCTTCGGCATGTGTAGGATACTTTCGTAGTGAAATGTGCAAGCGGGTGCACATGTTGCTAGACCCAAGAGGGGTGCGATCATGGTATTGTGTGAAGTGAAGTGTCACATCTAGCAAAGTGCATTTGCATGGCGCGAATGGGCGCGATTTGTTCAAAGAAAGGCGGAGTTGTCCAAGGGGATGGTGGTCTCAAAACTTCCTAAGGGAAGGACGCGAAGAGAGATGTTGCTCCAACGGGCAGATATCCGGAGGATAAGTCCCGCTCTCCGAATGTGAATCGGTGCAATGAATCGCTGAGGAGTACCTCAAGACAGAGCTCGAGGATCGAGTGAGCGATGAGGAGTCATCGCATGATCTCGCAAGTGGCAATGCGTTGGTGGACGATAAGCGAGATCAAGTGGGGAGCAACCCAGGGCAACACAAAGTGAAGGCACACTAAGAGCCGACAGTGAGATCGGACTCAACAGAGGGCTGACCCGTGGAATGGTGGGCGTGAGGGCCACCATTAATCCAATGCTAATCGAGAAGCAGAACAACTTGGGGAAGACTTGGTGAAGTACCCAAATCGCGTGAAGGGAGTTGGCTTTGAAGACGGAACATGGAGCGGAGGCTTGGTGCTTTCCTTACACGAGGTCAAGGACATGGACTCTTGCCGAGGCAAGAATCGGATCATGTCGTTCCATGGGTTTCATATTCAGATGGAGCAAACTCATCTTCATGGTGCCAAAGACGAAGGGAGCTTCGAGGCACATACATCTTATCTCGATGAAGCACTTGGTGGAGATTCTAAGGTGGCCTTGATTTCTTTGAGGCAAAGTTGGTGTCAAAAGGCCTTAGACAGGGCAAGAGGATGCAGAGACAGCTACTCAAGAATATGCCACAGTGTTGCTATTCAAGTTGTCATGATAAAGCGGTGCGCGCGGAGATTGTCTTTGGTAGGGGCGAGTCCCAGGATCCGCATAATGGTGCACCTATTTCAAATAAGTCGAGACTTCGAGGAGCGCTAGGCGATGGATCGTCCTAGGCTAGCCTTCGTCCAGTGTGACCCGAGAGTGGGTGGGCGAAGGTCGATTGCCAAAGAAGCGAACAGAATCGAAGTTGGCGAAGGCCCTGCGATGTGTTGGCGAGTCCACACATGGAGATATCGCAGATTCGAGTTCATACCACAGGATCGAATGCAAGGAGATGTCACCAGGAGGCGACGATGCGGGGATCGGAGTGGAATGGTTCGTGGCAAATCAACATACAGATCCGTGAGGGACATGGTCATCTGGAGATATGGCCGGGAGCGCGACAAGGACCAAGTTAGTGAACAACACGACGGTAAGAAGAGCTATGGATTGGCGTGAATGCCATGGTACCGCATAGGCGGGTCTTAAATGCAATGCACCGAATGTTGCATTGAATGGAAGCCTTGGACATCACTTATGGGGTGTGCCTGTCGAGGAAGAATTTGAATGCAAGTACCATGTGAGTCCCATGTGGGACCGGATCATACTGAGGTATGATCGGAGTCTGGCCGAAAGTGGAACTACTTGCAGCTCACTTTCGCTTAAGGAGCCCGGCAGAAGTCGAGGACAAGGCCGAGTAAGCGAACATTGCAGCCAATGAAGCTAAGGAGAACAGAAATGGTGCAAGTCCTACAACATGGGTGGCGGTGGCCATACATGGGAATTGCAATCTGTATTTCCATCGACCAGCGGGCTGCTTTCGAGAGAACACAGAGGTGTTGAAGCAGGGGGTCGGAAAAGGGCATGGAAGCAATGACGAGTCCAAGAGGGACTCAGCTACCCAATATCAGTCATCGGTTAGATTGAAGGTGAACCCAGAGGAGTGTCACAATGCCGCAGAGGCAGATCTACCGATCACGAAGAAGGGATGCAGATGCGAGACAACGGATAGTAGTGCCATTGGCGCCGCAATGCCATGGTACCTGAGGCGGGACTTCCGGAGTCATCAATCCTTGCTCTCATAGAGGGAGAGCACTTGGTCGTGATATGGGCCGTGGAGGAGGAGAATGCTTTGCAAACTCCATGTACCAAGACAAGGTGAAGGCGCGGCGAGAACTTTGTAAGACCTGTGTCAAGCACTTTCCATCAAGATAGCCGTGAGTGAAGGATCATGGTCGATGCAAGAGTGCATGACCAGGATCGGGAGCAGACAAGATGCAGCGGTCTTTGTACCTTTACTACTCGTGAGGAGCTCAGCGATGAAATGATGGAGAAGCGCGTACAATCCCAAAGGCGACCAAACCTATCGGAGACTTACCCAAGTTGGAGTGATAACTTCTTGCATTCCAAGTTCAATGGCAAATGAGAAGGTGAATCACATGGTCGACTCAAGAAGGATTGCAAACACTTCAAGTGCTTTGGAAGTGTGAGCTAAGAGCAAGCGAATTCAGAACGACTTGATGCACTAAGTACAAACTCGAGGAGGCGGGCGAAGACAAGTAACCTTTGCCTTCTCAACTCCCAAGAGAACGGGCGGAACTCCGGTACCCAGCCTCTCTTAGTTATCCAAACAGAGGAGCTCTGCATGGATGCCAAGACCCTTCAAGACAACTAAGTGGAAGAAGATTCGATGGGCAAATTTTACGGAGGAAGGACCGAAAAACTTCAAAGGTTGCGAGGTGATGCTCGTTAAAGCTCCAACAAAGCATCTATCCAGATTCAAGAGACAAGAAGAATTTCAAGGCGGCATGATATCAAAGTTGGTCTTTTCCCTTCATCGATGAATCCGCAAGAACCGGCAGAGGATCGGATGACAACTTTGCTAACCCCACACCAAAGTCGAGTCATTGGCGAGTTGAAGCAAAGACGGCGGATTAAAGTTCGACGACTCAACAACAAGCGGAGAACAAATGGGAGCCAAGGGGCGATCGCAGTTAGGAGCGTAAGATCAAGATCCAACAAAGAAAAGAAGTTGCAGCTCGTCAAGAAAGGCTTCGGACGAGGACGCGTCGAAGGATTAAGTGGGGAGAATGTCACGGACAAAATTGTAAACGGCTTGTTCGGTAATGCTTATGCTTGTCGTGTCTCTTTTGGGTTGTCATATAATGTAAAGCTTGTAAAGGGCTTGCAAAGGCAAAATGCCCATATTTGAGTGAGTTCGACACATTGTAGGCTTGTACATAAAGCACGCGTCGAGGAATACTTGTAATAGAATTGATCTGTAGTGGACCAATTTTATGCCTTTGTCTGCAACTATTCGAGCTTGTGATATCCATTGTTGGAAATTGGCTATAAAGTGTTTACTAAAAGAGTGGCTTGCGGATCCGTGTGAAGCGCTTTCTCGTCTCGTCTTCTCTTTTGCAGATCCTAAGGGATTGTAGGAGATTTCGGGTAGGCTGACCTTTGCGGTGATACGCATTGGTGCCGCACGGCTTAGGCAAAACCAGCTAAGTCCGTGACAGGATGGTATTGTACTCATGGTTTGACAAACCAGGTGGACCGGTATGTACCACCTGGTATATAGGTCCATCCATAGACCGGAATATGGACCTCCTGAAATCAAGCGGTCCACTTGTGAATAATTCTACTGTCCAGTAAGCCCTCTATTCCATGTTATAATCCTGGTCTTTTTTTTTGTTTTGCCTTAACGTGCCTCTCACTCTATCACGCAGCTGCTGTCCCCATTGCCCATCACCATCTTTTCTTCTCCACCATCTTCTCCCCTCTCCTCTGTCACAAACTTGTCCTCTTCTTCTCCTTCACAAACTTTTCCGATGGCACAGCATACCAACTGGTGCATACTAGTTCAAAAGGATAACGATCAGGCATTGAACAAATATTTAAAAATTTGTTTCAAACAAAGGAAAAGGCAAACAACTTTTAGGTCACAAGTGATATAGCTACTGCATTGTACAAAAGCTTTAATTAACAGCCAAGAAGCTGAATTTTCAACATGAAAGCATATCAATCTTATCAAAATGATATATGACCTTCTTTTATCGTAGTGTCATCCATTGCCTTGTACTCCATATTCTTCAAAGCAAGTTCAACTCCATAACCACCCAAGTTGACTGCATCAGATGAGCCAACAGCACTGCAATAGCTGCTAACAGATTGACATCCAGGAGGCAGTACAGGTCTGACAACATACTTAATTTTTGCCTAAAAATAAAAGGCAATACTTGATTATATAATCAGATAAAGAAAGAGAGAAACAACCATATCAAAGTATAAACTACAAGAACATACTATGTTCCAGAAAAGTATGTAATAGTAACAAAAATTTTTAGAATCATAATAAAACCACAAATTTACCTGATAAATAGTCTAGAGGTAACAGCATCCTAAGTCCAAAAGAAATTGCAATACAACAACTTAATTTGTCAGACCTAATTAGAAGTCAATAAGTTGTTACCAAATGACACAAGGAAACAGTATCAGTTTGGAAAACAAGAATTCAAAAGATAAAAGAAAATGACTTTCTTTCTTGTAGAACAGTCAAAACTAATGAGAATCATGATAACCTGAAGGTAGAATGCTCTAATTTTCACATTTATGCCATAGAATCTGTGTCAAAAACGACACTTCTAGCCTAGAACAGAAACAAATTGTATATAGGCCAGATTTTGGAAAAAGCATATCCATTGCCACTTCGAAATCCTGGTAATGAATTTTGGTCCGGATACTAATTGCTAAAATGTTGTATAACCACATGTGCTTAATATGGGCATGGGTAGCAAACAGGTATATGCAGAATACAGATTCAAATCATACTTATGTCAAATACAGATAGGAAATATCCATAACAGAAAAAATAGAAAAAGCCAAAGGTATAAATCCTGCATCTAGGATAAGAGTACAAAAAAAAAACAGAGGAAAAAGAATTTGAAAAATTAGATATATAGTCTTGATGGCATCTGGTCTTAGGTTAATACAGGTTAACACTTTTGGATATATTCAGATATTCAAATAACCAATTATAACTATAAGTCTAGAACTGAACCCATGCAGCCATGTCCATCCATTTTCAGAAAATTTTGAATAGATTCAAATATCGATAGGGATAAATAAGATATACATTTGTGTACCTATATCTGGTGCCACTTGGATATGGAAACAAATGCCCTGGCCATCTACTCATCAAAGGTAGATGAAAAGTACATATTCATATAAAATAAATACGTAATACCAGGTATTCCTTGGTGGATCTTCTATGCAGCAAAACAGTTCTTTCTTGATGGTGGATCTTGCATTATTGATAATTGCAAACATGGATGGTTTACTTTGTACTTGCATTTTCCCATCATTCTATCAGCCATATCAAAGACTTTAAGAACACTTGGATGTAAACAGAGAAAAAAACAAAGAATATTTTGACATTTTAATATTCTCTATTCAATGTCAGTTATCAATGCCTGAAGCCTTCAATGTGAAATAGCTTCTTTTTCATTAAATAGGTCCGATGTGCCCATATTCTTGTTATTACTTACCATTAAAGAAAGGAACTTTAAACAAAGAAAGCAAAATTAGATCTTGTCAGCTAGATTTACAGAATATGGAACAGTAACTTGATAGGGCATCATATTCATGGAATATCCTGCAAGGTTTTAGCATTGGTGATTGCTGGTAAATGATTAGCCAGCAAACCAGTACAATAGGCAGGACTGCATGATCAGTTTTGGATATTGAATGACAAATTTAAACATTCTAATTGGGAATATACAACTATATTATAAATTTTAAAAACCAAAAATATATCTATAAAATGGGCAACCCAATGCACTCGACTCCTGCCAATGCAGAGATTCTCTGCATGATAAAAATGGAATGGAAATATGTTTAGACCTGTTTTGATGCTTCTGCCATGATAATGTGAAAGTCTTTGAAGCATTCTGTCCCAATAGCTCCATATAAAATGGCAACTGGACTGATGATACTCGAAGCCAGATACACATGGTCAAATTCAAAAAGTTCAGGTTGCTCCAAGTATCCAAGAGATCTGACAACATTTAACCAGTGAGCGTGCTCAGGACATATGCAGAAAAGTTGACAGAAAACAATGCAGATGAATGCAATTTACATGTTTGATGAGGTTTCAATCCAAGCAAGAAGTTCAGCGGTGTTAAACAGCAACACACTGCCAGTGTCAACCCAGCAACAATGTCTTCCATGGGTTCTTATGGTTGTGCTTGTTGACAAATAATCTGCTTCGATTTCATCTGGAATTTGTTTTTCTCCAGTAATAGGGACTAAATTAATTTCATCATTTATAGGAAAAGAAGCCAATGAATCCTTGGCCAATTGCTTGTAAAGCACCAGTCGAGGAGATGCCGATCGAAGAGTAAGAGAAAATTCAAAAACTGATGCCAAAGGATCGCTTAGAAGTGTGCGGCCATCATCAACAATTTTTTGTATGCAACATCTAGCTGTCAAACAATCTGAACCTTTATCTGGTTCTAACCAGAGATCAATCAACTCCCAGAATAGGTCCTTTCTTTCTTTAGCCAGCAACTCCCTGTTGAAAGAGGAATCTATTAAATTGTTGAATAAAATTAAAGATAAGGCAAACCTGCAACCAACAAGCAATTATGTACTTCATTTGAAAATAAAATTACATAAATTTTTATCACAACATTTTCCTACATATATTTAATTTGACTTTTGTATCATGATTCTCTAAATAACCTTGACATTTTCCTACAACTAGTTCTAAGCTTCGCACTATCCTATTGACGCATCATAATTAATAAGAATAGCATCAAAAGGTACCTACAACATGCTCGAATCTCATTAATAATATTCACACGCCGCAAACGCTCCAAATTTAGCAAAGGTCATATTTCTGAACCAATAACATTAAAATTCAAGAAAATGGGAATAAGGAAGTGCCATCAAAGTGATAGAAAATCAGTCAGTGCCATCAAAGTGATAGAAAATCGGTCAGTTTCCAAATTGCACAGCTTTAGAACAAGTGGATCGTCGCAAAAAAAAAAAAAAAGGAAATAGACTACGTCACCCTGATTCCAACAACAACGAAGTTCCAGCCCACTTAGCCCGGAGGGAGACTTGGACGTTCTTCGGGCGGCGGTTTACGGCAAAACCCAGGCATCCGCTTGCCCCGAAGCCGCAGAATAGAATAGAGATGAACAACGCCCCCAAAACCCATGATCGCCAGCGAAGCTCCATCTCATAAATCTTCGAAGATTCCGTTCGAACTTGTGTCAAGCAACGCTTGATCCACGCATCAAACGACGAAGGACGCCATGAGGGGAACCCTGGAGGGACCAAGCAGAAGCTAGCGTTAGGGTTTCAGTCTCCCTCCGAGAATGACGAGGGCGAGATCCAAAGGTAGTGGACCAGGCCGTAGACTCGGTGGTCGCCGCACTCCAAGGGCACAAGGTTGTTCTAGCATAGGTGATCTGATATAATGTCATCAAGAATCGGGAAATCGCAAAGGGAGAGATGAACGCATCTTCGAGCCCACGAATCGTGACGCTGATCGGACGGCCTAATCAGGTTTTTCGCTTAATGGACGGTTCAGATGGCGTGATAACACGTGGAAGCTCTCCATGGGGACGAGACTCCCAACTCGTCGCTGATCGTCCATTTAGCGGCCTTTACTTTTAGTTGTCGATAAAGAGTATTACTTTGATTAATTTTTAATTGACGAGTCTCTTTCCCGCTTTATCGAAATGTATTTTAGAACTTTTATTACTGGATGACACTATGTGATTATATAATCTTTTTAGGTAATCGAGGGTAAATATCGATGGCAATCGAATCAATCTGATACAGATGATTTGACTCAAACGCTCTTCGAGGGCTAAGGAATACTTGGTGCACATTAATTGATTGAGATGAATGAGTTGCTCAACTTAATATTTACTCAAGTTGATCCCAAAGATGATGAATTCCTAAGATGCATGTAGATTAAGATTAGATGAATTTTTCAATTCAATATATGCTCAAGTAATTATGATGAAATAAATTTAATAAAAAATAATTTGGCTTGGTTATCATGTCTATGATAACTTTCTATGATGATTTCATAAGAAAAATATTATACAAAATATTTTTTAATAGAGTATTCCTTAATTCCCCGTTTAGATATACATTTTGCTCGACTATTAGCTCGATTTTATCTAATACTATCATGTGTCTCATGACATGTCTATTATTAAGACATCCAAAACCATATCTAGCATCCATTACAAACATTGCATGTATGTGGTTATCTTTTTTGTCACCATATATAATTTCAATTAAAGTGAGCCAAGATTCTTTATTGGGTTATACATACATACATATATATATATATATATATATATATATATATATATATATATATATATAATTTCCCAATCGATACCTTTTTTTCAAACAGTATATTTCATTTTAAAAAATATAAAATATCCCACGCTAACTATTGCAATCAAAAATTGTTTACTTATTTTTTATTAGTTTTAAGCTATTATGATATTTTCATTTGACTCGTTTATAGCATCTTTATTAAGGTATTAAAAAGACTATAAATGATATCATATTATGTCTCTTTGTTTGTCATTATCGGTAAATTATTATGACACCATATTTTCATATTTATAGTTCGTTTAATTTAAATTAAGAATCTATTTGGATCATTGATAGTTTCTTAAGTGAATTTTATAATATGTTTATTATGATGGTCAAAATATTGAATCAATTTTTAATTTTTATTTGGATGATGTTATTCCTAAATTATTATAAATATCTATTTAAATCATAGTATGATATAACAACTAACTTTTAATATTTTAATTTCATTCGAATCATTTATACTGTTTTCAAATAAACTTTATAATGTTTTCATTGTGACTACCAAAAACACTACAACAGTATAGGCTCAAAACCCTGAAATGAGCAGAAAAAAAATTGAGGGATAATTTAGATAATTTTTTAAATTAAGAATGTAATTTAAAAACAAAGCAAAAGAATGATACTAACTAAAAATATTTAAAATGTGAGTATTTTATATATAGAAAAAAAAGGTCATTTATTATTTTTCTTTCCCAGCTTAATATCTAAATCTGGTGGAACCCCACATACCCTAAATCTTCGCCGGATGGCAGCGATTTGCTTCAGCAAACATTGGGCTGGAATCTGTCTTCCACACAAACTGCATCCGAATCCCAATCGGAGAGACGTACATAAATATATACGTTATCCGGACGCGAGTTCATCTCATGCAAACCCTTCCTCCTCCTCCTCTTCCGTTTGTTTTCTGTGTCGCGCTTTCATCAGATAGCAATCATGGCGGACTGGGCGAACCTTCCTGCGGACTTGATCAGGTGTATCCATGGATGTCTAGAAGATCTAAAGGATCAGATCAACTTTAGGTGTGTCTGCGTTTCGTGGCACCATGCCGTGGAGGGGAACCCTCACCATCGCATGCGCCCTCTTCCCCCGTGGCTGATTCTCCCCACCGGCGTTCGTGGCGGTATCGATACTTTACTCCCATTGGTCGACCTCGTCAGCTACGCCGAGAGAAGAACGCGTACGAGTATCCGTCTCCCGTGGGAGTCCACGGACGGCGGATTGGTGCTGATGGGATCCGCCGCCGGATGGGTCGTTGTGGCCCACAAGGCGGCCGAGTTGCATCTGCTAAATCCCATCACCGGAGCGCATGCCCGCCTCCCACCCATCACTACCCTCCCGGCCATCGCAGCCGTACTACAGACCGATGGACGTGTCACCGGCTATCTCTTTCGTCTCTTACCGAATCTGTTACACGAGACCAACTGCGATTCCGCGCGATTCATGCTCTACAACAAGATAACCGTGTGCTCCTCCTCTTCAGACTCATGGACGACGATGATCGTGTCCTACCAGGGCCGGTTGGCCTTCGCCAGTGCAGGGGACGAGCGGTGGTCTTTGCTGCAGACACAAAACGAGAGTCGGGCGTTCGACGTGACGTTCCACAGGGGCCGATTCTACTCGCTGCACAACGACGGGTCGGTCTGCGCTTGGAATCTCACAGACGGCGCATCGCCGCAGGCCCGCTTCAACGTCCAACACCAGCGGGTGAGAGACATATCCATGCTGGACGACTACCTGGTGGGATCAGGAGACGACCTGCTGCGGGTATCGAGTTGGAGGGATCGGTTTGAGCGAGTCGAACGCGGAACGCTGAGGTTCCGAGTGCTCAGGCTGGATGACAGCGGATGGGTCGCCGTGCAAAGCTTGGGTGAGCGAGCACTGTTTGTGGGGTCGAACCGCGGCATCTCGCTCTCTACGGTGGCGTTCCCCGAGTTCAAAGCAGACTGCATCTACTACGCCAAGTCGGGTGTCGTGGCTATATCTCACCTAATGCATGGACTCATCGTGCCTTCTCGTGCCAGCATACCGAATCTTAATGATGGTTTCATCGTGCTCGATTACATGTTTAGCTGGCCGCCTCCTATCTGGTTCACACCACGTGCTTGCTGAGATAAAATAACTTTA
The DNA here is from genome assembly GCA_024322285.1 of Musa beccarii. NCBI lineage: Eukaryota > Viridiplantae > Streptophyta > Magnoliopsida > Zingiberales > Musaceae > Musa > Musa beccarii. Next base: position 42,491,411 of record CM044397.1, read on the forward strand.
ATCATGCTTCTATAATTACGGAAAACATGAATAGATCTGTGTTTACGATGCGTACCTTTATGCCATCCGCAAAGAAAGGAGAAAAGATCTGAATACCTTTCTAGATCCAACGCCTCCGCCAATCTGCAAAGAGAACTAGACTCCTTCTCCTCTCTTCCTATCCTTTCACAGGACCACTGTAATTGATGGCTCAGGGAGATTGAGAGGGAAAACTGTAATCTCTCCCAATCGGTGTCTGTGAAATATTTCTTTTACGCAACTCTTAGACGCATCTGTGTTGCTAATCTTTACGCAACTCTTAGATGCTTCTGTGTTGCTTCTCACACATGACACGACACCCGACACCCTAAGTCCCCTGAGGTCCTGTCTATTTATAGGCGAGAGCAGAGGGTCTAGGATAAGATATTAGAAGATTTCCTCCCATCAAGGGCCTCTTCTAAAGAATCCCACTTTGATTGGACTTCCTTTCTATTAGCCAATAACCATAATCAGAATCCAATCATATCTTTAATATATCTTATCTAATTAAATATGGCCACATTATCTAACATTCTCCCACTTGGCCCATTAATTGATAAGATACAAAAGATATTCAAAATCAAAATAAATAAACAAAATTTATTTGAAAACAATTTTGCATAATTGGATTCAAATTTTGAAAACTATTTATCTGGCGAATTTAAAAACAAAGCTAATAAGTCCAATGAATATAATAATACTACATTAAGTCTGACTAGTAATGCGAGTCATAGCGGTTGTATGTCATCAATGCCACACTTCCTTCTATGTACTACAACACTATTAGTCTTTCCTAATGCAGTCCATAATGACCCCTGTAATTTGTCTTGTCAAGATAATCCGTCATCACATTCAACCATAATATGTACATACATAATCGTGAGCAGGATAGCGAGAAACAAATAACTTTAAGTACGTAAGTAAAAATGTCAATTTACAAAGTGTCCACTCAAATATGCATCACCATATCCTTTATGGGTTGCTCACAAACCCAATCATAAGAACATGTTCTTTCAAAACACCTTAGGCTGTAAGTCCTAAGTAAATGGATCAGCAATCAATACAGTGGAACTCAAGTAATTAATTGACATTAGATGTTTCTGGACTCGTCTTCTCTAACCATCAAGTACTTTCTACCATAATGCATAAAAATACAATAGTACTTGTCATTCTTAGAGAAGAAAACTACTGCGATATCACAAAATATCTTTGACTTGACAATTGAGTCGACACACCAAGTCCGAGATAAAATTTCGCAGTTATAAAGTTTGATTAGTGGCCTCAAAGCCCACCACAAAATCAACTTTTATAATAAATTACCTCTCTAATTGATATAGATCTTAACCATAAGGTGGACTTCCTATTATTGAGGTAATTTATAAAATCAACATTTGAAAAAACACCATCATTTCAAGCTGATATAATTTCATACATGTGAGCATATAATCCTTCGTCCCTTCCAGATATCTTATTACTTTTCTTTGCAGTCCTTTAATATTTTTCACTTCTGGATAACTCAAATATCTATCGAGTATTTTAAGCGCAAAAGCGATATCTGATTCGACATAGGCTTGAGCATAGACTTTCAACTGCGCATATATAAAGAATATTTCCTTTATCTGATTCTTTTCAAGTCATTTTAAAGCACTCAATTTTGACTAAAATTTTACTTTTATGATTTGTTGAACAAAGTTGTATATAATCTCAAGACTCAGTTAATATATCCTTTCTGAGACAGTCTTAATAATCATTGAGATATATCCCTGAGTATCTCAATACTAATAATATAAGATGTCTCATTCATATCAACCATCTTAAATTCTTAGTGATAATTTCTTGGTTTAGTATAATAAACCAAGTCACTATTGACAATGCAAAATATTATCCATATATATGATCAATATAATAAACTTGCTCCCACTGATCTTCAGATATAAATACCGATTAACAGTATTTTTTTTTCTTCTTAAATATGAAGAAATCAATGATATTAGGAAACTTTATATATCATTGTCTAGAAGCTTGTTTAAGATCATAAATAGATTCCTGAATTTGCATACCAAATTATATATTTCTTTCATTTTCTCTGCGAGTCATTCAGAATAACTTATGGAAAACTAGATCCTTAATCAAAAATTTGTTTTCATATCATTATGATATAACTCAAATTCATAATAAATCACTAATGTCATGACGATTCTTAACGAGCTCATTTAAAAAATTAAATGTCTCATTATAATTGATACATTCTTTATGAGTAAAAATCGATAACCATATAAAAACTAAAAGTCTGACTATTATATCGTTCGACATTGTCCTTTGAGTCATATTTATATAATAGACTCTTTTACAATTATAGGACAATTCAACGAATTCATCAGACACCATTCTGGTTATTGATTTTAACTCTTCTTACATTGTATCATATTACTTTTAAGAATCGTTACCTTTCATGACATTTGAAAACAATAAGGGATCTATTCTGATTCCTATATCAAAATATAATTCTTATAGATATATCACATAATCATAAATGACAGGATTCCTTTCCCATTGAAAAATTTTCAATGCTGTCAAATGTGGTTATTCTATAAGACCATTATCAGCGATATCAATATAATGTGAGAGTTTGGTAATATTATTTTGTTGTTCACCTTTATCAAATTATTTAATAATTTGAGTAACAACAATCTCTCAAATAATAAAGGAGTATCAACATGTATCTCCTCTATATCAAAATTAAATTTTGAGATTTTTACTCCCACTGATTCGCTATTTTATAGGAACCTTATATTACCAGATTTAACCATCCTTGTACTATGATTAGAGCAATAAGACATATACCCTTTTTAAAACTTTTCTGAATAAATAACAAAATATTCAGAAATAGTTATTAACTTTAATTTTCTTTTATGTGAGTTGAAGATCCTACAGGACAATCCGAAATATGTAAATATCTTAAGTTAGGTTCCCTATCATTCCATAACTCAAAAGAAGTCATGTAATTTACTTACTAGAAACCTCATTTAAGATATACATAATTGTCCTTAGAACTTCTTCTCACATGAATTTGGGTATAAAAGAATAATGCATCATGCTCCTAATCATATTTATAAATATACGATTATACCTTTCAGCAATTATGTTTTGCTACGACACATCTGGTAAATCATGAATACCATAAAATCCATCACCCTTATCAGATATGATGATTTTAACTTTTCTATCTAATTATCTCTCGACCTCTTTTATGCACACTTTAAAAGTGTCAATGGCCTGAGACTTTACATGAATTAGATATATAAAATCATATCTCAATAGGTTATCTATATGATGATAAAATATCTCTCTTTAATGAGACAAAAATATAGAATGACTCGTAGATGTAAGCATAATCTCAAGGAGTTTATAAACTTTTATTTTATTTTAATATTTACTTACAAGATCATTGTAAACTCAAGATTCATATTAATTCTGTATACACCATTATACAGAATCCAAATGTTAACTTTTATTGAATCATATTGAGTTCACAACTATCAAAGGAGAAACAATATTCTAATAATTCTAAGTAAAGAATCCAGATTCTCAGAATTATAAGAATATAGCATAAATCCTCAAGATTCATCAAATAAATCATCTTTGGGCATAGGCGATAAATACAAATTACTATCGCTTTCACTTTAAGATGATTCCCTGTAATGATGAATATTTCAATCTCCTTTGATTATTCCTTTTCCTTTTAAATATTAAAATAAATCTCTATTATTGGTAACATACATTGAAGCATCAAATTAATCCACCAATAATTTCTATAATATTTGATTTGAATCACATAACTTTTCATTTCAAATCAAATCTTATAATTCTTCTTCATATAACTTTCATTGTTACACAAGTAACGCTTTATTATGAAGAAATTCTTTTATGAGTTTATATAATAATTATAAACTTAGGTGGCTTATGCTTCATCCTTATTTTATTGTTACCCACTCCTTGAGTAGAACTCAAATATTCTAAGTCTTGAGCTTACAACTTTGTTAATTATATTGAGGAGATAATCTTTAATTCCTCAAATACTTTCATTTTTAGTCAGTTCTTTCATTGATGTGTCAACTCATGACTTATCAGAAAATTTATATTGATTCTTACTATATTCTCATGCGCTACTGTACTAAAGTCTAAGTATCATTAATTTGAGTTTTTCAGACCTTTCCTGATCAGTAACCTTAATTATTTATTCCATAGAACTTTCAATAAATAAGTGCGTGTTCCTTCAAATAATCGATCAATGTCTCACTCATTCAATATAACTTATATATGCTCAAGCCATTTATTTTATAAAATATAGGGACATTTATAAAAATACAATGAAGGAAGTACCACTGTAATAATATAACATCAATGCTTTGAGTTTTATGTTGAACTATTGATATCATCAATATTTTACTTTCAATATTGACATATCTATTGTTCACACATATAATCATTATGGAGGATGATACCATCCTTGTGGAATAGTGTTAATACCTTTGGGTATAAAAACACTAAACGTCAAGAATATCCAAAAGCAAGATCACCCAACCCCATCACATAATTATTCAAAATAGATTCTCCTTTGGGATTATCTAAATCTCCTAATTATGTGTGCCATTGTGAATATTATTTTTCTTTAATGTCATTTAGGACCAATCCCATAATGTATTTTATAGATTATTGGTCTAGGTCACTTTGGTGACTGCAAGACCAATACAAAAATATAAAATACAAAAATATCCTATGAATGATAAGACTTTAATGTAATTTATATTCCATAAGTCTATCATCCCAGGCTACTTTGGCAGCTACTGATCAGATAAAACTTAAGAAAATAAATTACAAATACTTATCAAATTTCTTTAATATCATTTAGGATCAATTCCATAATGTATTTTATAAATTATTGGTCTAGGTCACTTTGGTGGCTGCAAGACCAATACCAAAATATAAAATACAATCTAAAATATCCTATAAATGACAACTTTTATTGTAATTCATATCCCATAAGTTTATCATCCCAGGCCACTTTGGCAGCTACTGGTCAGATAAAACTTAGGAAGATGAATTACAAATAATATTCACTAAATTTCTTTAATTCAATTTATGCTAAACAATTCAATAATACAACAACCATAATGATTATTGAATATTAATGAGCATAAATAAAATTCATATGACAACTATAATCATGATAACACATAAATCATGAAAAACCTTTATGTGAAAATTAACTATCATTTCACAATTTTATAATCAATAATTCATATATATTGATCAGTATAAGAAAAAACCATAATCATGATAACACATAAATCATGAAAACTTTTATGTGAAAGATAACTGTCATTTCACAATTTCAAAGAAATACATATGAATAACTAAATAAATATCCAAGAACAATAATTGGATTTTATTTATAAAATACAATCAATAATTTATATGAGAAAATTATAAAAGAACTATTATGCCAATCAATCTAATTTAATTGGGTAAGCCCATAATTGGGTTAACTATTAGCCCAATTAAACTAGTCGATCAAAATCAAATATTGATCAAAAATTTTAATCCTTTCTAAATTTGATCAAAATTAAATTCAAAATACAATCATGATCAAATTTAATTATTTTCGATCAATTTTAATAATTGATGATATAAATAAAAAATTCTCAATTTCATAAGGATAAAACTGTAAATATATTAACAGGTTAAACTGTAATTTTTTTTTCATGAAGGGCAAAATTGTCAAAATACTAAAAGTATTAATAAAATATAGAAGGGCAAAACTGTAATTTGGCAAAACCCTAACCAAACCCTTCTTCCCTCTGCGCCGCCGCTACCTACACAGCTGCCACTGAACCGGCCGCCTGCGCAAGATGCGTAATGATTGCCGAACGCCAACCACCCAGCGTCTTGTATGCCGCCGAAATATTGGCGGCGGATGGCGGCTGCTGCCCCGCCGTTCGCTGAGGCTGAGGCTGCGGCTGCCCTCGCTGCCCGAAAGCGAGGCTGCAAAGCGGCGCGGCTGCTGCCTCGTTGCCGTTCGAAGCGAGGTGCCGGCGGCTTTACGGCCGCCTGCATGCGCGCGGTTGCTTCGGCCGTGCGGCCAGTGCGCGCGCCGCAGCCGCAAGCTGCCGATTGCGCACTTGTGCGCTGTAGGCTGTTCTCGCTGCGGCTGTGCTGCGCGATTGCCGCTGTCAGGCGGCCTGTTCTCGCGGCTTTGAGCTCGCGCGATTGCCGCTGTCGCGGCTGTTCTCGCTGCGGCGTTTGCTCTTTCGCGGCTGCCGCCGTATGCGACCGCGTCCGCGCACGGGGTTGCCTCCTCGTCGCGCCAATCTGCGGTGCGATCGCCGCGGCCCTTACGGGCCGACGCAGCAAGGTCGACGATCGTCGTTGTTTCCTTAATATCGCCGACAAGCTGCGATAAAACATGACAATAAACCATAATTGATAGGAATACATGATTTGTGTAAGTCGGATCAAACATCGTAAATCAGAAAACAACAGATCTAAAATTTTGATTTCAAGAACCTAGGCTCTGATACCAATTGTAAGCATAAAATAACTTTAATCATGCTTCTATAATTGCGGAAAAACTTTAATGCTAGGATCGAAATCAAAACATGAATAGATCTGTGTTTACGATGCGTACCTTTATGCCATCCGCAAAGAAAGGAGAAAATATCTGAATACCTTTCTAGATCCAACGCCTCCGCCAATCTGCAAAGAGAACTAGACTCCTTCTCCTCTCTTCCTATCCTTTCACGGGACCCTTTGCAATTGATGGCTCAGGGAGATTGAGAGGGAAAACTGTAATCTCTCCCAATCGGTGTCTGTGAAATATTTCTTTTACGCAACTCTTAGACGCATCTGTGTTGCTAATCTTTACGCAACTCTTAGATGCTTCTGCGTTGCTTCTCACACATGACACGACATCCGACACCCTAAGTCCCCTGAGGTCCTGTCTATTTATAGGCGAGAGTAGAGGGTCTAGGATAAGATATTAGAAGATTTCCTCCCATCAAGGGCCTCTTCTAAAGAATCCCACTTTGATTGGACTTCCTTTCTATTAGCCAATAACCATAATCAGAATCCAATCATATCTTTAATATATCTTATCTAATTAAATATGGCCACATTATCTAACAGTTCCGCTATAACCTGTTGGCCTTCGTCGGTGGAGGAGACGACCGGTGGTCTTTGCTGCAGCCACCCAAGACTAGTTTTGGGGGTGTGCGCCGTGAGCGAGCATCGCATTTGCACGTGCCCACATCCACTGCGTCGGTGTGCACCATGGACGAACGTAACATTCACACGTGCACACACGACGCAACGAGTGTGACATTCCCATGCGCCCTCGTGTTGTAAAAAGTGTCTCATGCACGAGCGTGGCATTCACATGTGCCCATCCACATGCCCACATGCCACACGAACGTGCGTCATACGCGAGGGTGTGCCGTAGGACCCTCGTTGCTAAGTTTGCACATTGTGTCATATGGCCCTTTATTTTTGGTTGGGAATGACTATAAATAAATCACTTCCGAGCCAATATAGTTAGAAAGAAAACATAGTCTAAAACTTTGCAAAAAACCTGAGGAAAAAAATAATAGAGAATGCGAGAAAGAAAGAAAAGAGAGAAGTTTCATCATTTTCACTCATATTCTTTGTTGTTTTGTTTTTCTTTCATTGCTTATGTCGAATATTTTCATATTCTTCACAATCATGTTTATAGGAGAATTATCCCAGTTATATTTTGGGTGACTCCTCGAAGGATGATTCTTTACAAGGTCGAGGAATACGTTTAGACCAGTGCTTGCATTTCGAGTTTTCGGATAAGGCGAGAGGGAGAACATATGGGAAATCCTAATGAGAATAAGAAGTAAAGAAAAGATTATTTATGTTTTATTTATTGTTTGGATAATCATCTTATCCAATTCTGCTTCTATCGAAAGAAAAAAAAAAGTTTTCACAAAGAATGACCCTTTTAAGCATAAATCTTTGTGCACAAATATTTATGCTAATAAAAAATAATTTTCACCTAGAGAAAGTATAATAACCCAAAATAAGACATATCCTAACGTGTCAGGAATTAGACATATCAACCTAAAATTTATTTGAAAAACACTTATATCGTAAAATGTGATGTATGTATAAAATATTCGACGAAACCTAATTAATGGATTTCCTTTTGTACCATTCGGATATAGAATAGATTTAAAATAAACTAAATAATAATTATATATATATGTATATATATATATTTATATATGGAAAGACTTTGTATTAAAGGACTTTTCAAACTTAATGTAATCAAACCTTCAATCAACAAAAATGAATCATCATCCTGTAATATTTGACATGATAGATTTGGTTATGTCAACTTCAGATCAATTTAAAGAATGTCTCATATGGATTTGATTTTAAAATTTAACTCTAAATGTGAATTTGAATGTAAATGTTATGCTCAAAAGAATTCGTAGAGGATCACGACTATGGATTTGGATAATATTTAAAATCTCTCATGAATAAATAAGATACTTATATATAGTCATTAATGCATAACCCGCAAAGACATATCCTATACTGTGTGTAAGTTAGTTGAAATCTGAGTCAAAGGAATTTAGTTTAAGACCTGTTGTATTCTATTTCTTTTAGATGGATGCTTACTTCACTAAATAACGTTAAGTCTTTGAAAATACATCTCACGCAGAGTAACGTACTAGTAAAATTTAATTTATAATTATTTTATTTTATTTATTTAATTATTTATATTATATATTTATTTGATAATAATTTGAGTTTTTGTGAGGGATTGATGGAATTTAAAGGAAAAAGGGCCCAAATTCCCCTTTGAGGGACTAAAAGTCCCACATTAAACTTTTTTACTCTCCCATTAAAATTCATGATAAAAAAATTAAGAAGTAAAGTTTCCTTTACCTCATTCACATGCATTTAACTTTAATGAGTTAGGTTTGAAAATATCATGTATTTTAATTTATTATACAATAGTTGAATAATTATGAAATTACCCATTTGCCCACATTCTCGCTTGGTCATACTTGATGCTGTAACGCCATGCACGAGCATAACGGTCGCATGTGCCCACACATGCCGTGTAGGTGAGCGTCGTGTGCGACCATACTGTTGCGACACTCCCTGCTACGTTTGCATGTTGCCACATGGCACTTTTGATTATTAGTTGAGTTTGGCTATAAAAAAAATCACTTCCCAACCTTATTCTATGTGATTATGTGTAATATTTTTATATAAGTGATGTTCGAATCAACCAGATACAGTTTGGATGAGATGGCTTACGGTTTGACTCGAATGCCCTTCAAGAGCTAAAAAAAATATATATTTATGTGCATATAAATTGAGATCGAATGGATTTTCGATATTTGCTCAAGTCATTGCTATTGATGATAGATGAATTTTTTAAGTCAATATGTATAATGATAGAGTAAATTTAGTAAAAAAAATATCTTGATTATCGTGCCTAAGATACATTTTTATAATGAGTCGATAAGGTGAAATATTATATTGAATGTTCCTAAATAAGATATTTCTTAATTTTCTTTTAGACATTCATCCAAGTGACTCCATTATTAGCCCAATTTTACTATTCTCTGTAAAATTGGATCTGTATTATGTTGGATCTCGAATTTTAATAATAAAATTAATTGATTATATTTAATTATTTAATTATATTTTGAGTGACATAAGTCTATTCGATCAGGATTTGACAATTGATATAGGATGAATCAGCGTTGCACCAAAGGAAATAATGCTAGGAGATTAGACGTTGAACCGAAGGTCCAGTCGACAATCGACAGAAGGTTTCGGACATCGGGCATTGGGTCAAGAAGAATGGTGTTGCGTCAAGGATATCAGGGTTGCCGAGGTCAATCGCCGATTGGGCAACAAGTCGCAAGAGAGGACGATACATCAAAGAACTAGACGAAGCACAAACCAATAGCTTACCGGGCAATAGGAGGTTGATTCGTGTAACTGACTAGAACGAAGTATTGTTAAGGTTTATATGTGCAGGATTAACTATGATAATGATGAAGATGTAAAGCAAAACAAAGTGCCAGATTCAAGTACGATGGAATCATTGGGAGTTTGACGGAAGTCTGAAGATTTGTCGGAGTGCTGCCGAAACTGGCTGAGAATGAGTAGGGAGCTTGCCGAAAGGTTTTCGGAAGTTCGCTAGAAGGTTCGTCGGAAGTTCACGGAGCTCATCGAGAAAGTTCACGGAGCCCAAACAGGGTTGTTGAACCTTGTCTAACGGTGGCACTGCCAGATTGTCACGATGGTACCGGCTGGATTCAATCTCCCAGGTGATTTGGGCGGTGGTATCGCCCTGGGGTAGAGTGCTTGATCGTGTCAGTGTGTTAGGCGATGGTACTATCAAACTGAGTGGTGGTACCACCAGCGGACAGGCAATGGTACCGTCAGTACCCGATAAACCTGGGATTTGAAGGTTTTTGGCTCTAAATTTGAATCCAATTGGAGCCTATAAAAACCCCTCTCATCCCTAGGTTGCAGAAGCAAGCACATACACTTTGAAACTAGAGAAACTCTGTTTAAATCTCTAGAAATCTCCTTCTCTAGTCCCTACTTATTTTCAAGTTAAAAGACAAGAGAGAGTACTTCTAAGGGTTACCTCCTAAGCCCGTCAAAAGAAAAGAGAATTGTAAGAGATTCATCTTCGCCCGTTGGAAGGAAGACAACTAGTGGAAAAGATGGTGGCCTCAAGAGAAGAGGAATCGGGAGTGGACGTAGGTCGTATGACTGAACCACTATAAAATCGGGGTTGCATTTACTTATTGTCATTTACATAGCTGCAAGCCTTTACTTTACTTGCTTCACTTCCTCTTCTCATTCTTTTGAACGACTTCAAGCTTTACATTTTCAATACATGCAATTGAGATCGGTTTTCATCGAAATGTATTTTTATCGCACAAAGTTTTCGAAAGCATTTTTAATCATCAAATTTATCATTAATAACTGCTGCACTAATTCACCCCCTCTCCCCCTCTTAGTGCCACTCTAGATCCCAACAATTGGTATCAGAGCCTCGTTATTTCTCTTTCGGATTCACACATGTGAGAAATGGCTCTTCACGGCTTTTAAGAGGGTTTTTCAATTATTCGTCCTCCGTTGTTTAACGGTTCGAACTACATATATTGGAAAACTCAAATGAGAATTTTTTTAAGATTTAAATTTATGGAATATTATTGAAAATGACTTTCAACTTCCCTCTAAACCAATGAACGAATGGTCGGATTTAGAGAGAAATTTTTTTTCTTTAAATGCAAAAACTATGAATGCCTTGTATTGTTCTTTAGATAAAACTGAGTTTAATCGGATTTTTATGTGTGAAACGACTTTCGATATTTGGGACACATTTGAAGTCACACACGAAGGAATGAGTAGAGTCAAAGATTCAAAAGTTAATATTTTGATGTATGATTTTGAGCTTTTTCGAATGAAACCAAGCGAGACCATCGTCGACATGTACACCCGTTTCATGGATGTCGTCAATAGTATGAAAAGTCTTGATAAATCTTTTTTAAGTTTTGATCTCATTAACAAGATTTTAAGATCCCTTTAATAGAGTTGGGATCCAAAAATAACGGCTATTCAAGAGTCTAAAGACTTGAATGTTTATTCACTTAAAGAATTAATCGGGTCTTTAATGACCTATAAAATGACTTTTGAACTGGATTAACATGTGAACCACCTTCCAAAGAACATGAAGGATTTGACACTTCGAACAAGGGAATGTCACTTGAGTGATGACTCGAGTGATGAGGACAATATTGAAAACTTTGAACTTTGGACATTAAAATTTAAAAAAATTATTAAACAAGAATTAAAGAACACCAACTCTTGCTATGAACGCAAGAAACCGAAACGCTTTAAAGGCGAGAACACAAAAGTGAAGAAGAAGAAAGCGTGCAAAGAAGAACAATATAAGTGTTCTTTATGTTCCGATCGATACTCTTTTAACTTTTTTTTTTCAAATAGTAAATTTAATTAAAAATCTAAAATATCCCTCAGTAATTATTCCCATCAAATTGTCTAACTTTTTTTAACCAATTTTAAACTATTATAGTATTTTTATTTTCTTATTTATAATATTTTTATTGAGATATTAAGAACAATATAAGTGATATCATATTGTATATTTTTGGTTGTCATCACTCATAAGTTAATATGATACTATATCTTTATATTTATAGTTAGTTTGATTGAGATTAAGAGTCCATTTGTACCATTTATAGTATTTTTGAGTGGGTGATATAGTGTTTTTATTATGATGGTCAAAATACTACAACAAGTCAAATTTTTTATTTTTATTTGGGTGATGTTGTTCCTAAATCATTATAAATACTTATTTAAATCATAATATACCAAATTATTTTTAATGTGTTTTTATTATATCTGACTCATTTATAGTGTTTTCTAATAAACTTTATAATATTTCTACTGTGATAGTCGAAAAAAATATAACAACCTAGGTTCAAAACTCTATAATAAATATAGTTTATTAGACTGATGTAATATTCAATTATCAATACGATATGCATTGAAGTATACAAAACATATCAATTTATAAGACTGGTGAGATATACTGAAGCACCACACATATCAATCCCTTATTAAATAAGTACATATCACCAATATCGAGTAATGCACCTGGGTATGATAAATCATGATTTTTTAATAAATAATTTTGATATTTTTAAATTAGAAATATAATTTAAAAATAAAGCAAAAGAAGAATACTAATTGAAAAAAATTTAAAATATGAGTATTTCCTATAAAAAAAACCTAAATTTAAATATCTAAATCTGGTGGAACCCCACATACCCTAAATCTTCGCCGGATGGCAGCGATTTGCTTCAGCAAACATTGGGCTGGAATCTGTCTTCCACACAAACTGCATCCGAATCCCAATCGGAGAGACGTACATAAATATATACGTTATCCGGACGCGAGTTCATCTCATGCAAACCCTTCCTCCTCCTCCTCTTCCGTTTGTTTTCTGTGTCGCGCTTTCATCAGATAGCAATCATGGCGGACTGGGCGAACCTTCCTGCGGACTTGATCAGGTGTATCCATGGATGTCTAGAAGATCTAATGGATCAGATCAACTTTCCGTGTGCCTGCGTTTCGTGGAAGCATGCCGTGGAGGGAACCCTCACCATCGCATGCGACCTCTTCCCCGTGGCTGATTCTCCCCACCGGTGTTCGTGGCGGTATCAATACTTCACTCCCATTGGTCGACCTCGTCAGCTACGCCGAGAGAAGAAGGCGTACGAGTATCCGTCTCCCGTGGGAGTCCACGGACGGCGGATTGGTGCTGATGGGATCCGCCGCCGGATGGGTGGTTGCGGCCGACAAGGCGGCCGAGTTGCATCTGCTAAATCCCATCACCGGAGCGCATGCCCGCCTCCCACCCATCACTACCCTCCCGGCCATCGCAGCCGTACTACAGACCGATGGACGTGTCACCGGCTATCTCTTTCGTCTCTTACCGAATCTGTTACACGAGACCAACTGCGATTCCGCGCGATTCATGCTCTACGGCAAGATAACCGTGTGCTCCTCCTCTTCAGACTCATGGACGACGATGATCGTGTCCTACCAGGGCCGGTTGGCCTTCGCCAGTGCAGGGGACGAGCGGTGGTCTTTGCTGCAGACACAAAACGAGAGTCGGGCGTGCGACGTGACGTTCCACAGGGGCCGATTCTACTCGCTGCACAACGACGGGTCGGTCTGCGCTTGGAATCTCACAGACGGCGCATCGCCTCAGGCCCGCTTCAATGTCCAACACCCGCGGGTGAGAGACATATCCATAGTGGACGACTACCTGGTGGGATCAGGAGACGACCTGCTGCGGGTATCGAGTTGGAGGGATCCGTTTGAGCGAGCCGAACGCGGAACGCGGAGGTTCCGAGTGCTCAGGCTGGATGACAGCGGATGGGTCGCCCTGCAAAGCTTGGGTGAACGAGCACTGTTTGTGGGGTCGAACCGCGGCATCTCGCTCTCTACGGTGGCGTTCCCCGAGTTCAAAGCAGACTGCATCTACTTGGCCAAGTCGGGTGTCGTGGCTATATCCCACCTAATGCATGGACTCATCGTGCCTTCTCATGCGAGCATACCGAATCTTAATGATGGTTTCATCGTGCCCGATTACATGTTTAGCTGGCCGCCTCCTATCTGGTTCACACCACGTGCTTGCTGAGATAAAAACCCATAGCTATATATATATATATATATATATATATATATATATATATATATATATATATATATATATATATATATATATATATATATATAGAGTATTTTACTGCAATAAATAGGTCTATATAAGTTATTGAGTATAAGTTTTGTTTATGTTTGTGGAATTTGTTCCAGTAATGAATTAATACTTTTTAATTATAGATATTTGGCAAATCGTTTTTAGCCATTCTGCGTTCTATTATTATCGTTGCTTGTGTTGTGTTGAATTGGCCAATTAATTAGGAAGGGTGAATGGAGATTACAGCTCGGTCTTGGAACAAGCTAATTGTTCAGTGTCCATCAGTGATCGGCATCATGGTAACATCGGAATAAATTGTTGTAAATCCAATTATTTCTGTGGGAGGCCACCTACAGAGTTTGTCATTTATTCTATAGATATATTCCTCTTTCCTATTGGAAATCTAACCCTGATCGATCTCGGATGGCAGCGATTTAGGTAGCAAACAGTGGCCGGATTTCGATATCCAATCAAAACAGTGCTCTAATCGGCCAGGGAATCACCATTACATGCAGACACACTATATTTGCGTGCTCATCTCCTGCAAACCTTTCCCTCTTCGTTTTCTCCTCCTTGCTTTCATCAAACAGTAATCATGGGCGGACTGGGCAGCACTGCCGGCGGATTTGATCCGGATGATCTATGGACAGTTCTTAGATGTAGTGGAACCGATCTACTTCAAGGCCAGCTGCGTTGCTTCTCGGCGTCCGGTGCAGGACGGGCAGCCCTCAACACGATATCCTCCCTCTTCCCCAGCATCACGGTCGCAGGCCGCAAGACCGACGGAGCCACCGGCTACCGCTTTCAGTTCAGTCCCGAAATAGCGGTTCCGGTCGGCTGCAGCACCACGCAACATCTGCTCTACAGCAGGGTTGCTCCGTGGTCCTCTTCTTCCGACTCTTGGACCATAATTGTTATGGAAAACAACTTTTTACCGTGACCGGGGAACAAGCGGTTGTAGTCCTGAGGTTCCGAGGTCGTCGCGGTTGGATTCGGGCCAGTCGAGACCGCAAGCTTTTCCCAGCGTCCTTGGTCGAGGGGATCCGTGTGTCGCCTCTATCCAGGGCCTGCACGAAGACGGGTCGGATGGAGCTCCGCCCGACCCCTCCGACGCCCAAGTCAGTTCTTCCCGGGGAAGATAAGTAGAGAATTAGAGAATAATCCAAATCTAGTGTTGCCAAAAAAAAACCCCCCCCTTTGTTCACCTTCCTCCCTGGCTTATATAGAGATCGGGCGAATGAGGGGTCACCGGTAGCGTCTGAGGATGGGATACGGACGACCTTGCGGCCGAGGTGTGATTGACCGGCGTGGACCGAGGGTTGGCTCGAGGAAGGTGCCGTCGAGGCTCGAACTTTGCGGCAATGCAAGGAGGGATGGCTGCGGCGTCATCGAGGTGGAATCCCGGAGGCTAGCATCACATCGCATTTAATACCCACGGTACGCTACGCTGGCGTCGGGCTCGACCACGGCAGCCACTGGGCGGGAAGCGAAGGGGCTATGACGTCGTAGAGGCAGGGTCCACAAGAGCCGACGTCACATCACATTCAATACCCATAACATTGCCCCCCTCGAAAAAAGCCCCTTCTGCGTGATATATAAGTGGTCGAGCAGCCGCTCAAGACCGAGAAGACCGAGAAGACCGAGCAGCCGCTCAAGACCGAGAAGACCGAGAAGACCGAGCAGCCGCCCGGGATAGAGCTGGTCGAGCAGCCGCTCAAGACCCAGAGAGCCGAACCGCCGTTCGGGATATATAAGTGGTCGAGCAGCCGCTCAAGACCGAGAGAGCCGAACCGCCGTTCGGGATATATAAGTGGTCGAGCACCGCTCAAGACCGCCAGAGAGCCGAACCGCCGTTCGGGATATATAAGTGGTCGAGCGGCGCCAGATCGAGAGAGCCGAACCGCCGTTCGGGATATATAAGTGGTCGAGCAGCCGCTCAAGGCCGAGAAGACCAGCAAACCGCCGGGATAGAGTGGTCGAGCACCGCTCAAGACCGAGAGAGCCGAACCGCCGTTCGGGATATATAAGTGGTCGAGCAGCCGCTCAAGACCGAGAGAGCCGAACCGCCGTTCGGGATATATAAGTGGTCGAGCAGCCGCTCAAGACCCAGAAGATCGTTACATGTGTCACGGTGCTTGGGCCGCCGAGGAGGTCGCTAGGTGTTAAGTGGTGTTTGGGTCATTTCCAAGACTACCCGCCCATGCGTGGCCACGGGAATCGAGGGGACGGTGTACGCCACCCCAGTTACCCGTATGGGTGGCTTGCAAGTCATTTCGCCATTAATGTGATGTCATCGATTGGACTGCCCGATGCGAAAGGGGTGGGTGGTGCAGCGCGGCAATATGCGATCATTCATTAGGGAGAAAAGGCGGAACTCGTCCCTCTTTAAATGGGGCAAGTCTTGGTTCCCTATAGCTTTTCCCCTTTGGGATTCCCTGCCTCGAGCCCTGTCGTCTCCTCCTTCCGATCCTTCATCCTTTGCTCTGCTTCAGTCGGCTTTCCTCCCCGTAGGTCAGTAAAAATGACTTCTTCTTCCGCTGCTTCCCCCTCTACCTCTTCCCCTTCCATGCCACCCACTTCTACTCGTGTTTCGAATCCTTCACCTCCCTGCCTTTCGAATCGTTCGTCCGATGAGGAGGCGTCGCGTGCACTGGAGGCCCTAATGTGGCCGCACGACGAAGACTCTACCCTCATTGATTCTTCTCTAGGCATCCTCCGGAGGCGCTTTAGTATTCCGGAGGAATTCATCCTGTAGGCCGGGAGGCGGGCAGCGGGCTTACGATCCGTTCCCAGGGCCGCCATTACTCGCGATGCTCTCGAGGCTGGTCTTCGCTTTCCTCTACATCTGTCATTGTCTCTTGCCTTTCCCTGTGACGAATCTCGCCGTCGCAAGTGATGCCTAATTCCTGGCGTTATCTCATAGCGTTTCTGGGGGAGTGCCACTATGCTGGTATCATCCCGACCCGAAACCTTTTTCTCTCGTGTTTCCGCCTCCTAAAGGGGTCGGGGGGATACTTCTTAGTCGCCCGGACAGGATTCCGAGTCAGCGGGGCTCCCACAAACAATAAAGGGTGGAAGACACGCTTCTTTTACATCCGTACTGAAGCGGATTGGGGTTTTGGGGTCCGGTGGTCTGCAAGGGCCATCGATAATGCGGTCCCGACATTGAATGCCGAAGAATCCCGATCTCGGGAGAGGCTGAGGGATATTCTCCCCAGCTCTCAAGCCATCCGCCATATGTCGGAGGAATGGCTGGTCGAAGCGGGGCTCAGCCCGAGTTCTCGCGGTAGGTCCGCTTATTTTGTTGCGTGCGTTCCCGACACACTCTTCTAATTCCCGCACGTTTTCTTACTTCTCACAGGGATGGTGAACTTGCGGGCGCTCCAAGTTGGGGGGAAATCGGCAGGCTCATCTCCACGCCCGTCTCCTACACCCAAGCGAGCGGCGAGAGATTCCCCGACAACGGTCCCGGGGAGTAATCCAAAGAAGAAAACCAGGGTTAGCAGCACAAAGGGCTCCGAGGGACCGGCCTCTTGTCCCGTGGACTTGGACCGGGAGGAAACCGACCGCCCGGAGCAGCCCGATCTGGAAGGGGGTTGTCGGCCCACCAAGCGGTGTCGGGAAGGCCCCGTCGCCGGCCGTGAGGGATCTATGTCGGATTCCAGGCGGGGAGGAGCCCTTCCGACTCGGGTGATGGGGAGATCCCGCCAGGAGGCGAGCGACCCTTTGGTTGCTCGGTGGGGAGGCGACGATGGGGACAAGATATGGGCGGCGGGAATCGTCGGTCTCCTACCTCGGGAGCGCTTCATCCGACATAGCTCGGGATTTGTATACACTCCCTCGGAGGCTCGCCGCGGGTCGGCTAAGTTTGTGACGTGGGTACGTATTTCCTCTCTAGTGTTTATATATATTCATCGTCGTTATCTTACCCATTCGTTCCATGCAGAACCTTCATTGTGTTACCGCCTTAATCGACCGGACGCGCGACGCCGGTCGGATCATCGGCGGTCTCGGCGAACGCAATCTCGAATTGCGTCGCCAGTTGGAGGAAGCGCGGACGGGCGCTGGCCCCGAGGCGATTCTTCGCTGCAGAAAGCAAGCGTCGATTTGGATGAGAGGTGGCCCGCCTTAACACCGAACTTGAAGCTGCAAAGGCGTCCTCCGACAACCTGCAAAAGCGCCGCGGAGGGAGAAAGCGGACAACCGCCTCCGCAAAGCGGAGGTTTCGGATTTGTCCGCAAAGCGAAGCCGAAGGTGAAGCCAAGGCTTCCTCGGGGCTTTAGCGAAGAGCAAAGTGCCTTCGGCCAGGAGAGGAACGTGCGGCTATAGAACAATACAAGAAATCCGAAGGGTTCCTCCTTGGCTTGGATCGGACGGGCCGAGTATCATACGAATATGGATACAAGGTGGCCCTGGCTCGCTTTCGAGCATGCCCCCCGGGTTCCTCGATCGAGAGAACCCTTTACCTCTCGTCCGAGGACTCGGAGGTGAATATGCCCGAGGAGATTCCCTTCGATGATAGTTTAGAGGGGCGGTCTTCTAAGGGCTACCTTTTGTATCTATATCATTTTGACTAGGTGCATTTTCCTCTTTCGAGGATGTATTTTGTATTCAAACTTCAGCTAATCGAATATACTTTTTCCGATTGGTCTTAACTTCGTATTGCAAGGATTTTTAGACAAAGTATTTTCTAAGATTCTGGATGTTCGTGTCCTCGGCACAGTTGTCCGACATGGTTGTGAGTCGGAGTGTTCCGTGGGACGATCTTAACAACTCGATAAGGTCCTTCCCACTTAGGCGAGAGCTTACCTCTCGAAAGCGGACCGGGTCGCTTACCTCGGCTTTACGTAATACTAAGTCCCCCAACCCGAGGGACCGAGGATGGACTCTTTTGTTATAATTCCGGGCGACACTTCGATTATAAGATAGGGCCTTTAGATGAGCCTCGGCCCTACGTTCTTCTAATAAATCTAGGCCGGCCCGAACTCCTTCTTCTGATGTTGTTGCTTCAAAGGCTTCCACCCGGGGAGTTGGGACGATCATCTCGGCTGGGAGGACCGCCTCCGTGCAAAGGTCAGTGTAGGAGATTACGCGAGGCCGTTTTGGGGTAGTGCGTAGGGACCATAGGATGCTCGGTAGCTCGTCGACCCAGCTCGATCGGGCCTTTGAAGTTCTTTTCTTCAACCCGTCGAGAATCGACCTGTTGGTCACCTCGGCGAGACCGTTAGTCTGAGGGTGAGCGACAGAACTGAACCTTAGTTGTATCTGATGAGCCACACAGAATTCTCTGAAGCGGGTACTGGCAAACTGGGGGCCGTTGTCGGTGACAATTACCCTAGGTAGGCCGAACCGGGTTATGATATTCCTCCACACGAACCGCTCCACCTGTCGTGTCGTGGTGGTTGCCCGGTGGCTCGGCCTCCACCCACTTGGTGAAGTAGTCGACTCCCACGAGAATGTATCTTCGCTGCGCCGGGAGCCGGGGAATGGTCGAGAAGGTCCATGCCCCATTGGGCGAAGGGCCGAGGCACAATCAAGGATGTGGCGGGACGCGGGAAGTCTTTGGGGGTTCGAAAGCGTACGCTTGGCACGCGTCGCATCGCCGCACATAGGCCTTGGCGTCTCGGTATAGCGTGGGCGATGAGTAGCCTTGCCGCGAGCACTTTGAAGGCTAGGGCCCGACCGCCCATGTGCTCCCCGAGATCCGTCATGTACTTGCCGGCGAGGATTACCTCGGCCTCCTCGGGATCAAGCATCGTAAGAGGGGCGAAAATGACCTTCAGAGAGTTGATTCCCGATCTCGATACCAGGCCTGGGTTCGGTGGAGGCGCCCGTCTTTGTGATGTCGTCGGTAGGAAGGACGCCCTCGCGTTTGTATTTCAGCATCTCCTGCGTCCACGTGACCGGAGAAACCACCGTTCCGGACTCGTCCATCTCGGTAGTCGCTATAGTTTGGTGGGGGAGCTCCTCGACCTCGGGATGTTTTCCCAAGTCTGACCCCGCGGCTAGTTTTGCGAGTGCATCCGCTTGGCCGTTCTGACACCTGGGGATTCTGGATAAGGTAAAACGGGAGAAATTAGCGGTTTGGACCCTTACTCTGTCAAGTATCTTGACATTGTCGATCCCGAGCTCGATATTCTCCACCGAGTTGCTCGGCCACGAGTTGTGAGTCGGTAAGAGGTGGATAGCTCCCAATTGCATTTCGCCGCCGGTGGAGGCCGACTAAGCGCCGTATTCCGCCACATTGTTAGTGGCCTCAAAGTTGAAACGGAGGAGCGTTCGAAGGTGTGTCCGTCGGGAGCCTCAATATAAGTCCGACTCGGCACCCTTCGAGCCGGATGATCCGTCGACTTCGGAGGACCCAATCCTTTTGTTCATTCGGATTTTGCATTTCTAGTTGGGCTAGCTCCGATATGAAGTCGGCCAAGCGCTTTGTGCTTTGATGGCCGTCCTCGGTTTATAACGTGATCGATTCGGACAGCTCTACCGACCATTTGAGAGACGCCGGCGCGTCAAAGCCTAGATAAAACTTGGCGAAGTGGTTGGTCGGTCATTACCTCAATTGCGTGGGCCTGGAAGTAAGGACGCAGCTTCCTAGCCGCGAGAAGCAAAGTGCGCCAACTTCTCAATAGGGGATAGCGCTCCTCCGCTCCCCGTAGGACGTGACTGACGTAGTAGACCGGGAGTTGCCCCTCGGGGGTTTCTTTGATCAATACCGAGCTCACCGCATGCTGCGAAGCCGCTAGGTAGAGATAGAGTACCTCCGGGGCGGAGACCGAGGTGAGGCGAGGTAGGGTAGCAGAGATCTTTGCTTCAAGCTGCGTGAAGGCTTCCTCGCACTCCTCGGTCCACCGGAAGTTCTTCGGGTCCTTCAAGGCTCGGAAGAAGGGAAGGCTTTTGTCTCCCGATCGGGATAAAAACCGGGCTAAGGCTGCAATCCTTCCGTTAAGGCACTGGAGCTCTCGACCGCCAGATTCGGGGGCCTGCATGTCGATAATTGCATGGATCTTTTCTCGGATTTGCATCGATTCCTCTTTCGTGTATAATGAATCAGGAATCGGCCCGACGATCACGCCAAGACGCATTTGGTTGGGTTGAGGCGCATTCCATATTTTCTCGAGTAGCAAAAGTCTCCCTCGGTCGGCGAGATGGGTGACCCGTCCGACTTTTCACGATCATGTCGTCGACATATACTTCCATGTTCGCCCTATCGATGGCGAACATCTTGCTTCTGATCCTTTGATAAGTGGCCCGGCATTCTTCAACCCAAACGGCATAACCTTATAAAAATAAGCTCACGATTAGTGAAGAAGGTGTGTGCTCCTGGTCTTGGGGCCATTCGGATTTGGTTGTAGCCGGAGAAGGCGTCCATGAGCGAAGCAGGCGTGCCTGCGGTTGAGTCGACTCACCGGGTCGATCCTTGGCAAGGATAGCGATCCTTTGGACGAGCACGGTTAAGATCGGTATAGTCAACACACATCCTCCGGCTTCCATTAGGCTTTTTACCAGGACTACATTTGATAGCCACTTTGTGGGTATTTGACTTCCTCGACGAAGTCGGCAGCTAGAGTCGCTCTAGTTCTTCCCATACGGCTTCTTTGGCGTTCAGGATTGAGGTCGGGGTTTTGCTTCACCGACGACGGCGGTGGGAGATGCTTAAGTGGTCTTTGAGATACCTTGGGATCGACCCGGGCATATCGGTGGGGTCGAGGCGAAGATGTCGGCATTTTCTGTAGGAGGTCGATGGCGTGCACTGCTCTTGTTCATCAAGCTCGCCCCGACCCGATTGTCCGATCGGGTTGACTTTTAAGCGAGGGGACTTCAACGATTTGGTCTAGTCGGCTCCGACGCTGTCTAGGATGCTTGGATTCGTGAGGATCGTCGGGGCCCCTCCGGTTTCCTTTTCTTGCTCAGTGAGGTCACCGTCAGGTAACATTGTCTGGACTCGAGGATCTCCCCTAACCTCCCCGACCCCAACACGGGTCGGGAACTTCAGGGTTCGATGGTAAGGGGAGATGACTGCTCTTATCTTGTTGAGGGTAGGTCGGCCTAGGATGGCATTGTACGCCGAGGGGAGGTCGACCACCAGGAAAGTCGTCATCACCGTCTTCGTCCTTGGCGAGTCCCCAATCGTTACGGGTAAGGTGGTTGCCCCTGCGGCGAGATTAGTCGCCCGTGAACCCGGTGAGCGCCGTTTGTAAGGGCCTCATGGCATCGTCGAGGTAATCCCAGCTTTAGGAAGGCGCCGAAGTAGAGTATGTCGGCCGAGTGCTGTATCGATCATGATTCTTCTTACGTGCGTTGGCTATCCTAGCGAGATTACCAACGCGTCGTCATGCTCGGTTGTCCGAGTCCTCCGTCGGGAATGTTATTTGCGGTTCGAGGGCAGGTTTGCGGCTCCTCGTTCGAAAGCAGATCGGCGTAGGCTTTCCGTGCCGACGCTGGCTGCTTTCCTCCGAGGCCGGCCCCGGTGATTACGTCAATGTGACGCTTTCGGCAGGGCCTTCGGGGACGTAGGGATGACTCCTTTTCGTTGGAGGTAGCGGCCTAAATGGCCCCTACGTATCGACTCCTCGATCTGCCGCTTTAACTCGTAACATTCCTCGGTATCGTGGACCGCTACAGCCGATGGAAGTGGCGTGCTTGGTGCTTGATCGGCCAACATTCGTGGGTGGTCATAGGCGAGAGGCCTAAGCATCCCCTTCTCTTTGATCGGAGGAAGACTGCGTCGGGATGCATTTAAGGAAGGCGGGAGCCAGAGCATGGGGATGTCGGGGTGATCTACCTGCGTCTCGGTTGTGGGGGCAACTGCTATGGGCGCTGCTCCGTCGGGAGGATTCTCGGACGCATCTTTTGTCGTTCTTCCTTTCTTCCACGCCATCCAGGCACACTACGAGACATATTGATTTGCTTGTGGCTGGAGCATTTCCGCTATTGTGATGGGAGGTCGTTCCACTAGGGACCAGCGAGAATCTCGAGGGTCGTAGCCCCATCATGAATGCCTGCATTAGCGGTGTAGGGTGAGCATCGATAACTCCCGCATCTCCGTAGTGAACCGACGCATCACGAAATGGGATAGTGGTTCGTCCTCCTTTGATTCAACCCTAGGAGGAGGCGATGGGACGGCTTGGGGCGTGTGAATGCAGAAATTGTAGCTCGAAGTCTCTGGCGAAAGCTGTTCGAAAGAGGCGATCGTCCCGCTCTTAATCTTGTACTAGGTGCAGGCGGGACCTTTTAACGTGGTGGGAACGCCCGGCACATCGGGCGTCCGAGGTTCCATATAGAGACATCCTGGGCTCAAAGGCGGCCACGTGATCCGCCGGGTCACTAGCTCCATCGTAGAGATCGAAGGAAGGAGGCGGAAGTTTGGGGGCTTTGGGTAGTCCCGGATATCACCTACAAAGCGGGACTCCCAACAAACCTGTTCTTCTGTTCCTCTTTTGACTTTTGGAGGTCTCTGTACTTCATCAAGGCGTTGACAGACGGAGCGGGGCTGGGCTCGGAGGAAGCTTGTCCGTCGATTCGAGGATACCGCCTGGGTCGGGTGAATGCGAGTTTCGACGAGCCGGACTCCTTCGGAGATCGGAAATGACGCCGGTGAAGATGGACAGCGTAGGGAGCGCCGCGGACCTGGAGGGATGGTTCGGGCCCTTGGTTCTCCGGGATCCCCGTCACTCGGGGAAAGAGGGGAACGACGGCCTGTACCGTCTCTGATAGCGTTCGGACCTGTCGGGCGAGGTCTTGGAAGGCTTCTGTGGTGACGGGAGGAGGGGCGGCGGGGACATTCTCGGGCGGGGGGAATCCTGGATCATTAAATAGACGCCAATATCTCTCTGTCGTTAACGTGGGGTCCTCCGTCCTGATTCGGGTGGGGAAGGAGGCCTCCGCTGCAGCCTGCCCAGATGGATTTCCTCGGCCGGTGATCATTGGGGTCGACCAAGGATCTCTCGACATGGCCCTCCTTCTAGCGCCAATCTGTTATGGAAAACAACTTTTTACCGTGACCGGGGAACAAGCGGTTGTAGTCCCGAGGTTCCGAGGTCGTCGCGGTTGGATTCGGGCCAGTCGAGACCGCAAGCTTTTCCCAGCGTCCTTGGTCGAGGGGATCCGTGTGTCGCCTCTATCCAGGGCTGCACGAAGCGGGTCGGATGGAGCTCCGCCCGACCCCTCCGACGCCAAGTCGTTCTTCCGGGAAGATAAGTAGAGAATTAGAGAATAATCCAAATCTAGTGTTGTTGAAAAAAACCCCCCTTTGTTCACCTTCCTCCCTGGCTTATATAGAGATCGGGCGAATGAGGGTCACCGTGAGTAGCGTCGAGGATGGGATACGGACCGACCTTGCAGCCGAGGTGTGATTGACCCGGGCGTGGACCTGAGGGTTGGCTCAGGAAGGTGCCGTCTGAGGCTCGAACTTTGCGACAGCGGCAAGGAGGGATGGCTGCGACGTCATCGAGGTGGAATCCCCGGAGGCTAGCATCACGTCGCATTTAATACCCACGGCTGCTACGCCTGGGCGTCGGGCTCACCACGGCAGCCCTGTGGGGAAGCGAAGGGGCTATGACGTCGTAGAGGCAGGGTCCACAGGAGCCGGCGTCACATCACATTCAATACCCATAACATTGCCCCCCTCGAAAAAAAGCCCCTTCTGCGGGATATATAAGTGGTCGAGCAGCCGCTCAAGACCGAGAAGAACGAGAAGACCGAGCACCGCGGGGATAAAGTGGTCGGCAGCCGCTCAAGACCGAGAAGACCGAGAAGACCGAGCAGCCGCCCGGGATAGAGCTGGTCGAGCAGCCGCTCAAGACCGAGAAGACCGAGAAGACCGAGCAGCCGCCCGGGATAGAGCTGGTCGAGCAGCCGCTCAAGACCAGAGAGCCGAACCGCGTTCGGGATATATAAGTGGTCGAGCACCGCCAAGACCGAGAGAGCGAACCGCGTTCGGGATATATAAGTGGTCGAGCAACCGCTCAAGACCAGAGAGCGAACCGCCGTTCGGGATATATAAGTGGTCGGCGAGCGCTCGCCAGACCGAGAGCCGAACCGCCGTTCGGGATATATAAGTGGTCGAGCAGCCGCTCAAGACCGAGAAGACCGAGCAGCCGCCCGGGATAGAGCTGGTCGAGCAGCCGCTCAAGACCGAGAGAGCTGAACCGCCGTTCGGGATATATAAGTGGTCGAGCGATCGCCAAGACGAGAGAGCCGAACCGCCGTTCGGGATATATAAGTGGTCGAGCAGCCGCTCAAGACCCAGAAGATCGTTACATGTGTCACGGTGCTTGGGCCGCCGAGGAGGTCGCTAGGTGTTAAGTGGTGTTTGGGTCATTTCCAAGACTACCCGCCCATGCGTGGCCACGGGAATCGAGGGGACGGTGTACGCCGCCCCGATTACCCGTATGGGTGGCTTGCAAGTCATTTCGCCATTAATGTGATGTCGCTCGATTGGACTGCCCGATCGAAAGGGGTGGGTGGTACGCGCGGCAATATGCGATCATTCATTCCGGGAGCGAAAAGGCGGAACTCGTCCCTCTTTAAATGGGGCAAGTCTTGGTTCCCCATAGCTTTTCCCCTTTGGGATTCCCTGCCTCGAGCCCTGTCGTCTCCTCCTTCCGATCCTTCATCCTTTGCTCTGCTTCAGTCGGCTTTCCTCCCCGTAGGTCAGTAAAAATGACTTCTTCTTCCATTTGCTTCCCCTCTACCTCTTCCCCTTCCATGCCACCCACTTCTACTCGTGTTTCGAATCCTTCACCTCCCTGCCTTTCGAATCGTTCGTCCGATGAGGAGGCGTCGCGTGCACTGGAGGCCCTAATGTGGCCGCACGACGAAGACTCTACCCTCATTGATTCTTCTCTAGGCATCCTCCGGAGGCGCTTTAGTATTCCGGAGGAATTCATCCTTGTAGCGCCGGAGGCGGGGCAACGGGCTTACGATCCCGTTCCCCGGGGCTTCGCCATTACTCGCGATGCTCTCGAGGCTGGTCTTCGCTTTCCTCTACATCCTGTCATTGTCTCTTGCCTTTCCCTGTGACGAATCTCGCCGTCGCAAGTGATGCCTAATTCCTGGCGTTATCTCATAGCGTTTCTGGGGGAGTGCCACTATGCTGGTATCGTCCCGACCCGAAACCTTTTTCTCTCGTGTTTCCGCCTCCTAAAGGGGTCGGGGGGATACTTCTTAGTCGCCCGGACAGGATTCCGAGTCAGCGGGGCTCCCACAAACAATAAAGGGTGGAAGACACGCTTCTTTTACATCCGTACTGAAGCGGATTGGGGTTTTGGGGTCCGGTGGTCTGCAAGGGCCATCGATAATGCGGTCCCGACATTGAATGCCGAAGAATCCCGATCTTGGGAGAGGCGAGGATATTCTCCCAGCTCTCAAGCCATCCGCCATATGTCGGAGGAATGGTGGTCGAAGCGGGCTCGGCCGAGTTCTCTGGTAGGTCCGCCTATTTTGTTGCGTGCGTCCCGACACACTCTTCTAATTCCCATACGTTTTCTCACTTCTCACAGGATGGTGAACTTGCAGCGCTCCAAGTCGGGGAAATCGGCGAGCTCATCTCCACGCCCGTCTCCTACACCCAAGCGGCGGCGAGAGATTCCCGACAACGGTCCCGGGAGTAATCCCAAGAAGAAAACCAGGGTTAGCAGCACAAAGGGCTCAGGGACCGGCCTCTTGTCCGTGGACTTGGCCAGGGAGGAACCGCCGTCCGGAGCAGCCCGTCTGGAAGGGGTTGTCGGCCCACCAAGCGGTGTGCAGGAAGGCCCCGTGCGCGCCGGCCGTGAGGGATCTATGTCGGATTCCACCGGGCGGGGAGGAGCCCTTCCTGACTCGGGTGATGGGGGAGATCCCGCCAGGGGAGGCGAGCGACCCTTTGGTTGCTCGGTGGGGGGAGCTGACGCATGGGGACAAGATATGGGCCGGCGGGAATCCGTCGGTCTCCTACCTCCGGGGAGCGCTTCATCCCGACATAGCTCGGGATTTGTATACACTCCCCTCGGAGGCTCTGGCCGCGAAGTCGGCTAAGTTTGTGACGTGGGTACGTATTTCCTCTCTAGTGTTTATATATATTCATCGTCGTTATCTTACCCATTCGTTCCATGCAGAACCTTCATTGTGTTACCGCCTTAATCGACCGGAGGCGCGCGGCGCGACGGTCGGATCATCGGCGGTCTCGGCGAACGCAATCTCGAATTGCGTCGCCAATTGGAGGAAGCGCGGACGGGCGCTGGCCCCGAGGCGGTTGCTGCTGCCGAGAAAGCGAGCGTCTGATTTGGATGAGGAGGTGGCCCGCCTTAACACCGAACTTGAAGCTGCAAGGCGCGTCCTCCGACAACCTGCAGAAACTGCTGCGGAGGGAGAAACTGGACAACCGCCTCCGGCAAACGGAGGTTTCGGATTTGTCTGCAAAGCTGGCTTCGAAGGAGGCTGAAGCCAAGGCTTCCTCGGGGGCTTTAGCCGAAGAGCAGCGCCTTCGACCGGAGAGGGAACGTGCGGCTATAGAACAATACAAGAAATCCGAAGGGTTCCTCCTTGGCTTGGATCGGACGGGCCGAGTATCATACGAATATGGATACAAGGTGGCCCTGGCTCGCTTTCGAGCATGCCCCCCGGGTTCCTCAGTCGAGGAGAACCCCTTTACCTCTCGTCCCGAGGACTCGGAGGTGAATATGCCCGAGGAGATTCCCTTCGATGATAGTTTAGAGGGGGCGGTCTTCTAAGGGCTACCTTTTGTATCTGTATCATTTTGACTAGGTGCATTTTTCCTCTTTCGAGGATGTATTTTGTATTCGAAGCTTCAGCTAATCGAATATACTTTTTCCCGACTGGTCTTAACCGTATTGCAAGGATTTTTACACAAAGTATTTTCTAAGATTCTGGATGTTCCAGGTCCTCGGCACAGGTTGTCCCGACATGGTTGTGAGTCGGAGTGTTCCCGGCCGGACGACCTTAACAACACGATAAGGTCCTTCCCACTTAGGCGAGAGCTTACCTCTCGAGCGGACCGGGTCGCTTACCTCGGCTTTACGTAATACTAAGTCCCCCAACCCGAGGGACCGAGGATGGACTCTTTTGTTATAATTCCGGGCGACACTTCGATTATAAGATAGGGCCTTTAGATGAGCCTCGGCCCTACGTTCTTCTAATAAATCTAGGCCGGCCCGAACTCCTTCTTCTGATGTTGTTGCTTCAAAGGCTTCCACCCGGGGAGTTGGGACGATCATCTCGGCTGGGAGGACCGCCTCCGTGCCAAAGGTCAGGCTGTAGGGAGATTCGCCCGAGGCCGTTTTTGGGGTAGTGCGTAGGGACCATAGGATGCTCGGTAGCTCGTCGACCCAGCTCGATCGGGCCTTTGAAGTTCTTTTCTTCAACCCGTCGAGAATCGACCTGTTGGTCACCTCGGCGAGACCGTTAGTCTGAGGGTGAGCGTGAATCGAACCTTAGTTGTATCTGATGAGCCACACGAATTTCTCAAGCGGTATCGCAAATGGGGGCCGTTGTCGGTGACAATTACCCTAGGTAGGCCGAACCGGGTTATGATATTCCTCCACACGAACCGCTCCACCTGTCGTGTCGTGGTGGTTGCCAGCGGCTCGGCCTCCACCCACTTGGTGAAGTAGTCGACTCCCACGAGAATGTATCTTCGCTGCCCGGGAGCCGGGGGGAATGGTCCGAGAAGGTCCATGCCCCATTGGGCGAAGGGCCAGGCACAATCCAAGGATGTGAGCGGGACCGCGGGGTGCTGGGGGGTTCGAGCGTAACGCTGGCACGCGTCGCATCGCCGCACATAGGCCTTGGCGTCTCGGTATAGCGTGGGCCAGTAGTAGCCTTGCCGCAGCACTTTGAAGGCTAGGGCCCGACCGCCCATGTGCTCCCCGCAGATCCCGTCATGTACTTCGGCGAGGATTACCTCGGCCTCCTCGGGATCCAAGCATCGTAAGAGGGGGCGAGAAAATGACCTTCTGTAGAGTTGATTCCCGATCTCGCAGTACCAGGCCTGGGTTCGGCGGAGGCGCCGTGCTGCGATGTCGTCGGTAGGAAGGACGCCCTCGCGTTTGTATTTCAGCATCTCCTGCGTCCACGTGACCGGAGAAACCAACGTTCCGGACTCGTCCATCTCGGTAGTCGCTATAGTTTGGTGGGGGAGCTCCTCGACCTCGGGATGTTTTCCCAAGTCTGACCCCGCGGCTAGTTTTGCGAGTGCATCCGCTCGGCCGTTCTGACACCTGGGGATTCTGGATAAGGTAAAACGGGAGAAATTAGCGGTTTGGACCCTTACCTCTGTCAAGTATCTTGACATTGTCGGATCCCGAGCTCGATATTCTCCACTGAGTTGCTCGGCTACGAGTTGTGAGTCGGTAAGGAGGTGGATAGCTCCCAATTGCATTTCGGCCGCCAGCCGGAGGCCGGCCAGAAGCGCTTCGTATTCCGCCACATTGTTAGTGGCCTCAAAGTTGAAACGGAGGGAGCGTTCGAAGGTGTGTCCGTCGGGAGCCTCCAATATAAGTCCGGCTCCGGCACCCTTCGAGCCGGATGATCCGTCGACTCGGAGGACCCAATCCTTTTGTTCCAGTTCCGGATTTTGCATTTCTAGTTGGGCTAGCTCCGATATGAAGTCGGCCAACGCCTGTGCTTTGATGGCCGTCCTCGGTTTATAACGTAGATCGAATTCGGACAGCTCTACCGACCATTTGAGGAGACGCCGGCGCGTCAAACCTAGATAAAACTTGGCGAAGTGGTTGGTCGGGTCATTACCTCAATTGCGTGGGCTGGAAGTAAGGACGCAGCTTCCTAGCAGCGAGAACGAAAAGTAACGCCAACTTCTCAATAGGGGGATAGCGCTCCTCCGCTCCCCGTAGGACGTGACTGACGTAGTAGACCGGGAGTTGCCCCTCGGGGGTTTCTTTGATCAATACCGAGCTCACCGCATGCTGCGAAGCCGCTAGGTAGAGATAGAGTACCTCCGGGGCGGAGACCGAGGTGAGGCGAGGTAGGGTAGACAGATGCTGCTTCAAGCGCGTGAAGGCTTCCTCGCACTCCTCGGTCCACCGGAAGTTCTTCGGGTCCTTCAAGGCTCGGAAGAAGGGAAGGCTTTTGTCTCCCGATCGGGATAAAAACCGGGCTAAGGCTGCAATCCTTCCGTTAAGGCACTGGAGCTCTCTGACCGTTCGGGGGGCCTGCATGTCGATAATTGCATGGATCTTTTCTGGATTTGCATCGATTCCTCTTTCGTGTATAATGAATCCGAGGAATCGGCCCGACGTCACGCCGAAGACGCATTTGGTTGGGTTGAGGCGCATTCCATATTTTCTCAGAGTAGCAAAAGTCTCCCTCAGGTCGGCGAGATGGGCTGACCCCGTCCGACTTTTCACGATCATGTCGTCGACATATACTTCCATGTTCCGCCCTATCTGATGAGCGAACATCTTGCTTACAGTCCTTTGATAAGTGGCCCCGGCATTCTTCAACCCAAACGGCATAACCTTATAAAAATAAGCTCCCTGATTAGTGAAGAAGGCTGTGTGCTCCTGGTCTTCGGGGGCCATTCGGATTTGGTTGTAGCCGGAGAAGGCGTCCATGAACGAGAACCGGGCGTGCCCTGCGGTTGAGTCGACCAGCTGGTCGATCCTTGGCAAGGATAGCAGATCCTTTGGACGACACAGTTAAGATCGGTATAGTCAACACACATCCTCCGGCTTCCATTAGGCTTTTTACCAGGACTACATTTGATAGCCACTGTGGGTATTTGACTTCCTCGACGAAGTCGGCAGCTAGGAGTCGCTCTAGTTCTTCCCGCACGGCTGTCTTTGGCGTTCAGGGATTGAGGTCGGGTTTTTGCTTCACCTGGACGAGCGGTCGGGAGATGCTTAAGTGGTGCCGAGATACCTTGGGATCGACCCGGGCATATCGGTACCGGGTCCAGCGAAGATGTCGGCATTTTCTGTAGGAGGTCGATGAAAGGCTCGCTCTTGTTCATCAAGCTCGCCCGACCCCGATTGTCGATCGGGTTGACTTTTTGCTGTGGGGACTTCAACGGCTGGTCTAGTCGGCTCCGGACGCTGTACCGGATGCTTGGATTCGCGGGGATCGTCAGGGGGCCCCTCCGGTTTCCTTTTCTTGCTCAGTGAGGTCACCGTCAGGTAACATTGTCTGGACTCCCGAGGATCTCCCCTAACCTCCCCGACCCCAACACGGGTCGGGAACTTCAGGGTTCGATGGTAAGGGGAGATGACTGCTCTTATCTTGTTGAGGGTAGGTCGGCCTAGGATGGCATTGTACGCCGAGGGGAGGTCGACCACCAGGAAAGTCGTCATCACCGTCTTCGTCCTTGGCGAGTCCCCGATCGTTACGGGTAAGGTGGTCGCCCCTTGCGGCGAGATTGAGTCGCCCGTGAACCCGGTGAGCGCCGTTTGTAAGGGCCTCATGGCATCGTCAGGTAATCCCAGCTTTAGGAAGGCGCCGAAGTAGAGTATGTCGGCCGAGCTGCCTGTATCGATCATGATTCTTCTTACCTGTGCGTTGGCTATCCTAGCCGAGATTACCAACGCGTCGTCATGCTCCGGTTGTCCCGAGTCCTCCGTCGGGAATGTTATTTGCGGTTCGAGGGCAGGTTGCGGCTCCTCGTTCGAAACGGATCGGGCGTAGGCTTTCCGTGCCGACGCGCTGTTTCCTCCGGAGGCCGGCCCCCCGGTGATTACGTCAATGTGACGCTCGACAGGGCCTTCGGGACGTAGGGATGACTCCTTTTCTCGTTGGAGGTAGCGGCCTAAATGGCCCCTACGTATCAGCTCCTCGATCTGCCGCTTTAACTCGTAACATTCCTCGGTATCGTGACCGTTCTGTCGATGGAAGTGGCGATGAAGCGGTGCGGATCGCCAACATTCGTAAATTTGGTCATAGGGCGGGGAGGCCTAAGCATCCCCTTCTCTTTGATCTGGAGGAAGACCTGCGTCCAGGATGCATTTAAGGGGGAAGGCGGGAGCCCCGACATGGGGATGTCGGGGTGATCTACCTTGCGTCTCGGTTGTGGGGGCAAGCTCATGCAGCGCTGCTCCCGTCCGGGAGGATTCTGGACGCATCTTTTGTCGTTCTTCCTTTCTTCCTGCCATCCAGGCCTCGGCCGAGACATATTGATTTGCGCGCTGGAGCATTTCCACTATTGTGATGGGAGGTCGTTCCACTAGGGACCAGCAGAATCTCGAGGGTCGTAGCCCCATCATGAATGCCTGCATTAGCAAGTGTAGGGTGAGCATCGATAACTCCTGCATCTCCGTAGTGAACCGACGCATTTAAATGGGATAGTGGTTCGTCCTCCTTTTGATTCAACCCTAGGAGGAGGGCGATGGACGGCTTGGGGCGTGTGAATGCCAGAAATTGTAGCTCGAAGTCTCTGGCGAGCTGTTCGAAAGAGGCGATCGTCCCGCTCTTCAAAGTCTTGTACTAAAGGGCGGGACCTTTAACGTGGTGGGAACGCCCGGCACATCGAGGCGTCCGAGGTTCCATATAGAGACATCTGGGCTCGAAGCGCCACGTGATCCGCCGGGTCACTAGCTCCATCGTGAGAGATCGACGGAAGGGAGGCGGAAGTTTGGGGGCACTAGGTAGTCCGGATATCACCTACAAACGGGGACTCCCAACAAACCTGTTCTTTCTGTTCCTCTTTTGACTTTTGGAGGTCTCTCTGTACTTCATCAAGGCATTGACAGACGGAGCGGAGCTGGGCTCGGAGGAAGCCCGTCGATTCCGAGGATACCGCCTCGGGGTCGGGTGGGGTAACTGAGTTTCCGACGAGCCGGACTCCTTCGGAGATCGGAAATGACGCCGTGAAGATGGACGCGTAGGGGCGCCGCGGACCTGGAGGGATGGTTCGGGCCCTTGGTTCTCCGGGATCCCCGTCACTCGGGGAAAGAGGGGAACGACGGCCTGTACCGTCTCTGATAGCGTTCGGACCTGTCGGGCGAGGTCTTGGAAGGCTTCTGTGGTGACGGGAGGAGGGGCGGCGGGGACATTCTCGCGGGGGAATCCTGGATCATTAAATAGATGCCAATATCTCTCTGTGCGTTAACGTGGGGTCCTCCGTCCTGATTCGGGTGGGGAAGGAGGCCTCGGCGAGCCGCCCTCAGATGGATTTCCTCGGCCCGGTGATCATTGGGGTCGACCAAGGGATCTCTCGACATGGCCCTCCTTCTAGCGCCAATCTGTTATGGAAAACAACTTTTTACCGTGACCGGGGAACAAGCGGTTGTAGTCCTGAGGTTCCGAGGTCGTCGCGGTTGGATTCGGGCTAGTCGAGACCGCAAGCTTTTCCCAGCGTCCTTGGTCGAGGGGATCCGTGTGTCGCCTCTATCCAGGGCCTGCACGAAGACGGGTCGGATGGAGCTCCGCCCGACCCCTCCGACGCCCAAGTCAGTTCTTCCCGGGGAAGATAAGTAGAGAATTAGAGAATAATCCAAATCTAGTGTTGCCAAAAAAAAACCCCCCCCTTTGTTCACCTTCCTCCCTGGCTTATATAGAGATCGGGCGAATGAGGGGTCACCGGTCGCGTCTGAGGATGGGATACGGACTGACCTTGCTGGTGCCGAGGCGTGATTGACCCCGGCGTGGACCTCGAGGGTTGGCTCGGAAGGTGCCGTCGAGGCTCGAACTTTGCGCGGCAAGGCAAGGAGGATGGCTGCGACGTCATCGAGGTGGAATCCCCGGAGGCTAGCATCACGTCGCATTTAATACCCACGGCTGCTACGCCTGGGCGTCGGGCTCAGCCACGGCTTGGCCACAGCGGGAAGCAGAAGGGGCTATGACGTCGTAGAGGCAGGGTCCACAGGAGCCGGCGTCACATCACATTCAATACCCATAACAATAATGATCGTGTTCCGCTATAACTTCTTGGCCTTCGTCGGTGGAGGAGACGACCGGTGGTCTTTGCTGCAGCCTCCCAAGACTAGTTTTGGGGGTGTGCGCCGTGAGCGAGCGTCGCATTTGCACGTGCCCACATCCACTGCGTCGGTGTGCACCATGGACGAACGTAACATTCACACGTGCACACACGACGCAACGAGTGTGACATTCCCATGCGCCCACGTGTTGTAAAGAGTGTCTCATGCACGAGCGTGGCATTCACATGTGCCCATCCACATGCCCACATGCCACACGAACGTGCGTCATACGCGAGGGCGTGCCGTAGGACCCTCGTTGCTAAGTTTGCACATTGTGTCATATGGCACTTTATTTTTGGTTGGGAATGACTATAAATAAATCACTTCCGAGCCAATATAGTTAGAAAGAAAACATACTCTAAAACTTTGCCAAAAACCTGAGGAAAAAAATAATAGAGAAAGCGAGAAAGAAAGAAAAGAGAGAAGTTTCATCATTTTCACTCATATTCTTTGTTGTTTTGTTTTTCTTTCATTGCTTATGTCGAATATTTTTATATTCTTCACAATCATGTTTATAGGAGAATTATCCTAGTTATATTTTGGGTGACTCATCGAAGGATGATTCTTTACAAGGTCGAGGAATACGTTTAGAACAGTGCTTGTATTTCGAGTTTTCGGATAAGATGGGAGGGAGAACATATGGGCAATCCTAATGAGAATAAAAAGTAAAGAAAAGATTATTTATGTTTTATTTATTGTTTGGATAATCATCTTATCCAATACTGCTTCTATCGAAAGAAAAAAAAAGGTTTTCACAAAGAATGACCCTTTTAAGCATAAATCTTTGTGCACAAATATTTATGTTAATAAAAAATAATTTTCACCTAGAGAAAGTATAATAACCCAAAACAAGACATATCCTAACGCGTCAGGAATTAGACATATCAACCTAAAATTTATTTGAAAAACACTTATATCGTAAAATGTGATGTATGTATAAAATATTAGACGAAACCTAATTAATGGATTTCCTTTTGTACCATTTGGATATAGAATATCTCTCATGAATAAATAAGATACTTATATATAGTCATTAATGCATAACCCGCAAAGACATATATACTGTGTGTAAGTTAGTTGAAGTCTGAGTCAAAGGAATTTAGTTTAAGATATGTTGTATTCTATTTCTTTTAGATGGATGCTTACTTCACTAAATAACGTTAAGTCTTTGAAAATACATCTCACGCAGAGTAACGTACTAGTAAAATTTAATTTATAATTATTTTATTTTATTTATTTAATTATTTATATTATATATTTATTTGATAATAATTTGAGTTTTTGTGAGGGATTGATGGAATTTAAAGGAAAAAGAGCCCAAATTCCCCTTTGAGGGACTAAAAGTCCCACATTAAACTTTATTACTCTCCCCTCAAAATCCGTGATAAAAAAAATTAAGAAGTAAAGTTTCCTTAACCTCATTCACATGCATTTAACTTTAATGAGTTAGGTTTGAAAATATCATGTATTTTAATTTATTATACAATGGTTGAATAATTATGAAATTACCCATTTGCCCACACGCTCGCTTGGTCATACTTGACGCTGTAACGCCATGCACAAGCATAGCGGTCGCATGTGCCCACACGTGCCGTGTAGGTGAGCGCCGTGTGCGATCATGCTGTTGCGACACTCCCTGCTACGTTTGCATGTTGCCACATAGCACTTTTGATTATTAGTTGAGTTTGGCTATAAAAAAAATCACTTCCCAATCTTATTCTATGTGATTATATGTAATATTTTTATATAAGTGATGTTCGAATCAACCAGATATAGTTTGGAGAGATGGCTTACGGTTTGACTCGAATGCCCTTCAAGAGCTATATATATATATATATATATATTCATGTGCATATAAATTGAGATCGAATGGATTTTTGATATTTGCTCAAGTCATTGCTATTGATGATAGATGAATTTTTTAAGTCATTATGTATAATGATAGAGTAAATTTAGTAAAAAAAAATTATCTTGATTATCGTGCCTAAGATAAATTTTTATAATGAGTCGATAAGGTGAAATATTATATTGAATGTTCCTGAATAAGATATTTCTTAATTTTCTTTTAGACATTCATCCAACTGACTCCATTATTAGCCCAATTTTATCTTATACTATTATCTGTATTATGTTGGATCTCGAATTTTAATGATGAAATTAATTGATTATATTTAATTATTTAATTATATTTTGAGTGACATAGGTCTACTCGATCAGGAATTGACAGTTGATACAGGATGAATCAGCGTTGCACCGGAGGAAATAATGCTAAGAGATTAGACGTTGAACCGAAGGTCCAATCGACAATCGGCAGAAGGTTTCGGACATCGGGCATCGGGCCAAGAAGAATGTTGTTGCGCCAAGGATATCAAGGTTGCCGAGGTCAACCGCCGATTGGGCAACAAGTCGCAAGAGAGGACGATACATCAAAGAACTGGACGAAGCACAAACCAATAGCGTGCCGGGCAATAGGAGGTTGATTCGTGTAACTGACTAGATCAAAGTATTGTTAAGGCTTATGTGTGCAGGATTAACTATGATAATGATGAAGATGTAAAGCAAAACAAAGTACCAGATTCAAGTACGATAGAATCATTGGGAGTTTGACGGAAGTCCGAAGATTCGTCGGAGTGCTACCGGAACTGGCTGAGAATGAGTAGGGAGCTTGCCGAAAGGTTTTCGGAAGTTCGCTAGAAGGTTCGTCGAAAGTTCACGGAGCTCATCGAGAAAGTTCACGGAGCCCAAACAGGGTTGTTGAACCTTGTCTGGCGGTGGCACTGCCAGATTGTCACGATGGTACCGGCTGGATTCAATCTCCCAGGTGATTTGGGCGATGGTATCACCCTGGGGTAGAGTGCTTGATCGTGTCAGTGTGTCAGGCGATGGTACTGTCAGACTGAGTGGTAGTACCACCAGCGACAGGTGATGGTACCGTCAGTACCCGATAAACCCAGGATTTGAAGGTTTTTGGCTCTAAGTTTGAATCCAATTGGAGCCTATAAAAACCCCTCTCATCCCTAGGTTGCAGAAGAAAGCACATACACTTTGAAAGTAGAGAAACTCTGTTTAAATCTCTAGAAATCTCCTTCTCTAGTCCTTACTTATTTTCAAGTTAAAAGAGAGGAGAGAGTGCTTCTAAGGGTTTCCTCCTAAGCCCATCAAAAGAAAAGAGAATTGTAAGAGATTCATCTTCGCCCGTTGGAAGGAAGACAACTAGTGGAAAAGCTGGTGGCCTCAAGAGAAGAGGAATCGGGAGTGGACGTAGGTCGTATGACTGAACCACTATAAAATCAGGTTTGCATTTACTTATTGTCATTTACATAGCTGTAAGCCTTTACTTTACTTGCTTCACTTCCTCTTCTCATTCTTTCGAACGACTTCAAGATTTACATTTTCAATACATGCAATTGAAATCAGTTTTCATCGAAACATATTTTTATCGCACAAAGTTTTCGAAAGCATTTTTAATCATCAAATTTATCGTTAATAACCGCTGCACTAATTCACCCCCCTCCCCCTCTTAGCACCACTCTAGATCCCAACAATTGGTATCAGAGCCTCGTTATTTCTCTTACGGATTCACACATGTGAGAAATGGCTCTTCACGGCTTTTAAGAGGGTTTTTCAATTATTCGTCCTCCGTTGTTTAATAGTTTGGACTACATATATTGGAAAACTCAAATGAATTTTTTTAAGATTTAAATTTGTGGAATATTATTGAAAATGGCTTTCAACTTCCCTATAAACCAATGAACGAATGGTCGGATTTAGAGAGATTTTTTTTCTTTAAATGCAAAAACTATGAATGCCTTGTATTGTTCTTTAGATAAAATTGAGTTTAATCGGATTTTTATGTGTGAAACGACTTTCGATATTTGGGACACATTTGAAGTCACACACGAAGGAACGGGTAGAGTCAAAAACTCAAAAGTTAATATTTTGATGTATGATTTTGAGC
Organism: Musa beccarii; assembly: GCA_024322285.1. Lineage (NCBI taxonomy): Eukaryota > Viridiplantae > Streptophyta > Magnoliopsida > Zingiberales > Musaceae > Musa > Musa beccarii. Next base: position 42,529,665 of record CM044397.1, read on the forward strand.
TTTTTCGAATGAAACCAAGCGAGACCATCGTCGACATGTACACCCGTTTCATGGATGTCGTCAATAATTTGAAAAGTCTTGATAAATCTTTTTTGAGTTTTGATCTCATTAACAAGATTTTAAGATCCCTTTCATAGAGTTGGGATCCAAAAATAACGGCTATTCAAGAGTCTAAAGATTTGAATATTTATTCACTTAAAGAATTAATCGGGTCTTTAATGACCTATAAAATAACTTTTGAACTGGATTAACATGTGAACCACCTTCCAAAGAACAGGAAGGATTTGGCACTTCGAACAAGAGAATGTCACTTGAGTGATGACTCGAGTGATGAGGACAATATTGAAAACTTTGAACTTTGGACATTAAAATTTAAAAAAATTATTAAATAAGAATTAAAGAACATAAATAAAAAGAACACCAACTTTTGCTATGAACGCAAGAAACCGAAACGCTTTAAAGGCGAGAACACAAAAGTGAAGAAGAAGAAAGTGTGCAAAGAAGATGAAGACGCAAACTACGCTTTAACGACCTTCAACTACATGGTAAGTAACTTAACCAAAGCCTTTTTGCTTTATGAAATTATTTAAAATTTTTCTTGAGTGCTAACCTAGTTAGTAGGAAATAATTTTTTTATTATGCTTTTCTTGTGTTTTTAAAAATTAAAATGATATTTACATATTTTGTGATAATGCTTGTACAAGTTTAAATCCATGAATTTTATCTTGATGATTTTCGTATGATTTTGAAATAAAAATATTAAAAGTTTATTATCATACTTAATGATTTTATATTACGATGTTGCATGAATAATGATGACCTGAAATCTCTCATTTTGAAACAATGTGTTTGTATTGATGATCTTGATGATGAAATCATTTCTAAATAAGATGATGATTACGATTTAAAACAAGATTCATAATTTTTGACATAATAAATTAATAACATGTTTCAAGATAATGCTTGCACATTAAATATGATTAAAAGATAAAAGCAAACATATTGATGATTTCACTTTCAACATGATGCATGATTTTTACATGAAAATTAGAACATTCTTATATTAGATCAACCACATAAAATAAAACACATAAAAATTAAAAATATGTTATCATGATGTTTTATTTTTGATATGTTTGGTCTTGACGGTTTTATAACAAAACTTATGTCTTGTTTTTAAATATTGATGCATGCTTTCATAAAAGACTTGAACATGAAATTAATTGCATGAAATGGAAATACATTTTCTATCCTATTGAGATTAATTAATTTATTTTACCAATCTTGTGAATCCTATTAAAATAAACATGATGAATATTTTAAAAATAAATGAGTGTATCATGCGTTTAGTCTTAATGATTTCTCTTTAAACTTACTTTTTGGATCTATACGATGCTACATGAATCTAGTAGAAAAAGATAAGAGCATGCTTACATGTAAACCATCTCAGTTGCTCTTAATAAAATTTTTGAATAAAATATTTTGATGCATTTGATCTCGATGGCTTTAATGATAAAACTTGCATTTTAAATTTACATGATGATGGCTTTCATTAAACATACCTTATGAAATCAACATAGATAATGATGAAATGAAAATATTAAAAATTTTGTTATCATGTTTCAACTTAATGATTTTTAAGATGAAATTTTGCCTTTACGTCTTAAACGTTTATGCTTGTTTCTATTCGACATAAAAAGATAAAGTTATATTTATACGAAATCAGTGCAAATCACTAAAAGTGAAATGCATATTTCTTAAACATCTTTCTTTCTCTAAAGTTTCTGATTTTTCAATAAAAGACAAGCGATAAATTCATTCATGATATTTTATGAATCACTTAAATTACGAATGAGATTTTGATGATATGTTAAAGAATTCATTTAAATGAATCATGTTCGTCTTGATTTTTCTTGAGCCTTGATAACTTAGAAATGACATGATCACTTTGGCTTGCATGCCTTACGTGGTGATTTAAAATAAATTTACTTTATTATGAATCATATAAATCTTGATCTTGATATTGCTAAATTGGAATCACAAATAATATCTTTTGGTATTCATGAATTCATACTCATAATATGTAAGCATTGGTATTTATGACTTGAATTTGATTGAAACATTACATGCTTAAATTGATCTTTCTCTTATGTTTCAATACTTCGTCAAATGCATTATATGATGATTGAATAATTGATTGATGCAAATTTAAATGATATGTAAAGTTGTTAAAGGAAGAGAATAATCCAAGTCTTGACATCTCAATATTTGATACTTGGAATATTTTAAAATGTGATCTTGATGAGAATGTTTCAAATTGCTCTCTTTACCTCATGAATCTTGATCTTGATCTTGTTAAGAAGAATTTTAAGGAACCATGAATCATATCTTTGGTATTCACGAATTGATTCTTATTGATATCTTTCATGAATTCTTTGCATCTATAGCTTTGAACTTTTAAATTATGATAAATCAAGAGTTTTTCTCCTATATGACTTCTTCTCAAAAGGAGAACTTTTTAAATGTATCATGAATTTTTCTGAATCATAATTAAAATTTCTTATGATTCATAATGAACTTAGAAATATAATACATCTCTTCTTTATCTTCCTTAAATTTTTTGCTATTTACAAAAGAAGAGACATGTTGAAATGAATCATGAATTGATTTCTCATTGATATTGATATTTTGATTCTTTATATTGGTTGTAATGATTTGAAGATTGATGAAAATTTTTATTAATGCAAGTTGATAAATGATATGAAAAGAGGATGTAAAGAAAATCTTTGTATTTGATCATCTTTTTTTTTTGTTGACTTTGACAAAGGGGAGAAGGGTTTTGCTAGCACAAATAAATGTAAAATTCCTAGCATGCAAAGGAAGCAAAACTTGCAAGCTTGCTCTTCTCAAAAGAGAAGAATGAAATTGTAAAATTACATGCATATCATAAAGGAAGCAAAGAAAGTGCAACTTGCACATCTTTAAATACTATTTGCTTGGACTTCTCAAAGGAGAATAGAAAAACTTGCTATCATGAACACCATCACAATAAGTGCTATCTTGTATATCATAAGAAACTTGTCATGATTGAATGTTGAATGTTGAATATTGATGAAAATCTAGCTAGTATGATTGTAAAACTTACATATCTTTTAAACTAGCTATGATGCTACTTCTCGTTTTTGTTGATGATATAGGGGGAGAAGTAGATTGATGACTTCATGTAATGAAAGTTTTATATATTTGCATGATATTTTTGTTGACATGATTTTGATACATGTTCCTTGGATTTGGGATAATCCAAGTGTTTTATCAATATGGCATATTGATAGGGGGAGTTTGGATAAACTTCAGGAGTTAGGATTAACTTCGTCATTAATTAGCTATCATCATTAAAAAGAGAGAGACTGTTGGGTCTCGGATTTTGATGATAAAATTAATTGATTATGTTTAATTATTTAATTATATTTTGAGTGATACAGGTCTACTCGATCAGGATTAGACAATTGTTACAGGATGAATCAGCGTTGCACTAGAGAAAATCACGTCTGGAGATTGGACGTCGAACCGGAGGTTCGGTTGATAATCGACAGAAGGCATCGGACATCGGGCATTGGGCCAAGAAGAGTAGTGTTGCACCAAGGATATTGGGGTTACGGAGGTTAACCACCGATTAGGCAACAGGTCGCAAGAGAGGGCGATGCACTGAAGAACTAGACGAAGCACCGACCAATGACGTGCCGGGTAATAGGAGATTGATTTGTGTAATTGACTAGATCGAAGTAGAGTTAAGGCTTATGTGTGCAGGATTAACTACGATAATGATGAAGACGTAAAGCGAAATAAAGTACCGGAGTCAAGTACGATGGAATCGTTGGGAGTTCGAGAGTTCAACGAAAGTCCAAAGATTCATCGGAGTGTTACCGGAACTGGCCGAGAATGAGTAGGGAGCTTGCCGAAAGGTTTTCGGAAGTTTGCTAGAAGGTTCGTCGAAAGTTCACAAAGCTCGCCGAGAAAGATCGGAGCTTGCCGAAGAAGCTCTTCGAAACTCGCCAAGATCAATTGTGAAGTCCAGGAGCTTGCCGGGAGTCCACAGAATGGTGTCCGAGGGATCATCGGAAGATCGTCGGAAGCTCGTTGGAAGAAATCTTGACTTGCCAGACTTTAAATTAGCTTAGAAAATATCTTTAATTTTATAGTTAGTATATAATTAGGGTTACGATTAGGTGTTAATCCTTTAACCATGTTAGGGGCCAACTAGTCCCATACCTGGACCGATTTGGGCCGGATAAAAGGTCCAAACAGGGTTGTTGAACCTTGTTTGGCGGTGGCACTGCCAGACTAGGGTGGTGGTACTACCTGGATTCAATCTCCCAGGTGATCTGGGCGGTGGTACCACCCTAGGGCAGAGTGCTTGGGCGGTGGCACCGTTGGCTGGGAGATGGTATCGCCTAATACACTGACCATGTCAGTGTGTCAGGTTGTGGTACCACCAGACTGAGCGGTGGTACCACCCAGTGTTAGAGTCAGACTGGTGGTGGTACCGCCAGTACCCGGTAAACCTGGGATTGGAAGGTTTTTGGCTTCAAGTTTGAATCCAATTGGAGCATATAAAAATCCCTCCCATCCCTGGGTTGCAGAAGAAAGCACATATACTTTGAAAGTAGAGAAACTCTATTTAAATCTCTAGAAATCTCCTCCTCTAAGCTTTACTTGTTTTCAAGTTAAAAAAGAGGAGAGAGTGCTTGTAAGGATTACCTCCTAAGCTCGTCAAAAGGAGAGAGCGTTGTAAAGGATTCGTCTTCGCCCGTTGGAAGGAAGACAACTAGTAGAAAAGTCGATGGTCTCAAGAGAAGAGGAATCGGGAGTGGACGTAGGTCGTATAAAATCGGGTTTGCATTTACTTATTATCATTTACATAGCTGCAAGCCTTTACTTTACTTGCTCCACCTCCTCTTCTCATTCTTTCGAACGACTTCAAGCTTTACATCTTTCAATACGTGCAATCGAGATCAATTTTTATCGAAACTTATTTTTATCACACAAAGTTTCTGAAAACATTTGTAATCATCAGATCCCAACATATTATCATGTGTCGAGTCATTATTAGCGAAAACGAAGAAGATTTTCCCTATCATCACATGACAAAGAGATATATAAAATAATATATAGTTTAGATGTATAGTTTGTAGTTTACTCCATGGAGATAAACTCGGTTATTAAGAAATCCAAAACCATCTATGTTATCTACTACACAGATTGCACGTATGTGGTTATCTTTTTTCACCAATAACAATTCCAATTACAGTAAGCTGGGATTCTTTATTGGGTAATTTTCCTAAAAAAATCTATATTTTTAATTATGTTCCGATCGATACTCTTTTTACTTTTTTTTTTCAAATAGTAAATTTAATTAAAAATCTAAAATATCCCTCAGTAAATTTAATTATTCCCATCAAATTGTCTCACTTTTTTAAACCAATTTTAAACTATTATAGTATTTTTATTTTCTTATTTATAATATTTTTATTGAGATATTAAGAACAATATAAGTGATATCATATTGTATATTTTTGGTTGTCATCACTCATAAGTTAATATGATACTATATCTTTATATTTATAGTTAGTTTGATTGAGATTAAGAGTCCATTTGTACCATTTATAGTATTTTTGAGTGGGTTCTATAGTGTTTTTATTATGATGGTCAAAATACTACAACAAGTCAAATTTTTTATTTTTATTTGGGTGATGTTGTTTCTAAATCATTATAAATAATTATTAAATCATAATATATCAAATTATTTTTAATGTGTTTTTATTATATCTGACTCATTTATAGTGTTTTCTAATAAACTTTATAATGTTTCTATTATGATAGCCGAAAACAATATAACAACCTAGGTTCAAAACTCTATAATAAATATAGTTTATTAGACTGATGTAATGTTCAATTATCAAAACGATATGTATTGAATTATACAAAACATATCAATTTATTAGATTGGTGAGATATACTGAAGCACCACACATATCAATCCCTTATTAAATAAGTACATATCACCAATATCGAGTAATACGCCTGGGTATGATAAATCATGATTTTTTAATAAATAATTTTGATATTTTTAAATTAGGAATATAATTTAAAAATAAAGCAAAAGAAGAATACTAATTGAAAAATATTTAAAATATGAGTATTTCCTATAAAAAAAACCTAAATTTAAATATCTAAATCTGGTGGAACCCCACATACCCTAAATCTTCGTCGGATGGCAGCGATTTGCTTCAGCAAACATTGGGCTGGAATCTGTCTTCCACACAAACTGCATCCGAATCCCAATCGGAGAGACGTACATAAATATATACGTTATCCGGACGCGAGTTCATCTCATGCAAACCCTTCCTCCTCCTCGTCTTCCGTTTGTTTTCTGTTTCCCGCTTTCATCAGATAGCAATCATGGCGGACTGGGCGAACCTTCCTGCGGACTTGATCAGGTGTATCCATGGATGTCTAGAAGATCTAATGGATCAGATCATCTTTAGGTGTGTCTGCGTTTCGTGGCAGCAAGCCGTGGAGGGGAACCCTCACCATCGGATGCGCCCGCTTCCGCCGTGGTTGATCCTCCCCGGCAGTGGACATGGCGGTGGCTATGCTTTTCTCCCATTGGTCGACCTCGTCAGCTACGCCGAGAGAAGAAGGCGTAAGAGTATCCGTCTCCCGTGGGAGTCCACGGACGGCGGATTGGTGCTGATGGGATCCGCCGCCGGATGGGTGGTTGCGGCCGACAAGGCGGCCGAGTTGCATCTGCTAAATCCCATCACCGGAGCGCATGCCCGCCTCCCACCCATCACTACCCTCCCGGCCATCGCAGCCGTACTACAGACCGATGGACGTGTCACCGGCTATCTCTTTCGTATCTCACCGAATCTGGTCCACGAGACCAGCTGCGAGTCCACGCGATACATGCTCTACGACAAGATAACCGTGTGCTCCTCCTCTTCAGACTCATGGACGACGATGATCGTGTTCTACCATGGCCGGTTGGCCTTCGCCAGTGCAGGGGACGAGCGGTGGTCTTTGCTGCAGACACAAAACGAGAGTTGGGCGTGCGACGTGACGTTCCACAGGGGCCGATTCTACTCGCTGCACAACGACGGGTCGGTCTGCGCTTGGAATCTCACCGACGGCGCATCGCCTCAGGCCCGCTTCAACGTCCAACACCCGCGGGTGAGAGACATATCCATACTGGACGACTACCTGGTGGGATCAGGAGAGGACCTGCTGCGGGTATCGAGGTGGAGGGATCGGTTTGAGGGAGACGAACGCGGAACGCTGAGGTTCCGAGTGCTCAGGCTGGATGACAGCGGATGGGTCGCCCTGCAAAGCTTGGGTGAGCGAGCACTGTTTGTGGGGTCGAACCGCGGCATCTCGCTCTCTACGGTGGCGTTCCCCGAGTTCAAAGCAGACTGCATCTACTACGCCAAGTCGGGTGTCGTGGCTATATCTCACCTAATGCATGGACTCATCGTGCCTTCTCGTGCCAGCATACCGAATCTTAATGATGGTTTCATCGTGCCCGATTACATGTTTAGCTGGCCGCCTCCTATCTGGTTCACACCACGTGCTTGCTGAGATATATATATAGAGAGAGAGAGAGTATTTTACTGCAATAAATAGGTCTATATAAGTTATTGAGTATAAGTTTTGTTTATGTTTGTGGAATTTGTTCCAGTAATGAATTAAAATACTTTTTAATTATAGATATTTGGCAAATCGTTTTTAGCCATTCTGTGTTCTATTATTATCGTTGCTTGTGTTGTGTTGAATTGGCCAATTAATTAAGAAGGGTGAATGGAGATTACAGCTCGGTCTTGGAACAAGCTAATTGTTCAGTGTCCATCAGTGATCGGCATCATGGTAGCATCGGAATAAATTGTTGTAAATCCAATTATGCTGCGCTAAAATTATTCCTGTGGGAGGCCACCTACAGAGTTTGTCATTTATTCTATAGATATATTCCTCTTTCCTATTGGAAATCTAACCCTGATCGATCTCGGATGGCAGCTACTCAGGTAGCAAACAGTGGCCGGATTTCGATATCCAATCAAAACAGTGCTCTAATCGCCAAGGGAATCACCATTACATGCACACACACACACACACTATATTAGCGTGCTCATCTCCTGCAAACCTTTCCCTCTTCGTTTTCTCCTCCTTGCTTTCATCAAACAGTAATCATGGGCGTACCGGGCAGCACTGCCGGCGGATTTGATCCGGATGATCTATGGACAGTTCTTAGATCTAGTGGAACCGATCTACTTCAAGGCCAGCTGCGTTGCTTCTCGGCGTCCGGTGCAGGACGGGCAGCCCTCAACACGATGTCCTCCCTCTTCCCCAGCATCACGGTCGCACGCCGCAAGACCGGCGGAGCCACCGGCTACCGCTTTCAGTTCAGTCCCGAAATAGCGGTTCCGGTCGGCTGCAGCACCACGCAACATCTGCTCTACAGCAGGGTTGCTCCGTGGTCCTCTTCTTCCGACTCTTGGACCATAATGATCGTGTTCCGCTATAACCTGTTGGCCTTCGTCGGTGGAGGAGACGACCGGTGGTCTTAGCTGCAGCCGCGTACCACAATTGCCGATTCTACTCGATGCAGGGAGATGGGACGGTCACACGTGCGCTCCATCATCGTTAGGGTGTGCGCCGTGCGCGAGCGTGGCATTTGCACGTGCCCACATCCACTGCGCGGTGTGCACCATGGACGAACGTGACATTCACACGTGCACACACGACGCACGAGTGTGGCATTGCCATGCGCCCACGTGTTGCACGGGTGTGTGTCATGCACGAGCGTCGCATTCACATGTGCCCATCCACATGCCCAGATGACACTCGAGCGTGCGTCATATGCGAGAGCGTGCCGTTAGGACGCTCGTTGCTAAGTTTGCACATTGTGTCGTATCGCACTTTTATTTTTGGTTGGGAATGACTATAAATAAAAGTGATTTTTTTTGTGGTTGAGAATGACTAAAAATAGAGAGTGAGAAAGAAAGAAAAGAGAAAAGTTTCATCATTTTCACTCATATTCTTTGTTGCTTTGTTTTCCTTTCATTGCTTATGTCGAATATTTTCATATCCTTCATGATCGTGTTTATAGAGATGACTCCTCGAAGGATAATTCTTTACAAGATGAGGAATACGTTTAAGATAGTGCTTACATTTGGAGTAGGATGGGAGGAAGAACATATGGGTAATTCTAACGAGAATAAGAAGTAAAAAAAGGATTATTTATGTTTTGTTTATTGTTTCGATAATCATCTTATCCAATTCTGCTTTTATTGAAAGAAAAAAAAATAGTTTTCACAAAGAATAACCCCTTTAAGCATAAATCTTTGTGCACAAATGTTTATGCTAATAAATAATAATTTCCTCCTAGAGGAAGTGTAATAACGGAAACAAGACATATCCTAACGTGTTAGGAATTAGACATATCAACCTAAAGTTTACTTGAAAAATACTTATATTACAAAATGTGATGTATGTATAAAATATTCGACGAAACCTAATTAATGGATTTCCTTTTGCACCATTTGGATATATAATAGTTTTGAAAATAAACTAAATAGTAATTTTCTATATATATATATGTATATATATATATACATATATGTATATATATATACATACATATACACATACATATAATATATATATATATATATATATATACATATATATATATATATATATATATATATATGTATATATATATGGAAAGACTTTGTATTAAAGGACTTTGTAAAACTTAATGTAATGAAACCTTCAATCAACAAAAATGAATCATCATCCTGTAATATCTGACATGATAGATTTGGTTATGTCAACTTCAGATCAATTTAAAGAATGTCTTATATGGATTTGATTTTAAAATTTAACTCTAAATGTGAATTTGAATGTGAATGTTATGCTTGAAAGAATTCGTAGAGGATCACGACTAAGGATTTGGATAATATTTAAAATCTCTCATGAATAAATAAGATACTTATATATAGTCATTAATGCATAACCCGTAAAGACATATTCTATACTCTGTGTAAGTTAGTTGAAATATGAGTCAAAGGAACTTAGTTTAAGACTTGCTGTATTCTATTTCTTTTAGATGGATGCTTATTTCACTAAATAACGTTAAGTCTTTGAAAATACATCTCACGTAGAGTAACATACTAGTAAAATTTAATTTATAATTATTTTATTTTATTTATTTAATTATTTATATTATATATTTATTTGATAATAATTTGAGTTTTTGTGAGGGATTGATGGAATTTAAAGGAAAAAGGGCCCAAATTCGCCTGTGAAGGACTAAAAGTCCCACATTAAACTTGTTTACTCTCCCCTCAAAATCCTTGATAAAAAAATTAAGAAGTAAAGTTTCCTTAACCTCATTCACATGCATTTAACTTTAATGAGTTAGGTTTGAAAATATCATGTATTTTAATTTATTATACAATAGTTGAATAATTATGAAATTACCCATTTGCCCACACGCTCGCTTGGTCATACTTGACGCTGTACGCCATGCACGAGCATAGCGGTCACATGTGCCCACACGTGCCGTGTAGGTGAGCGCCGTGTGCGACCATGCTGTTGCGACACTCCTTGCTACGTTTGCATGTTGCCACATGGCACTTTTGATTATTAGTTGAGTTTGGCTATAAAAAAAATCACTTCCCAACCTTATTCCATGTGATTATATGTAATATTTTTATATTAGTGATGTTCGAATCAACCAGATACAGTTTGGATCCACATGCGTAAGATGAGTGAGATGGCTTAATTGCCTTTTAGACATTCATCCAACTCCATTATCTTGATTATCGCGTCTAAGATAAATTTTTATAATAAGTCGATAAGGTGAAATATTATATTGAATGTTGCTGAATAAGATATTTCTTAATTGCCTTTTAGACATTCATCCACCTTACTCCATTATTAGCTCAATTTTCTTTTATATTATCGTCTGTACGTCTCGAATTTTAATGTTGAAACTAATTGATTGTATTTAATTATTTAACTATAGTTTTAGTGACACAAGTCTACTATACCAAAATTTGATAGTTAACACAAGATGAATTAGTGTTGTACCAGAGAAAATCACGCTAGGAGATTGGACGTTGAACCGGAGGTCCGATCGACAATCGGTAGAAGACTTCGGACATTGGGCATCGGGCAAAGAAGAGTGGTATTGCGCCAAGAATATCGGGGTTACCAAGGTCAACCGTCGATTGGGCAACAAGCCGCAAGAAAGGATGATGCATCGAAGAACTAGATGAAGCGTAGACCAATGACGTGCCGGGCAACATGAGGTTGATTCGTGTAACTGACTAGATCGAAGTAGAGTTAAGGGTTATGTGTGCAGGATTAACTACGATAACAATGAAGACGTAAAGCGAAACAAAGTGTCAAAGTCAAGTACGATGAAATCGTTGGGAGTTTGAGAGTTTGACGGAAGTCTGAAGATTTGTCAGAGTGTTGTCGGAACTGGCCAAGAATGAGTAGGGAGCTTGCCGAAAGGTTTTCGGAAGTTCACCGGAAGGTTCATCGAAAGTTCATGGAGCTCGTCGAGAAAGATCGGAGCTCGCCGAAGAAGCTCATCGGAACTCGCCAAGATCAATCGTGAAGTCCAGGACCTTGCCAGGAGTCCGCAGAATGGTATACAAGGGTTCGTCGAAAGATCGCCAGAAGAAATCTTGACTTGTCGGACTTTGTATTGCTAGTCATATGTGCCCTGCAAGCCAATCACATGAGTGATGACACTTGTGACTTGATATGCACTCTTTCTCTTTGCTTATTATTAGGCATTTTATTACTTTATCTTACGTGTTGCATATATTGTGATGTCCTTAGATCTGTACAATGGGAATCGGATCGTGATAAGATCACGATAATGAGACCGATTCACCGTTAAACACAAATCCTAAATAATCCTGGTCATAGGTTATTCGAGAGGGACATCGAGATAACCGGATAGACTGGTGTGTTGTATACCCGTCCATATGATGGAGGTGGCTGGTCTCATAACTACTCGTGTGGGGATACTAAGGGTACAGTGCAGGTGCTCATTGGGGAATGAGTTCACTGTTTGATCCACTTACAGAATGCTGGATGGTTATTGATACCTCACATCAGACAGTGATTTCGTAGTCCCAGTAGTATATCTGGTCCTTAGACTTGAGTACTCCACTCTTTGATACCAGACTTATAGGTTTGGAAAGTTCCAGATCTAGTACAACCGGTCATTGGGAGTGGTAGCCAACCTTACGATGGCTATTGAATGTCAATAGAGGATCATCCGCTCTCGATATTATGAGAGGAATATCCCATGTATTTTTGCTCGAATAAATCCTTGGCCAAGATTATTCGGATTGAGAGAGAAAGAGTTTTCTGGGAGAATCCGACAAGAGCAAGACTCGAGGAGATACCGTATGGGCCTGACAGCACCATGCCCGATATAGGGTCTCTAGGATATTAGTTGGATGAGGGACTATAGATACATGGTAACAGAGGACAGATAGATCCAAAGGATTGGATTCCCTCGTATCGTCTTGGGGCTGCGGCGTAGTGGCCTAGGATATCTACAGTCGATGAGTTGGGTGAATTATTATAGAGATAATAATTCACTAAGTCAAAAGGAGTTTTTGATAAGGAACACATTCTTGGTGGAGACAATGGGAGCATGATAGAGTTGAGCGAGGTTAGAGAACCTAGCTCAAGCACTATTATATAGCAAGAATCTATTCGGATACCTAGCATACAAGTTCCAATTTTACGTAGGTCCGGTAAAGTATCCCATCCTCCTGAGACATATGTGGGATATATCAGAGGAGAGGATGTTGAGGATATTGATCCTCAGACCTATGAGGAGCCTATTATGAGCATAGACTCCGGAAAATTACAAGAAGCCATGAATTCAAAAATTGATTCCATGTACTCCAACAAGGTTTGGAACCTAGTTGATGCACTCGAGGGTATTGTACCCATTGGCTGCAAGTGGATCTTTAAAATGAAGATTGGAGTAGATGGAAAGGTAAAGACCTATAAAGTAAGGCTAGTAGCTAAGGGGTATCGTCAAAGGTAAGGTGTTGATTATGACGAAACTTTCTCACCTATAGCCATGCTAAAATCCATTTGAATTCTATTGGCTATTGCAGCATACTATGATTATGAGATCTTGCAGATGGACGTCAAAATCACATTCCTCAATGGTAACCTCGAGGAGGAGGTGTATATGATACAACCTGAGGGATTCATGCCCAAGGATAACACAGATAAGATGTGCAGGTTGCTTAGGTCCATTTATGGACTGAAGCAAGCTTTCCAAAGTTGGAACATAAGATTTGATGAGGCGATCAGATCTTATGACTTCGTTAAGAACGAAGATGAGCCTTGTGTGTACAGGAAGGTAAGTGGGAGCACTATCACCTTTTTGGTATTATATGTGGATGACATGTTGATCATTGGAAATGATGTAGGAACGCTCTCCACAGTAAAGGCTTGGCTATCTAGGCACTTCTCCATGAAGGACTTAGGGGAAACATCCTACGTATTGGGGATACGGATCTATATAGATAGATCCAAAAGGATGCTTGGCTTATCCCAATCCAGGTACATAGACACCATTGTCAAAAGGTTTGGCATGAAAAATTCCAAGAGAGGTCTCATACCAATGAGACATGGAATATCATTTTCTAGGAATATATCCCCAAAGACTCCTGAAGAAAGGGCACACATGGATAGGATACCATATGCCTCAGCGATAGAATCTATCATGTATGCTATGCTATGTACCAGGCCTGATATAGCACAAGCTCTGAGTGTCACGAGTAGGTATCAGGGAGATCCAGGCTTGGAGCACTGGAAAATAGTAAAATGTATCCTTAAGTACTTAAGAAGAACTAAGGATCTTTTACTAGTATATGGAGGCAGTAGCCTCAGGGTTGAGGGTTATACGGACTCGAGCTTCCAATCTGATGTCGATGATACCATGTCTAATTCAGGGTATGTGTTCACCCTGAATGATGGAGCATTATACTGGAAGAGTTCCAAGCAAGACACTACTGCTGACTTGACCACAAAGGTGGAATACATCGCTGCGGTAGAGGCAACAAAGGAGGGAGTCTAGATGAAGAAGTTCATCACAGACTTGGGAGTTGTCCCGAGTAGCCGATTCCCTTATATTGTGACAACTACGGGGCGATTACTCAAATAAGAGAAACTGGATCTCATCAGAAGTGTTCTGAGGAGGTTCTAGCTTCTTAGAGAGATCGTGGCCCGAAGAGATGTAGTAGTGGAAAGAGTTATATCCGAAGATAACATTGCAGGTCCACTCACAAAGCTATTGACTCAAATTGTCTTTGAGCGTCACAGAGGTCTGATGGGGATTAGACATGTTGGTGATTGACTTTAGGTCAAATGAGAGATTACTAGTCATATGTTCTATGCAAGCCAATCACATGAGTGATGGTACTTGTGACTTGATATGCACTCTTTCTCTTAGCTTATTATTAGGCATTTTATCACTTTATTTTGCATGTTGCATATATTGTGATGTCCTTGGATCTATGCAATGGGAATCGGATCATGATGAGATCACGATAATGAGACCGATTCACCTTTAAACACAGACTCTAAATAATCCTGGTCATAGTTTACTCGAGAGGGACATCGAGACAACCGGATAGACTTGTGTGCTATATACCCGTCCATATGATGGAGGTAGCTGGTCACATAACTACTCGTGTGGGGACACTAAGAGTACAGTGCAGGTGCTCATTGGGGAATGAGTTCATTGATTGATCCGCTTACGGTATGCTGGATGGTTATTGATACCTCACGTCAAACAGCGATTCTGTAGCCCCACTAGTGTATCTGGTCCTTAGACTTGAGATACCAAGGATGTCCTATATGAGTACTCCACTCTTTGATATCGGACTTATAAGTTTGGAAAGTTCCAGATCTAGTACAACCGATCATTAGGAGTGGTAACCAACCTTACAAGGGCTATTGAATGTCAATAGAGGATCATACGCTCTCGGTATCATGAGAGGAATATCCTATGTATTCTTGCTCGAAAAAATCCTTGGCCAAGGTTATTCGGATTAAGAGAGAAAGAGTTCTCTGGGAGAATCCGATAAGAGGAAGACTCGAGAAGAGACCGTATGGGCCTGATAGCACCATGCCCGATATTAGTTGGATGAGGGACTATAGATACATAGTAACTGAGGATAGATAGGTCCAAAGGATTGGATTCCCCTATATCATCTACAGGCTAGGCGTAGTGGCCTAGTACGTCCGCAGTCGATAAGTTGGGTGAATTATTATAGAGATAATAATTCACTAAGTCAGAAAGTGTTCTGACAAGTATGACTCATGGCCAAGTCGATATTGGGCCTAGAGGGTCACACACATATGGTAGGTGTTGTGACGAGTAGAGGTTCGAATATGAGATATTCGTTGGAGCCCCTATCTTATTGGATATCCATTAAGCCCCTGAATTATTAGATCCTAAGATGAGATCCAATAATTGCTAATAAGAGATTATTAGATAGAGACCCACTAATCCAAGAGGCTTGGGTAATTGGATGGAGATCCAATACCTAATAGGGCAAGATCCATTAGGATTTACAAGGGGCCTCTATAAATATGACGAAACCAAAGCTCTATAGGCTGGGGGGTTCTTTTGATAGTCACCTCTTGTTCTCCTCTCCCCAAGGAGGTGCATCGTCACAGTCCCTGTCTTGTGGATACCGCTAGAGAAGAGGATGCTTGACCTCCTTCATCCTTCCTACAGATCTTTAGGGATTCAGGGATATACGATCTCCCTAGGTATTTTTTTTACACATATAGTTTTCGCGGATTTGTTTTGATGCACCGATCTTCACACGGCGACGGAACCTTTCTACGAAAAATCTGTGGTTTTATTTTTTGTTGTTCCTCTGTGCATATGATGTCGCCCGATAGGATTTCCCAACATGTATTAGCTTAGAAAATATCTTTAATTTCATAATTAGCATATAATTAGGATTAGGATTAGGTGTTAATCTTTTAACCCTATTAAGGGCCAACTAGGCCCGTACCCGGATATATTTGGGCTGGATGAAAGGCTCAAACAGGGTTGTTGAACCTTGTCTGGAGGTGGCACCACCAGACTGGCACAGTGGTACCGCTTGGGTTCAGTATCTCAAGTGGTATGGGCGGTGGCACCGCTGGTTGGGCGGTGGTACCGCCCAGTACACTGATCATGTCAGTGTGTCAAGCGGTGGTACCGCCAGACTGAGTGGTGGTACTGCCCAGTGTCAGAGTTAGACTGGCAGTGGTACCGCTAGTGACAGGCGGTGGTACCGCTAGTACCCGGTAAACCCGGGATTGAAAGGTTTTTGGCTCCAAGTTTGAATCCAATTAGAGCGTATAAAAACCTCTCCCATCCTTGGGGTTGCAGAAGCAAACACATACACTTTGAAAGTAGAGAAACTCTATTTAAATATCTAGAAATCCCCTTCTCTAGTCATTACTTGTTTTCAAGTTAAAAGAGAGGAGAGAGTGCTTGTAAGGGTTACCTCCTAAGCCCGTCAAAAGGAGAGAGCATTGTAAGAGATTCGTCTTCGCCCGTTGGAAGGAAGACAACTAGTGGAAAAGTCGGTGGTCTCAAAAGAAGAGAAATCGAGAGTGGACGTAGGTTATATGACCGAACCACTAAAAAATCGGGTTTGCATTTACTTATTATCATTTACATAGCTGTAAGCCTTTACTTTACTTGCTCCACTTCCTCTTCTCATTCTTTCGAATGACTTCAAGCTTTACATTTTCAATACATGCAATTGAGATTGGTTTTCATCGAAACAAATTTTTATCGCCCAAAGTTTCCGAAAGCATTTTTAATTATCGAATTTATCGTTATTAACCGCTACACTAATTCACCCCCCTCCCCCTTTTAGTATCACTCTAGATCTCAATAATTGGTATCAGAGCCTCGTTATTTCTCTTTCGGATTCACACCCGTGAGAAATGACTTTTTACGGCTTTCAAGAGGGTTTTTCGATTGTTCATCCTCCGTTGTTTAACGGTTCAGACTACACATATTGAAAAACTCAAATAAGAGTTTTCTTAAGATTTAAACTTGTGGAATATTATTGAAAATGGCTTTCAACTTCCCTCTAAACCAACGAACGAATTGTCAAATTTAGAGAGACAATCTTTTTTCTTTAAATGCAAAGACTATGAATGCCTTATATTGTTCTTTAGATAAAATTGAATTTAATCGGATTTCTACATGTGAAACGACTTTTGATATTTGGTGCATACTTGAAGTCACACACGAAGGAACGAGTAGAGTCAAAGACTCGAAAGTTAATATTTTGATACACGATTTTAAGCTTTTTCGAATGAAACCAAGCGAGACTATCGGCGACATGAACACCCGTTTCATGGATGTCGTCAATAGTTTACAAAGTCGTGGTAAATCCTTTTTGAGTTTTGATCTCATTAACAATATTTTAAGATCCTTTCCAAAGAGTTGGGATTAAAAAATAACGGCTATTCAAGAGTCTAAAGACTTGAATGTTTATTTACTTGAAGAATTAATTGGGTCTTTAATGACCTATGAAATGACTTTTAAACTTAATGAATATGTGAATTACATTCCAAAGAACATGAAAGATTTGACACTTTGAACAAAAGAATGCCACTTGAGTGATGACTCAAGTGATGAGGACAATATTGAAAATTTTGAACTTTGGACATTAAAATTTAAAATTTTTATTAAACAAGAATTAAAGAACACAAATGAAAAAAACACAAACTCTTGCTATGAATGCAAGAAACCGGAACGCTTTAAAGGCCAGTACACAAAAGTGAAGAAGAGAAAAGCATGCAAAGAAGATGAAGATGCAAACTACGCTTTAACGACCTTCAACTAAAAAGTAAGCAACTCAACCAAAGCCCCTTTGCTTTATAAAATTATTTAAAATTTTTCTTGAGTGCTTAACCTAGTTAGTAGGAAATAATTTTTTTATCATGCTTTTCTTGTGTTTTTAAAAATTAAAATGATATTTGCATATTTTGTGATAATGCTTGTACAAGTTTAAATCCATGAATTTTATTTTGATAATTTTCGTATGATTTTTGAAATGAAAATATTAAAAGTTTATTATCATACTTAATGATTTTATATTATGATGATGCATGAATAATGATGACTTGAAATCTCTCATTTTGAAACAATGTGTTTGTATTGATGATCTTGATGATGAAATCATTTCTAAATACGATGATGATTTCGATTTAAAACAAGATGCATAATTTTTGACATAATAAATTAATAGCATGTTTCAAGATAATGCTTGCACACCAAATATGATTAAAAGATAAAAGCAAGCATATTGATGATTTCACTTTCAACATGATGCATGGTTTTTACATGAAAATTAGAACATACTTATATGAGATCAACCACATAAAATAAAACACATAAAAATTAAAAATATGTTATCATGATGTTTTATTTTTGATGTGTTTGGTCTTGATGATTTTATAACGAAACTTATGTCTTGTTTTTAAATATTGATGCATGCTTTCATAAAAACTTGAACATGAAATCAATTGAATGAAATAGAAATGCATTTTCTATCCTACTGAGATTAATGAATTCATTTTACCAATCTTGTGAATCTCATGAAAATAAACATGATGAATATTTTGAAAATAAATGAGTGTATCATGCATTTAATCTTAATGATTTCTCTTGAAGCTTACTTTTCGGATCTATATGATGCTACATGAATCTAGTAGAAAAAGATAAGAGCATGCTTATATGTAAACCATCTCTGTTGCTCTTAATAAAATTTTCGAACGAAAGATTTTGATGCATTTGATCTTGATGGCTTTAATGATAAAACTTACATTTCAAATTTACATGACGATGGCTTTCATTGAACATACCTTATGGAATCATCATAGATAATGATGAAATTAAAAATTTTGTTATCATGCTTCAACTCAATGATTTTTAAGATGAAATTTTGCCTTTACGTCTTGAACGTTCATGCTTGTTTCTATTCGACATAAAAAGACAAAGGCATGTTTATATGAAATCAATGCAAATCACTAAAAGAGAAATCCATATTTCTTGAACATCTCTCTTTCTCTAAAGTTTCTGATTTTTCAATAAAAGACAAGTGATAAATTCATTCATGATATTTTGTGAATCACTTGAATTATGAATGAGATTTTGATGATGTGTTAAAGAATCCATTTAAATGAATCATGTTCGTCTTGATTTTTCTTAAGCCTTTGACTTAGAAATGATATGATCACTTTGGCTTGCATGCCTTACGTGGTGATTTAAAATAAATTTGATTTCTTATGAATCATATGAATCTTGATCTTGATCTTGCTAAATTGGAATCATAAATAATATCTTTTGGTATTCATGAATTCGTACTCATAATATGTAAGCATTGGTATTTATGACTTAAATTTGATTGAAACATTGCATGCTTAAATTGATCTTTCTCCTATGTTTCAATACTTCGTCAAATGCATTATGTGATGATTGAATGATTGATTGATGCAAATTTAAATGATGTGTAAAGTTGTTAAAGGAAGAAAACAATCCAAGTCTTGACATCTCAATATTTGATACTTGGAATATTTTAAAATGTGATCTTGATGAGAATGTTTCAAATTGCGCTCTTTACCTCATGAATCTTGATCTTGATTTTATTAAGAAGAATTTTAATGAACCATGAATCATATCTTTGGTATTCACGAATTGATTCTTATTGATATCTTTCATGAATTCTTTGCATCTATAGCTTTAAACTTTTTAATTGTGATGAATAGTTTTTCTCTTATATGACTTCTTCTCAAAAGGAGAGCTTTCTAAATGCATCATGAATTTTTTTTGAATCACAATTAAAATTCCTTATGATTCATAGTGAACTTAGAAATATAATGCATTTCTTCTTTGTCTTCCTAAAATATTTTGCTATTTACAAAAGAAGAGATATATTGAAATGAATCATGAATTGATTTCTCATTGATATTGATATCTTGATTCTTTATATTGGTTGTAATGATTTGAAGATTGATGAAAATTTTTATTGATGTAAGTTGATAAATGATATGAAAAGAGGATGTAAAGAAAATCTTTGTATTTGATCCTTACTCTTTTTTTTTTTAACTTTGGCAAGGGGGAAATTCCTAGCATTCAAAGGAAGCAAAACTTGCAAGCTTGCTCTTCTCAAAAGAGAAGAATGAAATTATAAAATTGCATGTATATCGTACTTAAAGGAAGTAAAGAAAGTGCAACTTGCACATCTTTCAATACTATTTGCTTGGACTTCTCAAAGGAGAATAGAAAAACTTGCTATCATGAACACCATCACAACAAATGCTATCTTGCATATCATAAGAAACTTGACATGATTGAATGTTGAATGTTGATAAAAATTTAGCTAGTATGATTGTAAAACTTGCATATCTTTTAAACTAGCTCTCTTTTTTGTTGATGACATAGGAGGAGAAGTAGATTGATGACTTCATGCATTGTAATGAAAGTTTTATATATTTATATGATGTTTTTGTTGGCATGATTTTGATACATGTTCCTTGGATTTGGGATAATCCAAGTGTTCTATTAATATAGCATATTGATAGAGGGAGTTTGGTTAAACTCTGGGAGTTAGGATTAACTCCGTCATCAATTAGTTATCATTATCGAAAAAGGGGAGAGTGTTGGGTCTCGGATTTTGATGATGAAATTAATTTATTGTGTTTAATTGTTTAACTGTGTTTTAAGTAACGCAAGTTTACTCGATTAGGATTAGATACTTGACACAGGATGAATCAGCGTTGCACCGAAGGAAATCACGTTAGGAGATTGGACGTCGAACCGGAGGTTCAGTCAACAATCGGCAAAAGGCATCAGACATTGGTCATTGGGCCAAGAAGAGTGGTGTTGCCCCAAAGATATCGGGGTTGCGGATGTCAACCGCCGATTAGGCAACAGGCCGCAAGAGAGGGTGATGCACCGAAGAACTAGACGATGCGTCGACCAATGACATGCCGGGTGAAATATTATATTGAATGTTCCTGAATAAGATATTTCTTAATTTTCTTTTAGACATTCATCCAACTGACTCCATTATTAGCCCAATTTTACTATTCTCTGTAAAATTGGATCTGTATTATGTTGGATCTCAAATTTTAATAATAAAATTAATTGATTATATTTAATTATATTTTGAGTGACATAGGTCTATTCGATCAGGATTTGACAATTGATATAGGATGAATCAGCGTTGCACCAAAGGAATAATGCTAGGAGATTAGACGTTGAACCGAAGGTCCAGTCGACAATCGGCAGAAGGTTTCGGACATCGGGCATTCGGCCAAGAAGAATGGTGTTGCGCCAAGGATATTAGGGTTGCCGAGGTCAATCGCCGATTGGGCAACAAGTCGCAAGAGAGGACGATACATCAAATAACTGGACGAAGCGCAAACCAATAGCTTACCGGGCAATAGGAGGTTGATTCGTATAACTGACTAGATCGAAGTATTGTTAAGGCTTATGTGTGCATGATTAACTATGATAATGATGAAGATGTAAAGCAAAACAAAGTGCCAGATTCAAGTACGATGGAATCATTGGGAGTTTGACGGAAGTCCGAAGATTCATCGGAGTGCTGCCGGAACTAGCTGAGAATGAGTAGGGAGCTTGCCGAAAGGTTTTCGGAAGTTCGCTAGAAGGTTCGTCGGAAGTTCACGGAGCTCATCGAGAAAGTTCACGGAGCCCAAACAGGGTTGTTGAACCTTGTCTAGCGGTGGCACTGCCAGATTGTCACGATGGTACCGGCTGGATTCAATCTCCTAGGTGATTTGGGCGGTGGTATCGCCCTGGGGTAGAGTGCTTGATCGTGTCAGTGTGTCAGGCGATGGTACTATCAGACTGAGTGGTGGTACCACCAGCGGACAAGCAATGGTACCGTCAGTACCTGATAAACCCGGGATTTGAAGGTTTTTGGCTCTAAATTTGAATCCAATTGGAGCCTATAAAAACCCCTCTCATCCCTAGGTTGCAGAAGCAAGCACATACACTTTGAAAGTAGAGAAACTCTGTTTAAATCTCTAGAAATCTCCTTCTCTAGTCCCTACTTATTTTCAAGTTAAAAGATAGAAGAGAGTACTTCTAAGGGTTACCTCCTAAGCCCGTCAAAAGAAAAGAGAATTGTAAGAGATTTATCTTCGCCCGTTGGAAGGAAGACAACTAGTGGAAAAGCTGGTGGCCTCAAGAGAAGAGGAATCGGGAGTGGACGTAGGTCGTATGACTGAACCACTATAAAATCGGGGTTGCATTTACTTATTGTCATTTACATAGCTGCAAGCCTTTAGTTTACTTGCTTCACTTCCTCTTCTCATTCTTTTGAACGACTTCAAGCTTTACATTTTCAATACATGCAATTGAGATCGGTTTTCATCGAAACGTATTATTATCGCACAAAGTTTTTGAAAGCATTTTTAATCATCAAATTTATCATTAATAACTGCTGCACTAATTCACTCTCTCTCCCCCTCTTAGTGCCACTCTAGATCCCAACAATTGGTATCAGAGCCTCGTTATTTCTCTTTCGGATTCACACATGTGAGAAATGGCTCTTCATTTTTTTTAAGAGGGTTTTTCAATTATTTGTCCTCCGTTGTTTAACGGTTCGAACTACATATATTGGAAAACTCAAATGAGAATTTTTTAAGATTTAAATTTATGGAATATTATTGAAAATGACTTTCAACTTCCCTCTAAACCAATGAACGAATGGTCGGATTTAGAGAGAAATTTTTTTTCTTTAAATGCAAAAACTATGAATGCCTTGAATTGTTCTTTAGATAAAACTGAGTTTAATCGGATTTTTATGTGTGAAATGACTTTCGATATTTGGGACATATTTGAAGTCACACACGAAGGAATGAGTAGAGTCAAAGACTCAAAAGTTAATATTTTGATGTATGATTTTGAGCTTTTTCGAATGAAACCAAGCGAGACCATCGTCGACATGTACACCCGTTTCATGGATGTCGTCAATAGTATGAAAAGTATTGATAAATTTTTTTTAAGTTTTGATCTCATTAACAAGATTTTAAGATCCCTTTAATAGAGTTGGGATCCAAAAATAACGACTATTCAAGAGTCTAAAGACTTGAATGTTTATTCACTTAAAGAATTAATCGGATCTTTAATGACCTATAAAATGACTTTTGAACTAGATTAACATGTGAACCACCTTCCAAAGAACATGAAGGATTTGACACTTCGAACAAGAGAATGTCACTTGAGTGATGACTCGAGTGATGAGGACAATATTGAAAACTTTGAACTTTGGACATTAAAATTTAAAAAAATTATTAAACAAGAATTAAAGAACACCAACTCTTGCTATGAACGCAAGAAACCGAAATGCTTTAAAGGCGAGAATACAAAAGTGAAGAAGAAGAAAGCGTGCAAAGAAGAACTATATAAGTGTTCTTTATGTTCCGATCGATACTCTTTTAACTTTTTTTTTTCAAATAGTAAATTTAATTAAAAATCTAAAATATCCCTTAGTAATTATTCCCATCAAATTGTCTAACTTTTTTTAACCAATTTTAAACTATTATAGTATTTTTATTTTCTTATTTATAATATTTTTATTGAGATATTAAGAACAATATAAGTGATATCATATTGTATATTTTTGGTTGTCATCACTCATAAGTTAATATGATACTATATCTTTATATTTATAGTTAGTTTGATTGAGATTAAGAGTCCATTTGTACCATTTATAGTATTTTTGAGTGGGTGATATAGTGTTTTTATTATGATGGTCAAAATACTACAACAAGTCAAATTTTTTATTTTTATTTGGGTGATATTGTTCCTAAATCATTATAAATACTTATTTAAATCATAATATATCAAATTATTTTTAATGTGTTTTTATTATATCTGACTCATTTATAGTGTTTTCTAATAAACTTTATAATGTTTCTACTATGATAGCCGAAAACAATATAACAACCTAGGTTCAAAACTCTATAATAAATATAGTTTATTAGACTGATGTAATATTCAATTATCAATATGATATGCATTGAATTATACAAAACATATCAATTTATTAGACTGGTGAGATATACTGAAGCACCACACATATCAATCCCTTATTAAATAAGTACATATCACCAATATCGAGTAATGCACCTGGGTACGATAAATCATGATTTTTTAATGAATAATTTTGATATTTTTAAATTAGAAATATAATTTAAAAATAAAGCAAAAGAAGAATACTAATTGAAAAATATTTAAAATATGAGTATTTCCTATAAAAAAAACCTAAATTTAAATATCTAAATCTGGTGGAACCCCACATACCCTAAATCTTCGCCGGATGGCAGCGATTTGCTTCAGCAAACATTGGGCTGGAATCTGTCTTCCACACAAACTGCATCCGAATCCCAATCGGAGAGACGTACATAAATATATACGTTATCCGGACGCGAGTTCATCTCATGCAAACCCTTCCTCCTCCTCCTCTTCCGTTTGTTTTCTGTGTCGCGCTTTCATCAGATAGCAATCATGGCGGACTGGGCGAACCTTCCTGCGGACTTGATCAGGTGTATCCATGGATGTCTAGAAGATCTAATGGATCAGATCAACTTTCCGTGTGCCTGCGTTTCGTGGAAGCATGCCGTGGAGGGGAACCCTCACCATCGCATGCGACCTCTTCCCCCGTGGCTGATTCTCCCCACCGGTGTTCGTGGCGGTATCAATACTTCACTCCCATTGGTCGACCTCGTCAGCTACGCCGAGAGAAGAAGGCGTACGAGTATCCGTCTCCCGTGGGAGTCCACGGACGGCGGATTGGTGCTGATGGGATCCGCCGCCGGATGGGTGGTTGCGGCCGACAAGGCGGCCGAGTTGCATCTGCTAAATCCCATCACCGGAGCGCATGCCCGCCTCCCACCCATCACTACCCTCCCGGCCATCGCAGCCGTACTACAGACCGATGGACGTGTCACCGGCTATCTCTTTCGTCTCTTACCGAATCTGTTACACGAGACCAACTGCGATTCCGCGCGATTCATGCTCTACGGCAAGATAACCGTGTGCTCCTCCTCTTCAGACTCATGGACGACGATGATCGTGTCCTACCAGGGCCGGTTGGCCTTCGCCAGTGCAGGGGACGAGCGGTGGTCTTTGCTGCAGACACAAAACGAGAGTCGGGCGTGCGACGTGACGTTCCACAGGGGCCGATTCTACTCGCTGCACAACGACGGGTCGGTCTGCGCTTGGAATCTCACAGACGGCGCATCGCCTCAGGCCCGCTTCAATGTCCAACACCCGCGGGTGAGAGACATATCCATAGTGGACGACTACCTGGTGGGATCAGGAGACGACCTGCTGCGGGTATCGAGTTGGAGGGATCCGTTTGAGCGAGCCGAACGCGGAACGCGGAGGTTCCGAGTGCTCAGGCTGGATGACAGCGGATGGGTCGCCCTGCAAAGCTTGGGTGAACGAGCACTGTTTGTGGGGTCGAACCGCGGCATCTCGCTCTCTACGGTGGCGTTCCCCGAGTTCAAAAGCAGACTGCATCTACTTGGCCAAGTCGGGTGTCGTGGCTATATCCCACCTAATGCATGGACTCATCGTGCCTTCTCATGCGAGCGTACCGAATCTTAATGATGGTTTCATCGTGCCCGATTACATGTTTAGCTGGCCGCCTCCTATCTGGTTCACACCACGTGCTTGCTGAGATAAAAACCCATAGCTATATATATATATATATATATATATATATATATATATATATATATATATATATATATATATATATATATATATATATATATATATATAGAGTATTTTACTGCAATAAATAGGTCTATATAAGTTATTGAGTATAAGTTTTGTTTATGTTTGTGGAATTTGTTCCAGTAATGAATTAATACTTTTTAATTATAGATATTTGGCAAATCGTTTTTAGCCATTCTGCGTTCTATTATTATCGTTGCTTGTGTTGTGTTGAATTGGCCAATTAATTAGGAAGGGTGAATGGAGATTACAGCTCGGTCTTGGAACAAGCTAATTGTTCAGTGTCCATCAGTGATCGGCATCATGGTAACATCGGAATAAATTGTTGTAAATCCAATTATTTCTGTGGGAGGCCACCTACAGAGTTTGTCATTTATTCTATAGATATATTCCTCTTTCCTATTGGAAATCTAACCTGATCGATCTCGGATGGCAGCGATTTAGGTAGCAAACAGTGGCCGGATTTCGATATCCAATCAAAACAGTGCTCTAATCGGCCAGGGAATCACCATTACATGCAGACACACTATATTAGCGTGCTCATCTCCTGCAAACCTTTCCCTTTTCGTTTTCTCCTCCTTGCTTTCATCAAACAGTAATCATGGGCGGACTGGGCAGCACTGCCGGCGGATTTGATCCGGATGATCTATGGACAGTTCTTAGATGTAGTGGAACCGATCTACTTCAAGGCCAGCTGCGTTGCTTCTCGGCGTCCGGTGCAGGACGGGCAGCCCTCAACACGATATCCTCCCTCTTCCCCAGCATCACGGTCGCAGGCCGCAAGACCGACGGAGCCACCGGCTACCGCTTTCAGTTCAGTCCCGAAATAGCGGTTCCGGTCGGCTGCCGCACCACGCAACATCTGCTCTACAGCAGGGTTGCTCCGTGGTCCTCTTCTTCCGACTCTTGGACCGTAATTGTTATGGGTATTGAATGCGACGCGACGCTTGCTCCTGCGAGCCCTGTCCTTACAACATCATAGCCCCTTCTGCTTCCCGCTGTGGCCGAGCTGTGGCTGAGCCCGACCCCCAGGCGTAGCGGCCGTGGGTATTAAATGCGACGTGATGCCAGTCTCAGGGGATTTCACCTCGATGACGTCGCAGCCACCCCTCTTTGCCGCTGTGGCAAAGGTCAAACCTCAGACGTCACCTTCCTCTGCCAACCCTCAGGTCCACGCCAGGGTCAATCACGGCCTCTGCAGAGTCAGGTCCGTACTCCACCCTCAGACGCAACCGGAGACCCCTCACTCTCCCGATCTATATAAGCCAGGGAGGAAGGTGAACAAAGGGACAGGCTGGCAACACTAGACTTCCGTTATTCTCTAATTCTTTACTTATCTTCCACGGGGAAGAGCTGACTTGGGCGTCGGAGGGGTCGGGCGGAACACCATCCGACCCGCCTTCGTGCAGGGACTGGACGAGGCGACATACGGATCCCCTCGACCAAGGACGTTGGGAAAAGGTCGCGGTCTCGACTGGCCCGAATCCAACCGCGACGACTTCGGAACCTCGGAGCTACAACCGCCCGTTCCCCGGTCACGGTAAAAAGTTATTTTCCATAACAGTAATGATCGTGTTCCGTTATAACCTGGTGGCCTTCGTCGGTGGAGGAGACGACCGATGGTCTTTGCTGCAGTCGCCCAAGACTAGTTTTGGGGGTGTGCGTCGTGCGCGAGCGTCGCATTTGCACGTGCCCACATCCACTGCGTCGGTGTGCACCATGGACGAACGTAACATTCACACGTGCACACACGACGCAACGAGTGTGACATTCCCATGCGCCCACGTGTTGTAAAGAGTGTCTCATGCACGAGCGTGGCATTCACATGTGCCCATCCACATGCCCACATGCCACACGAACCTGCGTCATACGCGAGAGCGTGCCGTAGGACCCGCGTTGCTAAGTTTGCACATTGTGTCATATGGCACTTTATTTTTTGTTGGGAATGACTATAAATAAATCACTTCCGAGCCAATATAGTTAGAAAGAAAACATACTCTAAAACTTTGCCAAAAACCTGAGGAAAAAAAAAATTAGAGAAAGCGAGAAAGAAAGAAAAGAGAGAAGTTTCATCATTTTCACTCATATTCTTTGTTGTTTTGTTTTTCTTTTATTGCTTATGTCGAATATTTTCATATTCTTCACAATCATGTTTATAGGAGAATTATCTCAGTTATATTTTGGGTGACTCCTCGAAGGATGATTCTTTACAAGGTCGAGGAATACGTTTAGAATAGTGCTTGTATTTCGAGTTTTCGGATAAGACGGGAGGGAGAACATATGGGCAATCCTAATGAGAATAAGAAGTAAAGAAAAGATTATTTATGTTTTATTTATTGTTTGGATAATTATCTTATCCAATTCTGCTTCTATCGAAAGAAAAAAAAAAGGTTTTACAAAGAATGACCCTTTTAAGCATAAATCTTTGTGCACAAATATTTATGTTAATAAAAAATAATTTTCAACTAGAGAAAGTATAATAACCCAAAACAAGACATATCCTAACGTGTCAGGGATTAGACATATCAACCTAAAATTTATTTGAAAAACAATTATATCGTAAAATGTGATGTATGTATAAAATATTCGACGAAACCTAATTAATGAATTTCCTTTTGTACGATTTGGATATAGAATAGTTTTGAAAATAAACTAAATAGTAATTATATATATATATATATGTATATATATATTTATATATATATGTATATATATATTTATATATGGAAAGACTTTGTATTCAAGGACTTTTCAAACTTAATGTAATCAAACCTTCAATCAACAAAAATGAATCATCATCCTGTAATATCTGACATGATAGATTTGGTTATGTCAACTTCAGATCAATTTAAAGAATGTCTCATATGGATTTGATTTTAAAATTTAACTCTAAATGTGAATTTGAATGTGAATGTTATGCTCGAAAGAATTCGTAGAGGATCATGATTAAGGATTTGGATAATATTTAAAATCTCTCATGAATAAATAAGATACTTATATATAGTCATTAATGCATAACCCGCAAAGACATATCCTATACTGTGTGTAAGTTAGTTGAAGTCTGAGTCAAAAGAATTTAGTTTAAGACATGTTGTATTCTATTTCTTTTAGATGGATGCTTACTTCACTAAATAACGTTAAGTCTTTGAAAATACATCTCACGTAGAGTAACGTACTAGTAAAATTTAATTTATAATTATTTTATTTTATTTATTTAATTATTTATATTATATATTTATTTGATAATAATTTGAGTTTTTGTGAGGGATTGATGGAATTTAAAGGAAAAAGAGCCCAAATTCCCCTTTGAGGGACTAAAAGTCCCACATTAAACTTTTTTACTCTCCCCTCAAAATCCATGATAAAAAAAATTAAGAAGTAAAGTTTCCTTAACCTCATTCGCATGCATTTAACTTTAATGAGTTAGGTTTGAAAATATCATGTATTTTAATTTATTATACAATAGTTGAATAATTATGAAATTACCCATTTGCCCACACGCTCGCTTGGTCATACTTGACGCTGTAACGCCATGCACGAGCATAGTGGTCGCATGTGCCCACACGTGTCGTGTAGGTGAGCGCCGTGTGCGACCATGCTGTTGTGACACTCCCTGTTACGTTTGCATGTTGCCACATGGCACTTTTGATTATTAATTGAGTTTGGCTATAAAAAAAATCACTTTCCAACCTTATTCTATGTGATTATATGTAATATTTTTATATAAGTGATGTTTGAATCAACCAGATACAGTTTGGGTGAGATGGCTTACGGTTTGACTCGAATACCCTTCAAGAGCTAAAAAAATATATATATTCATGTGCATATAAATTGAGATCGAATGGATTTTTGATATTTGCTCAAGTCATTGCTATTGATGATAGATGAATTTTTTAAGTCAATATGTATAATGATAGAGAAAATTTAGTAAAAAAAATTATCTTGATTATCGTGCGTAAGATAAATTTTTATAATGAGTCAATAAGGTGAAATATTATATTGAATGTTCCTGAATAAGATATTTCTTAATTTTCTTTTAGACATTCATCCAACTAACTCCATTATTAGCCCAATTTTATCTTATACTATTATCTGTATTATGTTGGATCTCGAATTTTAATGATGAAATTAATTGATTATATTTAATTATTTAATTATATTTTGAGTGACATAGGTTTACTCGATCAGGATTTGACTGTTGATACAGGATGAATCAGCGTTGCACCGAAGGAAATAATGCTAGGAGATTAGATGTTGAACCGAAGGTCCAGTCGACAATCGGCAGAAGGTTTCGGACATCGGGCATCGGGCCAAGAAGAATGGTGTTGCGTCAAGGATATCAGAGTTGCCGAGGTCAACCGTCGATTGGGCAACAAGTCGCAAGAGAGGACGATACATCAAAGAACTGGACGAAGCGCAAACTAATAGCGTGCCGGGCAATAGGAGGTTGATTCGTGTAACTGACTAGATCGAAGTATTGTTAAGGCTTATGTGTGCAGGATTAACTATGATAATGATGAAGATGTAAAGCAAAACAAAGTGCCAGATTCAAGTACGATGGAATCATTGGGAGTTTGACGGAAGTCCGAAGATTCGTCGGAGTGCTGTCGGAACTGGCTGAGAATGAGTAGGGAGCTTGCCAAAAGGTTTTCGGAAGTTCGCTAGAAGGTTCGTCAGAAGTTCACGGAGCTCATCGAGAAAGTTCATGGAGCCCAAACAGGGTTGTTGAACCTTGTATGGCGGTGGCACTACTAGATTGTCACGATGGTACCGGCTGGATTCAATCTCCCAAGTGATTTGGGCGGTGGTATCGCCCTGGGGTAGAGTGCTTGATCGTGTCAGTGTGTCAGGCGATGGTACTGTCAAACTGAGTGGTGGTACCACCAGCGATAGGCGATGGTACCGTCAGTACCCGATAAACCCGGGATTTGAAGGTTTTTGGCTCTTAGTTTGAATCCAATTGAAGCCTATAAAAACCCCTTTCATCCCTAGGTTGCAGAAGCAAGCACATACACTTTAAAAGTAGAGAAACTCTATTTAAATCTCTAGAAATCTCCTTCTCTAGTCCTTACTTATTTTCAAGTTAAAAGAGAGGAGAGAGTGCTTCTAAGGGTTACCTCCTAAGCCCGTCAAAAGAAAAGAGAATTGTAAGAGATTCATCTTCGCCCGTTGGAAGGAAGACAACTAGTAGAAAAGCTGGTGGCCTCAAGAGAAGAGGAATCGGGAGTGGACGTAGGTCGTATGACTGAACCACTATAAAATCGGGTTTGCATTTACTTATTGTCATTTACATAGCTGCAAGCCTTTACTTTACTTGCTTCACTTTCTCTTCTCATTCTTTCGAACGACTTCAAGCTTTACATCTTCAATACATGCAATTGAGATCGATTTTTATCGAAACGTATTTTTATCGCATAAAGTTTTCGAAAGCATTTTTATCATCGAATTTATTGTTAATAACCGCTGTACTAATTCACCCCCCCTCCCCCTCTTAGTGCCACTCTAGATCCCAACAATTGGTATCAGAGCCTCATTATTTCTCTTTCGGATTCACACATGTGAGAAATAGCTCTTCACGGCTTTTAAGAGGGTTTTTCAATTATTCGTCCTCCGTTGTTTAACGGTTCGGACTACATATATTGAAAAACTCAAATGAGAATTTTTTTAAGAATTAAATTTGTGGAATATTATTGAAAATGGCTTTCAACTTCCCTCTAAACCAATGAACGAATGGTCGGATTTAGAGAGAAATTTTTTTTCTTTAAATACAAAAACTATGAATGCCTTGTATTGTTCTTTAGATAAAACTGAGTTTAATCGGATTTTTATGTGTGAAACGACTTTCGATATTTGGGACACATTTGAAGTCACACACGAAGGAACGAGTAGAGTCAAAGACTCAAAAGTTAATATTTTGATGTATGATTTTTAGCTTTTTCGAATAAAACCAAGCGAGACCATCGTTGACATGTACACATGTTTCATGGATGTCGTCAATAGTTTGAAAAGTCTTGATAAATCTTTTTTGAGTTTTTATCTCATTAACAAGATTTTAAGATCCCTTTCATAGAGTTGGGATCCAAAAATAACGGCTATTCAAGAGTCTAAAGACTTGAATGTTTATTCACTTAAAGAATTAATCGGGTCTTTAATGACCTATAAAATGACTTTTGAACTGGATTAATATGTGAACCACCTTCCAAAGAATAGGAAGGATTTGACACTTCGAACAAGAGAATGCCACTTGAGTGATGACTTGAGTGATGAGGACAATATTGAAAACTTTGAACTTTGGACATTAAAATTTAAAAAAATTATTAAACAAGAATTAAAGAACACAAATGAAAAGAACACCAACTCTTGCTATGAACGTAAGAAACCGAAACAATTTAAAGGCGAGAACACAAAAGTGAAGAAGAAGAAAGCGTGTAAAGAAGATGAAGATGCAAACTACGCTTTAACGACCTTCAACTACATGGTAAGTAACTCAACCAAAGCCTTTTTGCTTTATGAAATTATTTAAAATTTTTCTTGAGTGCTAACCTAGTTAGTAGGAAATAATTTTTTTATTATGCTTTTCTTGTGTTTTTAAAAATTAAAATGATATTTACATATTTTGTGATAATGCTTGTACAAGTTTAAGTCCATGAATTTTATCTTGATGATTTTCGTATGATTTTTGAAATAAAAATATTAAAAGTTTATTATCATGCTTAATGATTTTATATTACGATGATGCATGAATAATGATGACCTGAAATCTCTCATTTTGAAACAATGTGTTTGTATTGATGATCTTGATGATGAAATCATTTCTAAAGAAGATGATGATTACGATTTAAAACAAGATTCATAATTTTTGACATAATAAATTAATAACATGTTTCAAGATAATGCTTGCACATTAAATATGATTAAAAGATAAAAGCAAACATATTGATGATTTCACTTTCAACATGATGCATGATTTTTACATGAAAATTAGAACATTCTTATATGAGATCAACCACATAAAATAAAACACATAAAAATTAAAAATATGTTATCATGATGTTTTATTTTTGATGTGTTTGGTCTTAATGGTTTTATAACAAAACTTATGTCTTGTTTTTAAATATTGATGCATGCTTTCATAAAAGACTTGAACATGAAATCAATTGCATGAAATGGAAATACATTTTCTATCCTATTGAGATTAATTAATTTAGTTTACCAATCTTGTGAATCCCATGAAAATAAACATGATGAATATTTTAAAAATAAATTAGTGTATCATGCGTTTAGTCTTAATGATTTCTCTTTAAACTTATTTTTTGGATCTATACGATGCTACATGAATCTAGTAGAAAAAGATAAGAGCATGCTTACATGTAAACCATCTCAGTTGCTCTTAATAAAATTTTCGAATAAAAGATTTTGATGCATTTGATCTCGATGGCTTTAATGATAAAACTTGCATTTTAAATTTACATGATGATGGCTTTCATTAAACATACCTTATGAAATCAACATAGATAATGATGAAATAAAAATATTAAAAATTTTGTTATCATGCTTCAACTCAATGATTTTTAAGATGAAATTTTGCCTTTACGTCTTAAACGTTTATGCTTATTTCTATTCGACATAAAAAAAATAAAGTTATATTTATACGAAATCAGTGCAAATCACTAAAAGAGAAATGAATATTTCTTAAACATCTCTCTTTCTCTAAAGTTTCTGATTTTTCAATAAAAGACAAGCGATAAATTCATTCATGATATTTTATGAATCACTTAAATTATGAATGAGATTTTGATGATATGTTAAAGAATCCATTTAAATGAATCATGTTCGTCTTGATTTTTCTTGAGCCTTGATAACTTAGAAATGACATGATCACTTTGGCTTGCATGCCTTACGTGGTGATTTAAAATAAATTTACTTTATTATGAATCATATAAATCTTGATCTTGATCTTGCTAAATTGGAATCACAAATAATATCTTTTGGTATTCGTGAATTCATACTCATAATATGTAAGCATTGGTATTTATGACTTGAATTTGATTGAAACATTGCATGCTTAAATTGATCTTTCTCTTATGTTTCAATACTTCGTCAAATGCATTATGTGATGATTGAATGATTGATTGATGCAAATTTAAATGATGTGTAAAGTTGTTAAAGGAAGAGAATAATCCAAGTCTTGACATCTCAATATTTGATACTTGAAATATTTTAAAATGTGATCTTGATGAGAATGTTTCAAATTGCGCTCTTTACCTCATGAATCTTGATCTTGATCTTGTTAAGAAGAATTTTAAGGAACCATGAATCATATCTTTGGTATTCACGAATTGATTCTTATTGATATCTTTCATGAATTCTTTGCATCTATAGCTTTTAACTTTTAAATTATGATAAATCAAGAGTTTTTCTCCTATATGACCTTCTCAAAAGGAGAACTTTTTAAATGCATCATGAATTTTTCTGAATCATAATTAAAATTTCTTATGATTCATAATGAACTTAGAAATATAATACATCTCTTCTTTATCTTCCTTAAATCTTTTGCTATTTACAAAAGAAGAGACATATTGAAATGAATCATGAATTGATTTCTCATTGATATTGATATCTTGATTCTTTATATTGGTTGTAATGATTTGAAGATTGATGAAAAATTTTATTAATGTAAGTTGATAAATGATATGAAAAGAGGATGTAAAGAAAATCTTTGTATTTGATCATCCTTTTTTTTTTTGACTTTGATAAAGGGGAGAAGGGTTTTGCTAGCACAAATAAATGCAAAATTCCTAGCATGCAAAGAAAGTAAAACTTACAAGTTTGCTCTTCTCAAAAGAGAAGAATGAAATTGTAAAATTGAATGCATATCATAAAGGAAGCAAAGAAAGTACAACTTGCACATCTTTAAATACTATTTGCTTAGACTTCTCAAAGGAGAATAGAAAAACTTGCTATCATGAACACCATCACAACAAGTGCTATCTTGTTTATCATAAGAAACTTGTCATGATTGAATGTTGAATGTTGAATATTGATGAAAATCTAGCTAGTATGATTGTAAAACTTACATATCTTTTAAACTAGCTATGATGCTACTTCTCTTTTTTGTTGATGATATAGGGGGAGAAGTAGATTGATAACTTCATGCATTGTAATGAAAGTTTTATATATTTGCATGATATTTTTGTTGACATGATTTTGATACATGTTCCTTGGATTTGGGATAATCTAAATGTTTTATCAATATGGCATATTGATAGGGGGAGTTTGGATAAACTTTATGAGTTAGGATTAACTCCGTCATTAATTAGCTATCATCATTAAAAAGTGAGAGACTGTTGGGTCTCGAATTTTGATGATAAAATTAATTGATTACGTTTAATTGTTTAACTATATTTTGAGTGATACAGGTCTACTCGATCAGGATTAGACAATTGTCACAGGATGAATCAGCGTTGCATCGGAGAAAATCACGTCAGGAGATTGGACGTCGAACCGGAGGTTCGGTTGATAATCGGCAGAAGGCATTGGACATCGGGCATTGGGCCAAGAAGAGTAGTGTTGCACCAAGAATATTAGGGTTACGGAGGTTAACCACCGATTAGGCAACAGGTCACAAGAGAGAGCGATGCACTGAAGAACTAGACGAAGTACCGACCAATGACGTGCCGGGTAATAGGAGATTGATTCGTGTAACTGACTAGATCGAAGTAGAGTTAAGGCTTATATGTGCAGGATTAACTACGATAACGATGAAGACGTAAAGTGAAACAAAGTGCCGGAGTCAAGTACGATGGAATCGTTGGGAGTTCGAGAGTTCGACGAAAGTCCAAAGATTCATCGGAGTGTTACCGGAACTTGCCGAGAATGAGTAGGGAGCTTGCCGAAAGGTTTTCGGAAGTTTGCTAGAAGGTTCATCGAAAGTTCACAAAGCTCACCGAGAAAGATCAGAGCTTGCCGAAGAAGCTCTTCGGAACTCGCCAAGATCAATTGTGAAGTCCAGGAGCTTGCCAGGAGTCCACAGAATGGTATCCGAGGGATCATCGGAAGATCATCGGAAGATCGTCAGAAGCTCGTCGAAAGAAATCTTGACTTGCCAAACTTTGTATTAGCTTAGAAAATATCTTTAATCTTATAGTTAGTATATAATTAGGATTACGATTAGGTGTTAATCATTTAACCCTATTAGGGGCCAACTAGTCCCATACCCGGACCGGTTTGGGCCGGATAAAAGACCCAAACAAGGTTGTTGAACCTTGTTTGGCGGTGGCACTGCCAGACTAGGGTGGTGGTACTACCTGGGTTCAATCTCCCAGGTGATCTGGGCGGTGGTACCACCCTAGGGCAGAGTGCTTGGGCGGTGGCACCGCTGGCTGGGAGATGGTATCGCCTAATACACTAACCATGTCAGTGTGTCAGGTTGTGGTACCACCAGACTGAGCGGTGGTACCGCCCAGTGTTAGAGTCAGACTGGTGGTGGTACCGCCAGTACCCGGTAAACCTGGGATTGGAAGGTTTTTGACTTCAAGTTTGAATCCAATTGGAGCATATAAAAATCCCTCCCATCCCTGGGTTGCAGAAGAAAGCACATACACTTTGAAAGTAGAGAAACTCTATTTAAATCTCTAGAAATCTCCTCCTCTAAGCTTTACTTGTTTTCAAGTTAAAAAAGAGGAGAGAGTGCTTGTAAGGATTACCTCCTAAGCTCGTCAAAGGAGAGAGCGTTGTAAAGGATTCGTCTTCGCCCGTTGGAAGGAAGACAACTAGTAGAAAAGTCGGTGGTCTCAAGAGAAGAAGAATCGGGAGTGGACGTAGGTCGTATAAAATCGGGTTTGCATTTACTTATTATCATTTACATAGCTGCAAGCCTTTACTTTACTTGCTCCACCTCCTCTTCTATTCTTTCCAACGACTTCAAGCTTTACATCTTTCAATACGTGCAATCGAGATCAATTTTTATCGAAACTTATTTTTATCACACAAAGTTTCTGAAAACATTTGTAATCATCAGATCCCAACATATTATCATGTGTCGAGTCATTATTAGCGAAAGCGAAGAAGATTTTCCCTGTCATCACAGGACAAAGAGATATATAAAATAATATATAGTTTAGATGTATAGTTTGTAGTTTACTCCATGGAGATAAACTCGGTTATTAAGAAATCCAAAACCATCTATGTTATCTACTACACAGATTGCACGTATGTGGTTATCTTTTTTCACCAATAACAATTCCAATTACAGTAAGCTGGGATTCTTTATTGGGTAATTTTCCTAAAAAAATCTATATTTTTAATTATGTTCCGATCGATACTCTTTTTACTTTTTTTTTCAAATAGTAAATTTAATTAAAAATCTAAAATATCCCTCAGTAATTATTCCCATCAAATTGTCTAACTTTTTTTTAACCAATTTTAAACTATTATAGTATTTTTATTTTCTTATTTATAATATTTTTATTGAGATATTAAGAACAATATAAGTGATATCATATTGTATATTTTTGGTTGTCATCACTCATAAGTTAATATGATACTATATCTTTATATTTATAGTTAGTTTGATTGAGATTAAGAGTCCATTTGTACCATTTATAGTATTTTTGAGTGGGTTCTATAGTGTTTTTATTATGATGGTCAAAATACTACAACAAGTCAAATTTTTTATTTTTATTTGAGTGATGTTGTTCCTAAATCATTATAAATACTTATTTAAATCATAATATATCAAATTATTTTTAATGTGTTTTTATTATATCTGACTCATTTATAGTGTTTTCTAATAAACTTTATAATGTTTCTACTATGATAGCCGAAAATAATATAACAACCTAGGTTCAAAACTCTATAATAAATATAGTTTATTAGACTGATGTAATGTTCAATTATCAATACAATATGCATTGAATTATACAAAATATATCAATTTATTAGACTGGTGAGATATACTGAAGCACCACACATATCAATCCCTTATTAAATAAGTACATATCACCAATATCGAGTAATACGCCTGGGTATAATAAATCATAATTTTTTAATGAATAATTTTGATATTTTTAAATTAGGAATATAATTTAAAAATAAAGCAAAAGAAGAATACTAATTGAAAAATATTTAAAATATGAGTATTTCCTATAAAAAAAACCTAAATTTAAATATCTAAATCTGGTGGAACCCCACATACCCTAAATCTTCGCCGGATGGCAGCGATTTGCTTCAGCAAACATTGGGCTGGAATCTGTCTTCCACACAAACTGCATCCGAATCCCAATCGGAGAGACGTACATAAATATATACGTTATCCGGACGCGAGTTCATCTCATGCAAACCCTTCCTCCTCCTCCTCTTCCGTTTGTTTTCTGTGTCCCGCTTTCATCAGATAGCAATCATGGCGGACTGGGCGAACCTTCCTGCGGACTTGATCAGGTGTATCCATGGATGTCTAGAAGATCTAATGGATCAGATCATCTTTAGGTGTGTCTGCGTTTCGTGGCAGCAAGCCGTGGAGGGGAACCCTCACCATCGGATGCGCCCGCTTCCGCCGTGGTTGATCCTCCCCGGCAGTGGTCATGGCGGTGGCTATGCTTTTCTCCCATTGGTCGACCTCGTCAGCTACGCCGAGAGAAGAAGGCGTAAGAGTATCCGTCTCCCGTGGGAGTCCACGGACGGCGGATTGGTGCTGATGGGATCCGCCGCCGGATGGGTGGTTGCGGCCGACAAGGCGGCCGAGTTGCATCTGCTAAATCCCATCACCGGAGCGCATGCCCGCCTCCCACCCATCACTACCCTCCCGGCCATCGCAGCCGTACTACAGACCGATGGACGTGTCACCGGCTATCTCTTTCGTATCTCACCGAATCTGGTCCACGAGACCAGCTGCGAGTCCACGCGATACATGCTCTACGACAAGATAACCGTGTGCTCCTCCTCTTCAGACTCATGGACGACGATGATCGTGTTCTACCATGGCCGGTTGGCCTTCGCCAGTGCAGGGGACGAGCGGTGGTCTTTGCTGCAGGCACAAAACGAGAGTTGGGCGTGCGACGTGACGTTCCACAGGGGCCGATTCTACTCGCTGCACAACGACGGGTCGGTCTGCGCTTGGAATCTCACCGACGGCGCATCGCCTCAGGCCCGCTTCAACGTCCAACACCCGCGGGTGAGAGACATATCCATACTGGACGACTACCTGGTGGGATCAGGAGACGACCTGCTGCGGGTATCGAGTTGGAGGGATCGGTTTGAGGGAGACGAACGCGGAACGCTGAGGTTCCGAGTGCTCAGGCTGGATGACAGCGGATGGGTCGCCCTGCAAAGCTTGGGTGAGCGAGCACTGTTTGTGGGGTCGAACCGCGGCATCTCGCTCTCTACGGTGGCGTTCCCCGAGTTCAAAGCAGACTGCATCTACTTGGCCAAGTCGGGTGTCGTGGCTATATCCCACCTAATGCATGGACTCAACGTGCCTTCTCGTGCCAGCAAACCGAATCTTAATGATGGTTTCATCGTGCCCGATTTCATGTATAGCTGGCCGCCTCCTATCTGGTTCACACCACGTGCTTGCTGAGATAAAAACCCATAGCTATATATATATATATATATATATATATATATATATATAGAGAGAGAGAGAGAGAGAGAGAGAGAGAGAGAGTATTTTACTGCAATAAATAGGTCTATATAAGTTATTGAGTATAAGTTTTGTTTATGTTTGTGGAATTTGTTCCAGTAATGAATTAATACTTTTTAATTATAGATATTTGGCAAATCGTTTTTAGCCATTCTGTGTTCTATTATTATCGTTGCTTGTGTTGTGTTGAATTGGCCAATTAATTAGGAAGGGTGAATGGAGATTACAGCTCGGTCTTGGAACAAGCTAATTGTTCAGTGTCCATCAGTGATCGGCATCATGGCAACATCGGAATAAATTGTTGTAAATCCAATTATGCTGCGCTAAAATTATTTCTGTGGGAGGCCACCTACAGAGTTTGTCATTTATTCTATAGATATATTCCTCTTTCCTATTGGAAATCTAACCCTGATCGATCTCCGATGGTAGCGACTCAGGTAGCAAACAGTGGCCGGATTTCGATATCCAATCAAAACAAGTGCTCTAATCGACAAGGGAATCACCATTACATGCACACACTATATTAGCGTGCTCATCTCCTGCAAACCTTTCCCTCTTCGTTCTCTCCTCCTTGCTTTCATCAAACAGTAATCACTGGCGGACTGGGCAGCACTGCCGGCGGATTTGATCCGGATGATCTATGGACAGTTCTTAGATCTAGTGGTACCGATCTACTTCTTGGCCGCCTGCGTTGCTTGTCGGCGTCCGGTGCAGGGCGGGCAGCCCTCAACACGATATCCTCCCTCTTCCCCAGCATCACGGTCGCAGGCCGCAAGACCGGCGGAGCCACCGGCTACCGCTTTCAGTTCAGTCCCGAAATAGCGGTTCCGGTCGGCTGCAGCACCACGCAACATCTGCTCTACAGCAGGGTTGCTCCGTGGTCCTCTTCTTCCGACTCTTGGACCATAATGATCGTGTTCCGCTATAACCTGTTGGCCTTCGTCGGTGGAGGAGACGACCGGTGGTCTTAGCTGCAGCCGCCAAAGACTAGTTTTGGGGGTGTGCGACGTCGCGTATCACAAGGGCCGATTCTACTCGATGCAGGGAGATGGGACGGTCCAACGTGCGCCCGGTCATCGTTAGGGTGTGCGCGGTGAGCGAGCGTGGCATGTGCACGTGCCTCCATGCACTGCCTCGGTGTGTGCCATGCACAACGTAACATTCACACGTGCACACACGACGCACGAGTGTGGCATTGCCATGCGCCCACGTGTTGCACGGGTGTGTGTCATGCACGAGCGTCGCATTCACATGTGTCCATCCACATGCCCACATGCCACACGACCGTGCATCATATGCGAGAGCGTGCCGTTGGCTCGTTGCTAAGTTTGCACGTTGTGTCATATGGCACTTTTTTTTTGGTTGGGAATTGACTATAAATAAATCACTTCCGAGCCAATATAGTTAGAAAGAAAACATACTCTAAAACTTTGCCAAAAACCTGAGGAAAAAAAAAATAGAGAAAGTGAGGAAGAAAGAAAAGAGAGAAGTTTCATCATTTACACTCGTATCCTTTGTTGCTTTGTTTTTCTTGCATTGCTTATGTCGAATATTTTCATATTCTTCACAATCGTGTTTATAGAAGAATTATCCCTATTGTATGTTGGGCGACTTCTCGACGGGTGATTCTTCACAAGGTCGAGGAATACGTTTAAGACAGTGCTTGCATTTCGAGTTTTCAAGTAGGACGGGAGGGAGAACATATTGACAGTCCTAATAAGAATAAGAAACAAGGAAAAAATTATTTATGTTTTATTTGTTGTCTGAATAATCATATTATCCAATTCTGCTTCTATCGAGGGGGGTGGTGAATTAGTGCAGCGGTAAAGAACGATAAATTTTTCAGCGATTAACACAAGTTCGAAAACTTCGTACGAATGAATACAGCGTTTCGTTTGAACCTGGAAAGATTACGTTTTAACTTTAAAGCATACATAAGAAGATGAAGTTGAGTAAATAAGGCAGCAAATGAAAATGGTTTGCAGCAAAGTAAGTTGCGAGAAAGTAAATACAAACCGATTTATAGTGGTTCGGTCATCCGACCTACATCCACTTTCAAAACCTTCTCCGATGAGGCTCCCAACTTCCACTAGCAAATCTTTTTGAAGGGGAAGGACCAAACACCCTTCTTACAACCCTTTTATAAGAAGTTCACACTCTTACAGATTTTTCAAAGAGAAAGAATGAGGTGAACACAAGCTATTGAAAACTAGACTTTCCTAAGCCTTTTGCTCAATTTCTAACTCTCTAAAGGTTCTACTTTCAGTTGAGAAAGGGGGGTATTTATAGATCCAAAGTGGATTCAAATTTGGGTTCTAAATTTGAAATCAAATTGGATTTCCCGGTACTGGTGGTGCTACCGCCTGTCAGTCGTCAGACTGATAGTGCACAGGCGGTGCTATCGCCTGTGCTAGGTGGTACAACCGCCTCTGCGCACTGCAGTTGGGCGGTAGCACCGCCCAGGCTCGACTACTAGGCGGTTCCACTTGGCTGGTTTTGGCTGGCTGGGCGATGCTACGCCAAAGACACAGTCATTGGCGATGCCCGCCCCAAAGACATTGTCTGGCTTGGGTGGTGCCACCGCCCAGCACCAATCAACTTACTGGTTTGGGCTGAAAACTTGGCACAAACCGGTCCCAAACAAGGCCCAATGGGCCCATACTTGGGTTATAGGATTAACACCTAATCCTAACCCAAAACAATATGCTAACTACGAATTTAAAGACATTTCCTAAGCTATTACAAAGTCCAACAAATCAAGATTTCTTCCAGCGTGCTTCCGACGAACTTCCGACGGTCTTCCGACGAACCCTCAGAAACCATTCAGTGGACTCCCGGCAAGCTCCCGGACTTCACGATGATCTTAGCGAGTTCCAAACGAGCTCTATTGGCAAGCTCCGATCTTTCTTGGCAAGCTCCGCGAATTCCGACGAACCTTTCAGCGAACTTCCGAAAACCCCTCGGCAAGCTCCCTACTCATTCTCGGCCGGTTCCGGCAACGCTCCCAACGATTCTTCGGACTTCCATCGAACTCTCGAACTCCCAACGATCCATCCCACTTGACTTCCGGTACTCTGTTTCGCTTTACGGCTTTATCTTCATCGTAGTTAATCCTGCACACAAACAAACAAACACTCTACTTCGATCTAGTCAGTTATTACAACACGAATTGTCATTCGGATTTGCGAAGACGTCATTGGTGGTCGCCGTCCGATCCTTCGGCACATCGTCCTCTTTTGCGGTCCGTTGCCCAATCGATGGTTGACCTCCGCAACCCCGATATCCTTGGCGCAACACGCTCTTCTAGGCCCGATGCCCGACGTACGAAGCCTTCCATCGATTGTCGACCAAACCTCCAGCTCGACATCCAATATCCAGACGTGATCACTTCCGACGCAACGTCAATTCCTCCAGCATCAATTGTCTAATCTTGATCGAGAGTAGACCTGCGTAACTCAAAACGCAGTTAGACCACAAATCACAATCAATTAGTTTCATCATCAATATTCAACATTCAACAAAAATAACATGATTTTCAGATGACTCCTTTAATCACAAGTCTTAAATCAATTTTGTGCACAAATGTTTATGCTAATAAAAAATATTTTCCTCTTAGAGGAAGTGTAATAATGAGGAACAAGACATATCCTAACGTGTCAGGAACTAGACATTTCAATCTGAAGTTTACTTTAAGAAAAACACTTATACTGCAAAATGTGATACATGTATAAGATATTCGACGAAACCTAATTAGTGGATTTCTTTTTGTACAGTTGGGATATAGAATAGTTTTGAAAGTAAATTAAATTATAATTTTTATTATATATATATTTATATTTATATATATGGGGAAAGATTTTGTATTAAAGGACTTTTCAAACTTAATGTAATCAAACCTTCAATCAACAAAAATGAATCATCATCCTCTGTTATCTTGAATTCTCAATCTTGTAATATTTGGCATGATAGATTCGGTTACGTCAACTTCGATCAATTTAAAGAATATCTCATTTGGATTTGATTTTAAAGTTTAACTCTAAATTTAAATCTAAATAT
The DNA here is from genome assembly GCA_024322285.1 of Musa beccarii. NCBI lineage: Eukaryota > Viridiplantae > Streptophyta > Magnoliopsida > Zingiberales > Musaceae > Musa > Musa beccarii. Next base: position 42,573,272 of record CM044397.1, read on the forward strand.
GAATGTTATGTTTGAGAGAACTCATAGATGGTCATGACTAACGATTTAGGCTATCCTTAAAATCTCTCATGAATAAATAAGATACGTATACTCATTAATGGATAACCCACGAAGATATATTTCTATAAGTTAGTTTAAGTCTGAGTCAAAAGAAATTTAATTTAAGACTTGTTTCACTCTATTTCCTGAATGCTTACTTCACTAAATTAGGTTAACATCTCGTTGATCGTATAGTACATGTACTAGCAAATTTTAATTTATAATAATTTAATTTTATTTAATTATTTATTTATATTATATATTTATTTAACAAGAGTTTGAGTTTTTGTCAGGATTGGTGAAACTTAAAAAGGAAAAAAAAAACCTAAATTCCCGTTTCAGGGACTAAAAGTCCCACATTAAACTTTTTTACTCTCCACTCAAAATCCATGATAAAAAAAAATAAGAAGTAAAGTCTGCTTAAGCTCATTCACATGCATTTAACTTTAATGAGTTAGGTTTAAAAATATCATGTATTTTAATTTATTATACAATAGTTGAATAATTATGAAATTACCCATTTACCCTGCTATAGTAATCGCCGCTGCGCACGCTCGCTTGGTCATCCTTGAGGGCGTGCGCCATGCACGAGCATAGCGTTCACATGTGCCCACGCATGCCGTGCAGGTGAGCGCCATGTGCGACCATGCTGTTGCCACGTTCCCTGCCACGTTTGCATGTTGCCACATGACACTTTGATTATTCTACGTGATTATACATAATATTTTTATATCAACTGGATACAGTTTGGATGCACACGTGTAAGATGAGTGAGATGACTTACGGTTTGACTCAAATGTTCTTCAAGAGCTAAAAAATATTCATGTGCACATAAATATTCATGATAGAATAAATTTAGTAAAAAAAAATATTTTATCTTGATTATCATGTCTAAAATAATTTTTTACAATGAGTTTGATAAGGTGAAATATTATTAATAAGATATTTCTTAATTGTCCTTTTAGACATTCATTATTAGCCCAATTTTATCTTATACTATCATACTATCATATGTATCATCAAGAAGATTTCCCCTGACAAAGAGATATATAAAATAATATATTGGTTGATAGATGTATAGTTTGTAGTTTACTCCATGGAGATAAACTCAGTTATTAAAGACATCCAAAACCATCTATGTTATCTACTACAAAAATTCCACGTATGTGGTTATCTTTTTTCACCAATAATAATTCCAATTACAGTAAGCTGGGATTCTTTATTGGGTATTTTTCCTATAAAAAAACTATATTTTTAAGTATGTTCCGATGGATACTCTTTTTTACTTTTTTTTTCAAATAGTAAATTTAATTTAAAAAACCTAAAATATCTCTCACTAATTATTCCCATCAAATTTTCTCACTTTTTTTAAAACCAATTTTAAACTATTATAGTATTTTATTTTCTCATTTATAATATTTTTATTGAGATATTAAGAACATTATAAGTGATATCGTATTGTATATTTTTGGTTGTCATTACTCATAAGTTAATATGGTATTATATTTTTATATTTGTAGTTAGTTTGATTGAGATTAAGAGTCCATTTGGATCATTTATAGTATTTTTGAGTGGGTTCTATAGTGTTTTTATTATGATGGTCGAAATACTACAACAAGTCAAAATTTTTATTTTTATTTAGGTGATGTTGTTCCTAAATCATTATAAATACTTATTTAAATAATAATATATTAAATTATGTTTAATGTATTTTTATTTCATTTGACTCATTTATAGTGTTTTCTAATAAACTTTATAATGTTTCTGTCGTGATAGCCAAAAACAATATAATTCAAAACCTTATAATTAGCATAGCTTATCATATTAACGTAATGATTAACTATATATATACATGATATGTATTGAACTATACCGAATGTATCAAACATATGATACAACTGAACAAACTGAAGCACCACACATATCGATTCTTTATTAGATAAGTACATACCATCGATATGGGGCGATACGCCTTGATACGATAAATCATGATAATAAACATCAGAATTTTTTATGGATAATTTTGATGTTTTTAAATTATGAATATAATTTAAAAATAAAGCAAAAGAAGAATACTAATTAAAAATATTTAAAATATGAGTATTTTCTAAAACAAAATCCTAAATTTAAATATCTAAATCCGGTCGAACTCCACGTACCCTAAATCTTCGTCGGATGGCAGTGATTTGCTTCGGCAAACATTGGGCCGGAATCTGTCGTCCCACACAAATTGCATCCGAACCCGCAAGTGAATCCCAATCGGAGAGACGTACATAAATATATAAGTTATCGGGACACGAGTTCATCTCATGCAAACCCTTCCTCCTCTTCTTCCGTTTGTTTTCTGCGCCTCGCTTTCATGAGACAGTAATCATGGCGGACTGGGCGAACCTTCCTGCGGACTTGATCAGGTGTATCCATGGATGTCTAGAAGATCTAATGGATCAGATCATCTTTAGGTGTGTCTGCGTTTCGTGGCAGCAAGCCGTGGAGGGGAACCCTCACCATCGGATGCGCCCGCTTCCGCCGTGGTTGATCCTCCCCGGCAGTGGTCAATGCTTTTCTCCCATTGGTCGACCTCGTCAGCTACGCCGAGAGAAGAAGGCGTAAGAGTATCCGTCTCCCGAGGGAGTCCACGGACGGCGGATTGGTGCTGATGGGATCCGCTGCCGGATGGGTGGTTGCGGCCGACCGGGTGGCTGAGTTGCATCTGCTAAATCCCATCACCGGAGCGCATGCCCGCCTCCCATCCATCACTACCCTCCCGGCCATCGCAGCCGTACTACAGACCGATGGACGAGTCACTGGCTATTACTTTCATGTCTCGCCGACTCTGGTATACGAGACCAGCTGCGAGTCCACGCGATGCGTGCTCTACGACAAGGTAACCGTGTGCTCCTCCTCTTCAGACTCATGGACGACGATGATCGTGTTCTACCATGGCCGGTTGGCCTTCGCCAGTGCAGGGGACGAGCGGTGGTCTTTGCTGCAGACACAGAACGAGAGTTGGGTGTGCGACGTGAGGTTCCACAGGGGCCGATTCTACTTGCTGCACAACGACGGGTCGGTCAGCGCTTGGAATCTCACAGACGGCGCATCGCCTCAAGTCAGCTTCAACGTCCAACACCCGCGGCTGAGCGACGTATCCACACTGGAGGACTACCTGGTGGGATCAGGAGACGACCTGCTGCGGGTATCGAGGTGGAGGGATCGGCTTGAGGGAGAGGAACACGGAACGCTGGGGTTCCGAGTGTTCAGGCTGGATGAGAGCAGATGGGTCGCCGTGCAAAGCTTGGGTGAGCGAGCACTGTTTGTGGGGTCGAACCGCGGCATCTCGCTCTCTACGGTGGCGTTCCCCGAGTTCAAAGCGGACTGCATCTACTACGCCAAGTCGGGTGTCGTGGCTATATCCCACCTAAAACATGGACTCAAGATGCCTCCTCGTGCGAGCATACCGAATCTTAAAGATTGTTTCATCGCGCCCGATTTCATGTATAGCTGGCCGCCTCCTATCTGGTTCACACCACGTGTTTGCTGAGATAAAACCCTTGGTGAGTGTATATATTATATATATATATATATATATATATATATATATATATATATATATATATATATATATATATATATATATATATATTTTACTGCAATAAATAGGTCTATATAAGTTATTGAGTGTAAGTTTTGTTTACCGGCTCTGGTTTATGTTTGTTCCAGTAATGAATTAATACTTTTTAATTATAGATATTTGTCAAATAGTTTTTAGCCATTCTGTGTTCTATTATTATCAGTGCTTGTGTTGTGTTGAATTTGCCAATTAATTAAGAAGGGTGAATGGAGATTACAGCTCAGTCTTGGAACAAGCTAATTGTTCAGTGTTCATCGGTGATCGGCATCATGGTAACATTGGAATAAATTGTTGTAAATTTAACTCTAAATGTGAATTTGAATGTGAATGTTATGCTCGAAATAATTCATAGACGATCACGGCTAAGGATTTGGATAATCTTTAAAATCTCTCATAAATAAATAAGATACTTGTATATAGTCCCCGTAAAGATATATTCTATATGTAAGTTAGTTGAAGTCTGTGTGAAAGAAACTTAATTTAAGACCTGTTCAATGAATGACGTCAATCTTTGAAAAGACATCTCACGCATAGTACCGTACTAGTAAAATTTAATTTTTAATTATTTTATTTTATTTATTTAATTATTTATATTATATATTTATTTGATAATAATTTGAGTTTTTGTGAGGGATTGATGGAATTTAAAGGAAAAAAAGGGCCCAAATTCCCATTTCAGGGACTAAAAGTCCCACATTAAACTTTTTTACTCTCCCCTCAAAATCCATGATAAAAAAATTAAGAAGTAAAGTCTGCTTAAGCTCATTCACATGCATTTAACTTTAATGAGTTAGGTTTAAAAATATCATGTATTTTAATTTATTATACAATAGTTGAATAATTATGAAATTACCCATTTACCCTGCCATAGTAATCGCCGCTGCGCACGCTCGCTTGGTCATCCTTGAGGGCGTGCGCCATGCACGAGCATAGCGTTCACATGTGCCCGTGAGCGCCATGTGCGACCATGCTGTTGCCACGTTCCCTGCCACGTTTGCATGTTGCCACATGGCACTTTGATTATTCTACGTGATTATACATAATATTTTTATATCAACTGGATACAGTTTGGATGCACACGTGTAAGATGAGTGAGATGACTTACGGTTTGACTCAAATGTTCTTCAAGAGCTAAAAAATATTCATGTGCACATAAATATTCATGATAGAATAAATTTAGTAAAAAAAAATATTTTATCTTGATTATCATGTCTAAGATAATTTTTTATAATGAGTTTGATAAGGTGAAATATTATTAATAAGATATTTCTTAATTGTCCTTTTAGACATTCATTATTAGCCCAATTTTATCTTATACTATCATACTATCATATGTATCATCAAGAAGATTTCCCCTGACAAAGAGATATATAAAATAATATATTGGTTGATAGATGTATAGTTTGTAGTTTACTCCATGGAGATAAACTCAGTTATTAAAGACATCCAAAACCATCTATGTTATCTACTACAAAAATTCCACGTATGTGGTTATCTTTTTTCACCAATAATAATTCCAATTACAGTAAGCTGGGATTCTTTATTGGGTAATTTTCCTAAAAAAATCTATATTTTTAATTATGTTCCGATCGACACTCTTTTCACTTTTTTTTTTCAAATAGTAAATTTAATTAAAAATCTAAAATATCCCTCACTAATTATTTCCATCAAATTTTCTCACTTTTTTTTTTACCAATTTTAAACTATTATAGTATTTTTATTTTCTCACTTGTAATATTTTCATTGAGATATTAAGAACATTATAAGTGATATTATAGTATTTTTGGTTGTCATTACTCATAAGTTAATATGATATTATATTTTTATATTTGTAGTTAGTTTGATTGAGATTAAGAGCCCATTTGGATCATTTATAGTATTTTTGAGTGGGTTCTATAGTGATTTTATTATGATGGTCGAAATGCTACAACAAGTCAAAATTTTTATTTTTATTTAGGTGATGTTGTTCCTAAATCATTATAAATACTTATTTAAATAATAATATATTAAATTATGTTTAATGTATTTTTATTTCATTTGACTCATTTATAGTGTTTTCTAATAAACTCCATAATGTTTCTGTTGTGATAGCCAAAAACAATATAATTCAAAACCTTATAATTAGCATAGCTTATCATATTAACATAATGATTAACTATATATATATATATATGATATGTATTAAACTATACCAAATGCATCAACATATGATACAACAGAACAAACTGAAGTACCACACATATCGATTCTTTATTAGACAAGTACATACCATCGATATAGGACGATACGCCTTGATACGATAAATCATGATAATAAATATAAAAAAAAATTTATGGATAATTTTGATGTTTTTAAATTAGGAATATAATTTAAAAATAAAGCAAAAGAAGAATACTAATTAAAAATATTTAAAATATGAGTATTTTCTTTAAAAAATCCTAAATTTAAATATCTAAATCCGGTCGAAACCCACGTACCCTAAATCTTCGTCGGATGGCAGCGATATGCTTCGGCAAAACATTGGGCTGGAATCTGTCGTCCCACACAAACTGCATCCGAACCCGCAAGTGAATCCCAATCGGAGAGACGTACATTAAGTTCATTTCATGCAAACCCTTCCTCCTCATCTTGCTCCTCGTCATGGCGGACTGGGCGAACCTTCCCGCGGACTTGATCTGGTGTATCCATGGATGTCTAGAAGATCTAATGGATCAAATCAACTTTAGGTGTGTCTGCGTTTCGTGGCAGCATGCCGTGGAGGGGAACCCTCACCATCGCATGCGCCCTCTTCCCCCGTGGCTGATCCTCCCCCCCGGCAGTTGCCATGGCTGTGGCTATGCTTTTCTCCCATTGGTCGACCTCGTCAGCTACGCCGAGAGAAGAAGGCGTAAGAATATCCGTCTCCCGTGGGAGTCCACGGACGGCGGATTCGTGCTGATAGGATCGGCTGCCGGATGGGTGGTTGCGGCCGACCGGGCGGCCGAGTTGCATCTGCTAAATCCCATCACCGGAGCGCATGCCCGCCTCCCATCCATCACTACCCTCCCGGCCATCGCAGCCGTACTACAGACCGATGGACGAATCACCGGCTATCTCTTTCGTGTCTCGCCGACTCTGGTATGGGAGACCAGCTGCGAGTCCACGCGACACATGCTCTACGACAAGGTAACCGTGTGCTCCTCCTCTTCAGACTCATGGACGACGATGATCGTGTTCTATCGTGGCCGGTTGGCCTTCGCCAGTGCGGGGGACGAGCGGTGGTCTTTGCTGCAGACACAGAACGAGAGTTGGGTGTGCGAGGTGACGTTCCACAGGGGCCGATTCTACTTGCTGCACAACGACGGGTCGGTCAGCGCTTGGAATCTCACAGACGGCGCATCGCCTCAACTCAGCTTCAACGTCCAACACCCGCGGCTGAGCGACATTTCCGAACTGGAGGACTACCTGGTGGGATCAGGAGACGACCTGCTGCGGGTATCGAGGTGGAGGTGTCGGCCTGAGGGAGAGGAACACGGAATGCTGAAGTTCCGAGTGTTCAGGCTGGCTGAGAGCGGATGGGTCGCCGTGCAAAGCTTGGGTGAGCGAGCACTGTTTGTGGGGTCGAACCGCGGCATCTCTCTCTCTACGGTCGCGTTCCCGGAGTTCAAAGCAGACTGCATCTACTTCGCCAAGTTCGGTGTCGTGGCTATATGCCACCTAAAACATGGATTCATCAAGCCTCGTGGTGCGTGCGTACTGAATCTTAAAGATGGTTTCATCGTGCCCGATTACATGCGTTGCTGGCCGTCTCCTATCTGGTTCACACCTCGAGCTTGCTGAGAGAAAAACCCATACATACATATATATATATATATATATATATATATATATATGTATATATATATATATATGTATATATATGTATATATATATGTATATATATGTATTATATATATATATGTATTTGGCAATTAATTTTGAGCACCATTCAAATCTACAAACAAGTTTTCCTACGATGTGTCTTCGGTTAATATACTTGTGTGTGTTGTGTTGATGAGGGGAGAATGCTTATCTATGTTTTCACGTTAAAAAGGAAAAAAATAATTAAAAATATCTAAAACATAAACTACAATAAAAAAATTGTTTAGATGTTTAAATTAACATGAAAACATCCTATTCGCAATGATTCATCTAAAAAATATATAATATTTATTAATATTCACCAATCAATGATTAGTAGTGTTGGAACACCTGTGTTCACCCATTTGAAAAAAAAAAACACCAACTGTGATAGGAAAATTATTTTTTGAGAGATAATTAAACTAATATTTAAAGAAAAAAAATGGGATAAGAAAAACTTATAAATCTTACATTGACAAATACATATTAATAATTTTTTTGGAAGTACCAAAATAAGTTCATGTTGATGTTTGAAACTCATCACTCCACATTGCTTCTCATGTTCATTTGGTCAAAAAAAAAAAAGAAAAAAAGGGAGCATGCTTTGGGATCTCAGTTATACATAATAAGATTAGTATCAAGCTGAATTATAATTATAATAAAAAATCATATTAAGGAGAACAATGCATTGTATGGATGATAAAACAAGCCTTTATGGGAGGGTCTTTGCAATTAGGAGGCTGTAGAACTTAAAACACAGAGAAAATGTGTTGTTAGAAGCCAAAAACGGATATTCCAAATAAGCTTTCTACCCTATTGCTAATTTAAGACAAGAAAAATCTTAATTATGGTTGGATGTTCTATATTTTAGGGGTTTGTTTGTTTGAGGTTATAACACTATGTACTAAATTTAAGTAGGAGATGTTGATAGCATCTCAAATGAACTTATTGTTCATATTTTCTTTCACAAATTTATTAATTTAAAATTTAATTACTAGAATATTGCCATTAAAAATTAATTTATAACAATTTAAAATTTAATTATAATAAAAATAGAGCTAACAAGCTGTAAACAACACTAACAAACAATATATACATATATATGTATATATATATATTGAAGTTGTTTCCTCTTCCCCCGTCCACTTTTAAATCCCCTCGGTTTCCCCACCGTCGTCAGTTCCCCCTCCGTCTTCTCTAAATTGGGGAATTCTTGACCCCGTTTTCCCCTCGAGTCCTCCTTTTCCACCCTACGGCGTGCTTGGTCGCTTCTCCGTGATTGCAAGACGATCTCGTCCCTCTCGCATTGGGGTTGAGGAGTCCCTGTCTCGTTTGGCCAAGTTTCTCATCGATTTTGGTGGCATCATAGGTGAAGATCCTTTGCGTTCCGATTCTTGGTCTATGATTCTAGAATTCGGAGGTCGCAGCAGGAATGGGATCAAGTGGGCGATGACAGTTGCAGTGTAGGGGCTTGATTCGGTGCTAATTTGTGAAGTTTGGCTTTGGCGTCGATGTCGATTGTTGTAGATTGTGGAATTGCAAACCTTCTCTTGTAATTACAGCTTTTATTTGAAGCTGATCAGTGGGTTATAGTCGGAAAGGTGCATTCGAAATATGTCCCATTTTTCTTAATGTAGCATATTTTGGAAACTAATCTTTTGGCTTATGTTAGGTTATCATGGATCAAGTCGTCGGGGGGAAGTTTAAGCTGGGGAGAAAGATTGGAAGTGGATCTTTTGGGGAGCTCTATCTTGGTATGACGCATTGCTATTTCCTTTTTAAGCTGTGTTGCTTGTGCAGTTTTCTCTTCTACGTTCATTGTGGTCTGATGGTATTCATGGGATTGATTTGGCTCAGGGGTTAACATACAGACCGGAGAGGAAGTGGGTGTCAAATTGGTATGTGCTGATAATCAATCAAATTTATGAATCCTAGTGGCCCTTTGAATTGACACATCTGGTCAAAGAGCATATTTTATCATGCATTTAATTGGCCATAAGAATATTGAATCCAAATGTATAGGACCCTCAAGTAGGTTTTGTTTGTTGCGAGCTTGAGTAAGATTGCATGGTGGTTCCACAATTAGAAGGAAATTCCTGTCCTTGAAACTATTATCTCTGACTTGTCTGACAACCATAATTTCCCTAAACTTGGTTTTTTTTTTTTTAAGTGTTTTACTGCAGAGATTCTGTTCCTCTTAACATTTAACTTGTTACGTTGTATAGAAAATGGCTGACCTTTTTCTGCTTGTCTCATCTCAAAACAGAACATAACTCTGCATCATGGAAGCCTCTGAATTCTAAACTGTTCATGTAATCTGACCTACAATTGAAGTTTTATTTAACAGTATAGAGCCTAGTTCGTGTTTGTAGTTCATAACCTCATTGTATACTAAAATTCTAAAAGTATTTTAAAAGAGAATAATGGTTGCAATAGGGAACAACCTGCATTATTTGAATTTTTTTTCTTTGTTAAGGCATCATTTAGGAGTAACATGTGATCAGATAGGTAGATAAGACAGCATAAAATAATAATAAAATTCTTACTGGATTTGTTTACATCCTACTACCACATTCTGTTGGTCTAATTGTGGCCTTTATTTCCACCAGGAACCTGTTAAAACAAAGCACCCTCAGCTGCAATATGAATCAAAATTGTACATGCTTCTTCAGGGTGGAAGTAAGTTGGTAATCTGTAAATGCAATTATATGGCTTATATGCTCAGGTTTGTTTTATTCGTTCTACTTTCTTTAAATAAAGCTGGAATCCCACAACTAAAGTGGTTTGGTGTTGAGGGAGACTATAATGCAATGGTGATTGACCTGCTTGGGCCAAGTTTGGAAGATTTGTTTAACTACTGTAGTCAGAAGTTTTCCCTGAAAACAGTACTTATGCTAGCTGACCAACTGGTAAGCAGTTGTTTTCTTAATTTAAAACATCTTTGTCTCTTACCAAGAAAGCCTTTAATTGTAGCAGAATTTACATTTTGATATGCTTTTATTTTCTTGAGTACTAGTTTTATGCTTTGGCTTTTTAAATGATGTAATGCTGGATGATTTTTTCTATTGATGTTTCCATGTAGATTAGCCGAGTTGAATACATGCATTCAAAAGGGTTTCTTCACCGTGACATTAAACCAGACAATTTTCTCATGGGCTTAGGTCGTAAAGCTAACCAGGTTTGTAAAATTTTTTGCTTATAGTTTCAGTATCACAAACTACAATTTGGTTACAGTTGAATTATTTATCCATTGTGTACATTAGTTGTGTTGGCAACAAGCAAATGTCGAAATTGTAGTTATTAATAATTGGTTATGCATCATTTTTTCCGAGCATTATAAAAGTAAAAAAAAAAAATCTGATGTTCAATGTTTTGGAAAATGATATCTTGGTAATATAGCAAATAGTTGGGACATAATGACATGTTGTGAGCTTTATCTTTCAGAACCACAAGTGGGTTTACAGACCATGGTTAGACCTTTTAATATAGAATAAGAAACGAAAAAAATGTCAATCATAGTTAAAAAAGTTGATAAAAGAGCTTGCAACTATCATATAATTTCGAGCTTTGTTGTGTTCAGCACGAAACATTCTTCTAAACTTCTGGGTGACTGCTGGACCATTAAAAATTGCAGCCCAAAATTTTGACTAGGTAGAAACTATATTGAAATATGTGGTCGTGTATGACTATAAGATATTAAATTTATGGAAGATGCTGGTGAAAAAGGGAACAGAAGAATGAAGGGGGAAGTCATGAAGGTTAGGCAAGTGGGACAGCCTATTCAGAGGTGCAAAACTCTTGTGAAACTGAAACTACTCCATTTTCTCCTTGGGAAAAGAAAAATGAAAAGAGAACAAAGGGATTTGTGTGTTAAACTGTAGGATACATGCAAGGGAGCTATTCTTGTTATAGCTGCAACTTTACCAGATAAACAGCAGGCTTGTGGATATATGGTTACTTAAAGGAGTTTATAACTACATATTCTTCATGAAAACCAATTCGCTTGAGCCAGACATAGGAGGGTATCTATGAGCATCTGCACATTCTTTGGTACAAGACTATATCAGAAGAGATTCCAGATAACATTGAATTTGTTTCTGATTTAAAATTGTGCTACTCTAATATAAAACAAAGCATTGATCGCTTTTTGGTGGTATTGTAATTTTTTCTGCCTTTGTTTTGTAGCGAGAGTTTTTGCTTGTGGTCCAAATTTCCATGGCAGCACCACTGGATGCTTCACTGCTAGTAATATCTTTTGCATGTGCAACTATTACTGTATACAATTTTGATGTCACTTTCTTTATACAGGTTTATATTATTGATTATGGGCTAGCAAAGAAGTATCGAGACCTTCAAACTCATAAACACATACCTTACAGGTGAACCATAGATTGTTTATGATTTTAGTCATATTGAACAACTGCCTTTCTCTTATCATCATTTCTTTTATTTCTTGAATCAATTAACTGAAGTTGGAACATGATTGTGGTATTTGTGCAGTGTAATTTAATAATTCGTTTAGTTGAACTGGGTAATAGGGAAACTAAATTCAGATTAACAACGTATTTTTGGACGACTAGGTTATAGTTGTCCCTTGAGCACTTCTTTCATGATAAAAAGCCATCATAATTTCAAATGGTTAGACATGACAATTCAACAACTTAATCTTTGTGGCTAATGTTAGTCAAACTTGTGTCCACTAGTGTCACAATTAGTTGCTTTTTGATGTGCCTTTAGAAGTTCTTGGCATTCTAAGTAAAAGGGTTTCCTTCCATTTCATGGCTTTAAAGTCCACCTTTTGTTGCAATGGAAGTACAAGTGTTTTTGTTGCCTGGATGATGTTGACCTGCTTGTTGAAGTCATATATGATGGCCATCTATTCTTGAGTGGAAGTTGGCTTAGTCTGAAACTAGCTGGCTGATTGAACCTTTCAGGCGCCACGGGTTGGTGGCATTGTAATTTTTTCTCTTTACAACCTCAGTTTCTTGGAGGCTTTTAGAAGAGTGTGGTTTCGTTACAAGCACCTTAAATTGCTTGTTCTATTGATGTGGTCTCAGACCACCTATAGGACTTACTATCAGAGATTCTTCGGAAACTTGGAGTAGCGTTTACTTAATCTTATAAATTGTGTTTCGTATTGTGTCACCATTCCTTATTGTTCAATTAGTCTTAGTTTCATCTCGTAGGATGTGGTCCTGATAAGTCGTAAACACTCTGCATGCCAATTAGATCTCCTTGCCTAGTGTAGGACTGTAGGTACCATATTTGTTGTGATGCCTCCTCTAGGTGGAGAGGAGCTAACATCATGCTTTTCCCTTCACGGGTCCCATCAAGGTTGAAGTACAGCTTGGTTAAAAAAATCCACGCTTTAGGGCCATCCATCTTGTAATTAGAAACAATACATGGAGAATATATCTGATGATGCATGAGATATCTCACTTCTGTTCGATCAAACTGTCAGATACTCAGTTGAAACAATAGGGGCAAACTACGCGGATCTCTTTGCATTGTTTGAAACCAATTCTTCTACTTGAACCAATTTTGCTAACACTCATTAACGTATCTGCAGAGAGAATAAAAATCTAACTGGAACAGCACGGTATGCCAGTGTTAACACCCATATCGGAGTTGGTTAGTTTCATTCTTTAGAAACCTTTACTGGTAATCAGCTTTGCTTCCTGTAATATTTGGACTTCTAATTGCCCTGTCATGATCTGCTTGCAGAACAAAGCAGGAGAGATGATTTGGAGTCACTAGGCTATGTGCTCATGTACTTCTTAAGGGGGAGGTCAGAAGTTAGAACAGCATCGTATTTTCTTCTGTTCTTCTTTTCCTTGTCCGCGATCGTAGTAATGGATGTTTACTTACTCATGCTACTCATACATGGTTATGCATCCTAATAAGCATTTATCGCTTTTCCAGCCTTCCCTGGCAGGGCTTAAAAGCTGGCACCAAAAAGCAGAAATATGATAGGATTAGCGAAAAGAAAATGCTTACTCCAGTCGAGGTGCTTGTTTAACTGTGTTTCTTTTTCTTATGTATATGATTTCAGAATGTGAATAACTCTAATTACGTTTTATGATACACATTATTTACATCCTGTTAATGGGCTAACCATATTCATGATACATTCATTGTAAAACCAGGTGCTGTGTAAATCCTATCCATCAGAGTTTATTTCATACTTCCACTACTGTCGATCCTTAGGATTTGAAGACAAACCAGATTACTCCTATCTGAAGAGGCTTTTCCGTGAACTTTTCATTCGAGAAGGTTGGCTAAACTTGTATTTCGCACACAATAAACATTTACTGTCGTACCATTACTTGTAAGTGAATCCTTGTTTTAACATTCTTGTGTTTGTTGTCTATTGAACAAAATATTTTGGCAGGTTATCAGTTTGATTATGTATTTGACTGGACCATGTTGAAGCATCCTCAGAGTTCTGCGAATCCCAGAACTCATGTAGGCCCTAGAAAAAAGCTATACGGTGTTCACTGTGTATATTCTGTTTCCGCTTGATGCGCTGACGGTTCCTTCTACTCTCTTTCCAGCAGCCCAGTGGAAGACCAACCGGAGGAGCTGGGTTATCTCTGGAAAGGACGGAAAAGACTTCAGGTTTTGTTTTTTGGTATTGGAAATCAATAAAGTCATATAATGATCATGGATAAGACAATAATTGACAGCTACTAATTTCTTTCAGTAGGACAAGAAATTCGTGACAGATTCTCTGGTGCAGTCGAAGCTTTTGCTAGAAGAAATGCTTTAGGTTCTGGTTATCATGGTGAACACTCTAGGAACAGAGCTTCAGAGGATTTATCTTTCTCAGCCAAAGAAACTGTAAGTTGTGCGAAGCTTGTTAATTGTTTCTAGCTCCCTTTGTAACACATTTCCTAGGGGGTCCTTATTAACAAAAGTGCACTAATTAATTTATCTCACTTTATTCATGAGCTGCCACACCAATCCTTATTGCTCAATGCGAGAGGTTTGTAACTGTGTGATGAAATGCTAGAGCTCAAATTGGCCTCTGTTGGTGGTGTACCTCACAGCAAATTGGGCCTCTCATATATATCGATCGATATAGCAAACTGGCCCTAGTTGACCGATACCATAAAATTTTTCCAATCACCCACAATCCTTCTTTTCTTTTTACCATGCAAACTGGCAATTAATTCGCTGATGCTTTCAGCGATGTTGCTTGCTTCGCGGAGTGACGTCTTTTGCTTCTCCCATCTTAGGTTCTTGATTCAGATAAATCTCGCGCATCCTCCTCCAGAAATGGTAGCATATCCAGAAGAGCCGTTCCCTCAAGCAGCAGGCCCAACTCCTCGGCAGATTTCAGCGACCAACATCTCAGCCGCGCAAGCCAGGTTTCGAACAGCAGCAGCAGCGGCCGCACGCCAATTATGCAAAGGCTGCATCAATCTGGACCTGAACCAAGGTCTTCACCGCTCGCCAGGCCTGCGGCTGGGCGGAGCTCTCATGAAGCCCGCACTCTTCGAAGCATGGAGTTTCTCTCCATCAGTGCTGAGAGGAGGAAGTAAGCAATACACAAAAAGAAACCAGGTGATCGGAAAAAGGCAGCCACTCTTTCATGGTTCTTGTTCTTGCTGTGGCCTTCCGCAGCTCTTTCTGCTAACTTGTTGCACACATGTTACGATGGCATTGTTTATTGTGACCGGAGATTCGGTAATTGTGACTTGGTTTTTAAGGTGTTTGATGACAATCCTCGCTCGAACTGCCATTGTTATTCATTCTCATGAACAAAAAAAATATGTTGGTGTCTCATAGCAAATGTGAAGAAGCTCTACTGGCATATCAGCTGCTTCCTATGAGACAATCGAAATAAAAAAAAGTTCTGAAATCTTTCGAAACTTTTCTTTCTGCTATAAATTCTTTTGGAACTTGTTAACAAGTCATCATCTACTTCCAATACCAAATGCTCCTCCGGTCTCAGATGCTCTGCTCCCTCCCCATCTTTCCCGAAACAACCTTTGTGTGTGTATATATATGGTTTTGTCAACACACACGTTCATCTCTGTCTACATATGGTTTCAAGATGACATCCTCCGAAAGCAACCAGTGGTTAACATGCATCTACTGACAGTAGGATATCAGTGATCCAGGGAGCGCATCAATGAAGAATCATGCAAATTTGGCTAACACATTTCATCCCTTGTTGTCATCTATACATCTTCGTGTCTGTACATGCATTTTGTCAATGACATGCAGAGCCATCAATCATTGTCATAGGAACGCTTAAAGTCTGCCTCGACTGCAAGGCAACACTAGTTTCGGATGCACTGGATGTAATTAAGCTGTGCAGCTTCCCTCGTTTCCCAGCACACATTTTGATTTCTCTCTTCCTCTCTCTCATCAGACACGGGTTCATCTGACATTCCCATGTCATTTTGGGCAGTGAGAGTCGGCCATTTTGCTTGGTTGGCGGTGGTGGTGGATTCTCAGGCATTCAGGTTGCTACCCCCTGTCCACTTACACCACCCCATCCATCAAATCCTTGCCATTTATTTCCAGACATGGATGAGTTCCTTTGATTTGTTTATATGCTTGTTTACTGCAAATTCCTTTCCCACTGCGTGAGAGCATCGAGGCCCTCCTCTTCCATCTCCTCCCCCCCTCTCATGTGTCCTCAGAGGAGTGAGAAAGTTATAGAAAGGGAGAAGCAGGAAGCAATGAAGGAGGAGGAGGAGGCAAAGGTAAGTGACGTGAGCCTCAAAGGGCTTTCCAAGAAGCTGGAGGAGTTTGCCAAGGAAAGGGACTGGGAGCAGTATCACAGCCCAAGGAATCTGCTGCTTGCCATGGTAACATCTCATTCCTCTTGCTCATGCATGTCTATGTGCCTGCGTTTGTTTGCATAACATTTTAGAGTATTTTTCTGATTCTAATGTAAGGTTGAAATTATGGTTAATGTTTGACATGAATCAGAAGAATCCATGGTCATCATGGCTTTTGTTTCTGGTATTTAACTTTTCAAGTTGCCACCAAAAAAAAAAAAAAAAAAAAATCAGATCTGGAAAGCTATAATTTCCAGAAAATAAAATTTCCAAGCAGAATTATTTGCACATTAGGCATCACTGTTTGTGAGGCTTCTCTTCTTTTTCTTGTGCCCATTGGAATCATAGAAGGGCACTATTCTCAGTTCTCTTGCCCTGGAGCAGCAGCATGATAAATCATTCAATAGACAAAATATCCTTTTTGCTTGTCCTCTGTAAAATTTCTTCTACATCCCTATACCTCACTTGCACTTTTTCAAAAAAGAAAAATCACTCTACCCTCACAATACAAATTTATATAATAAGTTTTTCTAGACTCCCTATTCTTCCAGTTGTTTTATGAAAATGTTGCTACTCATTGCCTGAAAGGTTCCCCTATTGTGTGGTTGTTCTCTTGGTTTGTTTATGCCTTTATTCTGATCATACTCAATCTTCAACCTCATGGCAATGTGTTGGAAGTTTACACTTCTGAAGTATGCATGTAAAATAGTCCACTTTGAAGAATAGAATGGTGATGACCCTTCTGGATAAACGTGATAACTTCACATAAAAAAGATAGTGTATTCAGCCAGAAACCAGCAGAGAAAGAGAACTCTCCAAAGTATTGCATGGACTTCCATCTCATTCATTCTCTATGGATTCCTCCAAGAACAACACAAAACTTTCCAGAACTTGTAATCTAATTTTGTGAACAAGTTCATGGATCTATAATAAAGTGTTAGATTATATGGCTCAAACTTCACATATGTCTTCTTCCTTGTCTGATGCCCTTTTCTTCCCTGTGAAGAACAGTCCATGTCACGACATAAACTAGTGGACTCATCTTGTGTCAATCCATCATGCATTGGAAGCAGTCAAAACCTAAACCATTTCGGGCACAAGGAACCTTTTGGATTTTGGCTCTCCAAGTGGGCGACACATTAACATGGATGTCAAGCCCAAGTCTGCACTCTCTTCCCCTTTACTGGTATCTGACCCTATGGACGTCGAGTGGTACAACTGGATCTGCTTCTCTCAATGTATTCATCTGCCATTAGGTTCTCATGAGGACGCTGACTCGGGTGACACCATCAACAGCTCTGTTAGCAGCAGCAATCACAAGAAAGCATCCTGATAAAAAGATTAACGGGAATCTAATGTAAGCCAAGAAAGTTTCTAAGCACCAAATCCTGAGAGTCGAGAAGAAGCGCAGTAACTTTCTGAAGAACTCATGTGTGGGTTGACTTCTTGACAAGAACTGCAAATGTCAACACAAGTATCTCAGGTAGTAGCGAGTGAACTCAACCCTCTCTTGAACAGGTTGGGGAAGTGGGCGAGCTAGCAGAAATATTCATGTGGAGGGGCGAGGTGGCGAAGGGCCTGCCGAACTGGGAGGAGTCGGACAAGGAGCATCTCGGAGAGGAGCTTTCCGACGTGCTGCTGTACCTAATACGACTGTCCGATATCTGCGGCATCGACCTCGGCGAAGCAGCCACCAAGAAGATGGTCAAGAATGCTATCAAGTACCCTCCGAAGGCTACTTGAGCTGCTTTCTGCACCCTCCCCGCCCTGCTCGTTGCTCTGTTTCTGCTTCGGTTCGCTGGTTCCTGACTGCATGAAGAGTTTGATGCAACCTGTGACTGTTCCTTGAATCTATCAATTATGTGGATTTGATACATTAAATATCTTAAGTATTTTAGTTTCGATTTCTTTGTGTGCACATATCTTTACAAAATTCCTCCATTTTATATTATTTTAATTTTAATTTCACATTTTTGAACCGGTGGGGAGCTGAATTCGCTTGATTTGGTTTATTTGAACCGGTCGAAGCGGGTCCATGCCCGGTTCAGATCCGATCAACCAACGGATGAGATTTATTCATTTGGGATTCGATACTTCGGGTTAGGGTTTCGGTCGTCTATAAATACCCCCTCGTTACCACCCGAACGATTTCCTGCGGCAGAGAGGCGGGGAGCGGCCGTTGGAGATCTCGAAGGAGTCTGCCTGCGAGCAGCCATGGTGGGTTGTATCTCCTTCTTCTTGTTTGTGAGATTCTTTCGGTAATATTTTGTTGTTCTAAGCTGATGTTTCCTTCTCTTTCTCGGTTTGATCAGGTGAAGTATTCGAGAGAGCCTGCGAATCCTACCAAGTGTAGGTCGTCTATACCTATCTATTCGATCCCTGTTAAGACTCGTTTTATTTTTTACTTTAGTGCCTTAAGATCTAGAGTTCAATTTAGAGAGTGCCAGTTTTCTCTCTCTCTTTTTTTTTTGTTTGAATTACTTCCTTTCCAAAGTTCTGCCTCTTTTCCTGTTGTGTGCTCTGACATAGTGTTATTGGTTTTGGAAGAGATGATGTATGTGGTCGATTTTTCTCGTCTCTTTTTGAGCTTACGTACGATTTTGGTTTGTGAATCTGCAGCTGCCAAGGCCATGGGCCAGGACTTGAGGGTTCACTTCAAGGTGCGTGGTTCTCACCACCTACTGTACTGATTTTTTCATGCTTACATTTGAGGTGTATGTATGTGACTTTTGAGGGATCTTATTAGTCAAAAAATATATTTTTCGTCCGAAACTTTGAAGGCTAGTAATATCAGAGAAAACCATTAGAAGGTGTGGGAGGCGGACCAATCATTTTGGTGTTTACACTTAGTTGTGATGATGTCAATATTGCTAATTGCTGGGTTGGAGATCGTGAATTGTAGCAATCTTTCAATCTGGAATATTAAGTTGTGCCCATTTGAGCGAACCGATTCATTCGATGTTTGACAAAATAGTACTTAAGTCAGTTTTTGGTAATTGGTCTGCAGAGTAATGCTTGAATCATTATCTTGTGTTTGTTAGTAATCCTGTTGAGGAATGTCTTTCGTTTGGTTAGGGGATAAAATTTGAATGTTTTCTGTCACACCAGCAACAGTTGATGCTCTAAGAAAAGCTGTTTATTGATAATGATACTTGAACCATGAAGAGTCTGGAGGGAGGAGGAAAAGTTGCACCCAGGGAAATAGCATTTTTGGAGACTTGAATATGTTCTAGTCTAGTGTGTTTTTTTTATAAGAAATAGATGCTTCTGTTAAGCCTTCTTGTTTTTCTTCTTCACACCTTTTTGTCTGCTCTTCTATCTAATTGTTCAATTGCCAAATGGCTGGGGAGAAGATTATTCAGCTTTGTATCCCATGGAGCTCCATTCAATGTGAACTTTAGATATGAAGGCTTTTTTTTTATTACACAAACCTTAATTTTTCATAAAACTGTACGCTTCTTTCCTACTCCTTTAACACTTGGTGAAATAGAAATTATGAATAGACACAAAAGATGTTGTTTCATGTTGAGGTGAAATTTCCTCAGAGAAAAAGCAGGGGCCTATTTTTGTTATAAGTGGACCTCTCGTGAACTTTAGCAATAACATGCTCATTGTTAATGGGTGTCACATTGAAGATTTTTTTCCTGATGTAATGTTCAGTGAACAATGGAACATTGACTTTTATTTATTTTGTTTATTATTTCTTGAAGTTTGTTGTGGATTCAAGATCTTGGTTAGAAGCATGATAGAGGAACTTATTGCAGCTGTCAGCAACCTTATTTAGGTTGCTGCTCTGATTTAGATGTCAATAGGATGGTATCACACATTCTAGGAAAGCCTGTCTTGTGTTTTATTTTGTATGTTGTCATATATTGGTAGCTTACCCTTATAGCTTGTTACTTGCCCCATTATTTTTTTTAAAGATCAAGATTGGAATAGTGCGAGACATGTTTGTCATCAGTTCTGAGTTTCTATTATACAATGTAATTTCCATCATCTTTTGTTCTTAGTTGGAGCGATGTTTTATGCTTACATACAAGTACACCTCATCAACGAACATAACTATTAGTGTGCTGAGGCAGCATGGGTTATGTCTTTTGACAAGTTTATTTTATAATATATTAATATTTTTAGCAAGTCAATCATCATTCTTTAGGTTTTCTTTTTTCCTGCTGTTTATTTTGTTGTGAAGTCTAAGCATGTATGATTTAATCACCAGAATTTGATGTTTGAGTGGTTTTCATCACCTAAATAAAAGCAGGGGCATGTTTTGCTTGTAAACATGCCTCTCGTAGACTTTAGGGAAATTACATCCATTGTTATTGGGTGAGCCTCTGTACACTTTTTTTTGTAACAGAAGGTTCAGTAAACAATGGAACATTTGACTATAAAGCATGAGGCAGTGCCCATTTCAGAGTCTGGAGGGTCCTTATGGATCACCTATGGATTCACGGAGTGTTTTTTGGTTGATTTTAGATCATCTTACCCATGAAATAATTGAGCAACTTTGCTGCTTCAGCCGAGTCCCACTCTTGGCAATTTTTCTAATGCTTCTTGCGCTATTACTTTCTTTAATATGTTGTACTTTTGTTCGTGTGATTCTATGGTTAAGATATGAAATGCTCATTTTAGTTTCTTGTTTATTCATATAATTTTATCCTGATATAACATTTTTCATTATGAGATATTGTAATAGATAAACATTACCTCAATTTTTGCATAAACCTATCAGTTGACATTTGGATAATTAATCATATGAATTGCTTTAAAATGAAAGCAAAGGATATGTTTTGGATGTTGATTTGTTCTCTTTTGAAAAAACTCTATTTTTTTTTATTTGTCATCAAAATTCTGCATGATTGTTTAGTTGAATAACCACCCTGCAGTTTGGGGTTCATGAGCACACTGTTATACATTTTACCAATTAAGTTGTATGATATATATGAACATCATGTACATCTGGTAAAGGACTTTTCAAGCACTCACCGATGGTTAATTGACTTTTTGTTTGTAATAGTTATGATTAGTAATGATTAACAAGCAACTATGCATTGACATCATGATGCCATGTAAATTAATGTGTAATTTAGTCTTCCAGATATTTCTTCCTCTTTGGCATAGCATATGCCATCATTTGACTGTGTTATTTAATAACAGAATACACGCGAGACGGCTCATGCCCTTAGAAAGCTACCATTATCAAAGGCCAAAAGATATCTTGAAGATGTAATTGCTCACAAGCAGGCGATTCCTTTTCGAAGGTTCTGTGGAGGTGTAGGGCGTACAGCTCAAGTGAAGGGCCGCCACCCAAATGGGCAGGGACGTTGGCCTGTGAAATCAGCTAGTTTCATTTTGGATCTGCTTAAGAATGCAGAAAGTAATGCTGAGGTATATTTATGCATTAACAATGCCTTTATAGCGTCACTGCTATTGCATTTGTGCTAATGGTCTTGGCCTCCTCGATTTCAGGTAAAAGGGCTGGATGTTGATGC
Source organism: Musa beccarii (assembly GCA_024322285.1). Classification (NCBI taxonomy): domain Eukaryota; kingdom Viridiplantae; phylum Streptophyta; class Magnoliopsida; order Zingiberales; family Musaceae; genus Musa; species Musa beccarii. Next base: position 42,595,105 of record CM044397.1, read on the forward strand.
TCTCTACATATCACACATCCAGGTGAACCAAGCTCCAAAGCAGAGACGTAGAACCTATCGTGCTCATGGACGAATCAACCGTAAGCTCACCATTAAGCAACAAAAAATATTTATATTATCTTTTTAATTGAAACTTACCCATCATGTATCTTGACAGCTTACATGTCCTCCCCATGTCATATTGAATTGATTCTGTCCGAGAAGGAAGAGCCAGTCAAGAAGGAGGTGAGTGATTAAAAACTTCTTTTTAACATCCAATAATGGAACTTTGTTGAATTCTGATTACATTGTATTATGTCTGGTCATGTAGTTTTCATGTGAAATGTATCTTAGCAGTGTTCATCAACATTTTTATATTTCTAAGGACTTAGCCGAACATTTATATAGGTCATTGATTCCACGAATGTTTTCTCGTGTAGCTTAGCTTCTAAAACTTATTTAATTTTTGCAGCCGGAGACCCAAATTGCTCCCAGCAAGCCCAAGAAAGCTCAAGCCCTTCGAAGTGGAGCCTCCTCTTAAGCAATATTCTTGAGAAAGCTACGGATTCCTTTTTCTTTATTGTTGAACTAGATGCAGATTAATTTTGTCATGAAATTGTACTGCTACACTCCCAAGATTTTGTTGCTCTTTCTTCTGCTTCATGAATGTTTGTTTGCCTTTGCGTTTGTGTTAGGTAGGATAGTTATACGGTTGCATTCGATTGAACAGCACGATGGACCGCACAGAATCCATTTTTCTTGAAGAATAATTAACAAGCTCGACATTAAGTTTTATCTTACAATCAATTTTTCTTGCTAGCGAAGTCGATGTAATCTTGTTGATATCCCGACACCAGAAACCTTGATAGAACATTGGGGTCAAGAAATCTAAATGAATATTGGAAGGTTGAAATGTGTTTGGTTACTAAACTAAAATATTATAATATCTTAGTTTTTTAATTATAATTTTATGAGAAATTTACATAATTATTATTTGATTAAATATTATATGGTTTTCCAAACATGTGTAACTAAATTGAAGGGTCTACGGAAAAAAAAAGAAATTTATCATCATTTATTTTTGAATATGCCAAATTTTTATAGAAAATTATTGTAATAATTATGGGTTAAAGGTAACATAAAATAATTTTTAAATGGTACGTTGGTTCATAATAAATTAATAAGATAATGATATATAATTTAAATTAAATTTTTTTTATTTTAGTCTTTATAGTTTTGATCATGCATCACTTAAACTATTTGATCTAAAATAAATCTTATATTTAAAAAAAAAACATAGTATGTAAGCTCGATTATCATCGATGGTGGGAAGATACATCATCGTGAAAGTGATCATCAACAGTAATATTGAGCGCGTATTATCTTACAAAATGAACTTATATATTATATTTTTAAAAATATAAAAAAATATTTTAAATATAAATAAATCATAAAAATTTAAATGATCCATGATCATACTTATGTCAGTTCGAACCTCAACCCAATAATTATAGTTAATGGAGATTTAAACTAACAATATATCTATTCTATCTCTTTGATTTTTATTCCCAAGTCAAGGAGCGCATGGATGTCAGTGCATGCAGTGGAGAGTGTTGTTTTCCCAATAAATTGGCCGATCCTGCTTCCGTCTCTCCTACCAACCATGGGCATCTCAGTCTGAGGGGGAGAGAGAGAGAGAGAGAGAGAGGAACACGTCTCGTAGGTCCCGCCACCATCTCTTGGCTTCAGACGAGCTAGTACGCCGGCGAACACGAGCGCACTGGCGATGATTAGACGTCGGCGACGCTGTCCGTCCCGTACACGGCGCAGGGGCCACTCCGTAGCCGACGTGCGGGTGGCGCAGACACCGAGGGCGGCAGCCCTCGTGGGGAGGCCCGATTCGGCGGGTCCCCCACCGGCACGTCGCGTCAAATCACATGAACATAAACTCCCGGACCATTTGACTGCAACCACAAACCCCCTCGCTGCATTCCTCGGAGGAAACACGCATCCATCTCAGTCCGCGGGATCAAACAAAGAAAAAGGTAAAAATGCATCAAAACTCGAACCAACCTTTTAGCGCTGGATCTATTCTTGTTAACGCAATGCAATGGCACGCATCTTAAAGCTCCATTGCCATAGATATTAGGTCTTCATCAGGATTCCAAGTCAGGTTCGAAGAGTAATTTACGTGTCAATATATCTTTCTTGAAGTTAGATATTAGGCTTCGTCTAGATTTGCAAGTTCGGTTCCTGACAGCGATTTACATGTCAAGAATTGTACTAAAATTAATCCCATCGAAATGAACTCCCATCACTGATGTCCAAATATCGGTGAACATGTTGCATCCTTGCTTTGAAACAAGCTTCGTCAGCTTTTCATCCATATCCCAATCAACCAATTAAAAGAAGAAAAGTGAAAGAGAAAGCATGTGCTAATGTCTTTTATTATTATTATTATTATTTTTCCCATATGACCGATCGGCAAACCAACCTCGTTGGTGGTGAGAATTCCCTACCAAACTCAATGTCCCCATAAATAGTAGTTCAAAATATCAGTAGTAATATAAATAATACACACACACACACACTAAAGCCTAAACTAATAATAGTACATTTATTGGACCATAATCAATCTAAATCTGTACCTTCCATGTGGTACTGAATCAGATGTTACAAAGACAATCTATTATAATGAGACTGAAATCAAAAGTTCTATATATGAAATCAAAAGTATCCAATGCATACTATAGTAGATATATTCTGGTTCCAAACTTCATTGAGAAAAACTTGAACTTAGATCACCACAGTTCTTTCTTCAACTTATCATTTATTTGTTTGAATCCTCTGCTTCATTTAGTTACACTCAATCCAGAGTTCATGACCAGTTGAATATACTAGCATTACACTCCAGCAAATCTTTTGACTTACACAAGTATTGGATATGGGGTTTTAGGAATCCAAGCTAGTGGTTGGACAAATTCCATTTCATCAACATGATGAACTCCAGATTAGTACAATCTTACTCCAATCTTAGGGTAATAAAATGTGGAAACTTTTTTTTTTTTTTTCCTGTTGGTGATGATTTTTCTTTATAACTCATTTAATGGTCAAAGTCCTTTATAGTTTCTTAACATAAGCTATTCTTTGATATGTTTGTGTCAATTTTCATGCTACAAATTCTTGGTAAATATAGCTGTAGCATATTTAAGAGCTGCTTCCAACCTTATATATATATATATCTTGCTCCATATTTTAATTTGTCCCTCACTCCAACACATGAACCTCTTCAAAAATGGAACCAATTGAAAGTTGTGAAGCCCTTATTTTATTTCTGGTTTAAATTACAAAACCACTGAGATGATATGCTTGCTTGGCAATTATTAATATCAATATCTCAAAGGCTCCCTCCATATTCAATTATTCTTACATTTGTAGTAATGAACAAGCAAGATCATCTAGTTATTTTCCTGTAGATGATAGAACATCTTAGAACCACACAAACTTTTCCCTTGAAAACAAAACTAGAACTACTGTTCCATATATATATATGATTTAAGCACTTCATTTTTGCCTGTAAATGATAAATGCTTATCAACACACACACGCGCGCGCGCACACGCTCGCACACACACACACACACACACACACACACACACACACATATATATATATATATATATATATTCAAATCCTTTTTCTGGAAAAGAAAATCATATGCACAAGATGATAAATATTCCACAATACTTGAGAATCTGTAAGACAGACAGTGAAGGTGACAGTGTGACATGAAGAAACCGGTTCACTTGCAGATGAGCATAAGAACCAATCCGAAGACAATAACTAGATCAGTGCATTCAGTAGTGATTCCGTGTATATCTCAGCATCTACATCTTGAAACATGGATTTCTTAAGCAGGCAACTCAGGAATGGGCTGTGAAGATAGAGTTTCTTGTTCTTGTTTGATGGGCAAAGAATTCCAGGGGGAACTTACAACAGTCAATCTAAAAAAAAATACTGGTTTTGCTTCATGCATTGTTGTCAGGGAGATAGATTTATGTTCCTTAGTTCTTGGAGCTTTACTGATTACAAAGAATTTTAATGTGGACGGTCATCAAAGAGCCAAGACAAACCTGCTCCCTCTCTAGCAGCAAGAAAGAATTGCAAGATCATAAATCCAAGTATGCTGAAAGAAGTGAGTAATCTGACATGCAGAGGAATGATCCGAAACAAACATCTCTTTCACTAAGAAGTTGCCCATAATTCTCTAACTAAAATGTTGCTTGACCGCAGTCTTGTGTTGTTGGCCAGATCAGTAGAAAACGAAGAACTCGATGCTTCTTCCTCTAAATGCATTTGTCATCATCTCAATCACTCCACAAATGTGTCACATATTTCCTAATAGGGTTTATAACAAACGAATGGTTCAAAAAAAAAAAAAAGAGAGGAAAAAAGGTCGAAGTGTCGAATCATAAAGAAACCTTAGAAATGGAAATATGCTATCATTTCTATCCCTGCATGCATGCAAGAAGGAACTCAAAGCATACACTGACAATGTGAAGTTAGAATGAAAGTGCTAATTAGCTTAGCTGGCAAAGAATTTGATAGGTCATCGTAAGATTATGAGTTCGAATATAATCTTCATTATTTATCCTTAAAAAAATTAAAAAATGATTGAAATAAATGATTGCACAAATGCAGCACTGAGCACAATCCATGGGTTCTGAGACATGAGATTATGAAGTAACCTGAAGCTTTCTGATGCCGGAAAAAGCAAGGTTGGATCTGAATGACTAGCCACTGGCTGAAGCTGATGCATCCCAGCTTTGCCATAATAAGAATCTAAGTACAATGGAGTAATGAACTCCCAAGTCAAAGCGACAATAGTGAGCACATATACCTTTTTCTTCGTTACCTGCCATTCGTAGATGCCTCTCCCAATATCTAGCGGTCCTCTCTCCGGCCACCTTAATGCTTTCATCTCCACGCGCGTTCTCTGTACTTACATTCTTCTTCCCCCGCCCCCCCTCTTCCTCCGCTGATGCATATGCTACTGTACTTGTCAATGCTTCTAATGAAGCAGCCATGTAAGAGAAAACCGACATCTCATTGTCACCGTAAGTCTACTTGTTCTTATGTTCAATCAGCACACGGGAAGAGAGCACATAAACTAATGATAACGATAACCTAATAGAAGATGTACGCTTATACAAGAACACAGGGCATGAGATGCTGAGCATGAAAGGTTTTTTTGGCTTAGATCAGGCTGCCGCCGGCGGTGGAGGAGGGTGGTGCTGGTTTTGTTGTGGCTTCTTGCGTTTCTTCTTCTCGTAGCTGATGCCACGTGCCTTGGACTGAACCTCGCGGACCTCCCGGAGATACAGGCGGATCGCACGGGTGCCGAAGGGGTTGGACTCCGGCTTGCCCCCGTTCTCCTCGTAGGCCGCACGAAGGCGGCCGATGAGGGCGTCAAGGCTGCCCCAGGCTTGACGGAGAGGGCAGGGACATGGCGACGGAGGGTTGGGGTGGCCGAAGAAGGGGCACACGTGGGTGTGTATTTTGGTCTTGCCGAATTGGTCGAGGTAGCGGAGGAACTCGAGGACGTGGGCGCTGCTGCACTGGGAGAGGGAGAGCGGCGGGCGGTGGTTCCGGAGGTATTGGCCGAACGTGTTCCAGTCACGGCGCTTTTGAGACTCGTAGCGGCTCAAGGATGGAGGGGAGGCCGAGGAGGCAGCTCCAGCACCGGTGGCGGCAGCCGATGAGGAGGCGCTCAAGTGCCGGGGGCTGCTGTTGGGACTGCTGCCGCCACTGTTGTTGGAGCGGGGGCTATCGGGGGTTGCTATCAAATCCATGGACGACGACGGTAGATCTATCTCCTGCATAAGGTTTTGAGAAAAAAGTGTGTCATTCCTCCGAATTTGCCTTGGATTGCTACAGTGGACATGGAAAGAGTAAAAGAAAGCTAATCAGACATATTCCGACGTAGATCCAACAGAGTTGGACACGGACATCACCTCGATGGTGGCATGCAGCAGCTGAAACTTGGCGAGAGAAGCGAGGAAGGATCACGAGGAGATACTCGAATAGGAAAGGAGCAAGGGAGGATGAGAGGATGGAGAGATGGGGAGGGGGTTAGAGCTTACTGTTTCCCTGGGAAGCCAGCTGAGGCTGATGTCTACTTGTGGGAGGAAAAGATTCCGAGAGGGTACATGCTCTGTATGCAAAGGGAGTTCACCAGTATGGAAATGTTGCTCGTTTTCTGGGACTTGGGTTTTGGAAACCTATGAGACAATTAAATGAGAAAGAGAGAGAGAGAGAGAGAGAGAGAGAGAGAGAGAGAGAGGCGTAGGTGCAGGCGGTGTTAGGGTTTGATGGGGCAATGAGATGAAAGGTGATGTGATGGGGTAAAACAAGAACACTGGTGCGTATGAGCACCGCAATAATATTGCATCTGCCTTTCTTATTAATCTGCAATCGTTGGGTGTCAAGTGCAGCCCCACTTGGGTGCTTTCCAACGTGGAATTCACGGGACAAACTTTTCTTAGACATAAAACACAACACTATACATATATTTTTATGGTAATAAAATAATTATATAATCGGGTACCATATGACGTTGCAACATTTACCATTTGAAGGACTCTAAATGTTTCCCATAGGGAAAAAGATGGGCGGGTACGGGTGGGGGAGAGAGAGAGAGAGAGAGAGAGGATCATCCACCTACCGTAGTGTTCGAGTTTTATATACATTAAATCATAATTAATATATTAATATAAATATATATACTATCTTCACTTAATGATATAATTTATGATATCATAAATGATATATTCATATTTTTAATTTTTTAAATTTAATATATATATATATATTAAAAATATTATTCATAATATTTTATGAGATGTTGATTAAGTATACATAAGTATCAATGTTTATTTTAAATATATTTTTATAATAAAAAGTATAATCTTTCAACATAATAAACACAAGCATATTAACGAGCGATATAAGATAATAAATATGTACATAGTGATTAAAAGTGACAATTAAATTATAATAAATCGTAAGTAAATCTCAAGACTTGAATGAGTTTGATCATGATTAAACTAAATAATTTTGAGATTTAAATATCATTTGTATGAGGGATAATAATTTAGATTATATATGTATGGGTGGAGTAGCGGATGATTAAATGAAAATGAGAAACCAAAGAGAAGCACTACTTTAAAAATATTGAGATTAATAACTGAGATTTAACGATAATTTTAGAGTGAAAAATCTTTACTTATACCAATATAAATTAAACTCATATTAAGCTATGTTATCCCTAGAACTATACTAAAAGAAGATAAAAAAGAAGAAGTAAAAGAGTGGTTATATAAGAGTGGAACTATGTGGTTTTTCATTGACATCTTTTTTTTAAATTAAATCAGATAAGTATAAGTTTAATTTATTATAAAATAGTGATAATATAAATTATCATATTCATAATGTATTTTAAAAAGTATGTTTCAAATGATATAATTGTCATGTATTATGCATAAGCTCAATGTTAAAATACACATTATATAAATGTAAAAAAATATGAATTATGACTAAAATATATTATATGCATGCATATATAATGACGTACGATGTGAAAGTATATATATTTTCTATAACATAGTGTAAGAGTGCATAAATATATTATAATGCACGATGTAGATCTATATTATGACATGAGGTGTGAGAGTGCACATAAATGCTATGACATGTGGTGTGAATATATATATATATATATATATATATATATATATATATATATATATATATATATATATATATATATATATATATAATATGTGATGTGAGAGTCTACATATATATTATGATAACATGTGATTCGAGAGTATACGATATGAGGTGTAAAAGTTCATAAATATGCTATGATTCATATATATATAAATAAGTATTTTGATTTATTTTGATATAAAGTATGTTATGCTGCAAGGATATATTTGCTTAAAAAAATCATAAGATAATGTGTTTAACATAAAATGTTTTATGCATATGAGCTTAAAATATTATATATATGACATGATAATACCCATCTAAATAAAGTTATAAAGGCTCATACTTACCGAGTGATAACTTATTATATATCTATTTTATAGGTAAAGATACTAATACCCTATCCAAGTGATTAGATAAAAAAATAAGTATATGCGAGTTCATGTCAGTTCATATATAAATGATGACATATAGGTATTTTTATATGTGTAAATTTTAGAATATTATGTGTAATTTTCTTTTTGTTAGATGTAATAATTATGTACATATGTCAAAATCACCAAGTACAAGAAAAATTCTATCATTTATTTAGCAAATTATTATATTTTATTTTTAAAAACATCTAATTTTTTACTATACTCCTGAGAGTAATAACTAAATTCAAATATAACATCTTCCTTTGTGTGGAACTAATAGTACGGTATTACATTTATATTCTTAGAAGATTCATAGCTTAATAAGGAAAATGGGGTGCAAACAAATAAATGAGTAACTTTCTATTAGTAAACATTATGAAGATGAGGTTATGTATTATATGGTTCCCATGAATGCTATTCAGTTCTTAGACAACCATCATTATATAACCAAATGATTGAAGGTAGGTTTACAAAGACTATCCATTTGTAACTAAAGATTTCACAAAGGAAAGTTAGGGTTCTGTGTTGTTCTTCTTCTTGTTACCAAACTAAGATGATCACCTTGTGTTGTTTTTGTTACCTCCTAGATTTATAAAATATAATAAATTATTATTTTATTAATCGTAATTTATAGAAGACATTCTTTTCTTTTTTTTCCTTTTCATTCTTGAATTCAAATCCTTGCCTTTACGATAGTAAATATTTTATTAACAAAAAAGATCACATCTTTTTGGTAGGATCGTAAGTCTCTTCCATCAAAACTTCAGATCTATTGTAAAAGTTATAGATTACTCTGAAAATAAATATAAGATAAAAATATATCAGCAACCACACATGCTGGTAGGAACCTCGGAAAAATCATAAAAATAATCTTTAATATTCATAAAACAAATATCATTAAGAAATAATAATGTTTCTATTCATCATAAAATTTATGCATCAGATAAATGATGATAATCTATTACATAATAAGAAAAATCATATATTAGCCACATGCAATACATACAAGATAATTGAACAACAAAGGCGTACATCACATTCGATGATGCACTCTCCTAATAGCGGATGAAGAGACATACTCCACGAGATAGATTCCTCCCAATAGCGAATGAAGATAATCCATATCATACTCCCAATAGCGGATGAAGTGGTATCCCTCACCCACCCAAGTGGGGACACGTTCCTCCCAACAATGATGGAGGAATCGTCTAACCATCACGTCTGATGGTCCACTAATCCCCGAAGAGAATCACCATACCTGCCCTCGACAGGGATAATATAAACATCCATGATCATTCATTTATATTCACTCATTCATTCACACATGCATCCAAGAAATAGTATGATCAAATATTATAAAAGATCATACTTTATATATGATCTACTAGACTATGTCCATTGGTGCCTCCGTACTGTGATGGGCCCGTAGCTCCTTTCTCAGGTTGTACTTTCAATGTAGATCATTAGTCTAGTTACATCTACTACATAATACAATCATATCGATATCACAAATTTAAGAAAAGTAAGAAATCAATAATTATTTTCAAATGATATCTTCATAGAAAACTTTTAAATTCATCAAATCATAAGGGTTTAAAACATCAATATCTCAAAAGTTCTTAATCAACCAAAATCCTAATTGGAATAACTCAATTGACTTAAATCATATTCAATTTAATTATAACATAACATAACCAAACTTAAATCCTTATAGAATTAGTCTGGAATCACTATAGACTAGTCTAATTTAGATTTGATTGATCTGAATTAGGTCAAGTACGATTGAACTGGCCAAGTTAGTCTAGAATCACCTAAACTAACTTTTACTAATTAAACTTATTTGATTTAGTCAATTAAAGAGCTTAAACTAATAAAGAAAAAAGAAATCAGACTATGTCGTATAGTGCCAGCCCAAACTGAACCAATCCATCTAAATCTTGGACGGATCATATACATTGCACATGTTTGTCCTAAGTAATATGTTAAGTTTGAGATACAACGGGCTAGATAGAAGAGCAATGATGTGTCTAACACCAATCGCATCGTTGGGCAAGCTTAACTTCGTGGACTAGGCTAAGCCTTACTCATAAGTTAGGCTGAGCCTTACCACTGAACTAGGCCATGCTTGACTCACGAGTTGAATCATGCTTAGACACATGATTTTGGATCATATCTGACCATATGGATTGGGTTATACCTAGTCGTATGAGTTGGCTTATACTTGGCCACATGATTAGATCGTAACTTGCCACATGGGCTAGGATATATAAGACCACATGGACTAGATCATACCTAGTCACATGTGTTATGTCATATTTTACCACATGGGCTTGCTCATACCTGACCACATGGGTTGGGTCATGCCTAGTCACATGGCTAATTGTACCTAGCCACATGGGCTGGGTCATACATAACCACATGGTCTGAGTTGATTTAGTCTGATAGATCAATTTAACTCAAGTCAGACCTCAATTAGAATCCTCTTATCAAATTATATTTCAAAAATCTAAATTATAAAAAATAACTCAAATCCATGAATTAAAAAATTTAAATCCATAATCTTAAATTTAAAACTAATTAAATCATAAAAATTCACACATAATTCTTAAAATATAAAAAATATAATTAAATAAATTAGAACCATTAATCTAAAAATAAAATTTCAATAGTTAAATCAATATTAAAACTCACTTAAGCTTAAGAGATTAATATCAATCAAATAATTATTCTAATATCATGAATCAATTATCATTATTTATTAATCATAAAATTTTAAAAATTTAAATTTTATTATGTATCATAAAATTTGTAACAATTCTAATATTAATATTTCAAAACATAAATCATACCAAATAAAAAAAAAGAAAAAGGAGCCAATCTCTCCTTGACTATCATTTCCTCAAGATCATCTCCTCGGGAAGTTTTCTCCTCAATCCTTTCATTGTTAGGCTCGATGAGGAATGAGAGAAGAGGAGCCCTTTTATAGAAGAAGATGATATCTCCCCAAAAGGTAAGTAACCATTTAATTTTATATTAAATTTATTTTTATTTTGCTTTCACACACAAAGATCAAAACATAATATTCATTTATTATGATTCACACTTTAAAATCAAATGTATACTATTTATTTCCTAAAAATCATATTATTTATTAATAAATAAATCAATTAATAATCTAATTGATTAGTAAAAATTTTAACTTATTTACATGATTAAGGAAATAAAATTTAATTATTTTCTTAACTATAATGTACAAAGTTAATAATAAAGTAACACATTATTTATAGTAATTAATTTATATTAAGGGAGAAATTATCGGTGACTACAATTTTTGTACTTCTTGTTATAGTTAATTGTTCATTATATATGTGCATGAAAAGTAGCTAGCCACGAAATATTGATTTTCTATTTCTCATCTTAATTATTCACTTGATTAACTTCCTGAAATATTTTTTTAAAATTTAATTAAAATATCTAACATCATATCTAATCTGTCGTGGAAAGGAGAGAAAATTTAAAAAAAAAACTTAGATTTTAATAATAAAAAGTATATCCAAAAATAAAAAAAATCACGGAGAAAACTAATTTTTTTCATCATGTGAAATCAACTATAGAATCCTTAAGTTATCTCCACTTAGACAAACTCTCCTTATATACTCTTTCAAAATTTTAAGAAATTTATATATTTCTTTTTTTTGTAGACATCACAGAGACAAAATCATGAGTACTTAAAGTATTCATCATATTTTATTTTCCTTTACGAAAACATAAAGATACATGAGATGTTTACAGAGGAATTAAGTTCTAACTTTCATCGTATTAGGATTTATTATTTCGAGACATTGGATCTAGAAATCTTAAACTATTTATCGATCCCAACACAAATATCTTGATAAATGAGATACTTTTTTGGTCCCTAAAATATCCTTAATTTTCACTCGTGTTTTTAAATATCATATCGGTTTACAATAAATCACCGAACGAGCATGACAATAAACTTTGACAATTTTTTTGAAGCACTAAGAGAAGAGCATCTATTTGATTCGTCGAACCATGCCAAGTCATGCAATCACGCTCGTAAGAAGGATAATAACGACCAACTCTTAGATAAAAATATTGATCAAAATCACCTGAAAACAAACACTTTATCAAACTTTTATGATCTAATATATTATTTTGATATTTTGTTCGTATACTTTTAAACTTTTGTTCCGACAAAAAGGTATTCGAGTAGTTTCACCTCTGGGTCCACAGGTTAGGCCTGTGGGAGCCACATCGTATGAGGGATAATAATGGGAGACTCAACCTGCTTTCCAATAGCAAAGACTGTGACATCGGGTGGTGTTCTTGCTTTGCTCTCTAAGAGAAATATATGAGTTTGGCAATGAGTCTCATTACGAAGGTGTAAAACAAGATGGATAGCTCCATGCAAACACCATCGTCGAAAGAGACAGCCCACCACCAGCAGCAGCCTAAAAGAGAAGACCCACCCGATCTAACTATGCAACAAGAGTAGGCTTGTTCATAGCCAAAACAGTTCACTCGTCTTGCGATGATAGCGAAGCCTCCACAAGCATCGTAGGTTTCGGGGATTTTTATTGAAAGAAAAGGACGGCAGAAACTATTTGGACATTCGAACAACTCGCATGATGCGATCGGTCAATTAAATGATCGATGGAAACATGATAAGAGGACAAGGGGGGCAGGGCTCCTTTTGTTTGCTTCTGTGCGCCAACCGTATGCATGATTTCTTGTTCTTCGAAGTCACCTCCAACATAGTATGCCTGATTCCAACACAAAAACGCATTTGATTCGAGTCTTCATTGAGATCATAAATCTCGCTGACAAATATTTTGTTTTTTCATCGATTGTAATACAAGGTATGCGATGCCACCATCGCATCGGTCGGTACAATAATACATGACGCAACAACAAAATAATATGGACAGCGTACGCAACTCTTGTACCCCTCGATCCTTGAGACCATCATAAGCGATAGAGTTTTGCTGACAAACCTGCATGCGACTATCAATTCTTTTGGAATTCACATGTTACGGGGACCAGGGAATCAAAGTTCATCATAGAGGCATCTCCAACATCTGCATCACCAGTTACCTTGCTCAGACAGCATAGAGCTTTATAATCTGGTTTATTTTGGTGCGGCAAACGGGGCATCCCCAATTCTTGGCTTCAATTTCCGTTAAACATGACATGCATCCTGCCATATGCCCGCATGGAATGCATGCTCCCTCCACTGGAGCATCCAAACAGATCACACAACAACCTGCCGTGCTACTACTGCCGCCTGCTTTGTCTTCGCCGGTTCCTGTTTTGGACAAGCTGGATGTAGAACTATCTTTAGCCTCAGCGGTTCGAGATGCAGTCTTCACAGCCGGCATGCTTAGATCTATGGGGCTGCAATCTATAGATGGGTAGTGGATGGGGCCATCGTAAAATGTATCTGCCGTCAGTGGAGGAGCAGAAGGAACTACTTGGGTAGAAGGTGCCCCCTGGGATGATTGAACAACCGGAGTATCAGGGCTCGGCACGTAAGGTTGCGATGCATTTGTATTCAGCCGGACCTCAGGCACAGCCCATCCGTTGCTTGTACTTGGTTCATTCATTAGCACTTGACCATTCACCTTTGAAGGAACATCAACATCCGGAGTGCCCCAGCCATTGTAAGAAGAGTTATCCGGAGAGCTACCCCAACCATTTGTGTTGCTTGTTTGTGGATCAGATTGGAGACGAGGAGGCATGCCCTCCGCTATAGCGGTCTGTGTGGAGGCATTTATGGCCATTTCCAACTCTATATCTTCCGGGTTTGATGTAGGTGCAGCTGTTGATTGTGTTGAAGCATGCGAAATTACTTGCGGTGGACTAAGCACTGAGGTGCCTGTTGGCATTGCTGGAATGCTATCCATGACCTGTACCAGGCAACAATTTACAGATCATCGAAGCAAGTGATGAATTCGAATTCCATTACCATCCAAGTGGAAAAATGATGCAATTGTTATGATGTTAGAAATGCAAGTAAAATTCCAATGCTTCAGTAAGCTTTACAACTGACATGGTTCCCAGGCACCAGAAACTAAGGAGTTGCAAATGGTTATGCTACACGATCATAGAAAATTACTTGAATAATTTGGATGGAATTTATTTTGACAAGTAAATACCTGGGGAATTCCCTGGCATGCACTGAAGAACCATTGTAATTGCTGTTTGTCACCTTCATATGCAGATAAAAACTTATATCGCGCTCCTGAATAAAAGAATAATTAAATCTACAAACATAAAACTGATCTGAGAAATAATAGTGCAATTAATCCACAAGATGCAGGCGTTTCTGATGGTAGGAAAACCTCCTCTCATATTAAAACAACCTCAATAAATGTCCATTATCAGCCATCAATCTTCACTGAAAGGATTGAGTCTATCATGCTTACTAATTGATGTTCCCAAAACATCTAGTATAATTAAGTCACAAGGAAAAGCAACATCAGAGAAGTAGCTTCCGAAAAAAAAAAAAAAAATATCCCTTTAAGTTACATTGCCTGAGGTCCTAAAAGAGATTACATATGGAAGGGTATAATGGACTTCATAAAGAAATTCTTCTGGATTATGTGCTACTTGGGTTACCACAGGGAAAAAGAACAAAATGCAGTGGAAAAAAAGGAGAATATTATCTTTTGTCTGATAGCACTATGCATTAGAAGCAGCAGCATAGTATACACAGAATCTTTTTCCATTTCTTTCTTCAACTTACATCCAACCAATACATAAAAAAACAAATTATATATGATCACCACAGGGCAACTACAATGAAGACTTCGCATAACATAGAAACAAACAAGAAAGGAACTTCCAATAGTTTACAAACAATTAAAAGCATGATATGCCAAAATATACACCTAATAAAATTTGGAAGCATAGAATCAAAATATTGCTTACCAGTGACGACCATAGCTTACATGCAATAATGAGCTGTGGAGCACAGTACACAGATTTTTATAATACCAAAGCATGTAACCACAGACTACATTGGGATAAATTGGAACTATCTATGCACCAAGGAATTGAGAATTCAGGTGGTATAAAACATTAATCTGACTGTAAGCACTCAAATCAATTTTATAGGAAACCTTTTCCATAAGTAGTCACCAGCACGTGAACCAGTAGAGTTCAACTAGTGACCTAGAACAAAAGGTGACCTAAAATATATAAAAAGTCGATGCACCCTTAAGCTTGAGAAGTCTAAACAGAAACATAAAATGAGATGTTTGCCACTACAAAACAAAAAACTAAAGTAGATACTTTGTTTTAAACATTATGAAGAACCATGGATGTAAGATAGAGAATTTTTTTCACCAGCCTTAAGCCAGACTAAGTACCACCCGGAGGGTCTCTGAACAGAATTCAGTGACAAAATTTGAAAGTCATGGATTCACAAGCATGTGGAGTGGGACATGTAAGCATTTTGGCCTCTGTAGAACAGCCGAAAGATTACAGAGCTGAAAAGAAGTTTGAGACTCTCAGAGACTACAGAAGCATTTTGAAGATAGAACACATGTTTGTTTTTTTTTCTAAAACATGATATTTTATTTTTTTTAAATTTTTAGGTAACAAGAGTTTGTTAAGGAAGAACTCCAAACCATGTTATACCTCGTATTTGCTTTTCTCAAGTTACTCTCTCTCATTTAACAAATTCTAGAACAATGGAGAGACATACTTGTAGCTTTATCGACAATGATAACAGCAGGATCTGCTTGGTTGAATTTGGGCTCTTCAATACGAACGTTCCAGAGTTGAATAACAGTACGTGGTTTCGCAGTCTGCCAAAAAACTAACAGAGTGAGTAGAAACCAATGACCTAACTGATTTGTTGACTACTTCAATGGAAAAAGAAAGAAGTATCTAGCCTTTTCCTGATAAAAGGAATAACAAACAGAACTCAGTTCAAAATTATGTAAATCTATATGTTGTCTAGAGATTAAAGATGATTCATTTATGAGTAAACTAATACTTTGGCCAGTCCTTCTCTTAAACTGATACACTGTGCTCTTAGTCATAAATCAGCATGAGTTTCATAATTGAAATTCACAATACAAAAAATATTCAAAAAGAAAACACCACACTCCAGTGGGACAAATATGAATGCTCAAGGCCAAACAAAAATAAACATTGCTCAAATCATTATATTAATCAAAGTGCAATTATGAACAGGTAATTTGTTGCAAAAAATGCTTGAACAAGGTGCACAAAGTATCCTTGCTAAAGCATTTTCAGCATACAAACATGAGTGGTAATATTTGCCAAATGTGCAACATACATAGTCAAACTACTGGTGGTTTAATATTAATGTTCGGCAAAATATTGAAAGCAACATAAGAAATCATCTGAGAGATGGAAATGGAGAAACCATACATGATGATGCTTCTGTGTTATACCTGCAGATCAGAATAAATAGCTAACTCAAACTTGAGGGGTCTTGTTGGATTACGAGCATCACCTGGCACAACAACTACCCAACTGCAGAATCAATGCAATGATGATCAGCAACTTCAGAACTCTTTAAGGAAATGAAAGTTCACATAAATAAATTCTCTAGATTATACTAACCACAGATGATGTTTCTCAAGGAAAAAACTTATATAAACATAAAGGACTAATAAAAGAATATACAGACATTTTCCGTGTCAACAGTTGCCGAGCAAGTGCTTCCAAAAAGCCTGGTCCATGAACTTCACGCAGCCATCCAGCGAAAAGAGAAACCCGGTTCTGAACACAAGCGACATAAAAAAAAGAACCACATGTAACTTGCAATCAAACAACAAATTTAGAACCCATGAATAACAGAGACTAAAACTAAAAGTTAACAAGGGTTTAGCATACCTCAATGGCCCGGACAACATTAATGTGCCCCTTTTCTCTAGCCAAATCAAGTGCGGTATGACAATCATCATTCATAATGAATGGATTTGCTATGATATTTACGAAGTACACAAGAACCATCAACAATAGAAGATGCAAGAGGAAAAATAATATTTTGAACAGTAGCTGACATAGATATACCTCCATTGGAAATAAGGAGATGAACAGTTTGCTCAAGGCCCTTCTTTGCAGCATGGTGCAAGGGAGTTCCCGCATGACACCCTACAGTGGAAAAATAACGGAATTTAAAGCTTCACATACTTTTCCATGTTCAATAATTTAATAAAAAACACAAAAAAGGATGAAGGTCCATATACCTGCTCCAAAAAATTAAAGAAAAGAAAATTATAATACACCAAATGAGACATGTTATAAGCAGGTTTTATGTCATAATTCATTTGATTACAAACCCAGTTCTTCAATAAAGCATGCAGATATTATTTGTGTAACAAATGCCTTGAAAAATAAAAGCCACTTGTATAGAAATAAACAAGAACGAAAATGGTACAAAACCACAATGCCTTGCAATCAGTGTCGAGGGAGATTTGAAGAGAAGTGAAGAGATGAGAGACAGTTATGTTGTTTGTTTGGTTACAAATTTAGGACACAAAAGGAGAGAAGTAGAATGAATCACACTCGGACATTATGAGCATACACACACAACGACCTGAAGGCACGCACCGACACAAATCACTGTTTTCTAACCACAAAAAATGGAAAATTACGGGTAGAAGAAACTTTAATTGATCCTTCATTCCTTTCCTCTTCATCCTAAAAGGACAAGGCAAAACAATCTTCTCTTTCTTTTCTATTATGAATTTCTGTATAGATTGTCAAAGAATGAGCTAAAAGCCTCTCAAAACATCTGCTAGGTTAATTCATCTCATCAACTTACACAAGAAATATCAACACATCATTAATTATAAGTAAATATTGCCGTATGAGTACCCGATTAAGTTAACAACAATACTCATAAATGACCAAGAAAAAAAAACAGAATCATCATTCAACTCTATGGATTTTGCCATCTTACACGGAGGGACAAAAAACCAACGTGACATAGCTTCCATCGGCATCAATTAGTTCGGCTCTAAGAGCCTGTTAAAAGAACCCTAGCTCATACTCCAAGTTGTGTTAATTTCGTGGCAGATTTATTTCGACATGATGTATTTTTTTTTTAATTTCAGGTGAACCAGATGTGACACAAAATCCTGAATATGGCACCAGAATAAACTTCTCACCAGGCCTGTATACGTTGACATTGGCACCCATTTCAATCAGCGCCTTCGCGACAGGCAAGAGATCATGCCTCAAGCACGCAACGATCAAGGGGGTTTTCCCTTCTTTATCCATCCACTGCAAACAAATACCAAGAAGCCAATCCAAGAAAACATAACTTCCAAAAATCTTTCGCAGCATTCGCTTACAGTTCGACGCAAATGGAAATCCAACAGATCGTATTTGACCGAACACATTCAACGTGTATAATCGTGTGACTTCTTACTTCAAGTCCGGCGCCTTGGCTGCGAAGGGCTCTAATCCCCTCGATGTTGCCATAGTTGACCTGCTGATAGAGCAATTCCTCCTTGGATTGCCGCGCTCCCATCGAGAAGACCTTCCTCCAGAAATCGAAACGCTAATTAAACAACATAAATCGAACGAAGAGATTGAGCCTCTCCAAAAGGGGCTCTCAGAACAACAGGAAAGCCAATCCGCCACCAGAAAAAAAGGGATCTCCTTTCCCCAAAAAAGATCGATGAAACGCCGAAAGATGCGACCTTTAATGGAGAACGAGAGGAATCGACGGAGGAAACCAGGAGGAAGACGCTTACGAGGAACTTGAGCTTGAAGGCACAAATTTTGTTCTAGAAGATTATTTGCGTTGGGGTATTAAATAAACATATGCATGTAAGTAATTATCTATATGGATAATTAAATTAAACTGCAAATGAAAAATAACAAAAAAATATCAATTAGGAACACATAATGTCTTATAAATTTCTTGTATATGTAAAATGAATCAAATGTGTTGGAGATTGAAATCACGACCATTCTAAGATTAAATTATGTCAACTCAATAACAACATGTGATTCTTATTTAATTTAATTTATTTATTTTTTTCATCTATCACACCACGAGATGGATAAATTGTTTTGAGTAAATTATCTCAACTCAATGAGAACATGTGATTCCTATTTAATTTAACTTTTTTCATCTATCACATCAAGATAAATTGTTTTAATTGTTTTTAGAAAATTTTTTATTTTTTAAAATTTTTTATTTTTTTTTTCTTCAGAGATTCGTACTTTAATGATTTTACCATTACTTTCGTCACATCGATTACCATCTTTGCTTCTAGCAACCTCTTTGAGCGGCTCTCCCATCTTTTGCTCACTACCCTCACCCTTGGTCACGTCTGTCGCCACCTTGGTGGAGGGGGTTAAGGGTGAGGGCACATGGGTAAGAAAGGAGGGGGCGTGTGTTGCGTGCGAGGAAGGAGGGGGAGGGCCACCATCGCCTTCGCCCCTGATGCCTTTGTCGTCGCCTTAGCGAAGGGGATTATGGGTGAAGGTAAGGGTGCACAGGGGCACCCCTTTGCCTGTCGTCATTTTGATGGAGGGACCACTAAGTGTCATGACAATGAGGGTGAGAACGTGCGACTAAAGATGACATTGATAGTAGAGAAAGAGGGGAGGGAAGGGGAGGTGAGGATGACAATATCATCATTTTGAATATAAAAAAAACCCTATGAGAATTAAAAAAAATAGGGTGCTAATTAAATTTTTTTCAAAAATACGAGTCTTTTTTTAAAACTTTGGCCAATTCATTCTTTATAGATAGCTTCAAAAATCTTAAAATTTGAGCATATTAGTTTTAAAAATGAAAAGAATTTTTCATCACATTAAATCACTACAAAACACCATATTTGCACTTGGGCTCGAATGTATTAACTATTAGGATATATATTTGGACGACATATTAATGTATTTGCTATTAGGATATCTGTTGATCTAAGATTTGTCTTATCGGTTTGTACTAGTGCATCGACTTATCATCTATAAGGTATGATGTATTGAACCATATTGATGTATTAATATAGTATGATGGGATATATCGATAAATCAATATGTACCATTCATATCGATCTCTTGTTGGATTAATACGTATCGATCGTATCGGATGGTATGTCACGGTCTAACGAATCTTGTCTTGATCTTATCAAATTTTATGTTAATTTATATAAATCAAAGTGAGAATAATGTACCTATTAACATGCTTTTCGCTATATACCAATAACAAAATAAAACCTATATTTTTAATTAAACATAGCATATAAAAGTGAAAATGTTAAGAAAACAAGATATGAGTGGAATTATTATAACATAAATACAAAATTAAAACTAAGAGTCTTATATGTGGTTGCTCGACATAAAATTCTAATGCATAGAGATATCGACTTAGCATTTGGATTAAAAAGAATAACTTAATCAGTATATATTGTATTTTACGCTGATATTGTTATATAATGTGTATTATCATATTGAATATGATTAGCATTTTATACAAATAATTTCCTTTTTTGCTATTTATTTTTTGGTATCTATGTGATTATATTTACATACTCAGTACATACAAAATTGATGCTTAAGGTTGCATTGCTTCAATACTAATATAATTAAATTATATTAATAAAACTAATTCATTTTAACCACCAAGGTAATTTTTTTCCTAATGTACTTCACTGCATTCTATAACTAAATTAGTAGTTTAATAAATAAATATGAGACTTTTATGTCAAAAATATTTTTATTTGTTTTAATTTTATAATAGTATTATTATTATTTGATATCTTTAACATTTTGTCAAGTTAAACAATTTAAAACAAAATTTTTGGAATACATGATTGAAAACTCATGAGGACTTCAAATATTTGATAGATTATACCTTTATGTAAGATTAATTGTAGGAAAGAGGAGATAATTCAATAATCCATTGGATTTCACAAGTAAATCCATGAGTTCTAAATGTATTTTTAACAATTAGTTAATATTTCTCAGACTGCGATCTTTGTGGATGAAGGTAGAGTTGTATTGCTATCTTATACAAATGACAAATGGGATTTATTTTCTTGTCGCACTAACAAGAGCTACAAATAGGTTGTTTGTCAAGCATTATCCAAGATATAATAGATAGAAATGAGATCAAATTGGACGAAATATATTGCTTGAATTCTTTGAATCAAGTAAACAGTATACAAATGTCTCCATGGATACATAAATGTCTTCAAATGGCTCAAACACTGAGTAGCCGCCAAATAAAACTCCCTCCTAAAGCTTAGCAATCCGAAAGCCACATTTCGATATCTCGTCCAATTTTTTGTCTCACTTCACTCACTGCTTGACGACACACATCACCTAAACGAATGTAGCGCATATGAGAGCATGCAATTTGGCTATACATATCGATACGATACAAAATTGAAATTTGCCATATTGAGATTATATTTTTTCCATGTTGCGAAGAATAATTATAGTCATTTTTATGAGTACTAATCAAATATAAATTTTATTGAGAAGTCATGCATTGACGATTTCGTTGTTTCGACATATGATCATACGAGAGGAAATTAGGTGTACCTTTAGTATCCTCGGGTGCATAAGGACATCCCAAAACATCGATACCGTGTGCACATCCATTGCATTCGACCATGTAGGAAGGCACTAAAAAGGATTAACAAGCTCTTTATAATTAGCAATACTAAAATGTAACAATACACTACATGAATTCGATTGTTTATCGATAATTCATTCGTATAACAAAATTATAGATGTTATTAGTATCTGAAGAATCAAATTTATTCTAGAACTATAGATATCCATGAAAATGAATCTGAACTATTAATGATCGAGATAATGAATGCTTGGTAGCCATTCTTACTGTCTTTGGATGGTGTTTGCTTAGATATATGGCGGCATGGATCTTGGGAGCCATTGGTGAAGATTACTCTTGAACCTGTATATTCAATTAAAAGAAAATTAAATATGAATAAAATTAGTCACATATTGATTCTTAGATGATACTTGTTTACATATTTCTTTTCGATTTTTAAGTTTAGATATAACTCATATATATATATACAAATATTCCTTAGCATGAAATAAGCAAGTACACAAAGTGAGCATACCTGCAAATTTTCTTCCTCCATAATAAGTGTTGGCCATGTTTGAATCAGGGTAAACTCCTTCCCCAAATATGTCTTTGCAGAAGTCTAAATTGTATCTATAGTAATCAAAAAAATGTTTTAAGAACTAACAAAATCTAATCATAAATAGATACATATTCTACCTATGTCATATCTAACATTTATAATTGTAAAATAACCTGCTATTAAATATTTTCAGTTCAAATTGACAAGAACTATGCTTATATTCTTAAGAGAGATGTAATGCATTGCTTTAGGTAATGGTCCTTCTACCAAGATCAAAATTATAAGAATCATAATAATCAATATGTTACATTGTCTGCTCTCCAATTGTTTCCTGAAAAAAAAAAAAATACATGAATGGCCAATTCAAATAGTAATATTAATGCCCCACAAGTTGTCACAGATCCTTAGTTCCTCTATCTAACTTAATTATCTTCATAAGCATTTAGCTCAGAGTACCTTTTCTAACTTTTCATTTTATAAACTTGGTCAACTAAGCATGTCCTCATCCTAAATAAGTTCCCAAATTATTATTTTTTTACTTTTGTAACATTTTTATGATACTATGCTAGTGCATAATTCCACTTCTATACCTCAAAAAATTATGAGTACATGTCTTGGCTATTCAAAGTAACTTTGGCATCAAATTCCTCAATATCGATTAAGTTCTTCTAGCTTGCTATACAATCCGAAATAACCGTGAGACCGAATCGATCCGAAACCTTCTATATCACACACATTAGATCTCATAAACAATTACCATAGGTAATTTTGTAGTGATGGTTTGCTTTCCTTCGTATGAACCAACGTAAACAACGTCGGATAACATAGATTGGTAGAAGCTTAATACTTTCATATGTTATTCTTAGAAAAATTTCTTCAAAGTTGTGTTGTAGATGTGAATATGTAGGATTTGCCTACAAAGTGCATTTGATAGATTAGTTTATATTTGTAAAAGTAAATATTCTAGCATAGGATGAAATGAGAATTTTCGAATATTGCGACTAAATTGTTGAATGAAATAGTACCTTTCATCAAGCCTTGTCGAACGAATAGAATCATTCTGTGGTGCCACCAGGAAATATCCCATCTCAGAACATATGTAGAACCACCATAATCGATAAGCTTTCAGAAGAAAAGAAAAATGATATCAATGCATGGAATATGAAAAGCACAACTGCAAACTTAATGCATGATGAAGCTCATTAAGTATATGAGGTTAAAAGATTAAAAAAAAATACAGTACCACTATTTTCACTTGTTGGATTCTTTAAATATAAACGATCATAATATTCAAGTGTGACACCAAATATTCCTTGGTTAGCCACATTCTTCACATAGTCTGAATATGCTTCCTGCAATCACCAAATTTAGATGCTTTCAAATGATTGTCATATTCTTCATTTGCGATCAATCATTATATTATCAAAATGCGCCATAGAAGAACTGCATAAGATCCATCAAATGCATAAGGGGACTAGAGGAGAACATACCAAAATATCGGAGCCATTCTTTTTGGCATTAACAAGAAGATCACACACAAAGTCATGAAAGCCGTATTGTAGCTGAAAAGTCGAGAAGAATTAGAAATAAAATTCTAAAAAGAACTCGACCAAATTTAAATGATTTGCTTACCGACAGGGCTGCAGCATCGGCAACTAGGAATCGAAAGTCATCGTCGTTGTCGATCTATATCCAACAAATAATTTCAAATGACTAAGAGAGTCTTTGTATCGGCGTAACACATTCGTGATACTTTACTAGGCATACGACATAATTATTTGGAAACAAAAAAAAGAGGAGTAAAGATGAGGTTCCCTATTCAAAATAAAAAACTCAAATATTAATCAAGTCATTTTTAATTAACTATGCAATGCATCACTGATTATGAGGAACTGATCATTCAATAACTTTTAATTGAATGTTGATGTGGAGATGCTTGAGTTAACAAAATAAAAAAGGGATCAAATACAAGTATAAAATGCATATACCCTTATTGAAATCATCTTCCATCAGTTTTGAGAAAAAAATGCAGAAGAAAGATACCAATGAAGTGTTACCTTAGATGCACCAAACAATTCTTTGATTGATTTCCTATCAGAGTCAAGTTGTTCATCAACAAGATGAGTGATTTCTTGAAGCACAGCCTTGCATTCAGGTCCAGCTGTAGTTCCAATCTGCAAAAAATGACAACAATGAAGAGAAGATGTGAGCAGCCATTTGCAAATTCTCTCTCTCTCTCTCTCTCTCTCTCTCTCTCGCTCTCTCTCTCTCAATATTTTCACCATTAGTGAAGTATAAAACCCATGAATTTTTTGTATGATAGGTTTCTATGGAGCATGTCATTATATATGTCAACACAAAACATGATATCCAACACTGCAAAAGGTGGCAAATGCTAATGCACCTGTTGGTCATATTCTGTGAAATTGTAGATTGCTATAAGAGCAGCTGAGCTTGCATAAGCCCCACAAGTTAGATGAGGAAACTTTAGGCGAAAATAAGCTGCAAGTCCTCCAGAATATGAACCTCCAATTACGAACCATCGGTTTTCGGTTTCCGATACATTATATTTTGCATTCAACAATTCCTGTAGAAAAGAAAAGCTAGCTATATGGAAGAGTTATAGAGATTTATAGATCAATAGGAGGTGAAAGTGGGGATAATAAAACTTTAAATCTCATGTATTTTCTACTAAGATGAGAAAGTTCAAATGAAACAAACCATTAAATGACCAACTTATCATATGTCCTCAAACTATAATATTCTATTAATCCATTTTATATCATCAGAAGATGATCTCAACCATCATGCACTAGTAAAGGAAGCCTTACAAAGCAAGTGCTAGGGATTGTGATTCTTGGTGCAACAAGCATCTTGACTAAATTGGTTGTCTAGTTAATTACATGGATGATCTTATGCTTACATCAAGAAAGACATAATTTTCTCCTAAACTCGTCGTTGTTAAATACTAACTCGATACAAAATATCAGTAAAGTCATATCTCTGACACTAAAAATATCGTAAAAAGGACACATAAGAGTACTCGATGAATGAGATTTTTTTTTTTTGTTGGTCTAACAAATTAAATCCATGTTGTATTTTGAACTCTTGTAAAGAACTTCATAATATGTGATTGAAAAATCCAATTAAAGCTCACATTTAGTCATGATTATAAAGGAAAATGATGTAGTACATTTATTTTTTTATATGCAATCATATGAGTTATGATTTTTTTCTTGGCTCAATAAGGCTCACATCCTCCATCATATCTCTTGGTTTGGAATAAGATCGTATTGAGCTTATGCCTACTACACATTATTTTGCATTGCATACTCGACATTTTAAGAAAACTTCATCAATTAAATTTAAACCATGAAACTTATGGTTCAACACATACACAACATAATATCCGAGAGAATCGAAAGCGTAGTAAATGAGCTATACTGATGAAAAACAAAATAATCAAGGGATCACATTAATGTGGAATTTTTACCTGGTAATATTGGCGAAAAACAGCCAAATCAAATATAGCTTGTTTTGAGGACAAATATTTTAGGTTTTCGGTTGTCAATTCCTTGTAAGGAGTACTCTTCCCATAATACCGATGCTCGATAGAAACTATGGCAGCACCAAACTTCTCCGCTAGCTCCTACATGTAGTTACAAAATTAGAGGAGCAACGACGATACTCGACGCCAAGTCATTTGATCAAAAGCATAGACCTTTACACTCGATCGGTAGAAAATTTTAGCTTCCCTATGTCACAACTTTCATTCATGTTCTCACCTTCTATAGTTAATACCATTACAAAGATCAAACCTTTCTGCCTTATTCTTTCATTTTAGACACTATCATACAATAGTTATTTAGAAATTTCACTAATAAGAACATGAGACAAACCATTTAATGGCAAACATACAATAACAATATCATATTGTTCCAATTATATCATGATTACTCATATTAGATGTTCAAGAAACCAAATATTTGTTCGAAAAAACAACCGAAAAGTATAAATTATCCTCATGGAAGTATTATGAAACTTCAAATGACTTTGCAAGCACTAAACATGATTAAGAATTGATGTAACACGAATCAAATTCATCGCTCGATACATCATTTGCTAACAACTTCAACTGTTAAGGAAATTAATTTATTATCCCACTGCAAAATTTTGAAGTAAGGTTGTGATACAATTTCTCATCATAATTGAAAGAAAGGCTATGCTTACAGTATAATAACTTTTGCCAATCCCAATCTGTTCAGATTCACCACCAACAAGTAGGAAGATTGGTCCCTGTGGAGGCTTATAGTAGCCAAGGTATTCAAAATATCTTTGCTTGAATGTAGAATGATCCTGCATTGGAGAAATGTCCAAACATTTTTTTTTTTTTTTTGAGCAAAAGCCACTCCAAAAATGCATGAATAACAAACACAGATGCTGAAGAAAAAGAGAAAAAGATCAGAAAGACAAGTGAACAACAATGCTTAGAACAAGCATTAAATAGACATCTTCTTGTGAATGCTAATACTCCCTATACCAATAATGGATGAAACCCAAGATCTTTTGCGAGATTACCAAAGCCGAATAGTGTAAGTCTGTCTGCTTTAATCTATACTTGAATCTGATTTCTGACCTTATTTAGTTCGAATTTAAGTTTGTCATTTTTTTATTTTTAAGTTTTTCTAAACTTGTTTCATGAATTTTAATTGAAGCTTATGCATTCTAATTCCGCTATCAGTAAATATTTAGGTCTCTGAACAATATCTCCAGATTATAAATATACTAAATTCAAATTTCCTCTCTAAACTAGGAAATAGCTTAGAAATTGAGTTCGAGTTGGAGAAGAAGACAAGGGTTGAACATTGTTTATAATGAGGCAGCCATTTCTACTATTTTTTATGATTCATGTATGTTGAATAAAAATGGATGAGATTCTACCAGTTTTTATGATTCATCATTAGCCCCATTCTCCTCTCTCTCTCTCTCTCTCTCTCTCTCTCTCTCTCTCTCTCCTTTTCTGGCAGATCACTTCTCACTTCTTCTTTCTTCTCTACCTCTATTATCAGCACAATTTGACCATATTTCTTCCTTTTGTTAGTGTTATCGAGTTGAAACAATCTAGGATCTATATTTGACTTTGTGAAAGACAATGTTGCAGCAAGAACTGTGCTATTGTTCACTTATTATGACAACAAATATCATTCACTTTGCACAATATAGCAGCCTATGATTTAAATATCCACAATAGTTTATGTGAAGACTATCCTTATCGATAGTTCCATAGGTTTTGGTTCACACCGACGTATTTGATTGACTAATACCTTGTTTCTTGTTGAGTAGCAAAGTAGTCATCCTCTTCGGCATCTTCCCATGTAGCAAAATAAGAAGGTTAAGTCGATAAAACAAGCTTGGTTCCATCTATATAGCTTTAATCTTTTGCTTTCTATTGCATATGATCAATGTAATTATCGATACAACTATATTTTTTTAGCAAACACATCATGATTAAAATAATAAATTATTCCGAACGAGCTTAACTTTCATACCGTACATTAACCGTGGAGAACAAGGGAAAAGCAACAAAATAAAAAAGAAGAAAACAAAAAGGAAACGATAAAGAAACAAAGAAGGGACTTAACCGTGGGGGAGAAATGATCTAAATTCTGATCAAACCAGTTCTCCTTCCCAGTGAGAATGTTGCTATCATACAATTTGCGAGCGCGAAAACCATGCGTCTCTACCATGGAGGCATGAAAAAAGAGTAGAACAAGAAAAGGGAAGGAGAAGGCCTTGACGTTCATCATAATTGGAGGAAGAACAAGAAGAGGAAGAAGAAAAGAGATCTTGCTCCCAAGATCTCTTTCTTCTTGGGAGGTTAATCTTTCGTTCTTAGGTGTTCCATATTTATATTGGCAGCCAACATACCAATGCGAATATGTTGCAGAAAAATGGATGGTCATGAAGAGATGCCAACCCAATGGATGTTCTTGCTGGTTTGACGGGGGAGAAAACACTTGGAATGACCGATAAATAGGAAGGATGGCTTAAAATGCACACCTAATGGCCAATAAATAGGATCCCAAGTCAATGGAAGTTTGTGGTGGCTTGACGAGGGATAAAAGTGGCCAATAAATAGGAAGGATGGTTTACAACACACACCTAATGACCAATAAATAGGATACCAAACTCAATGGAAGTTCTTCTTGGTTTGACAATTAATGTGGAGCAACTTGATTGATTTAAATATGTCTGATTTCATCGGAAGATCTCTTCGTTCTTCCTGCGTTCACCCTCTTTGAAGTCGCAAAATTTTCTTCATTTTCTGCATCTGCATTACTAACACCCCTAGGGACGATAGTTAGACTTCGATGTATACTCTAAATGGTACCTCTTTCGTCAAGCATGTTGAGATAAGAAATCTAACAAGAAGAGACGACTTCGCAAGAGTAGACGACCTTACGAAATATTTAGGTTTATTTATCTAAATTCATGCGTTCACAAGCGCAACCTCATCATATTTGAATGTTCTTTTACTTTAAATTGCTAGAATATTTTGCACACTTTTACTATAACACCCTACCCTGATTAGTCTCACATGAAAAGTGGATAAGATTTATAATAACTTTCAAGTGTCATTAGATGAACATATCATTACTAACTTTAGTTTCATTTTTAACTAGTCGTAGGGCCAATGGCTTGAAGAGGGTGCCTCCCTTAGTTTCACCAAACCAAATCTCTTAGAAGTATGATTGCTAAACTCTCTTTAGCTTCTTTGGTTGAACTAAAATGAGTCTACGTTTCTCAACCATTGAACCGATGTCTAATTAGATCTAAGGGGAACAAGACTAGGCCAAATTTTGACATAAATTAGTCATGGTATAAAGTTACTATTGAGCTAAGAACGTCATGGTTTGGATTAAACAAAGTTGATGGACCAGTTAACACATAACTAATTCATAAATCTAATTAGATCTAAGGGGAACAAGACTACAGTCCAATCTGACATGACTAACCTTGATGTTAACCCTAATCTTATAATGAAATGTGATAGATTCATTTCATGTTGTTGATGGTGTTGGAGGGGGGTGGGTTACTACTTAGCTACTCCGACTTGCAGCATTAGAATTGCAGGATGTTTAAAATGCCATGATTCAATCAATCCCCATCAAGGTAAGTTATTTTAGATGCTTTGATTCGTAGCAAAAGAGAAAGCATACACAATCTCATTGATATGTTGTCCTTAGCTTGTGAACTAAATGCAACTATGATTACTTTCATTCCTAGGAATAAAAATGACATAGCTCACGAATTGGCTGCTCAAGAATAAAATTCAGATTTTTTTTCTAAAATTTTCAATGGACAAACCTTTACTTTTTGAAAATAAAAAATAAATGGGAAACAGGGTTTAAAACACACTCCTAATAACTTAAACAAGTCTTTTGGTTTAATTTCGATAGATGATGTCATGATTATCTTGACATTATAATTAAACAGGTTAAATTTATAGTAATTTTTAGTTAGTTTTAATATGGTTCCAATCAGATTGATTCAGTGAACTTAAAAGGAAACAAATCTATCAGTTCAATTCCACTTAGGATAGTTCAGAGATGATTAGGGGGTGACTACAGGGTCCATCGAGGAGCCGACCTAGGGTGCCCGAATCGATCTCTCTTACGCTCAAGTTAGAGCTAAGGTGAAAAGTAGAATCGTGGGTAAACAATAACTTACCTTGATAGTAATAAATTGATGAATTTTAAGTAAACTAGGCCCAAAAGAATACTTTAAAATATAGATAAAATAATTTTTTTTTTTGAGTTCACCGTTCTCTCTACGCTTAAGTTGCTATCACGCTATCCGAATGCCATCGCTTGTGTTGATCGGGTGGCCATATTGTCACGGACAAAATTGTAAACGGCTTGTTCGGTGTAATGCTTATGCTTGTCCGTGTCCCTTTTGGGTTGTCATATAATGTAAAGCTTGTAAAGGGCTTGCCAAAGGCAAAATGCCCATATTTGAGTGAGTTTACCATTGTAGGCTTGTCCATAAAGTATGCGTTGAGGAATACTAGTAATAGAATTCGGTCTGTAGTGGACCAAATCTATACCTTTGTTGTGCAACTGTTCTGAGCTTGTGATATCCATTGTTGGAATGTGCATTGTCTATAAAGTGTTTGCTAAAAGAGTGGCTTGCGGATCCCGTGTGAAGCGCTTTCTCTATCCCGTCTTCTATTTTGCAGGTCCTAAGGGATTATAGGAGAGTTCGACCTTTGCGGTGATACGATTGGTGCCGCACATTAGGCAAAACCACTAAGTCCGTGATGCGATTGGTATCGAGCGGGACAAGCTCACTTAGAAACACTTTAAACGTGGGGACCTTGTTAGGCACCACGAGGACAACAAGCTAAGAAGAATTGCGAGCGCACAAAGGTGGGGATGGTGAGTTCGAGCGGTGGCTCGACATTGACACCCAAACTTGACGGTGCTCGAGGCAAGCGGGTGCTTGGCAAAGGATTAAGTTGCGAAAGGTTGCTCAATGATCGAAAGAGTTGTGCAAAGCTCACAGAGGTGAGGAAAGTTGCAAACTCAAGGAATTTGATACTCATGCAAGGTCTTGCATGCGACAATGGATCGCCCGTGGCCATCCCAAGGCGGTGAAGGTCCGTGCATTGGAGCATTGAAACTTTCTCTTCAAAGATGAAGGATACTTTCGTATAAGTGAAATGTGCTATGTTGCTAGACCCAGGGTGCAAGTCAATTTGTATTGGTGAGGTATCACAATCTTTTGATTTAATTTCGATAGATGAAGTCGTGATTATCTTGACATTATAATTAAACAGGTTAAATTTATAGTAATTTTTAGTTAGTTTTAATATGGTTTCAGTCAGATTGATTCAGTGAACTTAAAAGAAAACATATTTGTCAGTCCAATTCCACTTAGGATAGTCCAGAGATGATTAAGGGAGTGATTACAGGGGTGCCCGAATCGATCTCTTTTACGCTCAAGTTAGAGCTAAGGTGAAAAATAGAATCGTGGGTAAACAATAACTTACCTTGATAGTAGTAAATTAATGAATTTTAAGTAAACTAGGCCCAAAAGAATACTTTAAAATATAGATAAAATATATATATATTTTTTGAGTTCACCGTTCTCTCTACGCTTAAGTTGCTATCACGCTATCCGAATGCCATCGCTTGTGTTGATCGGGTGGCCATATGGTGAGGTACAATTAGGGGGTAAGCTTTTTGCCTATCAGAGGCTCCATCCATTGATTTACTTTGATACACAAAGGAAAAAAAAAAGAGAAATAGGGAATATTTTTCCTTATATTTATCTGATTGCAAAGCATCCCGGTAATATATAAAATTGAAATCCGATATATTTGCTATTTTGGTCCCTCATGTTACCCAGTCAATAAATAGCTCGACCGAATGCTTCCCGTCTATATTTCCTTCCAAAAGAAAACCTCTCGAGCTTCTATTCTGGTCGTTCTATCTCGAATTGACACTTGGCCACCACCAAACCCTTCGGTTCTTGAAAGAATTTTCAAGATTTTGTATCCTCAATTTGCGCAGAAAGAATCGATGTCGGATGAATTTTAGTGCTCGGACTAGCTGTTAGATTCGTGACAGCTCCTGCAAATCTCCGACTCCCTCGAAGACTTGCAGCCAAAAGTCCATGTCGTCACTGTCGGATGATACCGACAGGTTGAAATGCTCACTAGCCGGCGGAAGATCGACGGACGCGGCAGAGTCATCCATCGACAATGCGTCCAACCAAAAGCTCTCGTCGATCTCCGGGAATGCGTCCGAGGAGAAGCTTCCCCGTGCATCGTCACTGATCTCTCTCGACGCCGTGGGTGAATCGGTGGCACAGGACGAGAAGTCGCTATTTGATTGCGCTTGTGACACCACTGACACAGACATCGCGTTCTCCGACGCTTTCTTTGACCGGGAACCACCTCCGTTCATCTTCTTCTTGGGTGCTCTGGATGACGTGTTGGGGCTGACAAGCTTCTTCAAGTGGGTGTGCCACACGTTCTTGATCTCGTTGTCCGTTCTGCCAGGGAGGCTGGCAGCGATGGCAGACCACCTGTCGGCAAGAGGAAATATTACTCACCGCATGAGAGACTCGCGAAGAACCTCATATGCATTGAGAGTGCAGGTGGAGACGGAGGAGCTCTACCTGTTCCCAAAGGTCTCATGCAATCTGATGATGGCCTCCTGTTCCTCCTGGGAGAAGTTTCCTCGTTTGATGTCAGGCCGCAGGTAGTTCATCCACCGGAGTCTGCAACTCTTCCCACACCTCAAAAGCCCTGAGTAGAAATAGAGTCAGGACGAGTGCGGATGGAGAGGGGTGACTTCATCTCCATTCTCCAGGGGCCAGCCTAAACCCTAATACAAGATCTCGGAGGCCTTCAACACGACAATTAACCTTAAGCACTCACCGGCTTGGTTCGGCAGCGCACGCCAATTCCCGTGGCCGTATCTCTGGATGTAACCTACTAAAGCCTCGTCCTCCTCCGGACTCCATGGCCCCTTCTTCACACCAATCCCGCAGCACGGAGTTCTCACCATGTTGCCGAAACACTCCTCCTCCTCTTCCTTCCTTCCTCTCTCAAAAGGCTTTGCAGGAGACCATGCTGCTTCCCACTCCTACTTCAGTCATTTATACATGGCATCAAATCTCCAACGTGAGAGAAATCAGTGCAAGGAGTCGTCACTTCTTCACCTTCCTGGAAACAGCGGTACATGGCAATTGGGTATTTCCTAAGATTCACTACGTCACTCGTTTGCCGTACTAGTCTAGGAATTGACTTACAGAATAGGCACGTTCATGCATCTTCTCAAAGAACTTTCAAAGTTGCAATTATGCAAGGCGACTGAGCTTTGAATCAGCAAATAGGTAAAGAAATTGTGGAGATCGCTGTTTGTGTGTCGTCATAAACATTGACCAAGCAATCTAGCGGGCCACTCAAACATGAATTATCACTGTTCTTTGTTGTGATGGAGGTAACTCATCGTCGTCATCTCTTGGCAGCTCGTGGCTTCATAGTTTGACCGTTTTAGTTTGGGTTAGAGATGAACATGTGAACGAACAAAGTTTGACCGTCGTACTGCATGCACACGGCTCTCTGTTAAAGATACATCAATGACATACATACATGCAAGGGGAATGGCCAACGTCATGAGCATGGGCGTGCAAGTACGACCGCAGGGATCACTTGGTCAACAACACGTGGCGGTATCTTTGAGCTGGTCTTTGTTTTCACGAACGTGAGTGAAGCCACGTGGGCGCTATTGAATTAAGACTACGTTGTAATTAATCCTTTGCGGTCAACGATCAATTCTAGTCCACTAACCAAGGCAGTCAAACACGAGAGTTCGATTGGCTCATTGCCTTCCGCATAAAACAACGGCGTGACGTAATGGGACTTGTAGGAGAGTATAAATGAGAGTATTCATTAATCATAAAAAAAAAGTAGGATAGTATAAATGAGAGTTGGGACTTGTAGATTGAACCAACCCGGTTCGAAATTGGAATTGAACCGAATCAACGACTCGAGTATTTCCAATTGAATCGGAACCAAAACATAGACTGCTTCGGTGACTTCACAGGCACAATTGCACAGTTACATTCACTATTACATTTTCTATAGGGCAAATTACAAGCACAAATACAAATATAATTTGCTTACATACATACTACTACCACCAATGGACACTATACGTGATGGTCTCCAGTTGTTCTTTTCTCGGAAACCAAGAACAAATGGATGCCTTCCACATGTTTTGTGCGAACTCTCACGTTCTTGTGTTGTTGACGAGTATGATTAGGATGGTATGCTCCCTCCGTTGGGAAACCTTCTGTCGACCAAAAGTTTGTACTTCTGATGGCCGCTGAAAGATAAAAGAAACACGAGTAGGATAATATTTAAGTACATAAAATTTGAGCTACTTCATATCACAGTTTATATGCTCCATTAATATGAAAGGGATTTGATCCCCCATGAAAGGGAGAAGTTTTAGAGAAGACATATTTTGCTAAAAGAACAGGAAATAGACTGTGGACATAAGGCTTACCCTTGGTAAAACTCCGTGGCAAATCGAGATCCATTGTAGCAGATAAACCAAAGCAAAGTAAGCATCAATACATCTGCTAAAGTTAAAGATCCACACTACACCCTACACATAATTGGAGCAAGAGCAAACTGATGCCTTCGGCGGTGACATGGAGAAGAGAGATGGAATATGGAGAGATAGAAGTAGAGAGAAAAGGATACTGAAGAGGCAGCGCTCCCACCAGTCGAGCATGTAGAGGCCCATGGTTACGTTGTAGAGATGCATCTTTCGGCTGACCCAGTTCATCTTCCTCCCTCGATGCTTGAGAACAGACCAGGCGACGCTTGACAAGAGATTGGGAGTATCTATCTGTATATGCGTATATGAAGAGAATCCGATGTAGATCATTTCCTGCAAGAAGTCAACTGTCAGAGGTCAGAGAAGGGAGGCTGGAAGACGGAAAGAAGCCGGCGATGGAGTCAACTATGGCGCCGAACAGCAGCGATGCAGATATCTGTTTGACAATTTCATATGATTGGAGCTTGGAACTGTTCTACATGCAGCTTGAGTACATGGGCTGACCGTGGAGTCAATGTTGCCTAACGTTTACCGGAAACGAAGGAAATCCGTGTGATGCACGGCGTGAAAACTATGATATCTATTTTTTCTTGTGGTTAAACATCCATAGTTTTAATGCAGGTGAGGAACTTGGTCAAGGTATAACTAGAAGCTATTAAGAGCTTGATTTTGGGAAGCCATACAATGATAACAAAAGTGATGAATTCAATGAGTGAATATAAAATATTAAATTTTTCATACAAATATTAAATTTTGTATTGACTGAAAGCTCTATTCATCAGCATACGAGGGTTACGTACCATCAAAGAAGATTTTGAATAAAAATATTAGTAAATCTCATAGGAGATAATTGATCATACAGAAGTATAATCGAAATAGCTAGAGAGTTGGATTGCTTCAAAACTTATATTTGCTTAAAGAACTCGATAAATTAGAGGATAAAATCAAGTGAGCGAATGATACTACCGAAGCGCGAAAGAGAATAAAATCAATGTAAGCCCTACAACATGATAGTAGAGGCTATATATCTTTCTATTGACTAAAGGGAATTGTTTGAAGAATATAGATGTGTCGAAGCAAATGATCACAAGGAGCGAAGAAGTGATGATAAATCCAAAGGGAACTAGTTACCTAAAACCAAGAGTTGATTAAAATGAAGATAGACTTGAAGGAATATCATAGTGCCCAGAGGTAGATTTACCGATTACAAAAAGAAAAAAAGATGTAGATACAAAGCAATAGATAGTCGAAATATGGGCATGACAATGCTATGGTACCACAGGAGATGAAAATTTAGTAGATTTATCAATTTCTTACTCTCATAAATTGAGGAGAATTATTATAAAAGGGGGCTGAGGAGGTGAAGAATGCAAAGACAAATTTCAAGCACCAAGATAAGACTAAATGATAGAGACCAAGAAACTTTGTAAGACTACTGTTGATGGGCTTCTCATCAATATAGATAAAAAAAGTAAGGATTTTCGAGTCGATACAGGAGTGCTCGACCAAAAAACGTAATAGGTAGTATATAATATCATACCTTTTATGTTCAAATATAGGAGCAACGAAAATGATGGAGAAGATGGTACAATCTCAAAGACAATCAGAAACTTTCGAAGACTGACTCAAGTTGAGATGAATATTTTCTCTTTTTAGGTAAAACTTCTTGTATTCCAGAAATATGATGATAATGAAGAGACCATTCGAAAAAACCTAGCGGAAGATAATAATTATTAAATTCTAATCGATGGGGATGAATTCTATCAAGAGACTGTTCGTTTTATTTATTAATAAAATATTAATAAAAAATAGAAATAATATAAATCTATTTAGATATGATAATTAAGTAGCTAAGAAATTGGTCGGCAAATTTTATAAAGAAAAATCTAAAAAATTCAAAGTATATTAGATGACAACTTTCAAACACAACAAGATTCAAAGAACAAACCGAAGTTAGGCTGATCACGAAAATTAGCACTAACAATCATTAATCTATAAATGTTAACAAAGATTAAATGCAATAGTACACGGACTTAGTTGTCAGGCATGGAAATAAATATGTAAACAATTGACGTGAATATATCTACAGTTTTGCAAAGGATAAATATGTACATTATACATAAATACTAAACAATATAAGATTTTTTAATATGGAAATATAATATAGTTTTAATTTTTATAATCATATCGGGTTTCCATCCGAATCCGACAAATCAAAAGTTTCCGACGCGTACGACTCAACCCATGACACGTCTTCCGCCGACTCGTCCGCCTCGGAATCCAACTTTCCGCCCAAAAAAATCTCGACCGTCTATAATAAAGATAACAATCGCCCCAAAATAATTGGCGTCCGCACATTGTATGTTCATTTGTATCTTTGGGGGATCGACGAACAGCGGAGGCGAAGAGCACGAGAGGGACGGAGACGCCGATCAAGGAAGGGAAAAGGCGAAGATGATCGAGGTGGTGCTGAATGATCGGCTGGGGAAGAAGGTGAGGGTGAAGTGCAACGATGACGACACCATCGGCGACCTCAAGAAGCTAGTGGCGGCGCAGACCGGCACCCGCGCCGACAAGATCCGCATCCAGAAGTGGTACACCGTTTACAAGGATCACATCACCCTCAAGGACTACGAGATCCACGACGGCATGGGCCTCGAGCTATACTACAACTAAACCTGAAGGTGCCCCCTTTCTTTCTTCGGCTCCATCTAGCTGTTGTAATTTTAGGGTTGGGGATTCTTTTCCGCTCCGTTTACGTATCGGGTTGTTGATTGCATGATCTGAATTGAAGTACACCATGGTGATTCTGGATAAATTGTGTCCGATGACTCTATGATGGCGAAGTTGGGGTTTCCTTGGACTAAAATTTCGTAGTAGGTAATAGGCTTGAGTTTCGAAATTTTAAATCCATCACATGATTTGGTCTTTTTGCATGGACAAATTATGCGAGTGTTGATCACTATGTACCTTAAGCTTGTTCGTCTGTCTTATGTGTATGTGCTTCAGAGTGTCCCTCCAAGAGTTTCAAATTGCTGTAGCTTGTTATTCGCTAGCTAGATATCCTGTTTGTTCTAAGGAGATTTTTTATCAGATAATGATGGGCGTGAAAAGAATGAAGAGAAAGTCCATCAGTGTTGAATAAGTAATGTTGTTCCACAAGTCGGCCGCGCTCATGATAGTTCATAGTTTGGTTGTTTAAGTTCCGTGTTTTTTGCTATATGGCTCATCGTTCATGGTTTTCTTTATGTCGATCACTGAGTGGAAGGAATTTAAATTTGTTAGGATTCTGTCACTTCCGATTGAGATCCTCTCTTTGTCATCAACTAGAGAATTTAACTGAACTAGCTAAACTTCATTGCAGCAGAAGGAAACATCTGGTTAGGCTTATGCATATGGTATAAATGCCCTGTAGTTAGTAGTTACCTTCGAGAATAGCAACCACATTATCTGGCAAAAGCATAAGCTACTGGCCCCTGTTATTGCCTCTCCTAGGTTAGGATGTCAACTTTAGGGTGCTGCCAAATATTGTTCCGCTTGGTCATGATGTGGCAGCCCTGGTAAGGGCTAGTTGACCACAGTTCAACTTCCTAATTCTTGTAGAAATGGAACTAAGTAGTCTTCTTGGTTGTTGTCCTTCTATGGCTTGATTGGAGGTTAGTCCTGCCAATCTGGAAGTCCGGATGCTTCAGACATAGGTTATTTACTTCCATTTCTTGCTGTTATTTATTTTATCCTTCTTCTGACTAGAGATTTCTTCCATAGAGCTGTTCAAACTAATTCAGACTGTCCAAGTCAAAGTATGGCTGTAATTATGCATCTTGAGGCCTCAAAAGGAGTTCCAGGGTCCCATGCTGACTGGCCCATCCATGAGAAGCCACTGAAATGTTGAGTGGCCCCTATCAAGGGTCGACACAGATCGAACTCTTTGGGGGTGGTCCAGGTCTAGTTGCTTCATAGCATAATCTTTCCTCTATAGTAAAAATGGCACTAGCTTTTCAGGTGATTAATTTTCTTAGATCTCAAGTGCATATTTGAGTTGGATCTGTGGTCTTAGCACAATTGACTCAGGTCGTTTTTGACAATTTTGAGATCTGATTTCTTGGTTTGATGGTCTAAGTTTGGTTAGTCATGATCTTACTTCAAAGGCCCAGAGGTAGATTAGATTGGCTTAGTTTGCTTTGAGCATATTATGTGAGTAAAATGCTATTAAAACAACATTAATTTGATTATTTACACTCATGTTATGTTGTAGTCATTAATTATATATGCAAAGTACCATAATTAAGATATTATCAACCATATTAAGGTATTTCATATGGCTGGCATTTTTCAGTTGTGCACGTTGAATTTTTGCACCCAATATCTAATGAATCCATATTTATTCCTACCATGATCTAGATAGATTTGATCTCAATCGAATTTAATTTCTCTATTGGTTTTAAGGGAATTTAAATTTGGTTGCTCTATCTTGGTATCAAGAGAATAAGGCGTCCAGTGCTCTTGAAGCCCATTCATCATAGGGTTTCCCTCTACTGCTCATACTGACCAGAACCTCTCTTTTGTTCCTGTTAGACATCCATCAAATCTGTCTTTCCCATAGTAGGATGGTGACTTGCATGCTACACATTGTTTCAAGGCTTGAAATCTGTATAAAGATTGGAGGATTGGATTCAGCATAAAGTCGATTAAGAAATCATTTTATAACTTAATAAAAACAGAAGAGAATTAAGAAGTTATAGCAATATAATTCAAATTTATTCTTCTGGAATTTTAGAATCATAATCTATTATTTTTTGTTAAAGATATAAAATTTATCATTTTTACAAATTATAAAATTTCATATTTGTAAACCATCTCTATCAGGTAGTTTTATTTTGCCATTTTTTTATATGTTACTTTTTATACAAATTTATTTCGCATTCCTAGTATTCATCTTCTTATTTATATTATACTTGTCACCCAAACAAAGGCATGTTTAGTTTCTTATTTAAAGGTATGTATTGTATGTCATCATGTAGATGGAGATGAATTCTTGGATGATATTTTTCATGATCATATCCACTGAGAGTTAAAGGTGTAAAAGGAAAGCGATTGTGGTCTCAATTGAAATTTTTATCAGAAATTTTTGTTTGCAGTAAAATATGTGGAAGACACTGATAATTATCAAGTAAAATGTATGTGGGCATACGAAGGCTTCATTTGATACAAATTTCTCTGATCATTCTGTTCATGGTGAAACAGAGAGGATCAAATACAAATATATGATGTTACTAATTTTCTCAACACTTGAGGAAAAGAAAAAAAGAATTAGAATTGTAAAAATGAGGGAGAAGAGTTGTTTGTCATGAGCTCAACTTGCAGGCAACTTGTGTCTTAACCAAAGAGATTCTTTCTGCTTATGGAGGGGATGTGTTTTGGACTTCTAGGATGTATAGGATCTCGAATTGTTTGGTCGTAGGAACGCCATCCTAATTGTCCAGACTGGAACCCAGACATGGGCAGAAGATACTATAGCAATCTGTCTGATCCTGGCTGTGCAAGGCAGGATTGATGTGGCTTGGAGTCTGAGAAGCATTGAGATAAAATCTGAGTTTTAAAAGTTTCAATATTTGTGTATTAGTTCACTATGGATCTACGTGTACCAACTGTTTCACTTCTAAAGCATAAATGCTGTGTGTTGGTCCCTTTTTGTTTGTTTTTTGTGCTGCTAGGTTATTGTTGAGTTGCCTGCTGACCTCATTATGCAAAAAAAGGTAAGGATGGAGCTGGTATTGGTGTAAGTACTTGGCAAAATGTTTTTGTTGGCAAGGAGCTGATCTGGATTTGATTTGTATCTTCTTAAATGATTATTGAAATCCGAGAGTCATCTGAAATTGATTCTGATGGTGTGTTGCGGTGATTTGACATAATTTTAATAGAGCCCTTTCACTCTCGGACAAAAGGACTGTAGAAAAAGTCTGAATATCACATCTGTGGAATAATTGAAAGTTTCATAAATTGAATAACAATTGTTTAGACATTTTTAATTTCTGAAGACAAGTAAACTAGTTGATCTAGAAGAACTTCCTCGTTATCCTTGTTTCACTTTGTGTCAACTGCCCAGCGATCTGTATGGGCAAAAGAAGGAATGGCTGATTGGAAGGCTGTCTTATTGTGATGCTTGCATTTGGGGAGAATATTTTCCCAGCCAGCTCCTTACTGATTTAGTTATGACCTGTGAGATCTAGCGAGAAAGGGTGAGAGAGAGGAATGGTCATGTGAGTCAATCAAGACCAGTAATATTGGTTGGCCGCGGGAGGATGTCCTTCTGCTCCTTTAGTTTTGGCTAACAAAAACCAAGATATCTAGTAGCATTGCCCTGTTAGTCCGCAATCTGGTTCCGCTGCAATGGTAGAGCACCACCAAATTAAATTTACAGTTGAAAAGATGGTGTAGGTGAGGTACTTTATTGTGTCTCATAAAATGGTGCATTGTGCAAGAAACTCTTCTTAACAGGAAGCACTCTATCATCATGGGAAAGATGCCTATTATGCCGTGGATAAAGTAATCAATGCTTCTCCATACTGCCAACTCTTTGAATAGTGGCATGCTTAGTTTTACTCTAAATACATAGTTATCTATTCAACTTCCAGTTCCACCGTCGGTTATTTGACTACTTTGCATTTTATTATTTGGTTATTCAGCTTAATCTTTCCTGATGCATATTTCTCAGACATCGATCCCATGGGCTGACAGGTGTGCTCTCGATGCAGGTGGATCGGTTGATCCAGACATTGGTGGCTAAATGCAGTACAACTCAATGAAATATCAATAATTTCATGTCTATGATATCTGCAATAATTGACAACAGCACACACTGGCTACTTGGTATGGAGAAAAAAAAAAAAAAACAAAGGAAAAATCTGTGGGTTTATTTATACTGTCTAAATGTTTGCATAGCCTATCAAACAAGATGGTGTTTATGGACTCTGTTTCTTGATTTTGCAGATTATGGTTCGGATTTCTGGTTTGCCTTGAACTTTTCAAGTTGGAACAAACTTGCTTGCTGAAGATTTGGAAATTAGGGGAATGATTCGTAGTTTCTTTTTCTTTCTGGTTGCTAACCTACAGAATGTGAAGACCATACAATAAATGAAAATACCATCATCTTGCATTTGTTCGATGCGAAAAGGTCTATATAAAGCATGAAAATTTTTAATTACATGTTTTATCTTTTTGGGTCATAGGACAAGTGTTGATGATGTGAACAAGGTATATGAAAATATAAATGCATAAATTTTGTAACACTTTTTGCGCAACACTGAGTTTTTAAGCCAAATTGATGTGAATTATAGTTCCAACCACAGTTAACCTACTCTGACGTTCTAGTTTTTAGTTTTGGAAGACTGTATAAGCTGAAGTTTAACTTACATATATACCGTTTGTGACGAGCGTACGTGACATTGAGGGTTAATTATATATTATTTTTTATAATTAAACATATTTAGTATCTTGATATATATTTAAATTTTTATAATTATGAAAGTGAAATATCTAATTTTATTTATCTTAACATCATCGATTTTACTAACGAAAGTACAAGAATGATAGGTAGAAAGATAATTTTAATATCTTATTTATATATTTTTATAGCAGATGATGTCGTTGACGGTTGCGGTAATTACGTTGATGTCGATGCAGATGTAGAGAAGCATCGACGTAGTTGCCAAACGATGCTGATGTAGCG
This sequence comes from Musa beccarii, assembly GCA_024322285.1. Taxonomy (NCBI): domain Eukaryota; kingdom Viridiplantae; phylum Streptophyta; class Magnoliopsida; order Zingiberales; family Musaceae; genus Musa; species Musa beccarii. The sequence goes on from CM044397.1 coordinate 42,637,280, forward strand.
AAAGGGCAATGGTCTACTACGAGCCAAACACGACCTTCCTTTGTTGGACTTGCGACGCATCTGTCCATGATGCCAACTTCCTCATGATTCACCACATTTGCTAGGTCACTCGTTCCGTTTGCCACTCCCTCAATGTTGCCTATTGCATCTTCGACGTAGGTCTGCCCCCTTTGTGCTTCTTACGATCTTAATCCTGCTGCCTCCCCTTTACACTCCGTGGCCTCCTCGCCCTCTAGCTCTTGCCTCTTCACATATAAGTCCACAATAGTGCCTCAAACGAAGAAACCTACAGATCCTCAAAGAACGACCACAAAGTGACGACGTGAGGTGGTTGGGGAGAGGGTGGAGCCCGTCCTACTAGGCTGGAGTCGAAGGATAGGATTGCAGAGAGAACGATGGTGCATGAAAGCAATAATCGTGTGGTTGGCCCACACCAAGAAATGATCACGGCCTTGCCACGAGTGGCTCTCATGATCGTGTTATGGTTCGCCATCAAGCTCTAGAAGCAAGTTGTGACAATAGAAAGGGGCAATTGGGTAGTGCTCCGATGACTAAAGGCATGCTTCGAAGTGCCCACGAGACTAATCGCTGCTATCACGTTGTGGATAACCATGTCACTAAGCATGAAGCCCGACTCATCGATGCAGATATAGAGCATCAATATCTACATCATCCTTTTCCTCCTCTCCCTTTGTCTCAACTCTTACTATCACTTTCTCTCCTTATCCACAATAACCACCTACGACCCCCAACAACGTCACCATCCACCACCACTGAAAACGTAACTATGATGTTAAAATTATCTTTTCGCCCATCGTTTTCATACTTCTGTCCGTAAAACTGACGGCGGTAGAAGAAATGGAGTTAGATATTTCATATTCATAACTATAGGGATTCCAATATAAATTTTTTAAGTTTAGGGACCAGGATGCCAAAGAGGTCTAATAACATGGGATAATTTATAATTAGTTATGTTATTGAGAATTAATTATATATTACACCATGTAGTTAGACCTCCTTAGCATTCTAGACCCTGGATTTGAAGTATTAAAATTCTTATAGTTATGAAAGTAAAACCTCTATGTTCATTTACTGTAATGTCATTAGTTTTGTCGACAAAAATATAAAAATAATAAATAATAATAATTTTAATATTTTAACTGATGGTGGCGGACAACGTTGGTGATGACAGACGATGGCGACTGAGGCCACATGTGCCTATTGTGGATGAGGAGAGTGGCGATAAGAAATGAGGATCGCTCTGCATTTGCGTAAGTGCTGACGCAATTGTCGAGCGATGAAAGGGTCACTCAACATCTTTATCGACGGGCCTTTCGTTACTTGACAACTATATCGATGTTGCCGTAGTTGTTAAGTAACCCCTCATCTCTTGCAATTGCTTTCCTCATTCATAGTAGTCACCCATGATCGCCATCATTTTTGTACTTTCGTTTGTAAAACTGATGACGATAGAATAAATGGAATTAGATATGTCACATTCATAACTATAGGGATTTCAATAAATATTTTTTAAGTCTAGGGACTAGGATGCCAAAGAGGTTTAACAACAGGAGTAATCTATAATTAGTTGTGTTATAAAGAGCTAATTATATATTACACTATGTAGTTAGATCTCCTTAGCATTTAGTCTTTGGATTTAAAAAATTAAAATTTTTATAGTTATGAAAGTAAAACATCTAGATCCATTTATTCTAACGTCATTGGTTTTACCGACATAAATATAAAAATAATATAATAAAATAATTTCAATGTTTTAGTTGATGGTGGTGGACAGCATTGGTGATGGCGAACGGTGGCGACTAGGGCCACGGATGACTATTGTGGATGAGGAGAACGACAAGAAGAAATGATGATCGTTCTGCATTTACGTCAGAGTTGATGCAATTGTCATGCGACGAAAGGATCGCTCAACATCTTTATTGACGGGTCTTTCGTTGCTTGACAATTGCATCGATGTCGACGTAGGTGCCAAGCAGCCCTCATCTCTCGTCATTACTTTTCTCATCCACAGTAGTCACCCGTGATATTCAGTGGCATCACCGTCCACCACCATCGACGTTATTCGTCACTATCAATTAGAATATTAAAATTATTATTATTTATTATTTTTATTTTTTATTAATAAAATTAAAAAAAATATTAGGGTAAATGAATGGTTTACTTTCATAATCATAAAATTTTAATATAAATCTTTTAAGCTTACAAACGGTTAAAATCTAACTAAAGAGATAATGCGTGATCAGCGAAGATCGCCTATATCCAGTGGGCCCCAATTCAATACGACATTGAAGGCTTGCGGTTGGATCCGGCTCCGGATCCGGACAATCCAACAGCGAATCGCCGCCTTTTTATACGGCGTTTGTACCGGTTCCGCACACCCCAACAGCGAATATCCTCGTCCTCCGACCAACCTTATCCTACTCCAGCGGCGGCAGCCTTCTGATTCGCCCTGTCGGTTGATGTCCTTCTCCCCCCTCACTCCGACCTCGGTAACCAGCACCAACACCTCACACCAGACACATCTCAATATCCGGTACGAAGCACTGCACGACCGTCACTTGACCGGCTCCCTTAATATTTATCTATCAGGAGGAGGAAGAGGACGGAGGAGGTCATCCAATGGCAAAAAAAAGAAAGAAAAAGGAGTACTTGCATGTAAAACACTAAACAGTCTCGTTTCATTACTATTGCTTTATGTCTCCTTGTCTTCCTCCTACACGCTCTTCCCCTTCCTGGTTCCATAGATCGGACGGAAATTAGTGCTCGCAAACCAGAGGAACTTTTAACACCATACTAACACATTGGGTTTTTGGTACAACACCGCTGCATGTTTTTTAGGTTTCCTTCATAATTAGGCCACTTTCTTGAACAAGGTGACGAGGGTATCTGATTCTTCTTCTCTTTTGAGACATATGCTCGGGAAATATTTGAGATGGCGTGGTCGTGTGAGTCCGCGCGAGGAACCAGCAAAGAGATCACAACCACACCCTTTTGACTTCTGCTGCGTCACCGTCGAGCTCCAAACCGGAACGGCCACTTCCCAAGGAGACGAAACAGGAGCCAAGAAGGCGGGAGAGGTGGCAGATTCCGCGGACCGGAACGGGTCAGAAGCCGGACCGGCCGCCCGGGAACCAAGCCCGAAGGCGACACGGGCGATGTCACGCCGCCTTGGGAGCGGAGCAGGCATCGGGGTGTCGCCTCCCGGCCTTGGATCTCACGACAGCCAGCTTTCTTCTGGGTCACGCGAGAGGAGGAGGTCGCCGTGGTGGTGGCGGTCAAAGGTCCACCTCTCCATGTACGTGTTTCGGTTTTGGTCCGGTTTAATCGCTGCTTAGGGCGCTGAAAGCAAGATGGCATCTCTTCGCTAGCACAGGATTCCATGCCGCCTTCAAGCTAATCCAGGAAGATATCGGACCGGTCCGGCCGGATCTGGTCCAACTCCATCAAGTAAAAAACACGGCCACCGTCGTCCGTACACGACAATTACAAGGCGCTTTTACGTCTCTATCCTTTCGAAGTTCCAAAATAACACATTTACCTCTCATATCACACCCCTTCGTATGAGCGCAGCAATGCTGCTATAATTATATTAATTCGGCGATCCGAATGAGGGCATCAAATTATTTCCTTCCCCCACGCTTGCGCCGCAGGAGATGGAAATAGTTTACGGTCGAGCATGGAAGAAGGTTTTTGTTTCTGTGGACTTTCCTGTTGTATTCTTAGATCAATCGAATCGAACCAAGAAGAAGAAGATGATTGGGCATCACGCTACCTTCTCCACTTGTTGCCAAATTAACCTACATGACATGATGTCATGTGATGCATTGTACTCTATTCTCACAGTACATACACATGTTGAGAATGTCTCACTCAAAGCTACAAAGATTTGAGGTCTCATCATAAGAACTGCTTTGAAACCAAAATGTCTCAACATTTTAGGAATGTTTACAGATAAAAGCATAAAATGTCTCCAAGCCACAATTTCCATCGGTTTCATCCCCTAATTTGCTGCGCATGCTGAACTTTCTCAACACAACGCACAGCATCACAAATGCATAGAGAAACCTGGAAATCAACATTTTGTACAGTTTGCTTCTTCCTCCATTTGAGAGGACTAAACAACGGAAAACTCGGCTGCGACAGGACCTACATCATGCAGTCTCCAGAGAGTTTATGAATCAACTACAGCATGGCAGGTTTGCATCGAGCGACCCAGGTAATCTCGATCTGAAAACCCAAGAAAAGGGTAATATTAATGAATCAAATAAGCGCATCTCGAGTAAATATCAAACCCGTTAAGCCACGTTTACTTATTTGAGTTCTAGCCAAGTTCGTCGTCACGGTAAACTTCGTCTCTATGCCCAGCCAAGACAGAGACGGGTAGTCTGAATGAAACAGACAATTCTTCAACAAATTCAATACCAACTCATTTGCTAACATTCATGTCTTCGTTGATCCATTGAAAGTTTAAGACTTTCATGTAATCTATCGCACACAAAAGGTATATCTAAAAGCTTGCACTTTCATGTAAGCTTAAGAACAATATACAAAAAAGGTCGGTGCATTCAATGACAGATGCATGTTAAAACAATTTTCCAGGGAGAAAAAAAATGAACGGTCTTGTTGCTAAATCAATCCGACTTAGGTATATTCTAGTTTCAATAGCCCACTGTGGAACACAATAGACAAGACTCACGACTGGTTCCTCTAAATACTCGATAAGAAAACATGAAGAACTACTGAGCTAAATGCTTACTCACTTAACTATACATTTCACAAGAGTTTTCCTAGCTTCCTGTGTTGTCACTGCCAGAATCTGTTAATATCGTCAGTCTTCGTGCCGATTTCATGAAGTCACTGCAACAATACAATAATAAGATTCATAAGAAAAGCTCTCTTAGGTTCAAAGATCATGCTCAAATTTCTAAACAAACAAATGCCTAAAGCAAATTAAATGTGCAACCCAGAGCAGAGGGCTGCTGCCACTGTGGCATCTGAGGAGAGTAATACCATAATGTAAGGTTGAAAACCTAAAAAAGATATTTGCAGTGTAATCCACAGAAAGAATTTACAGCCATTTAAGATTGTAAGATCCATGACAGTCCACCAAACATATATCTCTACAAACTTGAACTGGTGCACTAAAAACAGGCTGATTAATCTCATAGATCCATTTATGAATTCATATTGCTTGTAAAGATAACCTTGATTTTGAAGTCAACAAATGGATGATGGACTGGAATGAGCATCACGAAGAAAGCAGGTTACTAAAGTTAGAATTGCATAGATGGATTCCCCCAAGAAATTAGGCAAAAGATCCGATCAAGAAAGCCAGATGTGAATCAGTAGTAAGCTTTAAAGATATTAATGCACTCTTAAGTTCCTTACAGTGAAATGGCAGTCTAATTTTCTAAAACTTGATTTTGATAAGACTTCGATTGCGATCCTAACCTGAAAGGTTCATCTCCAGTGTGTTTAACTGCACCTGTTGCATCCTTGTAAATCACATGGCTTGTCATCTCTGACCTTTTAATGCCGAACATGTCAGCTAGTGTTCCATATAGTTCTTCATAAGAAGCAAACACAGAGAGATCAAGGGTGCGTCCAACATCATCTGACTCCATAAAAACCTTGCAATGCCCAGTCTCCAGTCCAAGCTCTGATGCATGGTGGTCCCTGTACCATTGGAGTCCATTACGAGATGCATTGTCCACAACAAGATTCTTATTGGTCACATAGCCAGAACCATCTGACAAATTTGTTGTCTTCTCTAGATTCCCATCAGAAGAACTGTTTGTGGTGGCCCCTGGGGAGACCATATCCCCAGAATTGCTCAGAGAAATCTGCTCTTCGGTCAGTATTTGCTTCCCAAAAAGCACTAATTGCTGTGGTTTACCATCACAGCGATTTTTTGTGCTTTGAGAAGTATTGCCAATTGTTAACAAACAAGATATGTTGTTATCAATAGCAGGACTATCAAGGATGAGGCCCGTTGATATTTTTGGAAGCGAAGTGGGGTAACCAAGGCGATGAAAGCCAGCATGGAACAGACCCGACTGCAGTTTGTCAAGGTGGAGATCTGATAAAGGTATCCCAAATTGAGCATGCCTGGCTCCCTGTATGCCTGCAGGAGTACTGTCTGGGAAACAGCACAAGGGACTGGTGCTGTGACCAAGGGGGTTCCCGGAGAACATTGGTGTTGGAAGTTGGCCTTCAAGGGGAAAATCAGAATGCTGGGGAATGCGGAGCTTTTTCCTCAGTGGAGAGAAGGGTGCTAGATTGATAGCTGGCATGTTCGATACCAGTTCAACCAGCCATGGGTTCACACAGTTTACATTTTGTAATAAATCTGGTTCATCCCATGTCACCTGCAGAACAAGTTTAAATGGTCAGGAGGAGGTTAGACACAGAAGGAAAACAAGAAGAGAACAACCAGAACTCTTAAATCACTGAGCAAGCTCTCCATTTCTACTATTGAAAGCATAATACTGCAAACATTTTAGTAGTACACAAAACACAAACATAACTTAAAGAAAACAAAATATAGTTTGTCAAAAGCAGAAACATGTCTATGTGGGAAGAAGGATCGGTATAATATACATGAGACCACAATGGACATTTTCATTTTCTCTTTAATTCCTAAATCAGCATATTATGGATCAAATTTCTTTATGTCTGTCCCAATTTTTTTTATATGATAATTTACTTTCTGTAAAAAGAGCCCAATTTGCTTAATACTTGTGTTGGGATACTATGTGTGAAAGAAGCAAAGCAACTGTCCACTAGGCTCCTTTAGAAAACGTTCCTTAATAAAGTCAGCCTTGCCTTATGTCTGATTGATGAAATCTGAGTCCCTCAACGCAATGATTCAGAAATAGATGAATACTTGACAAAAGATCCAAATAGAAAACAAATATTACAAGTAAATTTGTAGATTTTGTTAAGTGGGTTAGATGCCGAGCAATGATGTGTTATCTGAAAGTAATCAATTGCCAAGGAACCTGTTTAGGGAACCTCATGTGTCGTTCCTACAATGACAAGTTCCAGAATTAGAAACCCCAGCCAGTGCCTCCACCATTGGTGGCAAAGTGAAACTAGGGCAACATGATTCATATATCTCAACATTAACATCAATAACAAGCACATAAGGAACCTGTTTAGGGAACCTCATGTGTCGTTCCCACAATGACAAGTTCCAAAATTAGAAACCCCAGCCAGTGACTCCACCATTGGTGGCAAAGTGAAATTAGGGCAACATGATTCATATATCTCAACATTAACATCAATAACAAGCACATAAGTAACTACTACACACAGGTACTTAACCATGCAAAAAAGGTACAACAAACAAGAAAAAAGGATAACCAACCAATCACAAGCACAATAGTAGGGGCATGTAAAAAAGAGAGGAGAACAATGACACAAAAAAACTAAATTAGTTTCTGCTACACCAATGAAACTACTGATCCAACAATAGCATGGATGTATCAGAAAGGGGGCAAGAAAACTCCATCCAGAAAGAGATGAAGCACAGAAACTATGGATAGGCTGTAATGAAAGATGAGAAAATGAACTGATAAAATTAACACCATAGAAACAAAACTATATGGCTCATTCTGTGATGAAAGATGAGAAAATAAACAGATGAGTTAGCACCAATAAAACAAAACTATGTAGCTCATTCATTGACACAGAAAGAAGCATACATGCTGCATAAAGATGGTACCTGCAGAAGTTTCCAAGGTGAATTAGGCCATCGAACGGGATCTGCAATCTGAACAGAAGATATCGTTCCCATGAACCAACTAATCCTTGAGGAATCCTCAGTTTCAAAAGCCATTTTAAACCTCATCGCAGGACACCATTGGATCCTCATTGCAGCTTTTACTGATGCAGCCTTCACACAGAATTCTGGCGTACTCGCTCTGGGATAGTACATAACCTCAAACGGTTTTCCATTAGCTGCAAGTGTAGCCGCCTCAATGACAGAATCTGCCGTCACTCTTCCCCCTATCCTCGTAACCCCAACAGAACTAAAACTACCACCATTTCCATTTCCCCTCATCAATTTACTTTCTTCCGCCCTTAGGAAAGCAGAGAAGCCTCCATAGTTCGATGCATAGTTTCCATTCAGGGGATTCCATCCTGTCGGGATCTCTGGACCCCCACCAATCCCACCTCTTTTAGCCCGTCGGATCCCCACACAAAGATCCCCATCTTTTGTTCTCAAGAACACAATTGAATCCCCTGCCACAAGCTTCTTCTGGTTAACAAAAGTACTCCATCCAGTTGTGAGCAGGTGCCGGCGAGGGGTGCCCCTGTATATGTGCCTGAACTTCCAAATCTCACTATGCACATCCATTGCAAGGACGGTCTGCACAGGAGGGTCGGCCGTGTAATCCAACCTTGGGAAGATGGTCTCAGCACAGTAACGAGGAACAGAGAATCCCCCGCCATTATTGGCATCCGATTGAGTCAGAGTCTTTGCAAAAGATGCCGGCTTCTCCTGTGCATCAAGTCCATTTATGCTGAGACCCAATCTGTCATCTTCGCCATGGTCTGGCTCGTTGGGACTCAGCGGAACCATGTGGATCTTAGCGAAGATCTCATCAGTCTCCTGATCGGCCATAAATTTCAAGGCAGTTACTCGGCAAGGGATGAGAGGTGGGATTCGACGGGAGGTCCCAAAATCCACGATACATTGGGCGTGCTCTGCGTGGCCCTGCGGGAAATAGTAGACCTTGGAGTTCACCGCCGGCATCTGAACCATTCCGCCAGCACATGCATGCCATAGCTGGGAGTCCAGGCACTTGTCAGTTTGTTTCATCGATGGTTCTTTCATCGATTTGTCGAATGCGAGCATGGGCAACAGCAATTCCAACTAGTTTCCAAGAAATCCTGTGCTGAAAAAAGAAGAGAAACTTCCACGGGTTTCAGGCACGGATTCTACACCAAGCACTACACTCGTAAAAAGAACCACACCAAATCCAGCAGGATTCCAAATATTTTCATCTCTTAGCCAGCCGAAGTAATATTCAGAATAACTTCTCCATCTTAACCAGTTCATGAAGACAAGGAATCAGAACAAAAGACTCGAAATTTATAAGCTAAAACAAGAAAGTAACCTTCAAATACCTCCGAAGATGGATGGGATTTCGAGGCCTAATAGAAAGAGCAAGACCTAAAGCTCCGACGAATCTACAGTAATTTGATAAATTGATACGGTTTCTTACCTCAGGATGTGCAGAACTGCTGCAATCAGGGAACGAAGAACACGAAAATCAAATCAAAAGTAGAGAACTGATTAGCTCCATTTGCCCTCTACTTTCCCTTCAGAAGAGCCAAAAATCCCAAATCCGACTCATCTCCACCGCACACCGTCTTCGTGCTCCACGAAACCCGAGGCACAAACAGGAAACCAACAACGCCGTAGCTCAAACCTCGATGCTCCACTAACGAACCCCCCAAAACCCAGTGCATCACTCCCAAACCCCTCCCTCACACCGAAAAATTTTCGGCTTTCCGAGTAAATAAGCACCATTTCCTCCCCCACGACTCCAATTTCCCGGAAAAGCGACACAAATCCATCACCAAACACCGCAAGAATCCTCTCTTGTGTCTCCAGATTCAGCAGACAACACTACAAAGGGTGAAATACTTCTCCTTCTTCGTCCTCTCCCGACTACGATCCGTCCGATACCAGCGGGAATCAGAGCGCACCGATCCCGAATTCGTCGGTCATCAAAAGAGCAGAGAGGCTTCGCCACACCCCCCACCGCCCTCGCTCGGAGATCTTAAAGAGCAGCGCAACGAGAATGTTCCATAAACGTCCCTACAATGTTCGAAATGACGTTTTACCTCTTCGAAACCGCTTTCCAGGCGCGTATGTAAGAAACTTTTGGCTTTACCTATGCAATTTAAGATCTTTAAAGGGGTTAAATGAAACATTACCCAAAACAAATAAAAAACCGAAAGGGTGGTGTCGCTGTCACGCACGCTGTGGAAACTGTCAGTAGAAGCACGGGAGGGGGGATCGGCCGCGGCCTCCATTGCACCACGCATCTTGCAATGGGGACATCTCGGCGATGCGTGCACCGCCGCTGCTTCGCGCTTTGGACCGGCCCGATCTTTTGGTCGGCGGCCGGTCCGCCGATTCCTCGCCGATCCGGAGGACTCGGAGATCCGCGCTTTCCTCGACGGATTGCCCTCGCCCTCTCGCCTTATTCACCGCCCTGCCACTGCCCGTTGATTCGAGCGAGGGAAGTGGCCAGCAGAAGGAAACATGATGATGGCTGAGTGCTGTGTGCGTTCTAAAGCTTGGGAGGATTGGATTCTTGTAGTGGAGGCATGACATCTTTTTGTTCTCGATCATTCGAGTCTTGACGGCAATGTTCAAGGAAGAGCCAACGTGTTCATCCATCCATCCGTGCAACTGCAAATCTAGACTTCACCCCATGTTTCAATGGTATGGATTATTTTCTTTTCTTGTTTGGTTTGGTGGCGTTAATTGCGCCTTCGAACCACATCCATACAAGAACAAAGAACAGTAATGGAAATTAGCAAGAAGGGTAAGATATCAAGACGAATGAAGAATGAAAGGGAAAGAAGCACAAGAACAAACAAAAGTGAGACGGAGCCTTCATTCATCCATGCTTTTCAATGTAAAAGCATGGCAGTGAATGAATAATATTAGCAAAGAGTTTGTTTTGGTGGGAAGAACAACCTAAACCACACAGTAGAGGAAATCCCTCCCACCTACAAAGACACTGGCAAATAAATGGACATGAACTCGAGCTCAATCATTTGTGGAGGCTGGTCCCATCTGTTCTTGTCCCTCTCTCCTCCTCCCAACCCTCACAACAGCTGTGCTGCCCCCACACTCGCTGCCCTCCTTCCCCAGCCACAAGGTCTGGTCTCCCCTCCCACTGTCTTGTTCTTGTCCTCTCGGAGAGGGCCCTCCACGAAGGGGTGACACCTTTTGCACCATCTCCTCTCCTCTTGTTTCATGTGGAAGGAAAAAACATCCATTTGTTTGGGTACGATCCATTGTGTTCTAACTAAATGCACTAGGGATTGTCAACTTCTCTTTCCACGTTGGAGACCGGAGACCGACTTCTGATCTGAATCCGTGATGAGATAATTCGTACCTCCTTCGATTTTATAATGGATAGTTAGAAGTCGGAGTCCAAACCTGTCTAATTTGATCATAATAGCTCATATCTATTCTCGTTATGGCTGGAATTTTATCATCTACGACTATACTTTTGATTAAGACTTTTGGGACCATCCTAGAACAAATAATTCCTCACGAACAAAAGACAACACCATGCACCCAACTTAGAGAGATAATTCTTCCTAGTTCAAAGAATTCTACTCTCCAAGACTGACCATCTTTATCACTTTTTTTTTATCTTGTCTTGTCACCCCAATGATTATGTTCATTCTAAGGTCATGGATGAGACATGGTGTATTTATTATTAGTCTTAGTAAAAAGAGATTTTATATTCAAGACATGCATGGTGACAAAAATAAAAAAAAGTTCACATATAGAACGATCATATGTGGATGTCAATGAAAAATCACCATCGAGCAACAAATTTTATATCATAAGTGGATGTGAATGAAGTAGCATGTGAAAAAGTAACTTTGGATGAGTTTAAAGGACATGCTTAGTTGTAGTCGTCATCCATCGCCATCGAGAATGTTATGTATGATTGTGTCGATCGATGTCTTCTCACCTTTGTTGGTTGACTTATGCCTTCCTCTTTTTTTTACATGAAAAATTATTTATTTATCTTGAATTATGGAAGATCTTTCTACAACATGTCAAGTTGGTTAAAATATGAGCTTTCTTTTATTTGGTGTCACAAGTGATGCAAGTGCAAGAGCTTGTATTAACGACTATGACTGATGATAATACATTAGATAAAATATTTCGAAGAACCCATGACGAGAAAGTTAGGGTATCAAGTCAGAGGATGTGTCAACGAGTTAATATTGTGAAGGGTGGACTTTTGTTGATGCACAAGAAGGAAAGAAGAATAAATTTTGTCATGGATTATGTTATACATTGCAAGATGATTGGGACTTCGGTAGCCTTTTTATAGTTAATATAGCCTTTTATTTTTTTTCGGGAAAAAGAGAGGTGGAGTTGTGCTTAGATCACTAATAATGCTAAAGATAATATGGGTGTTTTGTGGTGTTTTATGCTTTAAATTATTTCTTTAACACAAACAAATTAATATTGATCACAATTAGAAGTGCCTTGCCCAAGTTTTCTCGGTGGATATCAGTAAAGGATCTTAATACTTTGGAGGTACATAAATTTTTGTATTAAAAAATTTAATGTCATATTATAAAACCTTTTGAATAAAGATTAAACCTTCCCACAAATAATCTTTCTACTTGTTAGGAAGAAGATAGATCCCAACTTATAACCATAATATTAATTTGATGATGAAAAGGACTGCTAAATTATTCAGTGGTGGAGGTTTATGGGTGATGAACTGTCCTACAAGATCAGAAATAGATATTGGTGGAGCTTATTATTTCTTTCCCATTCACAATTTAATGCACTGTTCCCTGATGACACTACAAAAATGCACCCTCCATAACCCTGATGTTTGATGTGTTCATGACCAAACAAGGTATTAATCATCACTTTTGTGCAAAAGCAGAAAGGGCAAAGTCCTAAAGTGCAAAACCCTAGGTTTCACATGAAAAGATATTGATGAAATATATAGAAGATGTTTTTTTTTTCACTTTTGTATGAATATATATATATATATAAGATCTTTTTAATTCTTTTTCTCTACCAGTCTGGTTATAAAAATTGAATTTTAGAGTTACAGTTGTGCATGAGATTAATCGTTTTCAAGAATCAATAACTTATTATGGCTTGAGTCAGAAAATAGTCAAATTACTGTGAACATGTGGAGAAAAATCTTGACAGTTTGGCTTGAAATGTAGAATTAATTAGAGGAAATTGGCATAAAGAAGTTCCACAGATGTGATGTCAGCCTCCTCATTATACCTTTGCGCGTATGATATGTAGATCTGCTTGTTCATCCTGATTTGATTTGATTTAATTTTATGTCCAAATGCTTGATTATTTATGTAGTATATAATGCTGAATGAGAGAGAGAGAGAGAGAGAGTTCCCGTCGTATATTGTCCGCACTTGATACTACATTACTTGGTGTTCAAATGATTGAGATCATGCAAAACATGATGAAAAAGAACTCTTTGGTGTTTATATATTTTTTTAATTTTCATCTGTTATTTTGTTTTTTTTTTCTCTGAATTTGATCATTTTATGATTCTTTTACCATTTCATTATTTTTTTTATATTTCCATCATATTACTGTTGGTCAATCCTAATATATAAACTTTTGTCTGGAATTAATTTGGTAGACCAAAATATAAACTTTTTGATAACATTATATATAGATATAGTATCACCTCCCATGCAATTTCCATGGGAGAAAAAGGAGTTCATGATCGCATCATGGTGGTGCTGAGATGTGATCCAAAGCAGAGTGCCAGTTGATTCTTTATGTCGTCTTCCTTCCAAGTTAATCTGTTACGTGCGAAGAAGAAGAAGAAGGAGCAATCCTTTGGACTAGCGACCTTTACAGTGTCAAGTGGAGAGAGAAACCAGTAATACACTGTGGTGCTTATTGGCCGAGCTGTCTTATCACGTTCGCTCCCGACGGAGTGATCCACCCAAAGCTTCTGACCATGACACAGGATGGAGGTGGGCGAACGGTGCTCACATATCCACTAACAAAGGAAGAGAGAGAGAGAGTGACCGTCACGCTAGCTTGCTTGAGGAACAGATAATAATAAGCGGTGCATGAAGTGCAGGGTTTTCCAGCTCCCATCGTCTGCGTCAGGAGGCGTTGGGGAAGGTGGGGAAAGCAGCAGTACAAGAGCTTCTACGGCGGTGGGTGGATGAGTGATGGCAGTGGCGGTAGGACATGTGGGGTGGTCATCAAGAACAAAGATCGAGAAGGAGAAATCCACGTGACCTGAGCATGCGCACGTGACAGTCATCTTCTCCCGTGTGCCCGCCGCCGCTGCCGCCGCCAGCGCCGGTGGCTGTTCACGCGCCAACGGGTTCGGGAGCATATATATATATATACAAAAATTACGTAGATATGGTCGGCTTCTCGCATGTGCCTAAAACTACTTAGCGAGTGAAGTGTTGTCTACAGGATTATTGAATTCTCATGTACTAAATTAACCTTCTAATTAAGCTTTTGGCTCCTTCGGCTGCTTCGGTCTCTCTGCGTGCAGTCTTTCTCACTTGTGACTTCCGTTGGAGCTGTCGGCCCTCGTTACTCTTCCCACGTTTTGTGGTGCCAAACCAGCTCATTAATTATGCTACTAAGATGCCCACCATGAGGGTAAGAGAGAGAGAGAGAGAGATGTCTTGTGGTGCCAAACCAGCTCATTAATTATGCTACTAATATGCCCACCATATGGGTAAGAGAGAGAGAGCGAGAGTGGCGTCTTGTGGTGCCAAACCAGCTCTTTAATTATCCTACTCTGAGGGTGTGAGAGAGAGAGAGAGAGAGAGAGAGAGAGAGAGAGAGAGAGATGGTTCGATGGTTCCAAAGCTGGCGGTGGGATTTAAGAAAGTGGGGTTGGCTTTTCCAACTGTGAGAAGACCACAACCATCTCTACATTTGGCATTGATTAATGGACAATTTAGGCACTAAAAGAAGAGGCCGAGAAGCTTAAAGATTAAATATGACTTAGATTTGTTCGGTAGCATGGCTTGTCAAACCCTACTTGATCTTGGAACATCAATCGATTGAAATGGAAGCGTACGAATAACATGAGAATACCATTCGATGCTTGCATTAACCTGAGAGAACAGAAACGGACTTTTTCTTGGACAACAAAGAAACCCTAAGAAAACTAAATTGCATTGACTTTGCTACCTAAGCTGGACATGGTTCATTTACAAGTAATAAGGCTTAATTACATATAATAGTAGTTAGGTCTCTTTACCATCCCGATATTTAGATTTTAAAATTTTCACATTAAAATACATATAGTTCTAAAAATAAAATATTTAATCTCATTTATCCTAAAATTATCGATTTTAACGACGAAATATATAGATTGAATCAAAACTATCTTTTTACCCATCGTTTTTATACCATTCGTAATATCGACAAGGTCGATCGTCATATTGTTCTCATCGACTACCATTACAACAGTCACACACGACACTATTTTCTGCGACAAGTTTTTTTAGATATTAATGTCTAATTAAGTCATATTAAGATACCATCGACAAATAAATGATAATTCTGCTTGTCATTGTGCTAGTTTCTGATTGCACAAGGGGAGATCAGCATGCTTGGAAGAGTACCATTCCAAATCAATTTTTAACATTTGTCATGCCACAATGCTGATTCCACCAAATCAATTAATTCGGCACCCCTAGCTTGATCCAAGTGCAGATGAAAATTAAACCTTCATGAATGATCGCAAAAGATTACTTATAAACATGTAATCAACAGCAATAGAACATAAACAAGCAATTAAATAGCATCTAAAGACCTAAATCTATCATAATGTAGCCGATATCTAATTGATGCATCGAATTATAAGTATACATCAGTATCAATTCCAATCGTTACTTGATCTCCAGAAACAAGTGTACTTGCTTCGATGTCCAGCTTTTTTATCAAATGAAAGAATCATATATGTGCAAGCAAATCATAATCTAATCTGCAAAAGAAAAGAGAGAATAAGGTAAGAATACTTGATCGGAGTCATGAATTCAATCACCCGACCAGTTAGCTACAGGTTCACCTTATGATTACCATGGGTTAATGGAACCGATTTGGAGACATCAAGATGGTTCAGCCTGCACGTCCCAAGAAGGAACTCGGGAAGCTCTTCTTCCGTATTGCCCTGCAAGTCATTGTTATATGAATTGTTCTCAAGGTCCAACATGGTTATTGATGTCCCGAGACTATATGTCAATACTGATTCCTCTAATCATCAAATAAGCATTCACTTCTCTTTGCTTTTTCATGATAAATGTAAAGAAAAGACCACAAATATAAGAGGGGAAAAAGTTCGGAAGATGGAATGAATCTACTTGGCCATCGATACTGCTGGATATGTGACTGTCACT
Organism: Musa beccarii; assembly: GCA_024322285.1. Classification (NCBI taxonomy): domain Eukaryota; kingdom Viridiplantae; phylum Streptophyta; class Magnoliopsida; order Zingiberales; family Musaceae; genus Musa; species Musa beccarii. The sequence continues at coordinate 42,653,459 of CM044397.1, forward strand.
GATTAAGTGGAAAGGTCATACTGATTTTCCGTGAAGATTGGTTTGTTCAAGAGTCAGATAGAACAGGTGATGTAAGCTAATATTCAAACTTTAAACGCATACCTGAATCAGAAATGCCATTTCTATCACCAGATTGCTCAAGTAACCAAGAACAAGACTCACGACACCCCTAGCAACTGTTGATGAGCCGATGTCAATTCCAAGCTGAAAGTTCATAAGCAAAAGATATCATTACCAAACTCATGTTGCCATTTCATGATAATACTGCACCAAAACATCTGACACCTTATGCATAACTAATTATCGAACATGTGACTACCTGTGAATGCAGTGAAAAGGATTTCTATTAATAAGCATCACCATACAATAAAATGTAAACATGCAAGCATTCCCTATGCTAAAGGCATCAATTACTCAGTTCAAGTAATAGTATGTGATCAGTGGGTGTTTAGAAGGATTAATCAGATTTTCTGCCACAAATTCACTGAACACAGAGTACCATTTAATTGAATATCTGATGCACAGGAAATCCCTTTCAGTCATTCACCGATTTTAAACCACAACAAAGTCAAATTTGAGTAACTATGTAAAGTTGGATGTAGCATCAATAGCTAATTAAAGACTGATAAGGTGGAATGCATGCACGACTTAAAGCTAATGGAACAAGGGAAAGGGAGAAGAGGATATTAAGCTAGTAAATATGGGGTGCTTTAGGCTGCAGAGCCTAGTACATGGTATGACAACTTGTTGACGAGTTGGGATAATGTGCTCAGGTTTGGAGAAGGGGATGCTGACAGAAAATATAAGGAAACAATTGCATGTTACATTTATAACTCATGTAATGCTGCAATGTTTTCTGATAATGCATTTCATTGAACACAGAGTCCCATGATACACTGCAGAAATCCTAAGGATGTAGTCAATGTTGCCATTACAGAAAGAGATTAGAAATAAAATTTGCAAAATCTGACAAAGTAATTTACAAAAGCAGCGGTTACTGTAACAAACATCTAAATATACCTCAATATAGTTGCTCCCACAAAAATAATTGATGCGAAGTGCTTGACCCACCAGACATGCTTTCTTTCCCACACTTTGCTTCACTATCCAAGAACCCTACAATAAAATCAAAGGGACAAAAAAAGAACTAAATAACAAAGTTGTTGTGCATAATTAATAGAAATATAATGTGGACCTAGTTAGAAACAATTATATAGTGAAAATGTATACCTTTGATATGTATGGAATGAGTTTAAACCTTGAATTCCTATATGCATCGTCACCTTTGACAAATCTTTCTAGGAGGGGAACACTTTCCAATGGACAATCCATCATGTAATAAAAAGCTAGGCTGTACGTGGTCGAACCTGGAACCTGTCAACGTACAACCTTGGGATATTTCTAAAACCAGAAGATGTGTCTTATTGTAGACAATTCTTGTCTCTATCATTCTTGTCTCCTTTATGCTGTTGACATGATTAACTTAAGCAGCCACTCACCTGTATGTGTATGATGAAGAAAAACTCACTGCCACCTTGCGCTGAATACTTCTGCAAGACTCAAAACTTAAATATCTCATAGAAAACAAAAGAATAGTCACAACAGGATATACTGTAATTTTTCTTCTCAGAAGCACCTGGACAATTCCCCCTGGTCGACCACCGAGGTCATCTTCACGTTTATCAGAATGTAACCAATCAGCAGCTACCATTTGCATCAAGGTACCATTGGCTTTTATCTATTAGACAAGAAGATAAATAAATACAACATATATTATTAATTTTCATAAACACTAAAACCAACTTATCAGACTGAGTATTTCTCTAGCAATAGTTGGATTATATTATGGATGCCAGTACTTAAAATTCTTTATTTGTTTATAATACAATATTACAATATAATAATTCCTTGAAAAAAATGTGATGGAGACACTTTTAATTGGTTGGATTAGCTCTGATAGTTAAGTTGAACAACATTATCCCGGTCTAAAATGCTTGGATAAGATTAATAATTGGAATAAGTAGAGTTATTCCATTAAAAAAAATTATTTGATTGATCTTGACAGATTAAGTTCAGCAAGGGACCTAGTTGTCAGATCCAAGAATCTATCTGTTGTTTTCTAGGATTGATTTGTAACAAGATGTTATAATTTTACTTGGTGTTTGATTTTGATGATTCTTCATCTGTTCGATTTCTTGTAATGTCCGATCACATCTATCCTATAAGTTGATCATAGATCATGAATTTGGCCCCAATAAAAGAAAATTTAATTTTAAGCGATTTCTTTCACAAGATCAACGGATCATCAGACATGGAAGCAAGATGGTTCAAGGACAGGAGAGACGTGGAGATTAAAGGCATAACTCTGTTAACATTTGAGAGTGCAATATGGTTCCTCACCATCAACTATTGGAAACTGTATCTATCGCAACGAATAAGGTCAATTCTTGAGATTGCTTTTATCTGGTGTCCTAGCTTTTTATATGCAGTAATTTATAAATGTGTATAAATCCGTCCTGATGCAGTTATTGATAGTTGTTGCCCATTGGATTAGTAAATACCAACTCATACCAAGCAACACACCCAATTCTTAGATCCTTTTTATAGGCTAGGCTAATTGTTTTCCAATTTTGGAATCCTTTTATAGGATACAGGGGTGTGAAAACCCAGACTTAACTTTTGATCCCACAATTTGTATAGTGGTTATCCTTGTTAAGTAACACCTTGTTTAGGAATAGGAGATGGAAGAGATGCGAGCTTATAGATAAAGATTCCTATAAGGCATAAAGAAATGAAAGCTTATAAAATGGAAAGTCCCTAGTCAAGACCTGATTGTCTCAACTAATCCACCAACTTAAACGGTATTCAAGTCCCACCAGGATTAGGAATATCTTACAGTTTCATCCTTTTCCTCAGCAGAAATTTCAAAAGGCCCCTAATGTCTAATACAAGTATAGTATGGTATAGATCAGTTAATTTCTTGTTTGGAATCTTGTTTAGAGGGTTATAGAATATAGATAATCTTATGGTAATACAGGATTAACTTTTTAATCCCTCGACTTATATGAATGTAATCTTTGTCAAGTACTACCTTGATAAGAAATAGTAGGGGGAAGAGTTGAAATCTAAAAGAAAAAAAGGTTATTGTAAATCCTAGAGACATTAATAAATTCAAAACTGTCATGAATATCATATCTTTTTGGTTTTTCTCTGACTTTCTTTATTCTTCTCTCCTCTTCTTCTAGCTCTTCTTTTATATCTTTTGTCCCTATTTCCTCTCTTGTATCTTTTGTCCCTATATTCTCTATCTCTCTCTGATATCTCTTATAGAAAATGCACATTTTCCATGAAGAAAGAAAATCTCTGATAGGAGGGTATATACTATCAAAATTCCCTATATTTGTTAACAAAAATATTCCACCAATACTTTAATTATTAACTTGTTTCCTAAATAAAATTTTTTCTGTATTATCTCTCAACCTATGATATGATTAATGTAGGTAGAATCAAATCTTAATCACAGAGATAGAAAGTTTACCTTTTGATGATCATGTAGGTAAGATTTGCCACGAATTAAAAATGTTGAAGGATCTGCCATTGCCCAACTGGAAGGTAAACTACAGTTTAGGTCTTTTGGAAGTGTTAATCCATAGCTACATGGCACACTTTCCCCTAATGAGGCTTCCTGTAAGTCAATATAACCCTTTTTTTGAACTGAAAAGAAGAGGATGAAACCAGATAGTAAATACAAAAGTAATTAAGAAAGTTAAAACAAGACATGATTATGTATGAACATTTAGAATGGACCTAACAAATCCACCTGCAATATCATGCAACTTTTTCACGAAGACTGCAGCCGTTGATAGCTTGGAATGATGATGGTCCTGCACTAACTGTTATAAGCAAGAAAAATCACAAAATTTTTGAAGTAATCATTTGACCATGCACACAATTAAATTTGAAAGAACAAAATGGCAGATAAACTTCATGTATAGACAAACATATTCGCAGAGAAAATTTGAGATAGACAAAGAATTAAAAATCAAGGACCAGCTTGTAGGTGCCTGTAAAAATATTATAATAGACTAACATCAAGGTGAAACCTTTTTATGGATGAGATTCTGAGTTTATTCTATCCAGTTAATATTTATTTGTCAAACCCCTTTCCATATCTCCAATTTAAAACAACTAATAACATGCAAATTCTGAAAGCTTTTTGAAGTTTCAAACTGTGTAGTGAAAGTTCAAAGTCAAATCTGAAATTTCCTTTAATTAGAACACCTGTTACAGAAAAAATATTAAAGCTTTTGTCCAGTACAGACAACCTATATATATATATATATATATATATATATATATATATATATATATATATATATATATATATATATATATATATATATATATATATATATATATATATATATATATATATATATATTTATTTATTTATTTACTTATTTATATATATATAACAAGTTGTGCCATGTCTCAACATGGATTATAAGAACATGGGTTGAAACACATAATGGCAAAAAGGTATTGGCACACATCAAAAGAACCAATATCCAATAAGTCGATACATGACTAGGCTAATTCTATAATGTGCCAGTAGGCAAGGGATGTACTCATCAAGGATTCAGATCTCAGCAGTGGCTTTGGCAACTGGTCAGACCCATATGATACTAGTATACTAGGTGGTATAATATTGACCAGTATCAACCTATGAGGTTCAATGCTGTCCCTTGGTCAGACTGGATAATACCATTAAAAATATACCCTGGTGCTCTCAATATTTATAAACTCTAGATCTGACCAATATGATAGAAACCTATCATGCTAGAAACAGTTGGCATGTCCTTATACCATGACACTGCTGATGGAAATAGAATCATCATGATCCTATTCTACCAAGGACTTATTTTCCTCTTGAGAAAATTTATATACCATCAATCCCATTCCAATATTGCAGTTTCTTCTAATAACCAATTAAAATTTTAAATATTTCATATCTATAACATTGTTATTCAAATCAACTTCATGCTTTATCACAGAAGAATAGAAAGGCCTACATAATCTTTACTGTATCAAAGACACTCTTGATATAGACATGCCAAAAAAACCTTTAAAATTAAAACATGATCAGCTTATATTTTTAAGCTATTATGTAAAACTATACAATTTATGTTCTAAGGCCTGTAATGCATGAAATATTTTCCCCATCTTTTTCTTATTTACCTTTTTCCATTCATCTTGAATATGTTCCATAGTAGTGATCATTACAATTGTAACCAAAGGTCCATACTGTACAATTATGCACAACTGCACATTAAGAGGTCATTTCCCTGATTTCTAAAACTGATGGTGAACATTAGCTTGATTTTCGGTATAGTCAATAAAGAAGACAAAAAAAAAAAAGGATACTGAATAGAACTTCTTTCAAAGCTAAAGTGCAATTAACACAAACATAATTTTATATTTGATGAATTCTATGACAAGCACTAACCTGGGGTTGCATGCCTTCCTCAGAAGGCCACAAAGCCTCTGTTTCATCATACTCTGGTTCATTGATAACATCAAAGAACTCATCAGCTGCATCATTCAGTTGAAGGAATGATCCACTTGCCTTTGCAATTTTGGTAGGTGATCTCTGTGTCTCGTCTGCAGAGTCCTCAACATTATCATTTTCATCTGCTGAATGTACTTCTAGTTTCATTCGTTCCTTTTCACTCTGTTGCAACTCTATCTCCCTTGTTGATTCATTTGAAGATAAATCAGAGCATGCCCTGCTACCAAGTTTTGCTCGGAAGAATTCTCGAAGAGCTGCAGGGTATACAGTTGATCAAACTGTCAACATATGCTTACTATATTGATCTAATAAAAGGATGAGACATGCCAAAAAAAAGTAAAAATAATATGCCCATGCTATTGATCAAACCTGCAACTCTCCCTAGCATCCGGATTGTAATATACTTTGAAGACGAGGTGAAAAAAAAAGATTTCCAAAATTTCCAATCAATTGCAAGCATGTGTTTTACGACTGATTGTTTTCCTTGGTTCACTGGAGATATTACATATCCTCCACCTGAAAATGAACATAAAGTACCAAAAGTTTGTCTGTTAAGATGGGAGAGACTACGAGCAAACGTGCATGACAGCCTGAGTTTCAAGCATACATTACTTTTAAGGCAGGCACGAACATAACCTCTCTTAGATGGACATTTTTGGTGGAAAACAGAATGGTACAGAATTACTGTCACAAAGTCAAAATAGAGTAGTTGATTTAGATCTTTATGATCTGAGAATCACCAGTCATTCATAAATGGCATTACCATATGTTCCATCGTCTTCCCTCCTCCAGTACCGTCGTAGTAATAAATCCCTTCTTTTCATTCGCCTGCAAACCACTGTTATCAATGTGCTATTAAGAAGATATAGATGATATTCCAGTAATCCAAGAGGTATTTATCTGACCATGGCAACCAATCACTACACAGTTTTTTGTGAATGATATCAGTGTGACCATCCACGTGCTCGACCACGTTGCCTTCTAATAAACAGAAATCCCATCTGCAAGAAATTTCATAATTTATTTTCAGAATAAGCACAGTGTATAAAAGCCATATCTAGAAATTTCCAACTCGTGACATGACTTCTCATTTCATCTTTATGGTGTGCCATGCTTTTCTTGTTCCAGAACGTTGGTATGATACTGCAAGATTTTAGTAGATCTGCTCACAACATTAACATAATTTAGATCACTTATTTGCTAAAATTGTTCAAAGATGATGCTCCGATAAAATAGGTCACATGTCAAGAATGTAGCAATCTATCTGGACTAAAGCATGGTACATGACCTTTTTTCTCAAATAAGAAATTATGGATATTTTTTCAGAAGTTATAATACTAGGTGTTAAAATACAAAATTCTACAGACAGGAAGGTGTTGTCTTTACTCTGATCTTGATGAACCAAGAGACATAACTCTCTTGAAAATGGCTTCTGAGGATGCATCAATGACGCCTACTGCCATTAAAGTTGGATGGTCATCCCGATACTGAGAAGAGTGGAATATCTATTAGCACCTCAATAACCCGATAAACCATTATTGTTTGTCAAATGATAGGTACCATTCCACGAGAATCGGCATCCCTTGCCTCTTTAAACAGCCGCAAGCCTACATAGAAAAATCCTGGTTTAAAATGATCTTTTGACAAAAGAAAAATAGTAATGTAATGATCACCATTTCTGCAGCCAACTATCGTCCATGGGGAAGGTGCAATTACATCAGACGCCATTGAATCAGCAAGCACAGATGTGAATACAGTCCAGTCTAAGTGAATTTTATGGGAAAATATTTTAGAAAAAGGCAAGGAAAACATAACAGCCAGTAAGCACAGTCAAGCTATTAAAATTATCTGTAAAATCTCAATATTATGGTCAAATTTTTTTTTTTTGCAAAAAAAAATGTACGATCATGTAAACTGGTTTCACAATATACAATGATTTCCAACTGGCATGTAGTAGGCCAGCCTTGAAATAGTAGTACATGAATCAGTGCACATTGATACTACAGGAACTAAACTGGCTTTTTTACGTATTACGGATTGAATCTTTGTTTTTAGCAGAAGAAAGAAGAAAGCATGTGATCAATGTTTCTTCCTCTCACTCTTTCTACCCTTTTCCCCTCTGACAAACCATATTGGTCCAACAGACAATAGGAACCCAATATAATGCACAATTGTGATTTGTAGTTAGATGCCAATTTTGTCAAAGGAATCCAAAGTTTGTAAGTTAAAAAAAAAAGGGAGCTAAAGAATAAGTGGTGAAAGAACATGTGCTAACCTACAGAGCGTTTCTGACTTCTCCCACTCCTACGAATCATCCTGTAGAATCATTCTTAGCGATCAAATAACATGGAAATACAAAAAAAAAATAGAAATTACTTCAGTTAGACAAACAATATCAAGAAAATTTTGATACAATTATGCCATTGATCAAACAGTAGACAGATCATGGTCCATATTGGATGGGAACTAAATGCACAGATATAATAACATTATTCAAGAAGTGGCACCAATAAATTATGTCAAACTAGGAGCACAGTCTTTGTTGATGAGCTAAATGAACATTAGAACTGTGAACTACCACCAACAATTTAATTCTGAAGTAATTGCTTACTTCTATGAATTATGCTTAAGAAGCATATGAAAACCATACATGAGAAATCTTGTGACTAGACAACAATAAAAGCCTGTTAAAGGCAATTTAAACAGATAAGTTCTTAAGTTAGTGTAAATTAGAAAGGTTTAGTTAATCAAAAATCAGAGGAAAAAAGCAATTCATATCTGAAGGCATCGGTACAATGACAAAATTATAAACACATGCAATGACATAGAGTATTGATCTCTATTCCATGAAAAATCCAGGTCCACGGTCACTAATATTGAACACTATTGCAGAAATGCATTTGCCATGTAGCCAAACTCCCTAAATTGACTATTAATTTTAGTCGCCATGTGTGGAAGAAAAAAGGATTCCCTTCACCAGAGACAACATCATCTCACTGCACAAAGCTAATCATTTAGGAAGATATTGAGGGCTCTGCAATCAAGTTGACATTAGCCAAGCCTATGTAACATGTCTTGTGATCTTTTTGAGAAGCTCTAGGAAGTACACTGACAGCTTACAACTTTCTTTCTCATGGACTCCCCAAAAGATTAAGCAAAAAATAACTTATTCAATTTCATATCAAGGCAATGATGAGCTGTAGCATCTTCAAATGCCATAAAGACCATCTTTTCTAAATCTATATTGGACAACCAAGGTTAGAAACTTAGAATTATATGTACCAGCACCATATCGGTCAGAGCTCAGATTAATACCACACTGGTCTACAATGGTGTATTGAGTGTCGATACATCGGTTTGTACCAAGTTTCAAAAAAAACCTGAAAAAAAGCAACAAAAAAAACCCAGTACAAGGCATGTACTGTGCTGTACCAGACGTTATAGGTCCTATATCCAATGCTACAGGCCCTATACCGAGCATATTGGGTGGTCCAAGTCTTGTATCGAATGGTATAGGCCTATACGAGGTCGGTTTACCCTGGTCCATGTACCAGCAAGCTAGCAAACTGGTAAATTCCGCTTGTGCCATATCATACCGGGTGGTATTGGAAACCTTGGCCCCAACCTTTACCACTCTAAAGAATAATTCCAAGTATAGAAAAATATAAATGCAGTTCCCATGTTAACATCTAGGACAATAAAGTTTTAGAGGCATATTCCAAAACAGTACTAAGAGCATAGAGTTTTGAGGAAATAACTGAGCAAATAGTTACAAAGCATGGTAATGTTAGTTATTAAATGCCTATCCAACAAAAAAAAAAAGAGCATAGTTGTCAACCCACAGAAATTTACAAACATTTAAAACCACTTAATAGGTAAAGAGGGGTGATGTAATACCTAAATCTTCTTTTTGAACGAGATACAACATTTTCTTCTTTGTTTGGGCCTTCCTGCAAATGCATAAACATGTACAGTTGTCAAGGAATACAAAACAACTAACAAGAACATCAAAACCTTTAATGTTGCTTCCATTAGAGATCTGATCCACCTAGCTGCTTCTTCTGAGCTTCTAGCACCCAACTGTAGGATTTGGCCATTTTTAATATCCATAAGAAGAAAAAAGCAAAAAAGCTACTACCAGAAAGCCTTTCAAAGTAAAATTCCAGCATACCTTAAGTTGATCTTTGTGATTAGTGGCATTATAAAGCGTAAATATATACAAGACCTGAAAAAGTACCAACAAAGCTATAACTAGGTGATGAAATTGGTAACAGTGGCAATTATCACATAACCATATTGATGGAATAAATGAATCTAGACTGCAAAATGAGTCAGGTTTATGCTGTACATTTCTATGCAAAATATCTCTCCCATTATCAGTGATGCGTATGGAGGAGTCAACCACTGCACTCCTACTAGGTTCCTAAGAAAACAAAGAATATTCACAAAAATTACAATTCCATGCATTTGAGCATAACATATGAGAAAAATAATATTCAGTTATTTCAACAAAATTCAGCAGATAAAACAGCACCACTCCAAGTTGCCAACAAATTATTGGACAAAAAACATCAATCAAAATCTTTGCAACATTTCCGTGTAGATTCAGCCAGTCTACTGAATGGTAGGAATCAAAGTTACCATATGGAGATTACCAAAAGAAAAATAAGCAATTCATAGACAACAAGTTATTTTGTGATCCATGCTAAAACAAAGGTACTTCAGGGTCCAAGATTCGGACCACATGTGAGTCTAACAATACTTTATCAGGCAATTAAGATTGTCTTGAATAGGCAAGAAAGGGGTGTAGGTTCAGGACATCTAGTTTTCACATTAGCTGGGATCAGTATCAAGATTTCCAGTACCAGACCAAGAAAAAACATGCTAACCCACACTACGACGTGTGGACATCACATATTACTGTCCTGATCTGTCACATTCTTACAATTAGGACAATTTATGCAAATTGCTTCCTGTCCTCTTGACCAAAAACAATTCTGTTTACACTTGGTTTACCAGCAAGTTTGTAATGTCCTTGTAAAATAAATATTGGAGCTCTTTATCTATGTATCGATGCAGAATTGATCAAGAGTTGGACAAGTTTGCGGCAGCTATACAAATAGCACAAAAGAAGAAAAGGAAGAAACAAACAAACAAAAAATAAAGATCCATGGTTTTGACCATTGATTTCAACTAGAGACTCCTTGCATGTTGAAAAGTTATTGCGTCTTAACTGCATCCTGTTTAATCACCCATCCACTTGTCCTCTCATAAATCACACAACGTCCATGAGGAGTTACCAAGATGAAGAAATAAAATATTGAGTGAATCCTTCTTGGGGGTCACTTCACATAAGATGATCAACAATACCATTAAGACTTCATCCCCGTTCATAATATCGTGCCCATCACAAAAATGTGAAGGCCTGTTTAGTTTTGTTATCAGACAACAACTTTCTATTTAAAAATTTAACAAAAATTCATAGACGAAATCTGCGTTTAGTTTTCTTTCTAAGAAGACTGCATTACAGAATTCTAAATTAGCAATAATTTGGCAACATCTCTTTCAGACTTTTTATTATGTTTTTCCAGTTTTCCTCAACCTCGACCAGGACTTGTTTGACACACTCATCGTTGATACCAATCACAAGTCAATCACCGTCCACCGCTAGCCAACATCAGTTGGCTCCTGCAGTCTCTTTCTGCCACCCATCATGTCCCCTCAGCACCGAATTCACCTTCTCCCATCACGCCCAGGACACATTGTCACGGCCCACAGTCCAACGTATAATCTACCACCAGCTTGGTCTCTGCAAAACCCCACGTCACGTGAATTGACTAACGATCTCACGATCGCTGATCTCGCTTTGCTCGAGACGAATTCGGGATAAAACCGAATCAAGCTTCCCCGCAAAGCAAAGAAGACCAAGCAAAGAAGCTCCTGTCTTCTCTCTCTCTCTAATCGACAAGATCGTCGAAACAGCCAAAACAAACCACTAAAAGATTCCATCTTTTCCGCTGAAGAAAGCCAGCCGATGGCTCGAGCAATCAAGAACGGGGCAAGAAAACACAAGCAACGATGGAACGAGAGATCAAGAGCAGACCGAGAAACCAACGGCAGAGCCGCCGAGAAGCGATCGGAAATACCTCCCCGTTCGACGTGGGCGCGGCCTTGAAGCAATCGAGGGTGTTGCCTCGAAGAACGAAGTACCTCTTCCTCGAGTACTGCAACCCGAGGCGATTGTGCCGGACGAGGTACAGCCACCCCTCCATCCTTCGATCTTCCGACGAGATCCCCATAGGAGCTGCCTCGCCCACCCTCTTAGAGCTCCGGGACCGTGGAAAGCTGCGACCTTTCTGTGGCTGCTGCTCCCGTATGCCTCCTGCTTTCTTCCGTCGGCTTCCGCTGCTGTCGAGCCAGCGGGAGGGTGGCAATGTGGTAATCTCGCGTGCTGCGGCGGCCCCGCCTCCAATGAACCAATCGGAGTGAGGGGAATCGCATGGGGGGACGAACCAAATTGAAAGGTAAAAACAGATTACAAAAATATTATTATTATTATTATTATTATTATTATTATTATTATTATTATTATTATTATTATTATTATTATTATTATTCTCTCTCTGTGTGTGGATAATATATTATTAAATTAATCCTGAAAACTTGATCATCAGTGATTTCAGAAATATGCAATCAATCAGATATCAAATCTTCTGTCATTCATCAATTATCATCTGAAGAAAGGCACAAAAATAAAATCATGTTCTCTTTTTCTCTCTCATCTCTTCATTATTCTGCCAAACAAACCCATATTTATACTGCTCATGTCAACCCCATATTCATGAGGGAAGCATTTGGTTATCTGAAAAAGAAAATAAAAAAAGATGAGTCAAACCTTGGTCAATCACTCAACACCAAACTCTCTACGATTTGGGAATAAAAATTAGCTTGTGTTTGGCTCTGATCTATGGAGTTGGAATTATCATATGTTTTAGTCTTAGCATAAAATTAGGTAGCCAATGCGGACATAACACACGCTTATTTTTATTTCTCACATAAGAAAGTGTCTTAATCGATAAAGAATCATCGCTTACAAATAAGAAATTATATTTCTATAAAGTCAATCATCTTATGATTTAGAGACAATCACCTTGATTCATGAGCATGATGAGAGGACGATCAAACTCTCCTCGATCCTATAAATATATAATATTATGACAAATGATTCACATCATTAATAATCCGACATGAGGAATTAAAATTCAACATGGACCTCACCTTTATTGTCCATCCTTCTTTTATTTTTCTCCTCCTCCGCCTCCTATGTCACCCCTCCATCTCTTCTTTTGATCATCTCCTTCGAGGAGGAGGAGGAGGAGGAGGAGGAGAGAGAAGATGAGAAAGCGAAAAGAGGGAATTGGATCACTGATTGAAATGTGAAGGTAAAACTAGAATTTTAAGAAAACACTAATAAATTCTCGATAAAATAACACCCAAAAAAAAACAAACAAACAAACTAGTGAGAATTTTTTAGATAAATTATCCTAAAATAATTAAGAAAACATGCCTCCTACCTAAAACTGGAGTCAAGAAGGCAGCTGAGTTAAAACGATTTGATTGATTATGATCGGATCAATGATTAACCCGAATTTTTCTGCTCAATTGACATGTTAATTTTACAAGAAGAGATGCGGAACCAAATGCGAAGGTTTCTTGCAACTCTTCCCTGCGTTGAGGCAACCATCAACCTTTGAGCTAGAATGTGATTGCTCTGTTGGTATGTGTGCACAACCATTAATTAGGCACCAATAACAGCAAGCTTTATCTTTCGACACCATATAACATAATATATAATGATGTTTGAGATACTTCAGCTCACAGAGAATAAACATCAGCTTGCTCTATTCAACGTTTTCTTCAAAGAGAACAGACACATACTTACGATTTTGATTCAAACGGTAAAATTTTTGTTATTCTATGATCTATAAACAAAAGTATTTCCACATCTAATTTGATTTTGAATAACCGAGAAAATAACATCCCATTAAGCCTCTGGAAGGCATTTATCATTTCCAGGGAGCATCTAGAATTGAACTGGGAGTGTGGTCACGAATGCCAAAAGATAGGGTGAAGTGGATTTACCAAAAAGAGAGCACCAAGGTGGAAGCTTCTCGAGAACACTCTCGACTTCTGGTGTGATTTTGCTCACGTCGGTTCGGAGTTTCAAGAGCAGAGGAGAGGCTCCTGATTCATACGATTTTTGTGATTGATGTGTCGTGTTGCTCAACCAGACGAGGTTCAAATGGAATTTTGTCGGAGAATTCTTTCCACCAGAAAACTGGATAAAATGCCATCCATCGACCTCGCTCTTGTCGCCGAGTGGTACCAGTTCTTCTGAGTCAGCTGTTCATGCACACATTTCCACAGTAATTAGTGATGCAAATACAGTTGATTGAGAACATAACTATCTGAGCTGCTTAATCCTTTCATCATACAACAAAGTAAGTAGATGTTACGGATTGAAGGTGCTAATATAGGCAGAGCAAGATAAACAGTCATCTAAGATGGATTCTTCTTGGGTTCCTTCTGAGTTGTCAGTTCACATAAGAATAAAGGATGAACAGTGTCTTTGTTATTGTTCATCTAGTGTAAAAGTTCATCGATAACAAGAAAAGAAAGAGCTGGTATTTTCATGAAAGATCATACTCACATGTAGCAAATTGCTCAAGAAATAAACTGCAAACAAAGATTTAAAAAAATTTGCACTTTTGGGAATAAACTCGGTAAGAGATAGATGTGTTGAGAACTTACATTCTAATGCAAACTAATCTATATCAAGATTTTTTTTTTTCAAATGATAAGTGGCAAAGGTAGAATTCGAGCTTAGGACCTTACTCTAAACTGTTAAAGTCTAATATCAAGGTTTCAAACGCTTGTTGGGCTAATCCATATTGACTGGGTATTTTATTGATCCGACCAAACATACCATGCCATATAGGCCGGTTCTGGTTGGTATTTCTTTTTTTTTATTTTCCCCATGATACCAAGTGGTTCACATCAAAAAACCATTCAATATACCAAGTTTGCTATCCATCTTTTCGATGTAATAATACAAAAAATCTAGTATGATTATGTAAATTGATTAGTGCTTTGCTCATTTTATCTTTGAAAGAATTATACAACAGATTTGGCAAAGCCTTTAAAAGCACAAGTATCAGTATAAACTATTTTATACCCCAATCAGAAAGACTTAGCTGATGCTACTGGCCTCTATTAAACTGCTCCTTACCTTCAAATGTGAAGTCTCTGATTTCTTCTCTATTGATTGCAAGCGACCAGCGTTTTGAAAATTTGGTGTCAATAAATATGCCTGTTTTTCTGGCTCCTGATGCAATAGAATCATGTTCAACATGGACTATGGGAATGTCTGATTTACTCCATCCACTTCCCGAATCCTTGGAACTCCAACAGCCATATTTCACAGTAAAAGAAACAAAATCAATAGTTTTATTCCGTCCACAAGTGAATTCTTCATCCTTCAAATTCTTCACTTCCTCTGTCAACTTTCCAGGAGTCAGAGAAAATAAGGAAATGAAAGATGATGCATCCTCATTTTCAGAGTTTCCTTTTGTCTCCACTACATGCACAACCTGACGCAATCACAATTAGCAGAAAAGTGATAACTACAAGTTGCACAAGTGAAAAGGAATATTTTATTCTACTAGGTTGTACCACAGTAGAACTTATACAAAAAGAAGAAGATAAGTACTGTAATACTAGGTGGAAGTTAACAATTAGTTAAAAACAGAATACTCTTGTCATGCTGACTCATGGTATAGATGAAAAGGCCTGAGATAGTATCAGCATGTGTCATTCTGAACTGTGGTAGAGGTGCCAATACATGGCTGAGCTCATTTATGGCATGTGAATACTGGCATCGCGGTGAGTCAATGGGCATGGTATTAGAGCATAATGTACTAAAAATGATGTTGTCAGACCCCATGCCATACAACAACAATCCTTGGGTTGACCACAGTGCATCAGAATATGAAAGAAAATATCATTATATTCTCCTAGCAATTTAAAGGGCTTTTAATTTTAAGAAAAAACCAGCTTTTGTAGTCTCTTCGTAAATGGCATTGATGGTCACTTCTTGTTGGTGTTTATAGTAGATAACCAGATATTCAGTGTCGTAGTAACTCCTAGACAAATGGATTCGACATTGAACTTAAAGAGAAGTAGAGACCCTATAATGATACCACCGGAGTGTTCCTCCAAAGAAATCAGCTTAAGAACCTACTTCTATTTCATTCTTCTCAGAAAGTACCCTTTATTCCTTTCTAATATTTTACACACCAAAAAAAGTCTAGGATTAAGAAAAAGTTTGCTTCACACTAATACTTGAAATACTTTTGTTTCATCAAGTCTTGACTCTAGCAGCTCACATATAATCATAACAGCATACTTAGAGAAACAATAGATAATTTAGGATGACATCGAATCATCCTTGACTGAGCATAGATTTGTTCATGCTTCACTATAAACTAATCCCAAATAATTTTTTATCAAGCTCAAAGTGTCGCACAGTTCAAGAGCTTAAATGAAATAACTTTAAAAAAGGATGAACATGAGTATATTAATAAACAGTAATCTTTTATGTAACCAAGCTTGGTTAAAGCAAATCTAAAGCACAAAATCAAATTGAAAGCCTAATTCAAACCTCTGTCATATATTCATGCAAACATTTGACATTATATTTCAACTAGGAAGAACTGTATTTTGAGCTTCCAAAAGATAAGCCTAATAGCATGAGAAGCACTACCCTTCTAGAGATTGGTTATGGTGCTTCCCCCAAGTTAGACAGTCTGGCAAGGAAATTTTAGAAGTATGGAATACAGAAAATGCACAAGATGGTTTAGCTGGTAAAGATGTCACTTATGTGAACCTAATAATTAGAAATTTCACAATGGCTCTGGATTTTCAATACTCAAAAATTAAAATGAAAAGAGATGTCAAAAATCTTGCCTCATTACTCACTATTCTTGATACTGTTTACCTTTAGAGAAGGAAAAATGATTGATTTACTTAAAGGTGAACATAAGAGCTTGTAGATGTAGGATTTCTTAATTAATTTTCTAGAAAATTCTTTGACATATCTGGAAGGATAGAATTTCCTCCAGAGGTTAGGGCTCATTTTGGTTCTAAGTAGGATTTACACTAATGATCTGCTACATGTGCAAAGACTTAACAAACCTCTTATTAGAATATGTCATGTCTTGCCAAACTGATGAGAAATCAAGGATTGAAATTTTGTATTATACCGGAGTTTCGATACTTATTCGGTACAGTACGATACTGTATACCGAACGATATATTTTGATATACCGTTCGATATATATATATATATTTATAAATATTATATATATAAAGATAAATATATATATATATAATTATATATATATAATTATATATATATAATTATATATATATATGCTCGGCGACGTCGCATATTAAAAAAAACGACATCACCCTCCCTTCTTCGCGACGTCACCTCCCTTCTCAGGCGACGTCGCGGAGGCCACGTCCCATATTAAAAGAGAAAAAAAAAGCGATGTTGCATTTAAAAAAAAAACGACCTCCCTTCTCGGGCGACATCGCAGATAAAAAGAAAAAGATTTGCGACGGACGACATCGCCCGCCTCTCTTCTCGAGCGACGACGTCGTCGCTGATTAAAAAAAAAGCTCTCAGCCTCGCGACGCTAATGCCACGGATGAGAAGTCGCCGCCGACAGACGAGGAGAACAACGATATTCAAATTCTTCCCTTCTTTCTTTTTCCTATTTCATTCTCCCCCTTCTCTCTCTTCTTTCTCCACCCTCAGTCACCGTCGACAATAACACCTCAATCGATGATACCGAGTGGTAGCGGACGATCTGTGACCTAGTCTATTGACAGACCTGTACATACCGCCCGTACCGGGCAGTATCATTCGGTATTGTAGACCATGTGAGAAACAATAGTCATTTACCTATATATGTATTTTTTAATTTTCTCAAAGAAATTAAAACTAAAATGTGTAAGTAATCAGAGAGCAGTGGGTTTAAATATGAACTGCGATAAGCTCTAAACAAAACTTTTGGGGCTATGTAAGAAAAGAGGTTGAAGTATTTAGTGCTAGTTTACATTGATTTGTTTGTTTAGCCAAATAGAAAACACAAAATAGATATTTGATGCTTTTGAATTAACTAAGGATATTACTTTCTACTTTCTACAAAGCTTAATATAGAGAAAAGATCCAAATACTCAACCCCATGTAGTTGAAATATTATGGCTTGTTTGTTGCTATTATCATTTAATTAGATAACGCTGAAAGCCAGAATAGTCATAATACAACTTGACCATTGTGTTTATGCCAAAAGAAAGAAATACAAGATTCCTTCCATGTAAGCCAGTCTAATGAAATACCAAACTTTTGTTGTATAGGGTTGCAATGAGCAAAAAAATTGTGAAGTTAGTTTTCACAGTTTCCCTTTGCTTGTTATAAAAAATATACCCCTTGTCTACTTTGTTTAAATTTTATACATCAACCAGATAAAGGTTAAACCAACATCATTAATAGGATCCAATCAAGCAAGCACAGTGTAAGGGTTAATCATCATGACCGATGAAAACCCAAAGTGAATAAAAATGCGCAGAAAGTAGCTTACATTGACAGCCCGAGAAATGTCTTCGGTAAATGTTGGGAGAACGCCTGTTGATACGGCAGCCAGTGCAAGGGCAAGCAGCATAAGCATTGACAAGATCATTGGTCCTTTTGCACCTACATAGAGTCTTCATAATTAAGCTCATGATTGCAAAACAAGTTCAGAACCACCACAAAAGTACTTTGTATGCTATAGTGCCATTTAGTCTTTGTTGGTATAGTCTTGGAAGTGTAAATTTAAAAAGGACTCAAACTAGTTACAAACATAACTGTCTCTCTCATCCACTGATTTTTGAACTATGCTGAACTTAGTTTGGCAGTATCATAGAAACATTTGGAATTATCAAAAACCAAAGTAAAATTAAATGTTTAAGTGTCTTGCTACCAACTTTATTTCAGTGAGCTATTCAAGAAGAGACAGCTGACTAAGCCATCCTAACCAGCCTGGCTTGCTCTGTGGAATCAATGGGATACATTTCATTAAAGTGCAGTTTTAACTATCAAGTGTGGAAGAGAAGCCTTGCTTAAGATTTCATCTCATCTGACAATTTATTTCTTGAACATGGAGATTAACTTGGGATAGCTTAGCCATGATGATACCTTGGTTGATCTGAGAAGCTAGGAATACAAAAGCTTTTAAAGACCAGGTTACTAATGCTAAGGTTCTCATTAGATCTACTGATCTACTGCTTAAAAGTTGGAAATCCAAAGGCAATGTTAAACATTTCACTTTCTTTTCTGTAACTTGTAAATCTTGTGTTGTAAATTGATGTGTGATGCCTGCTGCACTGTAGCTTTTTGTTGCTGCCTTTTCTTACTGCTCATTTTCTTTCCATCGTGTAACTTCCAGTTAGTGAAATTAGTTTGGATAGCCCCTATCTATCTGTTGCCTTCAAAAATAATAAAAAATAATTCAATTGTTAAAGCTGAATGTATAGTCCTTGTCTATCTGTTGTCTGAATATATAATACAACATATCAATCAGTTAATTTGTTGAAGCTGAATGTATGGTCCCTATTTATCTGCTACCTGAAAAGATAATAAAATATATCAATCATTTAATTGTTAAAGCTGATTGCAAGGCTAACCGTGCATGTCAACAAGGTAGTAACAAAAAAGGTAAGCAAATAAGGTCCAAAGGGAAGCCCTCTGCATGATAATTTTATGCAGGAGAAGAATAGAAATCATTGTTTATGCAATTAGAACTAAGAAAAGATAAATAACTACCTGAGAGATGAATATATGAAAGAAGGTAAACCAGCATAAGACAAACAATTGCTGAAACAAATACAGCAACTATGACATTGCCAAGCCATTCAGGTCTGCTACCTGGGTTCCTGCATGTCAATCATAAGACAATTAAAACGGTTATAAGAGTGAGAGCAGATTCAAAAAGTATATAACAAATAAGTGTTCCAATGTTATTCTAATTAATTCACAATAGAAAGAAAAGGAATCCAAGAGACAGATATCCAGTTGAAACCAAGGAATTCAATTTTGTGTACCAAACGTAGATAACACCATAGCCGGACTGGTATAGGTCAGATCCATGCTGACATACCAACACAGTATAATTCTTTTAAAGAAAATACTCCTAAAGATAGGGATGTTGAAATTTTACCTTTCTGACCGGACAATGATTCCAACTAATATGCCAACCAATCGAATCATCATCCCAGAAGAGAACAGAATGGGCATTGCTAAACCCAAAATCAGTGTCACAATTTTGAGCTGCTTTGGTGATCGTAATGGGGATAATGTTGCTTCCATCAAACCATCTAAGAAAACAAAGATACAATATGTAAATACAGTGAATAATATAAGTTTAAGGGGCTTAAGAGTTCTTAGACTTACAAGCAAAAGCTGGTGAAACTAACCAAACAAGGGCCACAAAGGAGGACCCAACCTTGTAGAAGTTGCCAATTATAAGAATTATTAGCCACTGAATAAAACCAGCTTTGAAAAGGCACCTTTCAGTCTCCAACTTTATTAAATTTTCCAGAGTGTTGGATGCTACTGTAGGTGCTCTTTTGGAAAAAGTGCTTCTCAAATACCTATTGATGCAAAGAAAGCCCAGATGTTGACCAGTCAATGCCCCAAGTACTGCAGGTGCGCCGAATAAGCCAATAACTAACCATGGGTTTGCAATATATGGTACAGGTGAGGTGGAAATCAAGGGTATGAGAAAAGAAACCATTATTGATAAGCTTAGAGAACAAATCCACATGAGCAAAATGCTAAAACACGACAATCCAAATGTCATAGCACCATGATAACCACCCATAATAAGAGATGTTGTCCATATAAGAAGTGATTGCAATATCACTGAGTTATGCAGCATTGTTGCAAGTCGTTGCGAGTAGACAACCATGTATGTACCCTACAGAGTTTTCCAATTGAAGTATCAAAGTCAATTAGAAATATGAAAATTACTTAACCCCAAACACCAATGTTCAAGATGATCAAATGTGACTTAATTTAAAACATTTTGGCATAAGAGATAAATATAACTTTTATATCAAAAATGAAGTATCAATAAAAAGATTTATAAATCTCATAAGAGATATACTTTTGTCATCTTTACCACACAGAGCAACTAGAATCAGAGCCTGGTCGTTTTGAATATAAGTTGAACTGGTGTTTACCCATTCTTAAACAAAGCTTCCAAAACAAATGTATTTATTGTGAAATCTCCATCTTGACTGTCATCAGAAGATCAGCACTCAAGGAAAAATTCCTTCGAAGAAGCATTCACAAAGCATCCGCCAAGCATACCAAAAATACCCCTTGTCAATGATTATTCAAAACTTCATATACTTTAAGAGATGCACACATGACAAATGTTCAAAGAGTACAAGACCCTGAGTTTTTAAAAAGAGTGATAAGTGACAACTGTCTTTCTGAGTATTTCCAATTGACAGTTTAACTAAAGTTTTCATGGCTATACTAACAAAATAAACTTTCATTTGATATACATCAAAAGACATCCCAAAACAAAATGTTAAAATGTTATCTAGTATATAGAGGACCTTTATTTTTCTTGGTTCAATAGCATATGGAGGACTGTTAGGGAAATGAGCCATTAATGAGAAACTGCAAGACCAACACTAAAAGGACCAACCAAATAGATCAATCTTTAGATAAATTAGGTTAAAGGTCGGAAAATCACTCAACGTGCATGAATTTACAGGAAGCTTTAAGTAATAATTTACTGTACCAGGATATCAAAAAAGATAGATTGGCTTTGGACAATGTCATCCTTTTTCACTTCCATTTTATTTTGGAGATTTGTTGACATAGCAGATTGAATTAGAAATGCCAGCATGTTTTCTCCCAGATGTTGAAGAGATCCTGGTTTCAAAAGCTTCAATTTGTCATTCTGCATAGATTGTTACAGAAAAATATTAGTAACTCATTTTAATTGAAAAACATTACCCTAGACTATTGGTAAAAGATAAAAATGGTCCAGTACACTAATCCTAATTACATGGACTACAAATAAAGAAGGTCTATTATTTTTATAATCCTAGTACCAATTCTACTAACATAAGTTGTGATACCTTTTTTATGAACATAAAGTTTGGGATCGGACTCTAAATGCACAAGGTGCTTCAGCTTCTGTGTCAAATAGTATAACTACATAAGTATATTTGATAACTCCAGTGGAAGTTCCACTAAGACTCCAATGCTCAAAAAATCTCAACATGGCATAAGAACTAAGTAATCTAAATGATATATTACACGAGCAAAGCCAATTAGCATTCACTGTGTCTGGATTGAAGATCAAAACTTGGGTCAAAGTTTAATATAAACTAAGAGAAATTAAAGAGGGGCTGTGCTGCAAGGCTGCAACAAGTAATGCAAAAAAGTGAACCGCCTTCTCATGATTATAAGTCAACCCTCAAAAAGTAAAGGAAAATGATTGAATTACACATGAACATGTTAACCCTTAAAGGGTAAGGGGAAGATGATCAAGCCACACGTGCAAGAGGGAAAAGTTATGAAAGATAATACATGTGTGAAACTGGAGTGAGGATTAGTCACACACTGCTAAGAGATAAAAGAGTCAGATTTCATATATATGAGTTGACCCACTACATAGCAGGTTAAATATTTAGATGGCATTAGTGTTCAACCACTTTGTACTGTAGCTCAGACCAATTTGACCTCATTATGAATATGTTAAGATAATAATTTCAAATACTAATCATACTTACTCTACAAAGTAATAACAGCATGATCAAATCAATTAGTTACCAAAAGAAATTGCAAAATGAAAAAGAAGAAGACAAAGTTCATTTGACAAGTTTGCTTGTGAAAATGCAATAATTGTATTCAATGAATAGCTGAAGTTCCTTTGTCGAAAAATTGAACCTTCTATCAGACCAACTATAAGGCAAGTGAAACATAAAAGGCAAGAATCGAAATAGCAATTATTTAATTGTTCAAACAATTGAACTATAAAACGACCTAAATACCACAGATGCAACCACATGTTATCTTGTACGACATCAAATATCATGCTCCTAGTTTCATGGTAGGTAGTAAATAAAAAAATAAAAAAAAGTCAAACCCAAGTATAAATAACCGGTGCTGACATCTAGACTTTATATTGTATTAGTGACAGTGTAGGCAACTATGATGTTACTTATCATTAGACCAACATATTTCCAGTGAAGTTGCATCTTACTCTGCAACTAGCAAGTCAAATTTATTTCATGACATGACCAAATATTAAAATCTCAGTTGGGTACCAATACCATTCAGCAGCCAAACAAAAGTATGGTACATGTACCATACAGTTTACAGTGGATCAATATGAGTTGGTATCGGATGAACCACTACAAATAGAGTGAAAGAAAGAGAAGAGCAAGGTTCATCTTACCGGCCCGTACTAGTGTACTGACCAGCCAGCTGTATGGTACATACCACTCCATACCAACTTATTGTGTGTTGGTATGGCAGGGCATACTGGCGCCACAAAAAAAGGACCCAAATAGCTCTAAAATTCCTGAAAAATAAAAAAAATAGATTAGGATTTTTAAGTTGAAAATAAATATAAATTTAGTATAATTTTAGCAAAAATAATCTAAGTTAGGAAAGCATAATGGCACATATCTTTTTCAGACTTTAAGAAGCACCTTTGTAGTGCGTTCTGAACTATCCTTTCATTAATATTGAATTATCTACAAAAAAAAAAGATTTGAATTGTTATATTATTTGTTAAACAATTTAAACCTAAAGATTCAAATGAATCAAATAATTGATCGATTGATATACCTAGTTCTACCACCAAAAAGAACAACGAGACTCCACGAGCAATGGATCGGAGTCTTCGATCCTATATATTTGTATATCAATTTGATGTATTTATTAGACCCAATCCCGAAATTGATCCCACGATATAGTATACTGATATGCCGTACATAATTAGTGCATCAATATAATGATAGCCATAGTCTAATTGTCATGAACTACATGTGTCTGAGGCGACTCGTAAGACAAGTACGATTGTGACATGTATTTGTGCGAAGCATCAAGAATGTTGGAACTTCTACTTTTGTCACTGATCTACTGCTCTACATCATAAGATGGATCATAGTATTGCTGTTCGAAGAAGACTGATCAACTATCACGTCGAGCTCCATAATCTTAATCTTGAATAGCATCTGTAAAATATTACCACTCGGTCCATGCACCACCCTCAAACTGTGTAGATAGGATCATCGACTCCTCGACATCGCCGCTATCGTTAGTCGAGGCATTGTTGTCCACGTCACAACCATATCTCCAAACCAAGTGGGTCGCTAAATGTGATTAAGAAGTTGTCTACATCAAGATATGCAATTTCGTACCGTACCGAAGTTTCGACACTTCTCCGGTACGGTATGGTACCGTATACCGAATGGTACATTTCGGCATACCGTTCGGTATATATATATAATTTATAAAATATATATATATATATATATTATATATTTCTTTTCTCGGAGACGTCTATAAAAAAAAAGCCTCGCTTCTCGAGCAACGTTGCGTCGGCGACGTCGTCGAGACGTCGCCAACGCCTCGGTGACGTCGCTGGGAGACGTCACCCGTGCGACGTCACCTCGGGAGACATCGCCTCCCTTCTCGGGCGAAGTCACCTCGGGAGACGTCGCCTCCCTTCTCGAGCGACGTCGCGAGGAGACGTCGCTCAACCTCAACGACGTCACCCGCAGATTAAAAAAGAAATCGACGACATAGCCTCAGCAACGTCGCCCGACCCTCGACTACATCGCCAAAGCCTCGACAACGTCGCCCACATATTAAAAATCAAAAAAATCGACGACATCGCCTCAAGGCTCGAGCGATGTCGCCCCCATATTAAAAATAAAAAAAATGATTTTTTTCTAGTAAAAAATAAAAAAACCCGATACCGCCCAGTAGCAGGCGGTCCGCATACCGGTATCCTATCAGACCGGTATGTACCACCCATACCGAGCGGTACCATTCGAAATTGCATACCATGTCTACATACCTTTGATTAGAGAATCATTCCTCTAACTTAAGTGTTAATTCTCCCTACTTAGCTTCCCAAGCTTGATCCAATCCACAAATCGTAGTTTTGTGGAATTCGAGAGTGCAAATGAGAAAATGAGGAAAATATATGAGGGAGAAAATAACTGAAAGAGTAGATGAGTTAGAGAGACTGAAAAGGAAGATAATGGGGCGTAGAAAGGGTTTAAAAATACTTAAATCTCGTTCAAACAATCAAATGGACCGTTTAAATTCAACAAATCCCAGCCATTGATCGGTATCAATCAAAATCCGACTGTTACCAATCGGTACAGGTCGATAATGGTCGGAATTCAACTATTCTAGCTAATACAGACCCCGTATCAGGCAATACAAGGTCCCTTGTTATGGAACGCCCAGTACAAGGCAATCCACGTGTCGGTCCCTTATCAGACCAGTATGTATTGTCTATACCACCCGATACAGGTCAGCACGACGAACCATGCGGGAGAGGAAGCGAAGGAGGTTAAGTTATGATACAAAACTATGTGATGAGAAGATGATGACATGGTGATGTGGAGTGGCAGAGGCGTGGCAGCAGCAGGGAAATAGAGTGGAAGGAGAAGAATTAAAGCAAAAGAGAGAAAAAGTAGACAAGGTTAAAAAGGTAAGATAGGTGCCAATATCGAAAGATAGGCTTGTTACCTGGAACAATTAGATACTGGTCAGCTTATCATCCACTAAGCTCAATGTGATAAGCTTATCAGACAGCTAAATTCTGGATCAGGAAAAATTGCCCAGTCCATGTACCGATCAGCCATCAGACTGATAAAGTCTTATTTGTACCAGACCAAAACAGTTGAAGCTTTAATCTTTGGAAATGCCATTGCTGATGTCATCACAAGTCATCTAATAGAGATGGGTGCTATCATAGTTTAAAGTGCCAATCAAACTGGTACATACTGACTGGTATATACCAGTAGGACCAACGAATCGTCAGCAAACATGCACCTCAGTACCACTTGGTATACCACTCTATTTTACTTCTTAATTAATTTTTAGGCAATATCAAGTGGTGCTTCTTGACATACTGTCTAGTTTCTTAGCACTGTATTGTCCAATTGGTGATTGATATCATCAGTGGACCAGTATTTAAAACCTTTGGTATGGCTACTTTTTCTCGGGACAATTCCTAACAACATTTGGTCCGCCATAATCAAAAGTAAATCTGAGATAACATTAATCATGTACAAAGAGTCATGTTGTACTCCTCAAACTACATTATTTACTGTTATAATGATAAACCCAGTACTTCATAAATTCAATCATTTATGAATATTAATAATCCTTACCCAATATTGACTGAAAATATATCGCTGGAAGTTCTGGCCTGAAGGCTCAGTTTAAATGTGATATAGGAGCTAATGCTCCCAAGGATCTCTTGACTAAAGAATCCTGAGAAGAACTTCCTCTGAAGGAAACCAAAGAACAGAAGTCTCATGCTACGTGTGTTACATAATAGAGACACAAAAATCAAATCATGCTGTTAATCTAGTTGAATCTGCTCTATGTTCGTTTTAAATCACAGTGATACGAAAACAAGCTTCACATGTCAAACTCATAATAAGCAACTTCATAAGCATTATACAAGTGACTTATACTGCAGCTACCATGGATAGCCACATTATGTTTGTAAATGCTATCAACATCTAGAAGCGACCGTTCTAGAAAGTAATGATAACGTGTAGCAGACCGACTATCATGAATAATAAGCAAATTATACAACAGGTACAGAGTCTACAGACAAGGATCTTTAGCTAGCTCTGACATATAAAAAGTCACCCTAAGCATATCTCGAAGATTAACATCATAGAAGTTAATTGACAAATGCACATGCTATACCACTAAAATGGTAATAAACATTATGTTTACTGGACTGCAGACCAAGATTTTGAGGACCAAGAAACTTACCTTTGTATGGTAAATAGCAGTAGCATCTGTATATGCAAAATCAAGTCCAGAAAGACCGCCAACTTCTTCATACACCTGAAAGTCTGTAGCAGATTGTATTGCACCAGAATGAAAGAGATCCTGCAGATCAACAACTTGAACTCAAATTATAAAAAAATGCAACTGCAAGATGATAACGTGCATGAAAGAAACACGCAGACTAGTTAAAGCAAAAACAACAAAAGGGCAGTTAATATATATGCCTAGAGAATATACATCATAAAGCATCACATTTTTCATGTGAACTATTATAGTTTGTTTATCATGGTAACTTCTATTCTATTTATTCAAGGTTCTTATGTGTGGTGTTGGAACATTCCTATGGAAGTTTTGTCACTTCCACACTTGTCAATTTGCATGACCTGAAATATCAAACACTTGGTTAAATTGAATAACAAACATGCTTCTATTTAAAGTTCAAAACAGTCATCTTGTTGGTACGGGCCGGTATTTGCTGGTTCGAGTGTGAATTAGTACACAGACAGCCAGTCTTCGCCTGACTTAAGTTCAAAACCGTCAATCATAGTCACATAACAGAGCATGCCACCCTAATTAATAATTAAAACCAGGTGAACCCGATGGTAAGCCTACCACCTGGTAACCTATCATTTTCTTTTTTTTTTACAGTTTTTTGATAATTCATGTGCTCTCTCTTTCCCCTCCCATTGTCTCCCGGATGCAATTTGTATTTCAAAGTCAGATCATTCAATTCATTAAAGCAATCCAACTTCTCAATTTTTCCCAATTGACCTATCATGGTGATATCAAAGTGAAAGAAAATTGTGTAATTTTAACAGAGAACAAGAGATCAGGTACAGAACAGAAAGAAGATAAAATGAAGACAACATATTTACAATTCATCAAAAACAAAATCCTGACCTGTGCAATAACTAGACCGGATGGGTACTTGGAGACCTTGGCATAAGTTTCAATAGCCCATGGCACTGAACCACCCTGTAGATGAGTACAGGTTTCATTCAGTAAACAACTGAACAGAGAACAAGCTAGGAAGGAGATTGGAGAGGAATAACCCTAGATGCTGAGTAGAAGAGGAACAAAGAAATAAAATGAAGCATTAGGAGCTTAAATCCATATATATCAGCTAAGAAGAGGAATCATATTCTATCCAGTAACAGCACAATAAGAGTCATTATGTGTACAAAACCTGAAAAACACTGGATTTTCCACCAATCCCCATAGCTTCCAGATCTACTACAAATCTAATGGTGCTCCTCCACGGATGCTGAAAGAATAATACATAGATCTTATTATGAAGGACTAATAAACTTTCTCTTAAAGAAAAGAAAAGTAATTTTATTAAAATGTTCACCTTTCACGAAAACATCAAGCATACGATTATTCAGCTTCTCAAGTTTTCTTCAGTAACAAAATTTTATTTTGCTTGTGAAGAGTTACTCATGCATGCCAGTGGCCTTTTGTTGAAACATAAAGCAACAAGAAGGCTAGAATTCAGATTATAAAAATTTAAAATCAGGAATAGACTACAGAAAAATATTAACGATGTCTTGCAGCTGCACTTGCTCAAGGATTGCATGCTGCAACAAGATCAAGTCAGCATGCATCTTTCCAGTGATTGTAGCAGTAAGAATATGACACCACTTCATTAGTCTAGCACTAAAGCCCATGCTGATTCATGCCAACAACAGATACATATATCAAAACCAAACATTTGGCTACAATTTATTTGCAAAACAGAAAAGAATGTAGAGTGGAATGAGAGTAGCCCAAAGCAGATATTAATGATGTTTTATAGGTGCACTATATAAGGGATTCCATGTTGCAGTCATTCCAGACTGTTCATGCAGGCATGTACTTTGCCACTAAAACTTGGCTTCGAGCAGTACCAAGGGCATGCAACCAATAATTTGACATAAAGCCTTATGCCTACCAAAGTCAGTAGGGAGCACAAATGTAAAAGCCTTCACGTTTAGTAGGAATATATTTTATTGGAAAGAAAAAGAAACTTCAATTTTACATACCAATGTTATAGAGTTAAAGATCAATGTGTTGTTGCAGATAGAACACATACATAAACCAACGCATGGCTGAGCACCTTGTAGTTTACTTCATATCATACATCAATCAACACTTAAAAATTAGAATCCTGAATCTTTTTCACCTAAGGACCTTGTAGTGTAAAGATCACTTACTTTACAGATCTCTGTTGTTATTAATTGATGTTAGTAATGCAGCTGTTCTATAGAATGGTTTATTAAACTGCTTTAGTTTAAGCATTCTCTACATAATTTTTCCATTTAATTTGGAAAATCAAATTTAAACTACAAAAATATAAATAAGTATTATAATTGCATACATCTGAGTTAGTGTCACAATTTATTAATTAACCCAATTTATTATGCACATCTTTTCTCTATTTTTAGCATAGGTGAATATAAGAAAAAGAAAGTCAACTGTGCTCTCATTTTCCAAGGAAATGCTACTTAGATGAAAATGCTGTACTCCACTTTACGAACTGAAATTTATTTTCCACAATTTTCTTCCACGACATCACTCACTATATGTACAATATCTCTCATAATATTTGATTTATCTAAGGACTATCCGAGGAGGCTGATGGTTACTTATCACCAAGATATTCATCAGTTATAAGCCAGGTTTAAATTTGAAAAAATGGAGGAATTTGTTCGTGGAAATCCCAAAAAGAACCACTTGCAAAGGAACAAACAATGACAATATTACATCATGTTGACTTCTTTTGAATGAATCCCTAATCCAGATATATAATGAAAAAAATTGTTTAAACCAAATAAAGCTCCCTCCTAACCTGTGTTATAAAGCTGTGAGCACCATTAAGGCCCTCTTCCTCTCCAGTATTAAAAAGAAAAATGACACCATTCTTAAATCCATGAGCCCATTGAGAAATTCCTCGAGCAAGTTCTACCATAACTCCCACACATGAGCTGCAGTCACCAGCTCCTTGCCTGGAAAAAGAAAAGAAATGATCCTTCTATTGGAAAAATATAGCAAATGATATTAATCTACATATTCAAATTCTGGAAATAACACAATGATATTCTTTGTGGTGTACCTTTTACATTATTAAACAATCTTATGATATTGCAAAAGAAATCCTCCCCGATCAGCAAGTAACTAATGTGACTTATCATAGTGCTGACATGAAGAGTTAGAACTAAATTGTTACAAGTTGCATTGCATGAACTACTACTCGTATGTTTTAGGTAATTATCCCTTATTCATTTTGCAGAGATCACAAAGAATGAAAACTCTAGTGTTTGTATATCTCATTAGTATGTTGCTATCTCATTAGTTTGTTTCTTCTATTGCTTGATAACATGCCATGATAGGTTATAGAACTAAATAGTATCATAAAAACACAGATAAAAAGCTTACGATGAGAAAACTGTGTCTATGTGTGAGGAAACCAGAATAGCATTGTCTTCTGCTTCAGGCAGGTACTTAGGCAAGATTCTCAAGACAACATGCTTCAGATCTGAATATACAAGTGTTTTCCCCTTGAAGAGACCTTTGGAGAGATGATTTGCAGCAGTCTCCGCACGGAATAGATCCACCTGAACATCAACCTCCCAATGAGCTGTCTTCTGAATCTTCTCTGCTGCTGCAAAAACATACTATTGAAGAAGAATATGATAAAGCCCTACCATCAACACATGGCTAAATGACAAAGACAGATATGCAGAAATAAAGAAAGATAGGCAGCATATGAAGTCATAACCATATCATTGTAATTCTTTACAAGTTTAATGCAATGATGACAACATCAACTTTTAGGAGTCATTACATAATATACAATTAATAAGTAATATAGAAGTGCCTGTGTTAATTTCCAGTACAAACCATGATTAGCAAATACAAGCATGACCTTTAAATTATGGTTCTTTAAGACACTCCCTTTAACTGCTGCCTAACCATCACTCCCCTGATTGCTCTGCATTGCTGGACTTCTGCCATCCCACCAACCACTGGTTGGTTGCCACCGTCACTGATGTGAACCCCCTGGTGGTAAAATGAAACAGATGAGAGGGAATGAGTGCTGGCCAACCAGTGGAATAACGGAAACCAAAGTTTAGGTTCAATTTTGGTTCATCTTAGTCCTAATATCAGTTTGTAGTTTCATTCCAGTTCTGATGTCCAAAAATGAACCCAAGATGACACCTGGACTGAGCCAACTGAATAGGGCCCTGCCCAAATAGACACCTAAATAGAGCCATGCTGAATAGAGCCAGCCTTATGTTCACACCAAATGTTCAATCCCATATTATGAACATAGAAATAAGAAATATCAACAAAGTCTTGTCTTAAAAATCATGGATCTCCCTGTACATGTCTTTTTGTCATATGCAAACCTGTTCATATTACTTAGTAATGTTCAGGTTTCCACTCTGCATACTACTTGTCCAACATCTCCAATCACAGTCCATAAGATATTTGACATACATGTCTACCTGATCAAGATTGGTTCGTCACTTTCTTCAATAATGTTGCTCTAAATAAGTACAACATCTAAATTTATTTCATAAGCTTGCAACTTCTAAGCTTCTACCATGGAGGCCCCTCCAAGCAATATCCACAGCTTCTTATTAATCAACCATTAGCAAAAATCCATGTGTACTTGTGTGGTACTTGGATGAGCCTCTAAGATACTATGCTGTTTCATGACCATCGAGCAAGACAACGATGACATTGTTCAATAATTGGCCTTCGATGCCATCACAATCCAGGAAAACAAAGGTCCACAACATTCCATACTTCATAGTTCAGAAGTATGAACATGGAAAACCTCAAACGCTCCAACACAAACCAAGCCTTATGTTCACACCAAATGTTCAATCCCATATTATGAACATAGAAATAAGAAATATCAACAAAGTCTTGTCTTAAAAATCATGGATCTCCCTGTACATGTCTTTTTGTCATATGCAAACCTGTTCATATTACTTAGTAATGTTCAGGTTTCCACTCTGCATACTACTTGTCCAACATCTCCAATCACAGTCCATAAGATATTTGACATACATGTCTACCTGATCAAGATTGGTTCGTCACTTTCTTCAATAATGTTGCTCTAAATAAGTACAACATCTAAATTTATTTCATAAGCTTGCAACTTCTAAGCTTCTACCATGGAGGCCCCTCCAAGCAATATCCACAGCTTCTTATTAATCAACCATTAGCAAAAATCCATGTGTACTTGTGTGGTACTTGGATGAGCCTCTAAGATACTATGCTGTTTCATGACCATCGAGCAAGACAACGATGACATTGTTCAATAATTGGCCTTCGATGCCATCACAATCCAGGAAAACAAAGGTCCACAACATTCCATACTTCATAGTTCAGAAGTATGAACATGGAAAACCTCAAACGCTCCAACACAAACCAAGCTTAGTAGGACGCAGGTCAATAAGCATTGACATGGTTCCCTTCTCATTTTAGTTGTTAAACGACTTCAAACAGAACAAAAATTGACCTAGCCAGTAAGTGTTACACAGTAAGTTTCATTTGTTAGACAAATTTGACTTTATAATTGTTGATTTCTTCATGGAGTTTATCATAAAACTTTTGGTACTTTTAAAGAAGCTTCGATCAATGAAGTATACTTTGAATATGTCAATGTCTGAGAAAGTTTTCATGTGTGGGTAGCATCCTATGTTATAGTGATTCTTACATTACATAATCTGATCAAGCAATGTTTTATAATGCATCAAGTAATGAATTATTCCTCTGCTTATCAGGTTACTTTCTTTGGATACACAAAAGAAAAAGAAAACGGAGAAAAAGGTCTAGGTTTATTATGGCGAATGTTAAGTCTCGCTTTTTTCTTGTCAAATCCAGCTACAACTTGAGCTTAAGATAATTCTGTGGAGATCTAGTGAATCATGATTGGTTTCACATACAATTTTTTATCACCATATTCTAAAGCAAAATAGTTGCACAAAACACATGCATACATTTTCATTCATGAAAGAGCTAACAATGTTATGATATTGAAAGAAAGAAATCAACATTGCTAAACATCAATCTCGTGTTCCTAGGTCTCCACTATATGAACCTATAAGCTGTCATGACACTGATAGATGGACAAATGAAGAATATAAATCCAGCAAACATCTTACCCATACATTGTTTCATTCACAGGAAAAAAAATTTTGATTTAGCAAACTCCACATTTCAAATATTCACATATTTGCTTGTCGCTGTTCCATCAGCACAGAAAGTAAAAGAAAAAAAAAACTACTATTAGACCACCCTTTGCACATAAAGCACAAAGTCATTGAATTTAATCGAACGAAAAAAAATCAAATCAACATTACTGACATAATCTTACAAGTTACTATTCCTACAATACTGTCTAAGACAGCATTTTGTTAGAAGACATCATAAGTTGTGCAAATTAACACTTCGCTACAAAATCAAATCAAAGATGTAACCAACTGTCGAGAACATATGAGAAAAGAACCTGCACTGCAAGCTCAAGAGCGTCTGAACCGACGGGATGAGGACCCAATTTGGTCAAATACTTGACATGCTCCAAAGCCGACACTTCAGAGAAACCACGCTTGCCTGCTTGCTCAGCATCGAGAGGCGAAGGTAGACTCTCGAATTGAAAATGGTAAACAGCCCAAGAGCTGTTCAGGAAGAGCACAAACAAGGCCACCCATAGAAAAGCTGATCTTGCAGGTTTCCCACCTTGTTCTGTAGGACGCGGTGTTTCATCAGAAGCAGGTGGCTTAGAAGCCTCAGTTATTCGCGGCATCCTACAGGTTTATACAAAACAATGAATCAGCAGTATGCCAGAAACATCATCTGAAACACATCAGGAGACTGTCAATTCCGATTTCTAGTTATTATCCAAAGAAAAACTCTTTTTTTTTCACGCAATCAACGAGGCAAATTTTAGGGTTTCTGAAGCAAAGATTAAAGATCGAGAGACGCGGAAAATGTTTAAGACCAAAAAGATCCGAAGAAACAGAAACGATCGAGTGCACCAAAACGCTCACGAGAGAGGATTGGAAGAAAAGATTACTCACGGGAGCGGCTCGGGTGCGATCGGCGAGAGCAAGATGGAATCAGAGGGGAAGAACACGAGGGTGCGCGTGACCCCCGTTGGTCAACGAGGTCAGGCTTGTGGATCCTATCCAACCCTTACAATATCTATTATCCTAAACGGGCGGCAACGGACGGTTTGATGCGGGTTACATGATCGGAATACTTGGTTTCAGTTGAACAAGGATAAGCACGTGCCATACACGTGATAGATCCTCCCTCCTCCGTGCATTGTATACTGAACACAATCTAATTCCTTTGGAAAAGCCAAAAAATGAAATATTGTATGGTTTAAAGCATTCCAACATATCAATAAACTGTTCCTATTAAATTATAATAAAGATTAAGAAAATAATATTAATTCTAAAAGTTATTCAATCATCATTTTAAAGATAATCAATATTCATCAAAAATCAAATCAGAATTTTTAGATCACTAGCCAA
Source organism: Musa beccarii (assembly GCA_024322285.1). Taxonomy (NCBI): domain Eukaryota; kingdom Viridiplantae; phylum Streptophyta; class Magnoliopsida; order Zingiberales; family Musaceae; genus Musa; species Musa beccarii. The sequence continues at coordinate 42,687,747 of CM044397.1, forward strand.
ACAATGGGAACATATTATCATAAATATAAAATTATATAGCAAACATATGTAATTTTTTTTAAAAAAAAAGCATATGTCAATCTAATACTAAAAATATGAAATACCAAATATTTCTATATTTTTTTATGCAACTGTTATATTATATTAACTTCGAACCAATTAGACCCAAGAAAAAAACCGGGTTTAGGATTTTTCACTAAATTTTATTAAATTAGAAGACATATTCAGTGAATAAAGTTGTGTATTGACTTTAAAAAAAAAGATTTGCAAGAGTCTTAGATTTGATATATTGGATCAAAATCTTAATATCATAAATTATGTTTCCTTCCACTAAAATAATCACCTTGATTATGATGTTGAAAAGCAACTTGCATAAAATTATTTTCATGATATTTGATATTGAAATATAATATCTGAATCATTACTATACAAGTCCTGATCATATTGATCTACATCTAATTTTATATTCATATTAAATTTAAACCATAATATGCTTCTCCAAAAAGTGATTGGATACAAGCATAGCATAAAATATGATCAAGTAGGAGATGAACATGAGAATGTATTCCCCATCAGCAACCCCTCAAACAAATGCACAAGGCACTTCATGGCTTCCCTCTCTTTTCCTTTCCCTTTCACTTTCACTTTCTTGTGCGAAGGCCAGCATTAGTAGGGACATCATCATCTTGTCTTTGGCCCCCTCCCCCCCTCTTCTTGTTCTCCAGTGGGGCACTACCTTTTCCCTCCCTACTTGATGGTTGATGGTGATCTCTACTTGATGTCCAAGTTAACCACAAAGCTTCAAGATTTCAAGCATCCATGGGAGGCTACTTACTGTTGTTGTTAATCAAAAGAGACAAATTTAGTGCATTGGAAGATTCCCCAAAGCACCCATCTTTAAGCATAATATCATATTATATTATCATTGGAGAGAGCATAGCACTCTAAATTTGATTTTATAATCTTACAATGATGAGTGAGTTTGGTGTGTTGTTACCACATCAATATTTTAGATGTAAAATTTATCGAATAAAATTTTATCCTTTCTGTATCACCATCCGATCTAATATTTTAAATAATTAATTATGAAAATCAATATCTTAAATACAAAACTTATCGGATAAAATTTTAAGTTCATGCACCACTTAATATTGGAAGCATATTATTCTCATAAATGGTTAGACCTGAAAGCTGTCCTACACTTTCAAGACCAAAGAGCTTCTCATCATGAAAGCCAATCATGGAAAAGCTAATGTGACCAACATTGAAGACCAGAGCTTCCCAGCTGCATTGGGAAGAGCTCTCCCCAAGCACGTACATTAGATAATTCACCACTACCAACATAAACTATTCTGAGTTGGTGGTGTGTATTCCATCAGATGCATTTCTGTGGGTGAAGATGCCAGAGAAGAAGAAGATATCTGCATCAGCAGGAAGTCACTCCAAAAGAGGAGATGCAATTTCTTAAGGCTTTCACATCATCGATCCATCAACGTCCAGCTGTTTCACTGTCTCTCCTCCATGGCTTGCTGTCCCACCACCGAATGATGCCACCACAATCAGAAGACGGTGAGCCGTGCATGGTTTTTGCCCACACACGCAGCTGCCCAGGAAATGGACGTCTAAAGGTGCAGCAGCATGAGGGTGGCTGCGCCCAAAGCAGTGTGCTCCGAGGTTGTTTCCAAGGCAGGAGATTAATGGAGTCGGTGGCGTAAACGTCACCGGTATCAAATTGTGCCCTTGTCATGTCTGCTTCCCTGTGGACAAACGACACCAAAGTTGTGTGGAGGAACGCAACGCACGGGTGTGCTATATTTTTAGTTTATCTTGTTTCCGTGATTTGAATTTTAGTCTGAAGACAAGTGGAGGTGAGATAAAACCAAAGGAACTGGTAATGATTCATCTCAGTTGCTGCATCTATATTTGTCACATCTATCTCTGATCCAACATGGTTTGTCATCAACAACACAGATGTATCAGAAGAAGAAGAAGAAGAGGATGTACAACTTGGAAGGAAGATCGCCGGAGAGGAGCCAAATCCCTGAGTCTCTCACCTTCCCCAACACCACACACTTTCCTTTTTCTTTTTCTTTTCTTTCTTGAATGACACACACACACACACACTTTTCTTGTGTTGCTGTCCATTTGATTACTCTCTCTCTCTCTCTCTCTCTCTCTCATCCCAAAGTAAGCTCCCATAAAACCAGCAGTCCGGAACCCACGACCACAGTTTTCTCCTTCTTGCTCGTACAGTTGCAGGCCCAACCTGCAGTTCTCTGTACCTTACTCAGCTTCCGAGACATCCATGCAAAGTAACGGATAAGAACTGACCTGGAATCTCTCTCTCTCTCTCTCTCTTCTGTCATCCATGTCTCCATCTTAAAGCATATCCGACCTGCAATTCCTTGTACCGTCTCAACTTTCGTGGCCATTCATGCAAAGGGAGGGAGGAGGTCGAGCTGGTCTGAAGTGGAAGGAAGATCAAAGTTGTCATGGAGATCCGATGACACAGACCAAAGGTCAGATATTACATCGATCTAACAGAAGAAGAAGCACCAAACCAAGTCATCAGAACACAAAAAAAGAAGCTATTTTTCTGACGAAAGAACATATGGAGGCGAATCCATACGAACTACAAGAAACAAATAATTCCTCTCGATTTCTCTCTTTGCTTGACCAAAAAGGCGGAGTATAGCGAGAAGGGATCAGCGGTGGTGAGGGGGCGGTCAGTCTTCGAAGCCGGTGATCTGCCACACGGCGTTGCGAACCCGGCTCAGGTCCCGGCCCTTGAGCGTCCGCCCGATCCCCTCGTGGACCGACATCGACGCCGCCCGGCTCCGCCACAGCAGCTCGTGCGGCGGGACCATCCGCCGGCCGTCCAGCTCGTCGCCGTCGCCTGCCTCCTCCTCCTCCTCCTCCCAGAAACCGCTGCTGTTCTTGCCGTAGCTGTTGGCGCAGTTGCCGAGGATCTTGGACCAGTCCGGTATGTTCACCGGCACGGAGGCGGGGACGCGGTCTCCCATCTGGCCGTCGGCCTTCCTGCCACGGGCGGACGGGCGGGAGGAGGGGATCGCCCGGCCGCGGGGCTCGGCCTGGCGGGGGGCCGGCTCGACGGGGCATCCCCAGACATCCGACTCGGTGAACTCGTCCGAGTCATGGAAACCGGTGGGCGCCGACTCGGAAAAGAGGCGGTGCGCCGCGTTCTTGCTGGCGTGGTGGTGGCTTTTCCCTGCCATTCTTCTCCTTCCCTGCGATCCCCAAGTAAAAGAGAAGACCGACTCGCTCGCGACTTTGCGAACTCTGACCGGGAAAGCGGATCGAACACTACGAGGACGCGGCTTTGCTCCGTGGCGGAGGGGTGGGTTGGTGGGGAGGGGTTTATAGGAAAGGAGGGGAGGGGTAATGGATAAGCCTCTTCTGCGATTTCCCGATTCTACCCCTCCACACGGTACTTATCTACGGGACTGCCACGAGAGTCGTACGTGTGAATTATTGGATGCTGCGGCGCTATAAACCAATATTTCTCTACTTACTTATTTTCTATCTAAATAATTAGTGTTCTTTTAGAGGATCGTGAAAACCTACTTAAAAGAAAATTAAGAAAAAAATTAGAGAAAAAAAATCTATAGTTTTCGAGATTTTACGTAATTGAACACATCTGTCATTTATTTCATAGTCGTAACAAGCCAATGCAAGATAAGTCACATTATAAATGACTAAGATTATTCAATCATATCTTTCTAGCGATCATTCAATCATCTTTTTTATCATTACTTATCATTTCTCCTTTTAGTTTTCTTTCTTAATATATATTTTTTTATTTTAACTTTCTTTCTTGTTATCTCGCTATAGTTCTATATAAATCTCTCTTATAACCACTATTTTTTTTGTGTTAAATCCCTTATCACTTTCTTTCATAATCATTTTTTTTCTTCTTTAATCATAACATTTTCCATCTGTCAATCTATTAGTAAATTTATTTATTTTTTAATTTTTTATCATCGTAATTTATCATATTTCATTCTATTATGATAATATTATCCCCCTATGTCGTTCTCTATCAGGTTATAAATTCAATGTCATGATCATATAAATGACAAGCCCAGGATACATTGAGGATGATGTTAATAAGAAAATAAGCTGATCGGTTTCAACCAATCATTTTCAATAAAAATCATTTTCGATTCACATAAAAAATAGAATCAATGGCAAATTAGATTGTCATTAATTAAGATCAACTATCTTATATAATTTTAACTAGTTTTAACTATCTTATATATTTTTTATTAATATATCAACTTTGGCATAGATATCTAAACTAGAAATATAATACAACTTGAAATATAATGGATGATTTTCCCAGAAAATATCTGTATATTGGGTATTTTTCAATCAATATCTTCCATTTTATTTTTTAAAAATAGCATCATTAATTTAAAAAATCTAAATTATCCCTCAATTTTTTTTGTTTATCATAGTGTTTTTGGCCTGTTATAATGTTTTGCCCATCATAATAAAAACATACTTGAAAATAATCTAAATAGACACACAACCTCAATCAAATGAATTATAAATATATAAATATAATATCATAATGATCTACGAGTAATAGCAGCCAAAGAAGCATGATATATTATTACTTATAATTTTTTTAATATTTTAATGAAGCAATATGAATATTAGTGAAAAGTACTATAAATGAATCAAATGCAAATATTATAATAGTTAGAAATTGATAAGAAAATGAGCAAAAATAGAAAAGTTTTTAAGGGATACTTTGAATATTTTTTAAATTAGATATTTTGTTTGAAAAAAAAAGAGATGTACCTTTTGAAAATACTCAGAATATGAATGCACTCAAATAAATCGCCCAAATATAATTATAATTATAATATCATAAAAATGTGAGAAGTGTTGAAACAGCAACCTGTGGGCTTTGGAAACCGGGGACGATATGAGCCGTCGGGTATGAGGGAACAACCGGATCGGACGGTTCAGACGGAGGCTGAGGTGGCATTGGGAAAAAGACAAGCGGAGTAAAGAAGGAAGGGCAGTTCCGGTAATTCGCCTCGGAGGTCCTTATCGTTACGCGAGAGGAGGTAGCGGGGCCCGCCGGCATTTGTCGCGAAGCGGGGAAGGACGGAGGCGGGCCCCGCGGAGTTAATGGCAGCAGCGCGGCGCAGCTCGACGCGCCGCGTGGCCCTCGCGGCTACGAACGACACCTGTCGGGCGAAGAGCCACGCGAGGCAGGGCGGGGCCCCGAGTCACGTGGACGGGTGGGTGAGACCGGGGGCAGATGCGCACGTCGACGGAAAAGAGAAGAATTCTTTTACCACCCCTTCCGTCCGTCTACTCGCATCGCTATCGAAGCGATAAGCGGGTCCCACATAAACCTCTGTCGAGCCAAAGCAGAGTAAACGCGGTACGAATGACGTGTTACGGTCTGATTGGTGGATGTATTTTTCCTTTATTTTTGAATTTGTAGTTTGAGTTCGTCAATCATAACGGCGGTTTGTTCTCTCCCGTCCAAAGTTCATGGCCGGAAGGAGAGTCAGTTGATTGCTAACGGCGAACACAAACGTGACAAAGATGGGCGGCTTTTAAATATATATACAAAGAAAATGCGATAATATAAGCATAAGAAAAATGGCATGTCAACATGGATTGACACGAAGAGAAGTTTATCTTATGTGACACGGTGGGCTTTGGAGGTCACGTGTACGGCGGTTAACTTTCGGCTCACTGATATCGATGATGTCCGGGTTGGAACTTGTGATGGATGGCATATGTTAGCGTATGAGGATGGAGAGACCTACAAAGTTGACCGGTCTCGATCGCGTACGTCGACTGTGGCACGCTGTCAAAAGAAAGGACGATACATGGTTGTCGGTGCTGAAATTAATAGTATTTTTATATTTGAAATTTTAGAGAGAGAGAGACAGAGATATATAAAGAAGAACCTAATTTAATTTTATTTGTTTTAAAAAAATGATTAATATTTTAATAATAAAAAAAGTAAAACGGGAAGTCATAGGGAAACATGTGATGGAAAGAGCGAAGAGAGAGAGAGAGAGAGAGAGAGAGAGTTGCTTGGGTATAACATGAGGGCGGTTGGTGTTAGGTAGAACGTGGAGATTTGACGAGGTGGGCAGATGACATTAAAAAGAGGGAATTGGGTGAAGAAGCACTAATTTTTTAAAAGTATCCATATATTTATATACACGCATAATAAAGCACATACATGCACATAAATACACAGGAAATTTAGTGTGGTTGGAGATGACTCAGACTCGCACGAAAATTGAAGAGATTTGGATGCTTGATTATCCTCAATTATCAGACCTAGATGATATTTTATAATAAATTATAAAAATATTTTATGATATGAGCAAATGTTTCCCTCCTTTTCTATTTGTCATTTTTTCTTATTTTTTATTATGCTGTTGCATGTTAAATTATGGTTGGATGAATATTTTTTTTATCATATAAATATAAAGTTTTAGACGGATGTACCAATGTTGAACTAAAATATAGAGGAATAAAGAAGTAAATAATAGAGAGGGATGTATGTGCAATTTTATCTTTCTTTAATTAAAAGCGAAAGAAGGAAGGAAGGTCGAGGAAGAAGAGAAAGAGATCGTTTGAGGTATGCATCTATGGCCATCTTTACGAATCCGGGACTCGTTCAAGCAAGCCTACCTCGACAAGATCGAGCGCAACCTCCACCGCATGCAGCAGCACAAGCAGCGGCTGCGTGGGGAGCGATCCAGTGATCCCCTCCTGGCCAAAAGCTCCTCCGATGGCGACGTGGGGAGCGATCCAGTGACCCTTTCGACTCTGCGTTCCAGGACCCTTGGGGCGCTGGGCTTCTGCAGCGACATCCTATTCGTTCTGTCCTGCTGTTGCTGCTGCTTCTGCTGTGGAGGTACCAAAAACTTGTGTCTTTGCTCTTCTTGGTGGCAGAATTCCTAATTAACAGTCCAAAGATAACCTCTTTGCTCTTCTCGCATGCTCCTTGAGTATAATTGCAACATTGTAGCGTAATCTTACATTTCTACACCCATCTGGTACTGTAGAGGATGTATCCGTCGTGAGCTACATGCCATAAGGATTAGAATGACTATGGGGATTATGCGGGAATTTGGTTTTGGCGTATTGACCTAAATGGATTATACGGTCATAAGAGTTTCCGGTGATTCTATGATTTTATGTTCCCTAAACTAGAACGCCATCGTTCAGGAGATTAATTTAGAGAACTATAAGGGCTTGATTTCTTTGATCTGTGAGGAGCAAATAATGATTTTGCTTCATCTTTTCTTAGACCAGCTAAGTAGAGAATTGTTCTTATCATTGTCTAGCTTCTGGTGGTGGTCTGATGTTGTCTTTTCGGCACATGGAGCAATCCCATAAGCAATTAGAAGGGGTGGAACCTCTCCTACTTTTAGGATTCTTTTCCCTGAAACACAGGCACTTCTTTCTTTAGGTTATTAGCTTTGAATCTCTCCCTCCTGTAAATTCTACCTTTAGGTTGCTTCAATCTTGATCACAGTTCATTCTCGATGCTCAGATTGAAATGTTTTGAGGTGGCTAACGATAAGACCATCATTCCCCGTGTAATCTTTTTACCCTCGGAGCAAGGTGCTACCTCTTTGTTTCGAAGCAGTAACTATTCTTTTTTCTGAATTTATCATCAGAGACAGATAAAAGAAAATGTAATTAACATATTTCAAAAAACAACTTCACCAAGTTTATGCTCAAGTTGAGGATGTCATTCTTGATCTAGATGCAAGCTTGTCCTCGGTCATCCTCTTTCTTGATGTGTTGTAAGTGGATCCTTTCAGACAAATGTGCTTGTTTATCTTTCGGTAATTTTATAAAATATCTTCAATTGAGTATTCCCCAAATGCTATCTTCAAAATGGAGTTCTTCCATTGAAGAATTCAATCTTTTTGATGCATGGCAATGATGTTCTAAAGTGAAGATTGCTGTCTATGCCCTTTCATGGCACAAGGGCATATGTGGATACCTTTTTGGCATGATAAGGTCTGATTTGGCAGCACATTCAGCCAGAACAGACCAAAATCTGGTCTAGCCATATGTGTGGCACATCTGGCTCACTCAAGTACTGATGCCTTTCTGCACAGTGTTTTGACCCGTTTTCCATGTTGCAAGCTCCCTGCACTCCTGGGGTTAAAGTTATTAAACAATGGATACATCTGTTTAGACTTCAATGGTGGGGATTTCAGAATATTTTATGCCATCAATATGGTTGCAGTTAATAGGTGGAGCAAAAGATGCCATGTGTTTGTTTTGTAACATATAGGTAGACAAAAGGCAAGCTGGAATATGCAAAAGATGGTGGCTTTTAATCTTAGTATTCTGCAAAATAGTAGCCATTAGCTGTTTCTTATGACTGATTTAGCTTTACTGGTCCATACAATTAGTTCAGATGGAATGCCAAGCCGAAAATAGTGTCTAACAAAAATGTTTATTAAGTAGTTGAAGCCTTTTTCCACCATGTTGTTTGCTGCACCCATAGTTTTCGATTGGAGTATCAATAGTAAGGTAGTATTCTCAAAAGCTTTGTACTTGCTCCTGCGGCAGAGGAGCTATGGATATCTTGCTATTAGACTTAAGTCAAGACATTTCCTACCACTCCAACAAGTCCGTGGTGATGTAATGGATCCTGTGTCACCGTGTGGATATTCAGACATGTATCAGATTGTGATTTAGCAAGGCTGCAAAGAATGGATGCATAGGTGAAAATGTTTATAGCTAAGCTATGTAAAGATGGTTTTTGCAAAGTCTTGAACAAAAAAGTTTTTGCTTCTCTCACTTGATTCTTGAAATCTAAAGTCAAAGAGCTTGATAAGTGTGCTGGACATTCTTGAAATCTAAAGTCAAATCTATTAAATGTACTGGACATATTCACAAGGGTGGATGCAAGAATCCGAGTCTGATTTGCTATTCTTCATAGACCATTCAAAAATATGCAGTTGAATTTTTTGTATTTTGTATTTTTTTTTTTTTGGGTACCTTTGTCATAGGCCTTATAATCAATGACCTGATGTAAGGATGTGCAGCTTTGATTGATCAGTAAGAAAAACCCGGTTGTACCTTCAATTTCTACATAACCCTTGCATTCATGAACTTATGAACTTTCTATTGACTTTAGGTCATCTAAGTTGTTGACTAAGTATTGACCTTCTCCATCTTGGGTCTTATACATCCATTCTTGGAATGAGACCTTAATCCCCATCTATAAAGCACCATACTATTTTTAGATTTGTTCTGATATTGTTTCTCTAGTGCATGTTTATTCCTAGTTATTCAGATTGCTTTTTGGGACCTTCAACTTGTTATGCCTCATTCTCTTCCTTCTTTAGAGTTCAGCTACAAGAATACATCTGTATCTCTTACTGTAATTGTTTCGCAATTCTAAAGAAGTTTTATGCCTCTGAAATTTATCTGAATTCACTGAAACTTTGCTTTTGATTGACAGCTTGCACTGACGAGAAAGAGAACCTAACTCCACATTGAGAAGAGCATTCATTCAAGGAGTTTGTAAGGTATCTAAGAAGTCCGATGTCACCTTTGGACTTCTATGCTTTACGCAGTCTGATGCAATGCGATACTCTTATAGTTTTGTAGAATGATTAATACTCAGAAGTTTCCTATTTTTTCATATAGTTTTAGATAAAATAATGTTGTTCATAATTGTGCTTTTTTTTCTCTGCATGGTAGAGTTCGTGTTTATTGGGCATGAATTGAGTAATATTTTTTCTTTAATTTTCTTAATGTATTAGAATCGATTGGCTTCTTCATTCTGTTCCATATTTTGGTGGGAAATCAAGTGTTGGATCGTCATGCATCTCGATATAAAATAACGATTATACATTTATTGATATCATATCCATTCCTTGATATCATAGCGTGGCAGGCTCTCCGTGCATCACGGTGGAGGCGCGTGTTAACTGGACGAATCCGAATCCGAATCCGAATCCGTCCTCACCCGTTTTAACATCAGACACGAGATCCCAAGTCCCCGGAGTCCACGCGACTCCCACAAGGGCCCCGACGACTCTCGCCCGGTTAATCGCATTAAGATAGCGCATCTCCCGTTCGGTTGGCTTCCCTCCAAGTACTGCAAGAAACTGGCGCGTTTGATGTGACGTGTCGATCTCAATGGACCGTTTGATGCAGATATTGGACCATGAAAGTAGATGACTAGCTGGAGGGAGTCCCTCATCGTTATCGTAATCATATGTCTCAAAGTAGCTAGCCAGTGGAGTCGGTGACCGTACCCGGACGTCTCTTCCCACTATAAGTTCATCATTGAGGGTCTCCGCCATTCTGTCTCTGCTATCAGACCTCTCATCGCTTTCTCATGGCGGTGGACGACTCCTTTCTCTTCCCACTATAAGTTGAGCACAGCGGGCAGATTCTCCGCCATCGTCTCTGCTATCAGATCTCTCATCGCTGTCTCATGGCGGTGGACTCCTCCCTGCCGCCGTCATCGCGTGCGCTCTCGCTAATTTCTGTCGTCGTCCTCCTTTCGACTGCCGATCTCGCTGTCTCTTTAATTCCACCGTCAAGCTCGCCCTCGCCCTCACCGGTTCCAGGAGGTCCGCTCCGATCGTCTCCCTCACACTCGCCTCCCTCGCCATCGCCTTCGCCGTCGCCCAAGAACCGTCTCTCTCCACCGGCGCCTGCGCTGTCGCCGGAGGTGCCTTCGCCCGCCCCGACCCCATCCTCGACGCCGTCGCCGGCACCGGTGCCGAGCCACGAGGAGATCCAGTCCGGGGAGGTCGCCGACCAAGCGGGCCGTGACGGAGAAGGGCGAGGGATGAGCGGGGGGAAGAAGGCGGGGCTCGCAATGGGGGTGGTACTGGGGGTGGCGGTGCTCGCGGGCGGTGCCGTGATGTACAAGAAGCGGCGGGACAACATCCGGCGGTCCAGGTACGGCTACGCCACCCGCATGGAGATGCTTTGAGATTCACAGGCCAATCGATCGGTCGATGATAATGATTATGATCGCGAGGGATCTCGATCCACTAAGTCACCGGCATTTATTCTATCGGATCGGATTCATCACAATCCTACTCGTCGATCTCTATACGCTTCTTCTCATGCTTTTGCTCTCTCTTTGTAGTGTTTGTCTTGGTTATACTTTAGACTTAGATTGTTTTGAGCATCTTATCTATTAACCAAATAATTGTTGGTAAAGATTGTATTCGAGATGAGGATTACACAGCACGAGACCTTCATATGATAAAAATCAAAGTCAATCTATATAATTTAAAATGTGATACCAACGATATGAACTCATTCGCACTAAATAACAGAAAAACACAAACTTAGTAGGTGAATAAAGAAGGATGGAGTCTTGGCATAGCCATCTTTGGTGGGTTCAGTGATGAAGAGACCTTTCCAATTCAAATTGATAAGTCAAATTATGCTAACGAAGCTGCAGTGAAGAGTTTGCAGCATCACATTTAAACGAAATATACTGCAAAATATTGAGGGCTAATTACATTTTTGACGGTGACGAACGACAATATTGCTAGGGTCACGAGTGACTATTATGATTGAGAAGCGAGAGCGACGATGAGAAAGGACGACGACAAAAGAAGAGGAAGAGGATTAATACAAATGTCGATGCTTTTTATCTATTGTAGCATCATTTGATAATTATGTCGATATTGACGTTGATATAGATACCGAGCGACTCTTTTACCTCTTTGCATCGACATTGAATCACAATCCCATCCTCCAGCTCTATCCTAATTGGACGGCCTCCACCCTCTTCTCAACTACCTTGTGTCACAACTGCATAGTTGTTCATCGAGGATCCACGAGCTTTTTCGTGCGAGGTATTGTTGTGGATTCGAAGATGAATAGGCAAGAGTTAGAGGACGAGGAGGCCACAGAATGCAAAGGGGTGGCAGCAGGATCGAGATCACAGGAAACACAACAATTATCGTGGATCTGTGTCATCGTCAAGGAAGTGGCAAATGACACTGGTAACCTGTCGAATGTACGTGTCGTAGGCTCAACAAAGGAAGGCTGCATTCAGCTCACAATAGATCGTCACCATTCGTTGCTTTGCATATGTGTTGACGTCGCTCGTAACGATGTCGATACTGATGTAGATGCAGAGCATCGATATTTGCTTAAGTTTAGAAATCGAGATACTAATGATATTTAATTAAGACAATATATAATTAGCCTAAATATTGAAGGGATATTGACATTTTATTATGGATTAATTAATTACTATATCAAAATGGATTGCTAAGCAAAACGATGACAATCTTAAATAATCTCTCTCACTCTCTCTCTCTCCATTTTAAATTATTTGGAATAAAATAATGTATAGTTAAACTTGTAGGTCGAGAAGGTATTGTAGCATTAAACATCTTAATTTTAAATCAATATTAAAAGACCAAATCGAATGTCTCTACACTAACACACCAATAAAGCATGATAACGTTGTAAACATTAATAATCTTAGCGGTTAATGTTTATTAATACTAACAAAATAAAGAAGTAAAATCTGAACTATAGTATTAATTATTTATCTTAAATCGAGTGGAAATATACACTCTTATGATGAGCGAGAACATTAATTATTCATCTATGTATCAAATGCAGCTTTTGACAAGATTTTTACCGTCGTGCAAGAACTCCAATCGGGCACATAACCCGGCAAGGCACACTTTAAGATTCGGTTTGACCTCAGGTGGACGGACAGGATCCATGAAATGCTTGCACTTCTGGCGCTAGGGCTTCTGGTTCAACGCGGTGACGCACTACGGCCTCCTTTAAGATTCGGTTTAACGTCAGCTGGACGAACAGGATCCACTCACGATTTCTATAAACTGCTTCACCTCGGTCTTTAGGGCTTCTGATTCGGAGGGCTGAGGCGAAGTGCGGCCGCTGGGGAGCAAGGTTTGTCCTCCTGCCTTCCTATCTTCATCTCGTAAGAACCATAGAACTCGTTCGATCTCCAGCAATGCTTGGTTTTTTTTTTCTTCTTCTTTGTTTCTTCGCCTCTTTCGATTCTCGTGGATGGGGATTGTACATCAGAGTCGTGGACGCGATTTCTTCTGGCAGCAGTTAAATGGTAACCTACGGAAGCTGTTGGGATCAGTAGCTGCTCATTTGTTCTGATCTTCTGAAAGATGGATTATTTAAGCGACGACGTAGATTTGGTGCAGATGATACGGACGTACGATGATGTTTGATCGGGGAAGCAAAGGGGGACTAGTAATCTGTAGGTTGATTCCTTTCGTTATCGAATAGGGAAGCAAAAAATGTAGTCTTTCTCAGACTGGCTATTAAGTGTGGCTTTTGATATATGCTTTTTTGTTTATCGGTGATAATGTTTCACCTTCTTATTAGTTTATCGGTAGCTCATGCTCCTTTTCTTTAGGACTGTTGGTATCATCTTGCTATATCTGTATTATGATATTTGCTTGGTTGAGGCATTCATGGCTACATCCATCTATGAAATGGTGAATCCGACGAATGGTTGGTTCGATGAACACGGTACCAATTAACTTTGTTTGCCATAGCCTCAACTGCCTTTCCTTGTTTTTGAATCCTGTTTCTCAAAAACTTGTTGCTTGTTGATATCTTTATTTCTTATAATGCATTGGAAACACACGCCATCATCAAGTGATGGAAATGGTTCGCAAGATCTATTTCCTTAGATCATATAAATCATCATGAGTGGATGTGTTTTTTACGAACTTAAGTAGCATAAGTTCTGTATATGAATCATGCTGATTTTCATATATTTCATTTGGTTGCAGTTTATCCACTAGGGAAACCATTCTGTGCTAGATGGCTCCACCGGCAAAAGGTACTTTGTTTAGATTAATTTTAGTTTTGTCTCAATTTTTTAGCAACTTTATTTATTCACCGTAGCAGTTTGATATGTGAATATGTTTACTCAACACAGCAATTCTATATGGAACTGGCAAAGCAATTTTATAGACATTTGTTATTGTTAATTTTGTTTGTGACAAGTATCAGAGTTTTGTGTTTGTGCTAATGTGATATATACAAAGCACCTCTTCCTGGTAGGTGATGAGTTAGATGGGACCTAAAACACTTTTTTTATATTTCCATTATTACTTGGAAAATTAGGGTACCACTATTTAATCCGAAGTAGACAGCATTGAACTGTGTATGTCCTAGTTGTTTGGTTAAACACCATGGGTAAATATTTGAATATGCAAATACATCTTGTATGTTAAGAGTTGATCTGTATTAGAACTGACACCTCCTGTGTAGGTTTAATATTTATTTGGGTTTTAGAGCCCTGTTGTTAATTGCTTAATTTTATTTAATCGTTTTATAGTTGGTTTCTTCTTAAACGCAAATGCCGGATATCACAAGTGATATCAGAGGTAGTTCATACCATTCTATGTATCTAGTAAAACATGTAAGAGATGATTTCCTGAGTTTGCTTGCACAATATTTACAGCCTGGTGTCATTTTGATATGTTCCAAGTGGATGAGTTATCTCCGTGAAAGAGTTTGAGACAATAAAATCACTGAGCCAGTAGTGCAAATATCGTTGGTTATGGTATAGTTGTTAAATCTCATGTTCATTCAATGAACAAGGTAGTTCAATTCTAAATGGACTGCTGTAGGCTGTACACTTTCTTTTTGGTTCAGTGAATAAAAACCTAAAATTATCAATGGAAGATTCTGTTTCAATTAATCATTGTTTGAATCTATAAACTGGAAACGGCCAGTTTAAAGTAAAGCTACAATTTTCTTTACTGAGTTACATTTTGAAGCTTACGTAGCTCGATGAAAGTTCTAGCTAACAAATAACCTATTCTATAGATGAGCAGCTATTTCCACTTGGCATCTACTAGAAGGGTATTTTGTGGTGAATGTTGCAAAGATTAATTCAGTACTCTTTTGTGCTAATACCTTTTTTTTTTCTTTTTAGAATCAAGAGCGAAATTAGAAACATTACAATCATTGCATCTTTGAAAGGCATGCATTAGTCAAAGGCTGAGTAGAAGTTATCCATCGAGTTCCGAACCATGACTTTTATCCATATCAATTGTTGCTGCAATAATCTGGTTGCGTCAAAGTCTGTAGAACTGCTAATTGTTCTCACTAGGCTTTTATTAAAATGTGCCACAAACTGCTAGCAGCCACCTCCAAGAAGGGCGATGACAAAACACAGGCTTTGAAGGTTGCCAAGGCTGTGAAGTCAGGGTCTACCCTGAAGAAGAAGGCCAAGAAGATCCGGACATCTGTTACCTTCCACCGCCCAAGGACACTGACAAAGGAGAGAAACCCAAAGTATCCTAGAATCAGTGCCCCACCAAGAAACAAGCTTGATCAGTATCAAATCCTCAAATATCCCCTAACCACCGAATCTGCAATGAAGAAGATCGAAGACAACAACACGCTGGTCTTCATTGTTGATATTCGAGCCGACAAGAAGAAGATCAAAGCAGCCGTGAAGAAGATGTATGACATCCAGTCAAAGAAGGTGAATACTCTGATCAGGTCAGTGGGTTCTCTTCTCCCTGCTTTGCCACACACATTTTAGCATCCGATTCAACCGTCAAATGATATGGGCGTAATCTGAACAGGCCTGATGGGACCAAGAAGGCATATGTGAGGTTGACGCCGGACTACGATGCTCTCGATGTTGCAAATAAAATCGGCATCATTTAAGACTCAGACAGGCTTCGTGAGGCTGCATTCGACGTCTTTCAGTTACTTGCACCATGCCGTGGATTGGAAATCTAGAGACTTGTGGTAGGCGCTTGACAAGGGATTTTGTTTCTATTTATTCTGTTCTTTAGGGCTTGTTGTTTCTTCAGCGACCACTTGATGCTTGATCTTATTTGATAATCTTCTTTTAGTATTTGGATTCATCCCTTCCATGTAGTTTCAACCTAATGTTATTAATTCATATAAGTTTACTAATTCTCTCAACTTTCATTCAGCATGCTTAAAAGTGTTATGTTTTCCTCGTTTTCTGGTGGAAGCACCAAAAACATTTATTTGCAGATAAAAAAGACGAGCCCAATACATGGAAATTTCCCTAATGCAGATACGAGGAGGGTCAGATGTTTCATGACTCAGACCATGATTGTGCCTCTTAGAAAAGATGAACCAAATGTTTCAAGAAGCAGGGGGATTGCTTCCGGTCTTAGTAGTAGTTCGACCCAATTCAGAAACTATTTCTAAACAAAAAATAAATGCAACAAAGGCACGCAAGCTACTAAGAAAAGGAAGACGGACCAGAATAAATATATCCTTCGATCTGACACAAGGTCTCTACTTAGGAACTCCTCGCCAAAGCAAGCAGATGCCAGGAATGTACATTTGGTTTGCTCTTTCAGTCAACAACAACATTTACTCAAATGAACTCAACCTTTATTGCCAATCCTTATAATACTAACAAAACCATGCATCAACAACTTCTATGTCAGCCCTGGGTCACTTGCCGCTGCTCGGATCTGTTGGACTTTGATCTCCAGTAGTCGCTCCACCGGCTGCCTGCATATCGGGCACCGATTGGTCTGGAATCTAAGAACCTTTGCGCATTCACCGCACATACACTGCAACAAAGCCCCAAAGGAGCAACATATGAGGTTTGGTTTGTATCAAAAAACTGACATATCCTTCGGCAAACTTCCAAAGCTTGTATGCCAACAATGTGAGATAAAAAAAATAAAAGCTCATGTTGAAAGTCAGATATTGTAGCAAGGTTTACCATGAAGCCTCGAGGCGTTTCTCTCAGGGAATGTATATAGAATCCAAGACAACATGCTTTTATATGTCCCAAGGCTATATGAGTGAACACTATCAGTATGGTCTCGGTGGCAAGGGCTTTTAG
Source organism: Musa beccarii (assembly GCA_024322285.1). Taxonomy (NCBI): domain Eukaryota; kingdom Viridiplantae; phylum Streptophyta; class Magnoliopsida; order Zingiberales; family Musaceae; genus Musa; species Musa beccarii. The sequence goes on from CM044397.1 coordinate 42,704,632, forward strand.
GCTGAATCTTTGATAACTTGTTTGTTGTGTATTGTTAATTTTGTGAGCCGAAAATAAGAACGTCAAACATGCATTGGAATCCAAGCATCGATTTCACGACTAGTAGATAGCAGACAGACCAAGTAGAAACTCACTCTAACAAGACCTCATGGCTTGGATTTATTGTTCAGCAGGGATGAATTTAAACATTATTCATAGAGTTAAAGCAGATTTAAATACAGAGTTGTAACACTTAACGGGTCAAAATATTGAAGTTGAACAACAAGAAAAATATAAAAAAGTTCATAGTGCTGAAATGAGAATGTCAAGATGAATATTTGAGGTTACTAGAAACAATAGAATGACAATAATTAGGTATAATCTAAACAAACTAATAAAATTAGAAAAAACATATTTAGGATGGTATACGCATGTTAAAAAGAGACATATATGCTTCAACTACAAGAGGTGCCACGAGGAAGACAAATCTTTATAAACAATAAAATGATTTGACTGCTTGTGGTTTGGATATTGATATTATCCTAATTAGAGTTTCAACATGAAAAAGAAATAAAAAAAAAAATCTATGAAGCCACCCACATATACTCGTGACATTAGCTTTATAAATCCATAATTGAAGTATAGACTACATAAGAAAAGTAAGCAATATGATTTGAAGAGATTTTTTTTTTGGCCATGAAAATAGCATATGCCTGAGTTCATGATTTTAGTGCAAATAATCCATAACATAGCAGATGCTAAAGGCATAAAGGGTGAATTGAAGTTTCACCGTTAATCAAAGTCACTAAATACCAATGAGTTCCTTATTAACATGATCAACTAATCTGAACTAAATAAAAATTATCTTTCCTAGTTAGCTTTCTGGGAACTATCACACAGCAAACGATGACACGGTAAATAATGTCATATAAAAAGGACTCTTATAGAATAAATAACTCGACTTACCATGTGCCTGCAAGGGAGAACCGTGGTATCCCGTGGTTCAGATAGACAAATCACACATTCTTTTGCTGGGTCATTCCCATCAGTGTCATTGTCGACCGAGTTCCCTATGCCATAGATCTCCTGCAACTCATATCTGATCTGATTAACCCACAAGATCTGCTTCACCACACGAACATGATACTCACCATTCTCTTTCTTCTCAAAGAGGGCCTGTGTGATCTGTGAATTTGAGGTTCCTAATTTTGAGTTCTCATCAACTGGCCCTTCATTGCTGGATGGAAAAGCTTCTGCTTTTACAGCAAGGGGATATGTGTCCAATTCCTCTCCCTCTTTTATCAACTGAGCCCCATCAAAAACTGAGAAGTCAATTCCTGTTCCAGATGGTTGCCTAAACTTCTGACCCAAACCTTCCTTAAAACATATTGTGACTGGTTTAAGCAAGTCCTCCCTTGTTGCAGTCAGGTTGCAGTCCACACCTTCTTTTGCAAAGAAGAACACAGTGATGCTGTTTACAGAATGTACAAAAGCAAATGCTTTAGTATAAAGAAGTTATGCAGTATATGCAACACAATCTTTGATCATTATCTGTGGCTTCAACAATCCTCACTAACCCCACAAATTTTGCAATATCAAACTGATTTAGCCAGTTCCTATTTGTGTAAGAACCTGCAGAGAGCAGTATGCAATGTTTTCATATGAACCAGATCCTCAACATTAAAATCTTACTCTTTATCCTTTAGCACAGTTTGTGAAAGACTATAATTAATGTTTAAGGATTTGGATGTGTCACCTCTCATTCCATGAAAAAAATCAGAAACAAATAGAACAAGTCACGATTCTACTAGTCAGTCTTTTTTATGCACTTCCATTCAAACCAAGCAGATCCATACTAACTGAGTCAAAATGAGATCTCTTATTGTCTGTTCTTGAATCAGCAAAAATCAAACTGAACCAAGCATGGCATATATAACTGGTTCTTTCAAGGGGTTGCATGGGTTCAGTCCTAATATTGTCTTCCATGAGTGAGGCTTGTGCTTCAGGAGCCCCTGCGAGAGGACACATTAGCCTTATAACAAGTGTTGGGGCATCATTGGTTGGAGATAACTAATACTAGAATTCAAGTATAACTATTTTGTTTCTCCTTTAAGAATCCCAATTGACTGCTCATTTCCTTGCAGAATGGTTAAATCTAACTATGCCTCCCTATTGAAGCAAAATTTTTGAACTTACTAGAATTTAAGTATTTCCAATGTGTTCTCATTTCTTATGAGTCTTGAGATATTATGTCATTCTGTTGCATTCTTTTCTTCTTCTTTTTTCTCCTTTTTTTTAATTTTGTGGACACGTCTTAACTTGTGTTGATGTCACTGTGAACATTCAACCAATAGGAATGCCAAATACAGCAGATCCTCATTCAACACCCAATTATTAGCAAGCTTATGATCAGACTTTTGGTGAGCCTTTTATGTGGTACCAACGACATAATTTCCGACACTTATACAAAAGCTTGTGAACATGTCAAACTTGCCTCTCACACAATGGTTGACATATGAACCCCGCCAATTACATTAAAGAAGTTGCTATTTAGATAATAAAAGATGGTCACAGTACTTAAGCAGGCCAGTAATATTGAGGACTGACATTGGTTATTCTGAAGTGTCAACTTCCAAGATTTTAGCTTATATTACATCTTCATCCATCTGTTTTTTTCTTTTTTGCTTTTCCTTCATCCATCTGTTAAGCAGGCTAGCAGTGCATATAGGAACAAGCAATTAAGTTTCTATGCGTATCCTGAAGCAGCAAGGTCATGAGACAGAACTCCATGAGATGATCTATTAATTTCAATCTCTAACAAGGAACAATTGCAGAGGGAAAAGCAACTTAATCTGCATCAGTTTATGTACTTAAAAATCATGATTGAGCTAGAAGTCTTGCTATTCTTTTCCTTTTCATTTTCTTTTAGTGAGAAATAGTGACAAGTCAATCCTCATGGAGAATCTAGAAGACTATACTTATAATCACAAAAAAGGAAAAAAAGACAAGCTCATCTAGTTTCATTTTCGACCAAGAGCAGTTTAGACTTGAAGATAGATAATCATCAACCAGCCATTGAGATTCCCCACAAAGACCAAAGCATGAAGACATGTCTTTGTTCTTTTACTCTAATGCCTCGGATAAAACGGATGCTACTCAACTTTTCCAAGAACATCAAATGGAATCATTTAATATCACCTCACAACATCAAAAAAGAACGAAAAAAACATTTCTTTATATATATATATATATTATGGAGAGAGGAGGAGGGAAGAAGAGATACGGTCACCTTCCCGCGGCGGTGGCGTCGAACGTGAAAGCGACGAGGAACCGACCAAAATTCTGCTCATCGGGCTCGACCCTGAGTGTCTCCTTCTTGATATTAACGTCGTTCCTGATGGTGACGGCCTTCTGGTGTTCGACACAATGAGGTGTTGGAGGCGGATGACCATACGGCGGGTACCTCCCGGTGCCAACCCACCCCGGGTGGTGGGCCGGGTACTCCCCGTGTGCCCCGCCTCCGCCGCCGCGGTGGTGGTGGTCGAACGGCGCCGGGAGAGGCGCTGGCATCGCCGGTGGCGGAGGCGGGTAGTACCCGTACTGGAAGTACTGCGGGGGGTTCGGGTTAGGGTACTGTGGCGGGTAAGGCGTCGCCGCGGCAAACACGTAGCGGTTGGCAGTCACCTCCGGCGACGGCGGCGGCGGCTGCTGCTGCTGCTGCAGCTGCGGCTGCGGAGACGGTGGGGCAGGGGCGGGGCCGAAGGGAGGCGGATGGTGGTGGTGACGTCCAGAGTTCCTCGGCCGACGACCAAAAAGGCCAGCGCGAACCCCGCGGAGGCAGCTTCCCGTGTTCCCCATTCCCCGATGACACGCCGATGGGAATCAGCTCCTCACCTGCAGAAACTTTGAGGCCTTGCAGAGATACCCTCAAAGCAGCTTCGCCTTCACAGAAAGATCGGGTTGTGCGAGCGATTCTGACGTCAATCAGGAGAACTCTTTCAGCCCACGGAGAACACCGCGACCGAAGGGGGGCGATATCGAGGAGCGAACCACCTCTTTTTGCGAGGCGGCACAGCATAATGGAAGGTAGCGTAAAGCTGCACGAACGCAAGGGCACTTTTGCAAAATGTTCACGACAATTAATCCAAATTCGCAAAAAGCCCCTTGTCTTATGCTTCTCCGCCGTTTCACTCTCCGTCGCAGGTTTCATATTTCAACCCCAAACCGATAAATATTTAGATGCAGGTCCCTGGAGTCGTCGGTGCGCTCGCGACGTGCGCCAAAAGCGCGGCGGGCCTACACGTCACTCACCGTAAAGGAAGGAAGGAGAGAGAGCGAGGGGTGAACGCAACTTGCCGCTTTGGAACGGCCACGTGTGAGATTCCCGTATTGAGTAGTTCGGTGACGTGGCACTTAGTGCCGCGGGAATTAGGAATCGAAACCCTACGCAGAGTATAACTGCAAGAAAAATAAAATATGTGCACATCATGTCAAGTAATATTTTTTTATTGAGGGTTAACTGAGATGGGATCCTAATAATTTATTAAATTAATTTCGAAAATTTAATCAATAAAATTTAATAAATCATTGATGAGCTCCATTGGGAATTATTTTTGAGAGGTGAGATTGCTTTTTGATTCACTTGTAGGTATCCTGCTTTTTTTAAAAAAATTATTATTTTGATTTCAAATGCCACTTGACGCTTGCTGAATTGCTTTTTTTTTTTAAAAGGTCTAGATGGTGAATTAGTGATGGTGTAAATTTAATTTAATTTAGAATTTTTAATTTGAAAAAAATTAAGTATCAAAATCAAAATAGATGAAAGTAACCTGATGAGACTATATAGAGTCACACAATTTATGATACGATTTATGTTAGTTGATTTGTTTATCTCGATTGCTTTATTTTTGAGGTTATTGACTTTCATTAATGATAGAAAATTTATCGATAATTGACACACGATTACCATATAAAATCTACACGTTATCTCGTTATGATAATAAAGAGAAATGCAAAGTCTTTTTCTCCCCGTAAAGAAGATAATCCTAAACCTTCTATTCTTCTTTTATGATAAAAAAAAAGATGATAAAAAAATTATCTTCTCTTCTTCCAAAGGTATAAAAGTATATCCTAAATAAGGAGAAATGTAAATCATCGAGGATAACTATTCTAATACACATTTGAAATCTATGATGGGATAAAAACTCCCTTTCCCTTGGTTTTTATGCAGGTGATATTTCAAGAACTACGATATTTGAATCTTAAAAGTCACCTCAGAAGTTATCTCAGATCCACCTCAGAATCACCTCAAAAGCTATATTTAATCCACCTTGAAATCACCTCGGATTCATGTTGGATCCAACTCGGAGCTACCTCAGAATTTTTTTGGAGCATCACATTTCTTTGACACGAACATCTTGAGCATTCCTACACACACGGGTCTAGGCCAAGTCAGGTTGATTAAGAGATCAGTGATTTTTTTCCCTCATAGTATGACACTAAAAGGAGAGCTCGATGTCACAGAAATGTCCGTCTACCCATCCCTTTAATGGACACTCCAACGAGGAGGCCCCGCCTCCAACCTACAACACATTCATTCATCGTTCCTCCCATAAGTAAATGTGTCCATCTTGACGTAAAGGCCAATAGGACACTTGCCTACTTGTTCCCATCGAGATGTTTCTAAGTTTCACTAATCATATGCAGATGCTTATGAGCATATTGCAAGTTATTGCCCTACTCCTACCTCAAATAACCTAATATACGACATCGTCATCTTAGCCACAACCAACACCTCAATCACCACTAACACTGGCACCTTTCAAAGTCTTAATACTAGATGCCATACAAATACATCGAGATCACCCGAGATCTATATAACTGCTTGCCGAGGAGGCCTCCCACTCCCCAATAGCAAAATTCAATGCACTATTATACAAACATTCTGCTCCGATTAAATTTGAGACTCGATCAATGAATCTAATGAACAATACATTAGAGGTTCGATTAAGGTAAATGGATCAACATTTAGATAAAATATGATGGGAAATCTAGCAATTGAAAGAGGGTTCAACCGATCTTATTTTGGATCGATCCTCATTCATACAAGACATTGAAGAGGAACCAATCCCAACCAACTTCTACTTCTCATCATTGGAAACCTTCGATGATAGTATCGACTCAATTGAACAGTAGTTTTTCGCACCCAGATGTCCCTCTAGGTACTTCAGGCACTTTGATATGTCAAATATTTTCAACAACATTAAGAGCCCCGATGCAAAAATGGTACACTCACCTGAAGCCATTCTCAATTAGCTCCTTCGCTTAGCTTGCAAAGGAATTCAAGCTCTATTTCTTGGGAAATATACATCCAAAACTTTTGACGGCTATGTTGCTTGGACTTAGACAAGGGGAGGGGGAGATACTCTCCAGTTTCATTACTCGGTTTACGAATGAGATTTGAGGCATACAAGAAGTCCATTTATCACTTGTGATTCAAGTTTTCATCATGAGACTAAGGTTCTCTTAGCTTTTCTGGTCATTAGTTGAAAGACCACAAGCAACCCTACCTGAGGTGCTATAGAGGACCAATCAATTCATCACATCTAAGGTGATTGTCTCTAGTAGACATAAGAAAATATGTAAAAGGTCATGACAAGAATAGTTGCCATTGGTCCCAACGCCAAGACATTATTACCGAATAGAAAGGAAGGCGAAGGCCTACCTCAAGAGTGTCATAAGATAAGTAGATAGATCTAGAAATAGAATCAAATGAAAACTAGTCAGGTTGGGGAACTTGCAAACCAAACTCAAAGGGATGAAATACCTAGCTCTTAGGCGATCCAAAAAAGGTAAACTCATCATTAAATCATAATCATAAAAGCCTCTCATAAAGTCCAAATCCTAAAGAACCCTCAAGTCAATCGGAGAAACCACCTATGATGTAGAAGACTCAACCATCTCTACCCTCAGGTTACTCGAAGACGGAGAACAAACCTCGATCTACTGATGACTAGAAGAATGAGAAGAATTTATATGAGAATGGATAGACATTCGAACCTGAAACAGAAGAGCAGGATCAATGCCAGAATGAAGACTTAAAGACTGACTAAAGATGAAGGGAAGAACCCTAGGGGAAAGCCGAAAACTCTCGAGACTTCGAACTCTAAACTCTGAGGGCTCGAATGATGATATGAGCCGTACTAGAAGAGGACCTTTATAAGGAAGAAATCAATTTCTCTCCCTCCCACAATCAAAAGGACCTTTATAAGGAAAAAACGCATCCTAAGAAAGGTAAGTTTGAGACCCGCTAAAGTGAAGAGAGAACTTAGCAACCCACCATGGCGGGAAAAACTCGAAATATACCATAACAGAAGGGAGATTCAAAACCCACTACGGTGTGAAAATCTAAAAATTGATATGGCAGAGAGAGGACTTAGCAAATTCGCCATGATAGAGAGAAAGCCGAAGACCCACCACAGTAGGAGAAATCTGAAATCCACCACCACAAAAGGGAGATTCAAAACCTGCTATGGTGGAAGAAACTCAAAATCCGCCATGGTGGAAGGGAGATTCAAAATCTGCTTGGCGTAAAAAAAAATTCTATAGTAGAAAACATAAGACTGAATGTGCTTAAGATGTATGAATTCAAAAAACATGCTCGACATAAAAAAAAATCGCTACAACAGAAGCATAAGGTCAAATATGTCTGAGACGTATGAGTTGAAAAAATTAACTTGGTATTAAAAAGTTCACTACGACAAAAATGTAAGGCCAAACATTCTTAAGACGTGTGAGTCAGAAAAGCTCGTTTGATATAAAAAAAATTTGTTATAGCAAAAACGTAAGACTAAAATGCTCGAGGCATGTGAGTCAGAAAAACTCGCTTAATACCAAAATAAATTTGCTATGATAAAAGATAAAAAGATTGAATGCACCCAAAATATATAAAAATTTGATCGATACCAAAATTTATTATGATAGAAGCACAAAAACAAACATTCTCAAGATACACGAGGAAAAAAAAATGATCAAACATCGAAATACGTTACAACATAAGCACAAGTATGCTCAAAATGGGTAAATTTGATTGGCACCAAAATTTGATACGATAGAAATGAAAGGCCAAACATATTGAAACATCTGTATTAGAAAACCTCGACCCACAGAATGAGGTTCCCCTGACATAAATACTGAATGACATACTTTGAACCACTCTTATTAGAACCCTGAAGCATACATTCTAGGGGGAAGGGGGGACAAATGATAAAGAATTTACTAATAGTTTACATACAATGTCACATAAGATCCATGTTACCCTTCATTCGGTTACATGTACATAGAATCAAAATAGAGAAATGTAAACTTCTTTCCTTTTTATTATGACAAAGAAGAGAAATATAAATTCCCTTCTCTCCTTTCATGACAAGAAAGATAATCATAAATCTCCTTGTCCCCGGTTTACATTCTTGGGGGGGGGGGAGGAGAGGGGACAAATGATAAAGAATTTACTAATAGTTGACATACAATCGCCACACAAGATCCATGTTGCCCTTCATTCGGTTACATGTACATATAATCAAAATAGAAAAATGTAAACTTCTTTCCTTTTTATTATGACAAAGAAGAGAAATATAAATTCGCTTCTCTCCTTTCATGACAAGAAAGATAATCCTAAATCTCCTTTTCCCTTTTTATGATAAAAGAAGATAATCATAAACTATCTTTTCCTCTTCCAAAGGTATAAAAGTATATTTTAAATAAGAAAATGGAGAACTCCTCGAGATAGACTACTCTAATACATATTTGGAAGCTTTTTTGCTAACTTGAGCGTTAGAGGGATCGAGCCTCGAAACCCCTTCAATCTTGATCTTCATGCAGGTGACACTTCAAAGAGTACAATATTTCAACCTTGGAAGTCACATTAGAAGCCATCTCCAATCCACCTCGAAATCACCTTAAAGGCTATCTTAGATCTATCTCAGAGTAATCTTGGATCCATCTCAGATCAATCTTAGATCCACCTTGGAGTCATCTCGGATCCACCTTAGAGTTATCTCAAAATCTTTTTGAAGCACTCCATTCCTTTGTCACGAACACCCCGAGCATTTCTATGCATACGAGTCTAGGCAAAGTCAAGTTGAACAAGAGGTTAGTGACTTTTTCCCCTAATAATTTAAGGTTAACAATCTTTGTATGATCTTTTCTTTTGGAGAGATTTTTGTACCCAAGCCCCTATTATTTATAATAAAAATGAAGAAGATTCAAAAAGATTCAAATAAAGAGTTACACTTTTTTAAAAACTCAATGATTTGAAAGTCTACCAAAGTGTGAATGAGATATCTATATATTTAAATAACACAAAAGTAAAGCCACAATGGTCAAATATTTCAAGATACTAATGATATTATAATCAGAAATTTTGAAATGAGTCAAATTTATTTATCTAAGTGGAATCATCGCCACCACCTTATATGATACGATCATTGTAATATCTAACAAGCGGTACTATTATCTAAGTTGATAGTATTCTCATCTTAGAGCAGTGTAGGGCCAAGCGTTTGGACCAATAAGAGGCCCAAAACGTTTGGCCCAATAAAGGCCCAAGTCTGACCCAACTTTAAACAAAATGACAACCATCATAGAACTCTATTCTAACCCGATAACAATCCAATTTGATATAAAATCATTTCGACTAAAACTTTAACACAATAATCACTCTTCCAATACATTATCGAAGTAATGTTGACCAAACGTTCATTTATTTTGCCAAGCCTTTCTATACATTGCTTTAAACTTTAATATGATTTTTTATTTCTATCACTTTGATCGATCTTTTGATTCAACGTTCAATTCTTCGGCTCAACAATCTTTTTAACACGATGATCGATCTTTCGAGGGTTCGAATCTTTAATTAAAATATTTTTTATATCACTTATATCAATAAAAATATCTTAAATTTATCAATTAAATTTATAATCTAAAATCGAGATTCAACCATCATTGAATTTTATAATGATAAATATATTTTTTTTTCCTAATCCCAACCCTGCAAGTCTCCGACCGGCCGGCCCAAGTGGCCCCTCCCACCTGCGTTATGTTGGTGCACGGCAGCCCGCCACCATTCCCACCACCACCAGCGACCAAGCATCGTGGATCCCGTGAGGATGCGAAAGCGCCGCACGCCCCTCCGTTCCCCCGCTGCCACCCTCCCTCCCCGTTGGGCGTGCCCGCTGCGTCCTCATGATGCGCGGGCCCCACGCCGTCATCCATCCGTGACCACTTTATCGAGATCGCCGTCGACCCCACTCCGCCACCGTCCATTTCATGCTCCCCTCTCCGTCTTCGGCCGCTCCCCTTCGGCGCGTGGAGACCTCTCTCCTCGACCCGAACCAAGCCCTAATGGCCCCTGAAGTGGCTCCTTCCACCTCTCTCCCTCTGCTCTAACGCGGCCTCTCTGCAAGAATTCCCTTTCTCCCGGTGCAAGATGGGTCTTGCGCTCGGGTTCTGATCCCATTCCCTGCCTCTTGCCTCGGCTTCATGGATTGGCTTCCTTAGCTCCTTCGGTGCAGTAGCTGAAGCAGACTTCCACAGGTAATCCGTCCTGATTTCCCTTTTTTCTTCTTTTCTTCTTTTGAGGCCGGCGAATCTTCACCTACGAGCGTGTTTTTCTGTCTAAAGCGCGATCAAAGATTGTTAACTTGGCAAAAAGTCGGCTTTTTTTCGTGTGTATCCCCTGATTTGCTTCGTTCCTGCTTGGAAGTTTGCCCCCTTTTTTTTTTTTTGTGTAGATGTGATCAATGTGTTTTGCCGGTGAATCCTTCCAAATTTTGAGGACCCATCGGGTTGGTCCGGAAAGTTCATCTTTTTGGGGGGCGGTTGAATAGTTACTGTAGGTAGTTGTTGTCGTGCACTAGGAAGGGGTTTCCCCTGTTGCGTTCCTGCCCTGCTGCATTTCTCGTGCTGGGTGAGCCACCAGCTGATGTATAATGTCGTATAATAATCAGTGATATCATGTATGGTAAACTGAAACTGCATGAGACATGCAAACCCAAATATGTCATTCCATTCCTAAATGATGACCAGGAGGGAGTCTGCAATTTTTTCCTCTTTCTTTTTCTTTACCGAGAAGATTTGGTTGCTCTACTCAGGTGCTTCCGTAGTTGACTATAATATCTTCTTTTTTCGAGAATTTGGTATGGTGCAGTAATGCTTTTATTAGATCAAGTTCAGTGGCTGAAATCAGATTGTCCATATAGACAAAGGTGTAAGTGTAGTGTGAGATCATGTCAAAAAAGTAGTTGCATTAGGGCTCACTTGGTGTAGGCCCTTGCACTGTTGTCCTTTCCTCATGAAGGTGTCTAATTGTCTGTGTTCTTAAGCTTGCTGTTTGATTTAGTTCAACATAATATTTTTTGGAAATGTCCTTTAGGAATGGAAGATGAGTTAATCAATCACCATATTGAATTTGAAGATGTGAAAGCAGAAGTTTCGTCGGACCACATGGATATCATTACCTCTCTAGACGAAGACAACAAAATGATTTTAACGCTAGATGAAGGGAAGATAGTTTCTTCTCAAGGTGATATGATCGTGGAACCGTACGTGGGAATGGAGTTTGAATCTGAAGAAGCTGCAAAAACATTTTACGGTCTATATGCTAGGCATGTGGGTTTTCGTGTCCGCATCAGCAGGTACACTCGTTCAAGGCGTGATAACTCTATTATTTCCCGTAGGATTGTTTGTTCCAGGGAGGGCTTCTGTGAAATTCGTGCTAATGAAAGTCTTTATGGGGAGCAAAGAAACCGCCAAAGAGCGGCCACGAGAGTTGGTTGCAAAGCGATGATCATGATAAAAAAGATAGACATAGGGAAATGGATTGTTACTAAGTTCATCAAGGACCATAACCATGGTCCAGTGCCTCCAAGGAAGGTAGAAAATAGGACAGTGCACAGGGATGATGAGTTGGTAGAGAAAGTGTGCATCGCCATAGGAGATTCTGTCCAAGAACCATTTGAGGGAATGGAATTTGAGTCTGAAGAGGCTGCAAAGTTATTCTACATTTCTTACGCTACGAGCATGGGTTTTCGTGCACGTATTAGTAGGTACTGCCGTTCAAGACGTGATAATTCAATCATTTCTCGACAGATAGTGTGCTCAAAGGAGGGTTTCCGTGAAGACCGTGCAAAGAAGGAGATAACAGAGGAGGGAAAAGTTAGGCGCCCCAGAATGATAACAAGGATAGGTTGTAAGGCTATGATCATAGTAAAGAAGATGTCTGGAAAGTGGGTGGTAACAAAATTTGAGAAAGAGCATAACCATGTTTTGCCACCTTCAAAGAAGGATCCCTGTCATGCTGGAAAATTCAGCAATTCACAAGGGGCGGGTAGAGTGTCTAATGAGATGGAAATTGATCAGTCTCCTACAGGTACAAGAGGCAACTCTCAAGAATCCCTAACTGTTCTGTACAACCAGTTATGCTATGAAGCAATTAAATATGCACAAGAAGGTGCAACCACCGAACACACTTACAATGTGGCAATGGCTGCTCTAAAGGAGGCTGCAGAGAAGGTTGCTGCGGCGAAAAGGAATGCCGGAATAACGGCACAAACAGGAGTTGCTAGTGGTGGAACCAGACAAGCATTTCTTGTTTCCACAGAAAGTAGCGTTGGTTCTTTGGTCCAAGTCAAATCCTTGCATAATTTGCAATCTCAGGATAAGGCACAGGAACTCAAGCCTCAGAAACAGCCTGTTAATTTTGTGCTTTTACCCTCTAGTTTCCTGACTGATTCAAATTCATCTACTTGTTCTACCGAGGCTCCATTCATTTTTAATGTTACTGCAGACAGTTTACATGGAACCCAGCCCAGTCAAACAGTGAACATAACCAACCCTAATACTGTGGGCAAACAGTCAAATAATACCACCGTACTGTTTCCAGAAAGGTTGTTTGGAAGTGATTCGGAAGGCTTTGATTTGCCTGAAGAAGAGAAAGCGGAGCTACATAAACTAGAGACAGCCCCTGACATAGCTAAATCTCACCAGAAATCTCAGGTTTTCTTCATTGACCATGGCATTTCTATGATGCACTTTTGTTTTATAGATGCCTTTTTCTCTGCATATGCATTATTTACTATAACTATTAAGTCGAAAACTTGCTGACTTGTAAAAATTGAAGCGACTGTTGTCAATTTGGTCAATCATAAAATCAACTAATAAATGCTTGAGATTATAGCCTGTAACAAGAGAAATTTTCACTTTAATGGTATAGAATCTGGAGTAGCTTCACTATTGTTTTTTAATCTCATTCTTTAAGCTGATCTTGTGGAGAATCTTGGTAATATACTTGAATAATTTTCCATCAAAGTAGTTTTAACAATTGCAACCTACCATGTTTTCATGGTATATAATAACTTGTCCCTCCATCTAACTTTCATCTTTTTTCTTGTGAGGACTTGTGTATTATTGTAAAATCATAATGTTATTGCAATATCAGTGTAGCTTCTTTCCCTCTAGCTGTCTTTATTTCCAGTTCTGTTCCTATTCCTGCTGCTTACGTCTCATGACAATTTAACCTATTAAATTTGCAGAAAAATGGAGCTGGCTTATCTAGAACAACTCAGTCTAGTGGTAAGAAAATCAGCATGGGTTCCTCTGAAGTAAAACTTGGGTATCCTGCACTTCCAGTGACAGTTTATATGCCTGTGGTTGGAAGCATTGCAGAAACTTATGCAGGTAGCTATTTCATCTTTTCTAGCTTTCTGTGTATATGTAATCCTGTGAAGATGGATTACCAATGTGATATGTATCTTCCTTTATTGTTATGAGGAAATTACTTTAGAATATCAAAAATGAGATATAGATTTACTGAATTAAGCTGAATGTAAATAATACTCATAGTTTTCAATTTTTACAGCACCATATAACTAATAGCTTGTTATTCCATAACTACCGTATACATTCTTTGTTGTTCTGTATCCACCAGTATATCTGGATTTTCACACAAGTATTTACCTCTATTCGAACATGATAACCACTAGTCTTTCATAAATTAGTATTCTCCGTTTGCAAGAACCTGGAGTTGATACTCTACAATGTAACTATTTGATTTGTGGTAAATAAGATGGCTTCATGTTGTTGTATATATATACACATATATATAGATTTTGAAGTTTATGCCTATCATAGGAACATTAAAACCAGCAACATTGTATTCTTGGTTCTTTGCCCATTCTTAAAAGTGGCCTTGACATTTGACTTTTATCACAAATACAAGAAGTGTTGAGAGACTTAATAAATGCTTCCTACTCAAGTTTCAGTCTCATCACCCTTGTTTTGTTCTTTATATAGTCATACTTGCTTGGCATCATTTCTTTGGAAAATGTAACTGTCTCGTCAAGTTCATTGGACTTTAAATTCTTTATTCAACATCTACTGTGAAAATAATCTCCTTGAAGGATTTTTTTTGTTAACTCCCATGCCAATGATGTGATATAGGATATGTCAGTCAGCATGTTACAACAATGGAACTAACCTGGACACAATATCGATGGTATATGTTGGCACACGCTTGGCACTGCATCAGCCTCTGGTTATGTAAGAAAGAGTTGTGAAGTGAGATGATTTGTTTCTGGATAACTTCTTAATAAAAACATGGTCAATATTTTCTTTGCATTTTGTATCTTTTATGAATGTTGTGTTTCTACCGAACAATGTCTTAACCGGGAACATGAAGATACAGAAATTAGACTTATCAAATATAAGATTGATTTCCCTGAATGACACATGCAAAATTCTGAGTCAATTCATGCATGTAATATTTTACTTGACAATAGCTAGCAATTATGGCTAGAATTAGAACCAGGAGAGTATTCTAGCTCAAGCTATGGTCATCAGGTCTAACTCAAGGTATGATCATCACGACTATGTAAAAATGTCATGAAAGGATAAAGCAGGTAATAGAAAGAGCATTCACAAATATGGAAACATGTTATTTGAGGTGCAGAGGTTGAGCTTTCATTTTCATAGTTTGTGAATTTTGTAAAATCTCCCAACTTAACAACTAAAATTACTTTAGAATTAAAAAAAAAAAGGCAAAGTATCTGTTTTGTCTACCACATGAGAACTGACTTGATAGCAGGTGGCATTTTATTTGTAGCAGTCTTGTGTCTTTGCCCTCTAAAATATAATCTTAGCAAGAATCCTAGGACTACAAAACTGAGCGAATGTGGAGCCCCTTCATATTATTATGATGGTTTTGGTATCAATCCATGATTCCAAGTTAAAACTCTGGCTGTTCAGGCTAGGATGGTAGCAAGAGTGAGTAAAAGCCAATCAGTTTACAGGTAGTACAAGATGCCATTAGCAGCTTTCTCAAATGTGTATCTCTATTTTCTGATTGTAACATTCCATTTTTTTTATGCTTATCTGATCAAAGTTTAAATTAGAGTAACAAGTTTCAGTGGGAGTTGTGTTTCTTAAAATGTGATAGATTTTGTGAACTTTAAACGGTTGCTGTGCCAGGAACCCCAGGGCCAGGCACCTCTTATGCTCTTTTAGCTACTCCAACTGAAGCATTGTCTGTTTCTGCTGGGCTTGTGGAATTTAGCAGACAATCACAGGATTCAAGCCTTCAGCTTGCAAGCAAGAGTAGCACAGTGGTTCTGCTTCCATCACGAGGAAATCCATCACATCGTAAGCCGTACGCAGGTCCCAACCCAGAGGTGCATGCAACTGCTGTTGCCTGCGGTGCCCGTGTAATCTCCCCCAAGGCGGCAGCTTCGCTGATCAAGGCCATTGAAGCAAGGATAAGATCCTCTGTGGCCAAATCAAAACTTGCTTGTGGCTTTAGACCGTTGGATTCTGAGATGACGAGTCCTGAACCCTGTAACGAGGAGGGCAAGACAAAGCAGAATCCCATGAATATCATGTCACAAGGGCTGGAAGGGAGTTCTGAGGAGTCGAAGGACGATGGATCTGCCGAGGCAATGGAGTTGGAGGTTGAAGCCGGCCATCCAATTGCAGGTGCTGATGAGCAGAACCAGTCACTTTTTGAGGGGCAGATAGGCTTGTTGGACCCAATAGGAGCTGCCGATGATATGACCGTCTTTTAGGAGTGCCTTCCGGCAAAAATCAAGGTGTGACTGGAGTTCCACATCGAGTTAAGAGTTCCTAAAACTGCCAAGGCTACATATTCTCATGTTCATATTTGAGAGATTTGTGAGCTGAGAAGGGCATGTTGTAAAGACAAAAATACTTACCAATGTTAACATAGTTGAGCTAATCTAGTGGACTGGAGAGGTAGGTACTTCCACCATACATATGAAATAGGTAGCATTGTCCTTACATTAAGGTCGTAAGTGCTCTAGAACCAGGTGTCTGGAATTGTGCTTCACTGGAATTGTTCTGGTCGTTGCTTGACGAAGATAGCCTGAACCTTCCATCATGATTGGAGCTTTTGGAATGCTAGCAGAAAGTAGGGTTACTAGACAAGTCTGTGTTGTCACTTGCAGCAAATATTCACTTCTTTTTCGGAGAATGTTGCTGTTCTTATAATGTTGTGGAGTGCAGGCTGAAAATTATGTTGTCTGGCTCGGGGCTAATTACATATTATTTTCTCTAGTTAGACCTTTTTAGTGTCTCGATCCTTAGATTTAAAAAGTTATATTGAAATTTTTATAAGTATAAAAGTAAAATATCTAACTTTATTTACGTTAATGTTATCGATTTTATTAATGAAAGTATAAAAATAATTGACAAAAGGATAATTTTAACGTCTCAATTATGTTTTTTTTTACAACGAATGACGATACTGTTGAGAGTCATGTTGAGAGTCATGAGTGATTATTGTGGATGAGAAGAGAGCAAATGTAAGAGATGAGATAAAGGTGAGGTAAAGGATGAGAATGACGTAGATGTCGATGATTGGCATATGCATCAATGTTGATGCATATGCAAAGCGACATCGTTTTGCATCTACATTGATGTCGACAACGATGCGGAGAACGACAACGTCGCTTTACATCTGCATCGGTATAGATGTTGAGTCATCTTTTTGCTGCTCTACATTTGCATCGACGCCCATGTAGACATCAAGCAACCCTTTCATCGCTCTGCATTTGCGCCCATGCCGACATAATTGTTGAGGGACACCGACGCAGATGTAGAGCATTGACATATGCTTGTCCTCTTCCTCATCTCCTTTTCCTCTTCCTCATCTCCTTTTGTCTCACCTCTTATTGTCGCTCTCTTTTATCCACAACAACCACTTAGTGACCTCTAGGAACATCATCATTTACCATCACCGAAAATGTAACTTAGATATTAAAATTATTTTTTATCTATTATTTTTGAACTTGCGTCAATAACCATTAATGACGTCAAGATAAAATGAAATGAAATATTTAACTTTTATAATTATAAAAATTTCAGTATAAATTCTTGAAATGAAAAGATCAGGAAACTAAACATGTCTAACTACGAATGATAATCTATAATTAACGAACTGGCTCGTATAGATCTTACATTAATGCATGTCAAACCTACACAAAGTTTGTTGAAGAAGGTGAATGAAAGCTCCAAAGTGACTGTAGGCTACATGCATGAAAAAGATGATATAATTTGTGGAGAAAGCAAAAACCAGATTTGTGTCTTCTTTTCCTTTTTTTTTTAATAATTTAAGAGGAAGATTTATAGCATAGCCTACATGTTGCAAGATAAGCAGTGAACAAACACGATTTGACTTCTTCCATCCTCTTTCCTTAATGTTGCTGATGTCCATTAAGGAAAAAAGAGATAAGAAAAACAATATTATATTAAACAGCCTATAAGAAAAGATATTTAAACACGAATTCAAATATAAAACTTATTACTTGTATAATAATGCACTAATCACTCAACAAAGACGATGCACATTCTGCCCTAATAATGTGAAATATAACATAGCAAGAAGTCCATGAAGCCTATAAATTTTCAACTTCCACACACCTGCACACTATAGTTTGAATGTCCAATGATTCCTCCGAGGGGATTCTTAGCTAGATAATTTGAGATCAATGAAGTAGAACTCTCCAATTTCATACTGGCTGCATCATTCTGAAGGCCAACTTCTACAGATATCCTTAAATAGCAAGAGAAACTACTGATCAGCAAGCTATAGAGAAACAAGTTGAGAGCACGGATATTTATCGAACACAAATGTTGGAGCTGAATAAGAGCTTCTTACAAGAAGAAAAAGGGGGTGAAAAGAAAAATGAAAACCAGTATCTACCAAAATGCTGAGCCCTCGTATGATGAGTCTGTACATAGATGGGGATATATATACCTTCCACGCATCCCCAAACGAAACAGTATGACAGTAATGATGGTCTGTAATCTTGAAAGAATTTTTGAATGGAACATACAATGCAATCTCAATCGTGCTCGCCCAACCTTGAGCAGCCGCTATGCTATGTAAAGTGTTATAGCACTTGAGCTTGTCCTATGTAAAGTGCTTTCCTGAAAATATAAGAACAGTTAGGAAGGAACATTAAATTGAAACAAGGTGACTTCCATAAACCAAGAGTATGAAATTTTTTATTCAAAGAAACAAGTCATCTTAGAAAGAATCCTGTGCCAAGAAATTTGGTGCCGCAAACCAAGAGCGTCCACAATCAAGTCAGAACCTACACTCTGATTTGTCTGTATTTGGGTTGTGAGCAAACAAATTCCATGAAGGTTCCAGGAGTCCACCTTCAGGGGCAACCACAAGTTGCTATGCATAATTGATCAACAATTTCAAGAGTTGGCGTTGTTTTCACTAAAAACTGATGCATGGTAGGATAAATGAATATGCAATTTAAAAGTTTGAGGAACCAATGATTTAACAAGCCTAATGGAAGAGATATAGATCAAGCCTAAACAACTCGGGCAGCAGGGTCTATAGTTTAGTTAGTGGTTCTGGCTTCCCAAGTGAGCAACTCAGACCAACTCAAAAAGTAACTTTTCCAGTCCAAGTACTTAAATCTTTGCTATCAGATTCCCATATTGATGAATACATTTGCATTTTAATGTATAGAGTACAAAAATAACTGAACAAATTCAATGTGTAACCAAACTTGTGTCAGTATAGGTCCTGAATGCTTGTTCACTGACCGATCCATGTTGCAGCATGCATAATGCCATTCTACTAGCTCCAAGAGCATGGTTGAATGTCATCGCAAGTAAAACTTTGATCTATGTACTATTAATACCACTGATTGAAAAGTTTATACCATATAAATATTGATACACAACTGTGCATACACATAAGGATAGGGATATATGTTATATAGGATTTACAAATAGATTCTCCCACCCCCTTGTCATGCACAAAAGTGACAACATATATCAACATAAATAACAATGTAAAGGCCATAAGAAGAGACATACCCTGCAAAAGATGCATGTTCTATGTTGCGAATAATGGCATCAAGGTTGCCTGAGAGTTGCCATCCTTCAGGATAAACAAGATCTCCGCCTTCTAAATGGAGGTGCCAATTCATGATCCTTGAGCAATCATTTGGTAAGCCTTCCATTTGACTTTCATCCTCTACTATCTGCTCTATAAATGTAGTCTCCTGAAAACAAATGGCATTTTAGGTATTTCACAATGCTAATAAGGAATTCAAAACTTGCCGGAGGTGGCAATGATGCTGGAAAGGACAATGAAGTACACACACACACACACATATATATATCAGTAAATAGTTAAAGTTGTTTCATTTAATCACAAATTAAGTCAAAGGGATACAAAAAGAAAGGGTTGACATACCCCTTGATGCAGCATAAAGTATAAACATAAAAGACAAACTAGATGATCATAAAGCTCCTTAGGGCCACCTGATGGTATATAACCAAGAATAGAGAAAATAGTATTATACGTCCTAGACAAGTAAATAAAATTTATTTTTAAATTAAAATTATGCAAAATACTTTTGATTGATGGAAATTACTTTGGTCAGGATGGGATACATCTTTTAATTTACTACCCATGATCTAAAATTGCTATTATATGGACACAAATAATAGCAATTTGGGCAATGTACTGATACATGGGCCAATCTAACTGTTAAACAGGATCCACACTAAATTGAGAACCACCCTCCACAAAGTAACCAGTGGTCTTTAAATTGAGTTGGAACAATCCACTTGGTTCAAAAACTTGTATGCAACACAAACTTATATTATATTGTTGAAAAAGATTTCTGTAGACATGCCAACCTGTACCATGTGCTGGTTCTTCCTTGGATAGACTCTCCAAAAAGCATCATGACTCCAACTAATACATACATCGGCTCACATTAAAAGAAAAGAGCATATTCACAAACAGTTCATTTATTATGACTTAATCTTAGTAAGATTCAAAGGGAAAAGTGGCATGAGTCAAGATACACACATCTGATCACAGCTAAAATCAAACTTAACTCAGTACCAAGGGACCATTATACCATAGTTTTCTTTGCTAGGGTTATAACCAAAAACAGACAAATTTCTAGAGATACCTATGCAATAGTGTGAGTCCATGTATGCATAGAGCTTGGCAATCAGTTTAGCCACTTTAGTAGTTCTGGAATTCAGAAAACCAGTTTGGCCAGACAGTCAATTTACTCAAGTTGTCATTATCTCGATACATGCCATAGACCAGCTCAAGCTGGAACTTAATATATAAATGATTGACAATAATACTATATATATTTTTATCGGCAAGTTCTTATAGAATTTAGGTAGAAAAGTACTGAAAATGGAAGTTTGAATCTTCTCAAAATGTTTGTATTTCACCAGATACAAACACCAATCAGCTACTTTTCCCAATTTGTATCCCATCAGATATACAAAATTTTATGAAAAAAATGGTCCAAATAGTAGAAATACAGTTAAGAAAACATATGCAAGAGAATGAAACTTAGAACTTGTTCAACGCTATTGTCTCACAAATATGGTTGATCAAGATAAAGTTTGAACATGCTAGCTTGTAAGGTGATAAAACCTATAAGGTCATATCATGAAAAGGATTTCTTTTTTCATTTTGTTGAATAAAAACACTGTCAAATATAATATCTTCCAAAGAAGCATAAGAGCCAGAGGATATATATATATATATTGCAATTTAAAAGTGACATAATCTGTTTACATCAAAATGAATATCAGAAGTAAAGAGAGAACATTCTCTTGCACTTAGCCTTATCCAGAAGATCATAATGTAAACAGACCAATCCAGGCTCACACAGCAACATAAATGACTGCTAACATAATGGCATTTTTCACAGTTTTCCTTATTTAGTTACACTTTAGTCTTCTGTCACTTCTGCTCTAAAAACTTTACTCTGCAGTTTTAACAAGATAATACTAGAAAGGAAAAAGCATACCTGAAAACCCTCTTTCACCGTGTCTAGCTGCCTAATGGCATCTGAGTTTGGACGATGCCATCTTTTGTAGTCCCAGAGAATGGTGCTATTGAATGCAAATCCAGACATATCAACATGAAATCTCCTAAGTCTCTTGCTTTTCTCATTAGTGTGCCATCCAATTACTTGACTTCCGTTGCACACTGGGCCTTCCAATATTGCCTTATTTTTGCTTTGAGAAAGCATTGCAACAGGCCAAACACCAAATCTCCTAAAATAACAAATAGATCAGTTTTCTGGCACTAATTTGACAGCTAGGAGAGATAATTACGTGAACTTATCATGTACCAGAGGTACTGATCATCATTATGAGATACAATTGGCAATGTGTGATCAGAACCACAAAATGCTATCAGCCCTGATCCTTTTGCTACATGGATCTTCATGTGTAAGAACTTGCACAATTGCAGGTCCGATCAAGTGTGTTTCAAGTAAATATTTAGTTTAAAATCAAGAAACAATGTTGTTTGCTTTGGAAATTTTATTAAAATAAGGCAGACTGTTAAACTGGCCTGTTTGATGCATGTCAGTTTCAGATCGTGGAGATCAAATGCTAGCAGTATAATGTCAAATTTGGGTCAGCCCAATTTATTGAGATAGTGGACTAACTAGACAATATTTCAACTCTTGCACTCTATTATTGTCACCACGACTGAGAAATTATTAAAACCAACAAATAAAGTTACATGGAAAAAAGGCTATACTATGCAACATATCACATGAATTTTTTTAAAAAGACAAATCTTTATTTCAATTAAAATTCGGTGGGCAAATGCATGAGAAATGTCATCAATTTGGATCCATATCCTTACATGCCAAGAGGCTATTTGCCTGACCCGCAATGAGCTCTACCAAACTTGTGGAAGAATAAACAATCAAATATCATAATAAAGCAAAATGAAGGTGCTTTTGTTTTTTCATAAATTTGATATTTTGCAAATTGGTTAAAATCAAAGAAAAGAAGGAAAGAAGCAAGACACTAAGCTAGTATGTTTTTAGAATCCAATCATACATCTCTATCTTCCTTGCATTTTCGGAAGGTCGCAGAATACCCTGATAAGAGCATCATATGCTATATTGAGTATCAGAGCATGACTATCCGGTGTTTTTGATAGATGAAGTATCCATGGATGAGACAAGTAGAATCAATATCATTTTTGACAAGATCGAAGAGAAACCAAGACATTTTATCAACAACATGCCTTTGTCATTGATCAGAGAATTGAAATGAATATGCAGCTATGACTCATTAGAATTCTTGCCTAATTTTAAAGTAACAACGACAAATTTAGAACAAAATAAGTTTCTTGGAATGGAAGACTTATATGAGGTGCAGGAACAAATTTAGTGTAGAATTCTACTTTCATGCATCTAGAAAGATTTGATCATACGTCTCAGTTGTCCAATCTTCGACTGTTCTTGTTTGCTTTAGTCAACTAGTTAAGGGCCTAATTACATATTACCCTCTAGTTAAACATTTTTAATATCCCGCTAGACTTAAAAAATTTACAATGGTATCCTTATTATTATGAAAATAAAACATTTAACCGCATTTACCTTAGCAACATTGGCTTCACCAACAAGAGATATAGCACGTGACAGCATGTGTTGAATTATTGATTTTGTCAATGGCAAAATGGTCATTTTAGGCACTAATTAAAAGGTGGAAGAAAGCGATCATTGGCTTAGGTGCACGATTAGTTTCTTCTCTAAATCAATCTCTTAAGGTTTTTGCCCCCAAATCAATCTCTTAGGGTCTAGCGCAAAGCTCCTCTACAACATGGCAATATTAAGATCCTAAACCCTAAGAGATCAATTTGGGGAAAGAAACCCTAAGAGATCGATTTGGGGAAGAAACCAATTATGCGGTTGTCTAAGCCAATGGTCCCTTTCTTCCATCTTTTAATTTGACTCCTAAAATGACCATTTTGATTTTTGCCATTGACAAAATCAATAATTCCATATATGCTATCACATGTTATATCTTTCGTTGGTAAAGCTTATGGCGTTAGAATAGATGGGGTTAAATATTTCACCTTCACAATTATAGGGATGCTAATGTAAATTTTTGGTCTAGAAATCAGAATGTTAAAGAGGTCTAACTGCAGGGGGCAATATGTAATTAGCCTCTAGTTAAGGCATCTTAGGCTATTTATTCAACTACACTGCAATGTTATTTGGTAGCTTAGGCCCATCAGTTTCAAAATCTGACTGTTTTGTGTGATTATTGATGTATATTATTCTCTATGCTAATTTGGCCATTTATGAGATACACATGAAGATGGACCACATAGCTCATAAGCTTCTCTCTCAATTTGCACATATTCTTCCTTTTTTTAAGTATATGCTTTATAATGGACTGATACCTTTACCTGAATCACATACTCAAGATCGACACCATCATCCTCTCAAAAAAATTGCATATCGCAAAGATGTTGCAAAAAATAAATAAAAAACTTCATTCCAAAATCATCTCTATCCAGTGGTTGGCATGCTCATGCAACTACTTCGTCGTAAACAATAAACAGCAAAGGTGGATATGTTTGTTTATTATTCTTCATACATGTTCATATCCTACTCCAGTTAGTTTCATGAATCAGCTTTTAAAATCTTATTCATTATTCTCGTTATCTCTATCAGTCACTTTGTCCTGGAAATTTTTATCACTGAAACCAATATGACATCTAACAATTTTGACAAAACCACCGGTCACCAGTGACTCAAATGATCTCAAGTTATTGCCATATCCATGGCTTTCCCTTTGATCGCTTTGAACTCTAGTCGCAAGACCATGATTTGTAGTTTATTTCATTCCATTTACCATCACCAAGCATCTGAAACAAACATATAGCTTGATGTAGCCATCTATGGTACTTCTTTATCACCAGTTAACATATTGATTCATTTAAATCACATATTCTCCTTCAGTTTCATTTGCTTCCATTAAACAAAGGAATTCTTTCTCGATTCCACTCATTGAGCATGCATCAGTATCAAATCAATTTAATTTTTACTGTTTCAGCCCAGCAAGTTCATCTAATGAGGAAATAAAATTAAAACACAATAATCTAAAGCTAAGAAAGTAGTAGTTTTTGATGTGAAATCTTGTTTTGACACTTATGATGGCACAGGAAGGACATACCTGATCTCCCTCAGTTCGTCGAACAGTTCGAGCGAGTAGATGTTATCGTCGTCCGCAAAGTACACGATCCCATCCAGACGATGCCGCTCGATGTGCTCAAGCGCGGTGTTCCGCTGGTGGACACCTCTGTCCTTGATATTGGTCGAGTTCTTCTTGCAGACGAGATGCCTGTACACGACGCCAGTGCCCATGAGAATCTCCGCGGTCTCCATCGAGGCCGCGTTCATCTCCACCACAATCCAGAGGAGGGGCGGCGGGACCAGCCGCAGCGTCTGGCCCAGGCGGTTAAGGTAGTAGCTCTGGGAGGCGCGGTTGTACGTAGGCGTCACGACGATCAGCAGCTTATTCCTGGGCGGCGATGGATCCGGTGGGTCGTTCGGCAGGGGCTCGTCGTTGGAGTACCGGCGGCCGCCATCGGATCGCACGATCTCGATCTCTGCGTCGCCGGGCCGGAGGACTGCCGCAAGATCACGCCGCGGAAGGCTACCGTTATGGATGATGGAGGGCGATGAATCGAAGGAGAAGTGGTGGGGCCGCAAGACGAAGTCGTCGAGCTCCGCGAATGGGTAGAGGCCGAAGACGAAGCCGAGGAGGAAGAAGAGGAGCAAGCGGGAGAGGTACCTCTTCCAGGAATTGTGGTGGTGCTGGTGCTGGTGCTGCTGCGGCGGCAGCGGCTTGCCACGGAAGGGCTTCCGGAGGAAGGCGCCCTCGAAGAGCCGGCGGACCGTGAAGAAAGAGCAGCAAGAGTAGGGGTGATGGCGGCTGGTGGAAGTGCAAGAAGGGAGGGTGTGATTGTGGAGGGACCGATCGTTGTGGATGTGGCTAGCCGCCGAGAGACCTCGACGGAAGGACGCCATGGCTCAGACGCATCAATCAAGAAAGGAAGCAATTGACGAATCGGATGAAGAAGAGGAAGAAGGAGAGGAAACGGAAGGCTTAGATCTGGTGGGTTAAGCGAGGGGTAAGGGGAGGAAACAAGGCGGAGATGGACGATGGATTCGGGAGGAGGAGAACTGGATCGCCCAAACGGCGGCCACGAATGCCGGCGGTTCCCCCGTCGCTACATCACAGCACGGCAGTGGCAGTGTGAGTTTCCTGGAATACCCATCGTACGCCACAAAGTTAGAAAAAAATACCGGAAGAGGTAGAGGGGCGGAACCGGGTTTTCGCCTGTTATTGCTTTCTCCTCCTCAAATGCGGGCCTCGCCACATCGTTGGTGAAGCAGATTCAACGCGCATCCCCAAGGCATCGGTACGAAAGCTCTCACTGGCTGGCGCCGCTCGCTGAGCGCTGGTGACGTGACTTGTGATCTGCTTGCAGAAACCGGTGCGGTACGCCTCGCCGTGGCATGCAAGTGAAATCCAGGCTTCCCTACTAGGGGTAGGCTGCCACCAGAGGAACGAGGCCCCGCCTGTGATGCGTGTTTCGTCTTTTTCTTAAATCGGATACATTTTAATCGAATTTGGAATGAGTTAGATTAAGGGGGGGGGGTGGGGGCGGGGGCGGGGGGGGGGCGGAGGGAAGGGTACTAAATTCATCTTTAATCTTGGATTCTGAGCTGTCGATAGAATTCACATCTAAGCAATAATAGCTATCTTAAGACGAAATATTAGGGGGATTAACCAGGACTCCCATTTCTAAATTCAATTGATATCATTCCTTATTCCAAGACAATTGTAGAATGAGGTGACTAATCGTCTTTTAACGTAGCAAAAATAAAAACTATTAATAGGAAAAATGAGGAGAGAGTTTGTACTTAAAATCGAGGCTAAATCCAAATAAAGGACGAAATTTTAATAGATGCGATGCACCCCTCCAGCCCGTCAGCAAAGGGCGAATATAAAACTATCAATAAGATTATTTATTGAAAAAAAAGTTTTAAACTCAAAAGGTTTTACAAGTTACAGCTGAAAACAACCAATAAACAAAAAACATAACAATGTAATGTTTTTGATGCTTATTATACCCAACGAAGTGTATTAATAAAGCTTAAATAGTATAAATTTTGCACTAGCATTTATGATAAGTAGAAACATGCAATTCACATCATGCTTAAATTAACCATGCATATATTAGTAAAAGTAGTTGACGTATATTGCCAAATATAAAAAATAATCATGACAATACGGAGAAACTTTGTTATTGATTGCACATATGCACAACATGCAAGGAAGTCCTGAAATTTTATAGCAAAAACACTTCAGACATCAACGATATATGCATTATTGTAGGTATGATAAAATATGATTTTGTATACCATTCCCAGACGTGCATCCCATGTTTTTTCATGTCTTTTCCATAGTTTATTGCCAGCATGAATAACTTACAGAGATGATGTACCAAATATGCCTTTACCTGCAATTCACCACAATCTTAAAAAGCCCCGCTTAGCCTTTATAATGTTTTATGGTGGCACTTACAAAGTGGGGAGCAACTTGAGAATATTTACCCTCACTTGCTACCAAAAGTTGGTCTTAGGGAATTGCGACCTATTTCTTGGACTAACATAGTGATTGATGATGGAAGAGTTTCTAATGGAAAGGCAAAGGTCATGATGTTTCATGCAAAAACGTAAAGAACCAAAGCCATTAATCTCCACGTGAAAATTAGGTGAATGAAGAGACGATAGTACCTACCTGTTCATACTGAGCAGTGGATTACTTGACCAAGGTTGACAAGGCCGACGGAACCAGTATCTCCACACCAAGTAGTTCGTGCACCTTCCAGTCTCAATTTGCTGTAAATCTCTGGAAATTCTATCCATGTTATAGATCAAGTCTAATTGATGCATTGTATCAAAAACTTACAAAACCTCTCTAAATGTGGAGAATTTGTTAAAGAAATTGAACTCTGTGGCCTCCTGAGCACATTAATATCAAATGATATATCAGGAACCGACTCCAGGCTTTGATGCCTCGCTGGTTGGCCGATGAGACTATCTCGGAAGACCTAATTGATGTTGCCTTTCTCAGGGTGCTTATCGTCAGCAACATCGCTAGGCAGATGAAGACCACTAGGTATCTTACCAGGATAATTGCTGTAACAAGAATCTGAACCAAGCATACTACCAAACAAAGCCATTTTGCGTAATCAGTAAAATTTAGATGGCTGAAAAACATGAGTGATTAGAAACTCTCACCTTCTGTCAACCAACACCATAGATCGGAGCTCACAATTAGCTAAACTGAGGAACAGCAAGTGAAGAGTAAAATAATTATAAGATATTATTCCATTGAACAAATAGTGATCCTACCAACACCAAAACAAGAAATCTGACAGCGGATACTTGGTAAAAAATATTCAATTGAAACCAGACTCATGCAGTAACAACAACTGCAACAAATTGTTTCATATCCCGAAAACTAGGACATGTTTGCAATTGATAAATGCTATATGTTCATAACTAGGATTGTGGCCTCTTCTATTTTCTAAAATATCTACTTAATTATAATCAAAATATCAAATATGCTGATTCTACTTTTTGAAAGGGTTGGTGCACACCTCAAAATCATGTTTATTCAAAATACTAACTGGACTAGTTCCTTCCTCATTGAACTCCCGTAGCAGCATCATTAGCAATTTTAGTATACCAGAAAATTGAGTTCAATGGATTCTCTAAAGTGATGTCTGCAAAATTTGCCTTCAGTGAACATTTAGAGATCATTCATGCCTATTAAATGCAAAAGTACATTTTCTCAGTTGCATAAACTTATTCAGGTGTTTCGTAAGGTAATATGACAAGGTGACTAATCTTCTAGTATCCCCTATGCTGCATGTAAACATGCGAGTCATATTATTACATTTTTTTTGTGCTTCTATTTCGCTACTCCACATCATGCTCGTTACCAATAAATCTAACCAGCTAGAAACAAACTATTATGATCAGGTAATTTTTTTGGTCAATTGATTCATTTTATGCAGTGTATAATAATGCTCCCTAGGATTGGCGGGAACCTCATGCACAGGTTCATTTTCAGTTCAGGAACCCAATTGCAAGGTTCAATCAAGTTTGAAAAATCTAATTCGACCAAACTGGTGCACTGCTAGTTCCCTTTTCTCAATATGCTCAAAGTATAATTTTGTTTATTACCCTATTTATGTTTTTTTCTGAGCTTTTTTGAACATGGTGTGAAGTAGAGAAATAGTATCACTATGAGAACAGAATAAAAAAATGTATCGCTAGACACTTACTGTTTGCTGATTTCCTCTTTGACGATGGGATGGCAATCACTACCAAACATTTTCAGGGTATGATACAAGAGCCCACTATGGCTAACGACAACAATCTCATTCTCTTTTCGTGTCCATAACCTGTAAAGTTAATGAATAAACAGTTAGATGCATAAGGTGAAACAAGTTTCATATAGTTTTATTTTTAAGATAAATGCAATGCTTTCTTAGGAGTTCCTTCCTGGCCTAATCTACATGCCCAGGAATTGGTCAACCAAATACCAACTTTGCTTAGATAAGGTTTATTAGGTAAGGCATCAGGAAGAAGATTTGAGACCTTGAAAGCCAAAAGAATAGTCACTTCAGCCATTTGAGATCTTGAGGCCATTATGTTCAGAAAAAGCATGATAGAGCTGGGGAATCTAGTATATGAATTTAAGTTATATCGTCAACGCCACTATCAAATCAAATAGATCTAAGGAAAAGGAAAACCAGATGTTCCAAGAATATTACGATTCAACTGCAAAGTGTAATGCGATATTTCCTCATACACAACATAATGGCATTTACTTTTCCTGTGTTAAGCTGTTCTGTCGACAGAAGTGGCAAAATAGTAAAAGAAACAGGCCTCACTCATAATCAAATTATCCTCTAATCTAAACAAATATGATTTAGTTAGTATGTTCAGGACTATGATGTATTGGATATTGTAAATTATACAAAATACAGTTAATATTCTATTGATAGCTATTTTGCTTCATTAAGTTCATCGATATCGTGTTTTTCTTAGTCTTCACATAAAAGATTCATGAGTCATAAGCTTAAATAGTGTAAAGAATGATAATTTACATCTCCAGATAGAAAATCCTTGAAAATCTATCTTAACAAATAAAAAGTGACACTACGTTGCAAAGCAAGCAGAGTCAGGACAAGATACACGTAATGAATATTTAGCTATTAAGAAATGTAATAGAATTAATAACTATTCACATGTACAAGAGAGCAGCTGTTATCATGGATTTAGGAGAATGTTAATTTTTCTCATCAAGATATAAAACAGAACCCTAATCAAAAGCAACATATCTCAACAATTTTGCAGCACTAAGTGCAATATCTATCCGATCTCAGCATCACTACTTTCTTTAGGAAAACATTTGACACAGTTATGAGAATATGAAGATGCAAAAGTAGTATTCCTTCGACTTGTAAAGAATGCCAGAGGACTACCAAACTTTGTGAAGCAGTTCAGGAAACAACCAGTAAAAAGTTGTGACTGTTTCAAAAATGAGTATAACGACAACTGAGTTAGCATGAAATATATGTGCCATCAAGAAAACTAAACAACCAGCCTCCGACTAAACATGAACTCCTTCAGTAACATAAAAATAACTTTACAATTGTATAAATGAATTAGCCATGAACTAAAAGCAAACAATGAATTGGACCTCACAATGATAGTAACAGAATTGACGGAAAAACAGGCAATAGCAGTCAGCAAACTGGTCATTCAAGGTTCTGATGATATTCAACAAAAGATAGACAACTAGAAATTGGAATGAAGCTATATTTTAAGAAAACATAAAGAAATTACTCAAATCCTCAATGGTTTGCTCATGAAAACTTTTTATAATCCTGGTTATTTATTCACCAGTTTAAAAACTTTACTCCTCTAGCTGCAACCTCTTCATTTGTCTCTCTGACATCAGCTTTCCACAAGATGTCTTCATCATTCTCTATCTGAAAAGAGAGTCAAATTTCACATGATGCTCCAACAAAGACGAAGCTTTGCAAACTTACTGGTACTTGATATAGTCATGAAATTATTAAGAAAGTGCTTGCCAAAGAAAAATCAATTGCAGGGAAAAGATGCCGATATTCGCTTATATTTCTCCTCTTATCACATGGGCGAACTCCCTGCAGTCAGCAAAAGCCTTCTAATAAGAAAATCATTTATCAACTTTATTTGATAAATACAGAATGCTTATGGATAAACTTAACATCTGGAATAAATGTGAATTCAGAAGTCAAATTGAATGCTAACTTCATAATAAACAACATATAGACTTATCACCAAAAGTCCACCTCGAAGTGCAGCCTATTACTATTGATCCAAAGCATAATCACTAGAACAAGAGGACAGGCATGAAATAGTAATAAATTATGTAAAACTTGGGATAAATCATGAAAAAATATGACATCTATGCTTGAAGACCAATTCTTCTGATCAAATTTGACAGAAGATAAATAAACAATAAGGTTAATCTTGTAAGTGAAACATTAGAATTAATTATCAACCCAGTGGAAAAAGGATGAAGTAATAAATACCAAATGCTCCCGGCAAGATTCAACCGCTATAAATGGTGGACAGTTCAAGCTTGAAATTGCAGGCCGGCTACTATTCCCAACATTTTCAACCATTAAGGCAGGCACATTGACCCCATCAGTATAGCTGTCTCCTCCAAAAACCCCTACTGCGGTTTGCATTGTTCTGTAGCAAAATTTATATCATTATAACAAAATAACCGGAGCCACAATTAAACTACAATTGCTTGATGCACTGATGACTAATGAACTGTGAACTCAATGTAACAAAAATGCTGCAACCATCACATTTATCTCATCTTTAAAAGCCTAATGCACAAGGCACCCATTAATGTGGGATTTGAGGAAAATAAAATGACTAATATACATATCCTTACCCCTGTAAATAGAGAGATTATATCCACAATAAGAATCTTGGTCACTCAAATTATAATGGGCAAACATACCTTAGATTGCAAGGCAAAGCCCTTGCAGGACCAAATAGATGATGCAATGATGTCAGTTTGTTCATATCAATTGTATTTTGTTGTTCAGATAAGTAACATTCTAAACAATTAATTCAATTACAATTGTCCTCTAACAAGTCCATGAGAACTTTTTACTTCTTTAACAATGTACCATATAGTATATCACACTATAACTTGTTTTACAGTCTATTAATAGAAAGAAGAGAGGGCAGGCATTAATACAACAGGAGGCTGCTCCTTGCAGACTTGGGAGAAAGCTTCAAGTCTCGGAAATAGCAATATGGAGATAAGGCTATGCATATTGATCATCCTTACACCCAGGTTTAGGGGGAGCCTCAGGCACTGGGTTCTCCCTTTCATACATTGATGAGCATGTCATATCTTTTTCTTGTACTTGTTGTGCACCTTATGATGTCTTGCGTTTGATATCAAGAACAAATAGAAGATCATGAACACGAGTTTATAACATGTATCACAAACCACTTAACCAATAAGAACCTTCAAATTAATGGGCTGATTCCTAAGGATAATATTTATACCAACACGTGTTACCAAAACTTTCTGGAAAGAAAAAAAGATTATTGTTCATGATTAGAGTGCAAAGAAAAGGCACAGGACTGACAGCACCAAATGCATAATGTACACATGGCAACTCTGATCCCGTGGCAGTTTAATCCTTGATGTTCTAACAAAAGACTCGAGGCTTGTAGTACAACATGACAAGGAGCTCCCCTTGATAATACTAGATTCAGTGCCTAATATGTCCAATGATATTTTCAAACGCATTGAAAAGTGTAATACATGGAGATCTGTCCTCTTTCTACTTGTTAACACACAAAGAATTTGAATAAAAAAAGGGACAAATTCATACTTCATATTAGTCAAATAATTCATATAAAGCATATAAGGATTCTACCTTAGCAAAGGAGATGTGATAACCAATTGAATTTTCTTATATAGGCCACAGGCTCTAATGTGTTTACGGAGATTATTGACCTGTAAGAATAACATAAATATAATTAAGCAATTTTAATTATCGGTCACAGGAAAGTTTCATAACAAGCATTATAAACATGTTAGAATATGAAAAAAGAAGTACCAATAAGTTGAACAAGCATGCATATTATCATACACAAAATCATTGAAGGATAACCGAACAAGTGTTGTTAGTTCTTGAAACTCCGCTCAACCATTCTTTATGCTGCTTTGTACAGATTTTATCTTTGCCACATTTCTCTCTGTGTCCTCTTGCCTATTCATGCCACACACAAAGACCTTTGTATATCTTCCTCAATCCCACTTTGCACAAAGGCCTTCACAATTTTTTCTTGCAAAACCATTCCACTCATAGTTGGTTGGGAACTTGTGTCCAAGGTTGCCAAAGCACCCTGATGGTACATAGGAGTTGGAATCCTTACATGCCCATGCACCACCAAGGCAAATAAGCAGATCACCTAGTAACTTTAGGCAATTTAATTTTCTAAAAATTAACAATAAAACAAACGTTAAATATAATCTCAAATCTGAACATACAGTTGATTGTGCAACAATGCAT
The DNA here is from genome assembly GCA_024322285.1 of Musa beccarii. Lineage (NCBI taxonomy): Eukaryota > Viridiplantae > Streptophyta > Magnoliopsida > Zingiberales > Musaceae > Musa > Musa beccarii. The sequence goes on from CM044397.1 coordinate 42,737,690, forward strand.
AGCCAGTAAAAGCTAAAGTCAATTAACAGTTTAATATAAAACAAGTCACTATATTTTTACTCCATCAAACTATAATGGTCTTGAGTCTTCTATTAATTTTTCAATTCAATCTTTTAGCATTTTTGCTAGGTCCGAAAGAACTACCTCTTAAAGCTTATAAACCTTAAAAGGCTAATAGAACCTTGTTTCACCCAAGTATCATTTGTCAGGCCTGCACTCATGTGGCAAATATATTGAAATAGTTTTTAAACTAGACCTCTTAAGACAGGTTGGATTAGAAAGGCTAGAAAGGCAAGCCCATTTAAGCACCTACACATGCATCTAGGTACCCATGCACCAGCATTTGATAGCATTACTACCAATCATATCCATTGTTGTATGTTAAACTGCAAAGCCTAAAATTATTGAATCCAATAATGAATAAACCATTAAACTAATCTGAGAACTATACCTCGAAAATTATGAAGAATACCTACGTACATGTATTAAAATAAAAGAAAATTGGCATCCACAAAAGTCACCTATATTGATTATATCTCTAAATATCAAAGAAAACATACATACATAACATGCAAAATCAAAAAAGAAAAGACTAATAAATTTGCCTAAATCAATTATACCTAGCCATTAGGGTCCAATTAAGCACCTACGTGATACCTAGTGTCCTAGGCAGCAACTTTGAATAACACTAGCTACATCTAATTCACTCATGTGTAAACCCAACTCCATGTGAGCTCGTGATATTGCAGGACTATACCTATTAACATCTCCATCCATCTGACAAGATTATGCAGCCATCTGACATCCTCTAGTACTTATCTAATGGCTCTAGATCCTTCTTTTTTTTTTATTTTACTCACTTCACTCAAGTAAGACTCGCACTTGGAGTAAGACTCACTCTCCTGCTCTTATGATGTACATCAGCAGGCTGTCTCCTCAGAGACCCTTCATACTCCATTTCAACAAAATCACTTCACTTTGTTTTATCTAACTTCTGGATATCTTTCTTTAGTTCAATATGGAATCTCCTACCACATCCATACATGGCTTTTAACTTTGTCAAGGTGCCATGTGGTGACTAGAGTAATTTACTGACACAATAAATTGCACAGAAAGCTGTCTGAAAATACTCATGCTTAACCTCTTATTAGCTTCCCATTAAGGTCATTTACTTAAAACCATACTTATGTATCCTCTCCATGCAAAACTTCTTGGATATCAATGAAACAAACCACTGGTGTCCTTGTTAAGTTATATCAAATTCAATATTCCCCTAGCTAGAGTAGAGTTCCTTGGCTCCATGTAAATCTAAGTTGAATCTGCATGGATCTAACATAGTTCTCCATAGATCTAAGCTACATCCAACATAGACCTAGCCTAAATCTGTGGATCTTGGCCATTTATGCCTAGTTACATGATTATCATTGTTGCTTCACCTAAGATCAAATGTTTCATGCATTATTCTTTCTAGCTTCATTATTTTCTTTCAGTTTATGCACCAAAACAAATTTGAATAATTTTGATGTATAATTTAAGTCATAACTACATTGAACTACAATGATCTAGAGAGAGCATGAATAGAAGTGCTGCAACTCACAATAATTCTTATACCAATTGCTGCATCAACTTCTACAATATAATATATTTTGGAAACAAATATTATCAGTTGATATCATCAGTCTTGCATGCTACATTTTCCACAAGCAGTAATGTTAGGAAACCATGTTGCGTCTAGTAAAACATTTTGCACCATCCTACACAAAAATATTCCTGTTTAATTGTAGTCCATCAAATGATCAACAAAACTGAAAAAAAAAAAATTTTGCATATATTCAACCAAAAATTCTTGACCGCCCTTGGATCCAATCAAGATAGACTACTCAAATAAATAACATGCAGCAAACAGAGAGAAAGAAAGTCATTGACTGTACCTGATCCCATCCCAATGGAGTAAGGGGTGCATCAAAAAGTTCTGGAGATAAGTATGCTCTGAAGTCCTTTTCACCTTTCACATTATGAATGCCCTGCCCATGTCTGACCTACATACACATTTTGCATGTAATAGATTAGAGTTTCAGATCCCAAAAAAAAATATTCTTTGGTACAAGGCCACTTTAGAAAATATATTTAGCTAAAACGAACCAGGTGCACAGTTTTACAGCGCTGCAAAGGAAACAAGCTTGAGCTAGTGACACCATTCATATCTGCAGATAACCAAGTTAGACGCTGGTGGCATTCAATCAATGCAAAACCAGAGCAACAAATGTCAAATTATAAACCTAAAGCATTGTCTAAAATTCTCTATTGAAAGGAAGAGTAATACAAGGAGATTTGCAGATAATAAAATTGAATGTTTTTTAACTTTTCAACTTGGTACTAGCCTAGCTAAAATACTTTGAACCAGTAGTTAAAGAGAATCAAATTAAATGTTTTGAAACATCTAGTTAACCTGAACTAGAAACAGTCGTCCTACACCATGAAGTACAAGAGATGAGGATGTGAATGTAAACTAGGCTGCCCCATGCACACATATCAGCTTTAGGATCCTTGCCATGCCAAGCCATATCCACATAGTATTTTTATGTCCATCTGGACACATATCCACATATTAATTCTCAGTACATTGTTGGCACATTATCTTACCGTTTTCCTAAAGATAGTGAGTGACCGATCCAGCGAAAGAACTCAAAAGATAAATCCATATCATTAATTTCTTCATGCTCGTTCTAAGTTCAAAATAATCTTTGTACGAATAAGAATCCTGTTCTTTACATGACTTCATCTCCATATAGATAAATATAAGGCCTATGGAGCAAGTACTCAGAACTACAATCTGCAGCAAGCCTTCCTAGATGAGAAGAAGAATCCCATTAGCCCCATTAATCATATATGGGATCATGAATCTTGACAGAATGATAGCATCCACCATTAAAGCCTCTTTAAAGGAGAAATTTGATCAAAACATTGAATATTGATTATGCTACAGCAGTTGCTTCTTGTCTTGACAAATTTATCAATATCTCTAGACAAATATTGGAGAATGGTGCATATCGATTATCATGACATACAAATCTGGAATACTCATGTTTTGACTTCCTCTAGGATACAACCAATGAAGCACAGAAGATAATGTTATGTGGAAAATGGTAGTATGGCGTTCAAAATGTGTACCCTTACCAATTTTGTTGCGTGGTAGGACATCAATTTCACACATTTGTATTAGAAAACACTGTTAGAAAATAGCTCAAATTTAGTCATAATGGCATGGTTCACCGTATTGCCTGATTTCAATATATATTCATTAAAAAAAGAAGTAGATACTTGTTATGAACACAGAAACCCATAAGTCATGAGGCAATATATTCCTTGGCAACTTGGTTACCAGAAGCCAGAAGTTCCTGTAGTTAAGTTCAAAGACTAGAAAAGTTGTCAATGGAGGTGCAAAAACTCTGTGGGCGCACCTTTTGAGATTTTCTCATCAAGAAAACTAGTCGTCATGATTCTCACTCCTTCCCTATAACCCGAGGACAACCGGCCGATGAAAGATGCGTTTCACTGCGTGACTGACAAAGGTTTTGGAAAATTTGAACTAGATAAGGCAGACTAGCGGTTACCATAAGGTGCCTCCCTCACCTACTTTGAATTCTTTGATCAAATATCTGACCCTCTCTAAGTACCGTAGGCACCGAGTCTACTAGCTTCCCTGTGGACTACCGATCTACTAAATTACAAACCCTCTGTCGAAATCTCCTAGCTCAACTTTTCTTGAACGGATCATTCACCCTTAACCATGTTCTTTGCTCAACGGCATAATGCTTTTGCATTCTTACAAGTGATAACTGGGAAGAGCAAGAAACCTAAGCTTCTCTACAATTTTATGGAATTACCACTACAATTTTTCTTTCCCGGTCGTTACCAATGCCGTCTTCACTCGGATTTCCGAACTGCCTGCCGCTGTGCGACTATTCGTCATCGATAAAACAAAAACGAAAGAAAATCAATCTCTAATTACGAACGGTGGAGTTACTGTGCGACATGACAACCATAAATCAAAGAGAGCAAGGGCAACGATGTTCTTCTTGACCAGGCAACCATTTTAAGGAACACGCGAACGAGATCAGATCAAGCAGGGAAGGTAGGTAGTCTCTTCCTTTCCTTGATATTTACCTGGGAAGCCGGAGGAGCAGCGGGAACAACACGGCCAAGTAGAGGCGGAGGAGAGCGGGAGGGGAAGAAGCGGTGGAGACGAGGATGAAGAGGGGAGTGCTTTGGATGCATTAATATGTGGTGCAGATGTGGGGAGGCAATGAAAGCCCAACTTTTGTGGAACTTAGAATTCCAGCCCATGTATTTGTTTTGGAATTTTTTTTTTACTATTAACAACATTGTTATTGATAATCTCTTTAAAAATAATAAAAATATTATTTTTATTATTTATAATCCTAATATTATTAATTTTATTTTTTTTATAATCTCTTATTAGTCATAATCATCATCGACCCTCATCGGCGATATTGCTTAACGTCATCTCACTTGAAGAAGTGAGAATTTTATTGTGAAAGGAATTAATTTCATTCGTATTTATATATGTTTTAAAGGAGAGATTTGTTTCAATCAATCACTCAATTCATGCACTCAAATCTATAATTGATCCTCAAATCATAGATTGATTGAGGATTAGAGCATGTAAGGAGTTCAAAGTTATCATTTCATATTTATTTTTATTATGGTCTTTTATCATCATCATCATTCTCAAGGGATGAAAAATAACATAAAGAAAAGCAAGATGAGGTGAAGGATGAAGAGAAGTAGAAGAGGATATTTAGGTATATGTATAATTTAGAAATATTAAAATTTTTAAAAATGATTGTAAATAATAAAATGGGGGTTATGAATAGTAATCTCCTTTCTTTGTTTCTTTAACTCAAACTAATTAATATTAATGAATAATTTATTCAAAATATGTATTTCTTTTTAATTTTTCACATCATGTAGTATGAAAATATTTTTTTTAATCTTTTTGTTATCAATGGTTCTTTTTTCCAAATTTTATTGCATAAGATCGTGTGGATGTATCGAATCTATTTACTAAGAATTAGAAAATCATATGTAATAAAGATCAATTATGAAGTATTCATAAACACATATCCTTCTTTGATTTAGGTTGATAAACTTTAATGATTACTATGGAGATGAGTCACGTAAGCTATAGAATCCATGACACATCCCCTCTCTCATATGGCGATCCCTCGAATGAAATGTTAACGTGAAATGATCGAGGTGTCCACGTCAGTGCTACGCACTCTTCTCTCATAGACTTTGAAGTTCTTTGTCATGTAATGCTAGAATCGATCAAATGTTAACTCTAAATAGTTGTGTATTATTATACTTATTTTTCATCACGAAAGATGATTTTGACACAATAATTAGGGTTTTTGATCATTTTTATATTATTTATGTAACTGCACAAATACTTAAGGGACCTTTTTTTTTTTTTTTTTTTTGTGTGTGTCTTTGCGAGTGTATTTTTGATTGATATAAGGGACTCTAAGAAAGCTAACGTATAGAAAACGAACAATATTTGTGTAGCTATTGAAGCTATATGATACTAAGTCTCTAATCCTCCAAGCAAAGAAGATGTCACGGTGAAGCAATTGCAGCAAGCAGTATCCTGATGACCTTTGACTTGCCGCAGGTGTTGTTAATTAGCCAAACATAAAAGTCAATGCACATCCATTAATCCCAGTGATCATCACATCATATTTTCAACCCTGATGGGGACTCCATAAATCCTTGTAGTTATTGTCAGGATGGGGTGCACGCCCTCATGCTTGCAGACAGTGAGATGATGGGATGTTTTCTTTGTCATCGATTTCAATGTGCACAGAATTGCAAGATACATGAACCAGACAATCTACAATAATTGGAAGATACTGGACATCTCTCTCTCTCTTGTGCCTCAGGAGTTACTATCTCATGCAAACACTTCACCTCACCGTGCTTCTATGTGAAGCCACTTAGACTGACATGATAAGAAACCATCTCTCTCTCTCTCTCTCTCTCTCTCTCTCTCTCTCTCTCGCGCCTCAGGAGTTACTATCGCATGCAAACATTTCACCGTGCGTCTATGTGATGCCACTTAGATTGACATGATAGGAAGCCATCTCTCTCTCTCTCCATGATAAGAAACCATCTCTCTCTCTCTCTCTGCCTCGGGAGTTTCTATCCCATGCAAACACTTCACCGTGGCTCCATGTGAAGCCGCTGAGACTGACATGATAAAGAAACCATCACAACGTGACTGTGGGCCTGTTCCAAATGTCTCTCCGGGTCAAGATCATAGCTTGTGACTGAAGGAAAGCTGCATCCACACTACCGAACAGGCTCTTTAGATTAATTGTCTGAGGAAGGATCGAGTCCAACTCCTTGTCGGTAGCAGTCTTATTTATTTATGTTATTCATGTGCTTTATTAAATTATTGACGAGTGATAGGGAATACCTAATTAATTATTTTTTACCTTATATATGATTGCGTTCGAGATTAAAAAAAATGAAAAGTAAATAATTATGAGCTACCTTCTTTGTATATAGTTCATATGGATAAGAGATAAAAAAAAAAATTATTAAAGATAATTAGAGATAACTACTTGATTAGAGATAATTAGGGTTATTTTTTTTAACTACTAGCATCCACACTCATATGTCTCGGGTTACTGACTTAGAATTGGAAAGATCGAGTCGAAAAATTTATTCTAACCTTGGTCGTTGTGTAGGTGACACTTTGGGAGTTTGATGTTTTCACTTTAGACACACCTCGGCCAACCCTATGTATACGGGTCTTAATCATATTGGGTTGATCAGGATACCATTGACTTCCTCCCTCAATATTTATTATGCTAAAAGGACGATCGATATCGTAAGAACGTCCACTCGTCAACCCTCTGAATAAATGCTCAAGTGAGAAGACTTTACCCTTGATTCATAGTACTTTCATGCAAGGGGAGTAGTAGCCACCCTTTCCACACATTAACGTATCTACCTCGATGCAAACGTCAATGCAATACTGGCTTTTATTCAATGACTCAAGCCTCTCATCCTTAGGGATGACCCCGAGCCACTTACTCATTCCCATCGAGTTATTGTTGAATCTCACATAGCAAGTGCAGATGCTAACGATCATGATATAGGTCATCGTTTCACTTTTGCCCTAGTTAGCCTAATAGGCAATGCCATTAGCTCAACCATGATCATCGACTTAACCGTCACCAGCATTGACACCCATCAAGATTCCTCTACCCAACGTGGTGTCGCTATTCTAAGAGAGCTTGAGACCCATCAAACTATCGGTCAAGAGGAAGTTCTCAAACCGTGGAGTTCAGTTGACCACACCACCACTTTACCTTATCTAAATCTAACACCAAATCGATGGATTCGACGAAGGATTCCCTACGGATCCAACTATAACAAATGGATCGACGTTTAGAGGAGATGCGATGAGACATCCAATAATCCAAATGAAAAGCACTAGTGGACCCCACCTTGAGTCGATTACCATTCACATAGAAAATCCAAGATGAACTGATTCCAATGAACTTTTGCCTCTTGTTGTTAGAGGCATTCGATGACAGTGTCAACCTGATGTAGCATATTATAGCTTTACATGCCCAAATATCATTGTATGGTACTTCAGACGTCCTGATGTGTCGCACTTTGCCAACCATATTAAGAGGCTCAGCACAAAAATAGTATGCCAACCTATAGCCACTTTCTTTGAGTTCTTCTACCTAGCTCATGAGAGAGCTTAAACTTCACTTCCTCGGGAACGTGTGCCCGAGGCCATCAACAGTAACGCTTTTCGAACTTAGGCAAGAGGAGGAGAAAATTGTTACAAATTTTATCACTCGATTTACTAATAAAATTCAAGACATCATAGATGTCCATTCGTCGCTTATAATATAGATATTCATGAGGGGGCTAAAGCCATCTTTGTCTCTTTTAGTCGTTGGTAAAGAGACTATCGATAATAGTACTAGATGTACTTTAGAGGGCCAATCAATACTTTTTATCGAAATAATAATCTCTAGTAAGCATTAGGAGTCATGCAAGAGGCCGAAGCAAGAGCGACCACAATCGACCCTAACCCCGAGGTCACCATAACAAAGGAGGAATGAACAACCCAAGTTATCTTACCTAACATCCGAGTTGATCCTCCTAAGTATGTCTAAAACTAAAGTTTTTCTATAGATAAAAAAGAATGGGCTCTTAAAAGACCCTCACCTGATAAAGACTACGTTGGCGAAAAAAGATAGGTTTAAATACTATCGGTTCCACCAGGATTACAACCACAATACAAAGGATTATCACAACTTGAAAGAGTATATTGAAAAACTCATACATCATCAACACTTCAAGCGATTCATCTAAAAGCATCAGGAACCCTCATCCTGACCCCACAAGTTAGTGAAAAGATATTGATATCATCATTGGTGAACCTACCTTGAGAGGAGATAGCTCCTGGGTCATAAAACTTATGCCCGAGCTACCATTCAAAAATGCCCAAGAACGAAGAGCAACCTAGAGATAACCTTCAAGAAGGAAGAGACGAAGTACCTTAATACAAACCATGATGATGCCTTAGTAGTTTCTATAAGGATGGTCAACACTCGAGTAAAAAGGGTCATGATTGACATCAATAGTTCTATCGATATCCTATACTTTGATGTTTTCTAAAAACTCTGGCTCTCGATTAAGGATCTTACCCCTATGACTTCTTCATTGATAAGGTTCACTAGTGAATCTATCTCTCCTCTCAGGATTGTGAATCTACACATCACATTCAAAGACGTGTCTTACTCCAAAACAATACTAGTTAGATTTATGGTAGTAGATATCCCTTCAGCATACAACGCATATCAGAGGTCGACCTACACTGAATAAACTAAGGGCGATGGTGTCGACCTATCATATGATGATGAAGTTTCCAACGAGAACTGACATTAGAGAGCTAAGAAGCAATCCAAGAGAGTTATGCTAGTGTTACTTGACGATGATCTCTCTATTGACGAAGGCCTGATCCAAGAAGCTACTTTTGGACCCTTGAGACTTCGCTAAGTCCAACCCACATCCTGAGTTGGTGGAATCGCTAATTGAAGCGCCCATAGATAAGACCTGGTGCTTCGGAGAGCTGAAGTTACCAACCTAACTAGATCCCGTGGTTAGCTAATATCAAACTGGGAAGAGATATATCGAGTAATCGAGGTCATCCAAGATGGAACTTATCGCCTAGGGATAACAAAAGTGGTGGTGCCTCTAAGGACATGATATATTATAAATTTAAAGAGGTTCTACTCTTGAGGCATTCCTCAGGGTTATGACAAGGTGACTATGTCCTGAGCGTCAAGCCTTGGTCCATCATGTTTTAGCACTAGTTGTAAAGAAAAATATTTTCAATGTATATGTGTTGCAAGCTGAGGAAAAAAGTTTCATTACTTGAAAAGACTATACCAACTCGATTGGGCCTCTACATCAAAAATAAGACTTTGACATACCGAAAGAAAGACTGGTAAGGTGGACAAGCTTGGGAATGCAGCAAGGAAAAGATATAAAGACTAAGTTGGGTATGCAGACTTGATGACTCAGTAAAGACCAACACCTCATAAGATAAAATAAGGATTGCCTCCTCCTGAAACCTTACAACTTGCTCATCGAGCTCAAAGTTATATATGCCCTCATCAACCTAGCTCTCAGTAAAGTGAGGCATCATTCGGCCTCTTCTAGTTGCCTCACCAGTTCGATTCATTGAGCCGTTGACAAGTGTTGGGTCACCTCTTTTCCTCTTCAGCCCTTCCATCTCATCGTGGAGATTATCGATCATGAGGGACTGATGATGAATGACAGAGCTAACATTCTGTGCATGGTCAAGAATGGTCATAACATAATGGTGATACTATAAGTCAAAGACAAAGAGGCATCTTGAAAAAGCGCAAGAGTGATCAATGTACAAAAATTATCTCAAAAAACATAAAAGTGACCAATGTATGAAGACCACCTCAAAAAATGTAAGAGTGATCGATATGTGAAAATCATCTCGAAAAGCATGAAAGAAACCTACTACGGTGGGAGATATAAGACAAAATATGATCGAAATATATGAGTTGAGAAAACTCAACCCACGTAAGCAAAACTCACTATGGTGGAATGCACAAGATGAAATATGCTTGAGATATATAAGTCAGAAAAATGCAACTTACGTAAAAAGAAACCTACCACGACAGGAGGCGTAAGACAAAATATGCCCTAGGTGCATGAGTTAAAAAAACCCAACTCGCATAAGAAGAAATCCATCATGGTAGGAGGCACAAAACAAAATATGTCTGAGGCACGTAAGTCGGAAAAACCTAACCCATGTAAGAAGAAACCCACGAAGGTGAGAGGCATAAAATAAAATATACTCAAGACACATGAGTGGGAGAACCTAACTTGCATATGAAGAATCTCACTATGACGAGAGGCACAAGACAAAATATTCCCGAGATATTAAAAAAAAAACCTATCATGACGGGAGGCACAATATGAGATATGTTCAAAGCACATGAGTCAAAAAAACATGACCCGTATGAGAGTAAGTCTGTCACGGTGAGAGACACAAGGGAAAAAAAAAGCCTAAAGCAGGGAGGTAGAGCATCGACCCCCTTCTTTACTCAAGGTGGGTAGGCTTCTCGATCGCATGAGAGTAAGTCATGGCGGTCAGGAACCTTGACCCCCCACCTTCACTAAAGATAAGGAGGTCAGCAAACCCGACCCTCACCTTCGCCCAAGGCGTGAAGGTTAAGAAACCCGACCTTGTTTGACCAAGGTGTGTCTCTAGACGATACGAGGGGTAAGTCAGTGATGGATTGCCATTGGCAACAATCGAGCATGATGAACTAAACGTGTCAAATGAGCTAGACATGCCACCAAGTCGACGATGGATCGAAAATATATAAGTTTGATATGCCAGATGAACTAGATGTCACGCTTCAGACCTCTTCCGTGAGAGCCTCGAAGCATGTGGGGGGGGGGTGGTGTAGAAATAACAGGGAGCATACCATCAACCAATATTCCTTCGACATGTGATCGCCATATAGTGTTCGAGATAGAAGAAGAGTATGGAGGCCATCCTCGACCCGTCTGCTCACATGGGTAAAGATCCAAAGCAGGAGATTATAGGTTGTTCTCTCTTGTCATCCATGTGGACAATAGGCCAAGGAGAGACTGTTAGAAGCGATTAAAGGTTACCTCTTCGTAGAATATTTCATAAAATATTTTATCCCTTTATGACCATATATGAAAGCTCATATTTAACATAACGAAGAAGGGATTATCTTTTTTTGACCACTAGCATCCATACTCATATACTTTGGATTACTAACTTAGGCATCAAAGAGATTGAGTCAGAAAACTTTTACTGACCTCGGTCTTCATACAAATGGCATTTCGACAGCTCAGTATTTTCACGTTGGAGGCACCTCGACCAACCCTACGCATACGAGTCTAGACCATGTCGGGCTGACAAGAATATTAACGACTTTTTTCCTCAACAATAAGTTATATATATATATATATATATATATATATATATATATATATATATATATATATATATATATATATATATATATATATATATATATATATATATATATATATATATATATATATATTTATTTATTTATTTATTTGTGTGTGTGGCGAGAAAGAAAATATTTTAATTTCTTGTAAGAAACAATAGTAGATTATATTATTATCAGAGAAATGATCAACATAAGAAAACAAAGATTCTGCTATCAGAAAACTATTTCATGTGATCATAGCTACAAGTGGTCCTCGGAGAAGGAACACCTTTGAATCAAAATAAAATTCTTCCACATCTATGATTTTAACTGATATATATATATATATATATATATGTTTTCTGAAACAATTTTGTAGTAAACAATTGCTGTTGTTGATTCCTTGTCTATTATTTCTCTTTATGCTAATGCGTGGATAACCTGTTTTCTGAATCAATCCGTCAGAAATATTCACATCAATAATAACTCGACAAATAATAGTTCCATCAACAGTGAAAGAGCATAAACCTAATCAACATCTATACCACGTGGAGATCAATCCAAAACAGTAATGTGAGGAATATTCTAAAAATAATGGGATAAAAAAATATTCTATCCATACCAAACAATATTCCCCTCACTTAACTTGTTCTAAAAGATACATAGGACAAAATGATTGACATTAATTATTATTTACTAAAATTATTCTATTCATGTTATTTACTAACTTCAACATCGAATGATCGAAAAATTTATCCAATCAACCGATCGCGGAGTAAGTCCACCTCAACCTCAAGCTAACTCTGTCTTCCTTTAAGCCACATCAGTCTTTTTTTTTTTTTTTAGCTTGAAGCTAAGACAGGAACAAATATAATGTTTTAACTACAGACTGCTTCAGTAAATTCCCATCTACAACTCCATTTTTATCACGTTGCTGCTCTTATCGGCATCTACATGCGATCATTGGTCGATCCATCTCTCTCTAGATTTGCTTTACTGACCTTGTCAGTGTCATTCTATGAGAATAGAACGTGACCATCCAACTAAATAATGTGGAGATGAGGACGAAGAGGGAGGAGGGATGATTGATGTCATCTTAGCAAGCCGTCGAAGAAACGCATCTTTCGATGAGTGCAATCAGTACTCCATAATAGTAATCAAGTGTAGAGGGCATTGATGGTGTGGGTGGCACAGTAACTCCTATCATGGTTGTGTCAGGTGGGGCGTCACCGAAGGTTGGCTGCAAGTGCGTCGTCTCCCCCACCGGCCTGCTCTCTTCTTCTTTGGAAGATGGGCGGTGGCGAAAAGGAAAGAAGAATTTTTATTGCTGAAAGTAGCGGCCGATAAAGAGGAATGGAGCAGTGGTCGGAGCAGGAGAGAGTAACCAAGAGGCCGATTAAAGACGGGCTGAAACAGGAAGAGAAGACGGATCTGCATCTGAATGGGGAGGTGGAGTGGAGAATTACGACGCAGTCTTGACTGCTAGATCGGTGCCGAAAGCCGAGGCACTGCTGCGAGCCTCGGGAAATTTACTTGTCTTGATGCGGTGGCACTTCCTTCTCACTGGGATGCAGAAAAGCCAAGAGGGTGATGACGACGGTGATGTGCTCGTGATATATAGGATGTGGAGGTGCGCAAGGAGTCCAATTGTGGGAGAAGACGCAGAAAGAGAGTACCTTTGAGGAGCGATGGGAGGGTGGCGGAGAGCCTTCTGCACGTCGGCGACTGTGGTGGCCAGCACGGAAGCAGGAGAGAAGAAGCAGCAGAAGCAAATCATGGGCAGTTCGAGGCCCAGGAGTTGCGCCAAGCTGAGCTTCTTCTCCGGCGGCGGCGGCGGACGAGGGGGGAACAGCCCCTCGACGCCGCGGCTGGCGCTGTGCCGGACTAGTTCCGAGTCTCCGGACAGCTCGAAGCTGCAATGCGACAAGCTCACCAGTCCCGCCACCGCCAGCGTCAACACCAGCGGGAAGAACCGGAGTCCAGCCCTGTTTCGGCGGAAGGCTCTGTCTACCCCTTCTTCTCCGAGATCCCCATCCGGGTTCGCCCTCTTCAAGCAGCTCTCCCGGGTATGCATTCCCTGCCTCCAAAAACATGCTTCTTTCTCGAAGATGACTGCGGAATTGTTTGATCTCCATGAAGATCCACTGGTAAAGGTGTTTCATTTAATCTATCTATCTCGGTGGCTGGATCTCGTTAGGGACTCCCAGCTTCTAGGCGAGCACCGTGGTGCGCAGCCTCGTTGCAGAACGATGAGGGATGGAACGAGTTCTCTCCCCATCTTTGCCGGTCATTTCAGTTTCTTTTTGGGTTCACAGCCTTTTGATTGCCATATCAGAGCAATTATCCTTCTTTTGGCTCTTCTCGTTGTCATCGACGATCGCTGGTGTCTGTTGTCGTCTTCCTTTTGGGTTGTTGACGTTGTTTTGATGCGGTGGTGGCGGTGGAATTGCAGAGTAGGTGCCGGATATGTTCGCAGAGCCTCAGGACGAGCCGGGAGATGCCGGTCTTCACGGCGGAGTGTTCCCACGCCTTCCACCTTTCCTGCATCGCTGCCCACGTCAGGAGCATGCACGGCAGCCTCGCGTGCCCCGTCTGCTTCGCCACCTTGCGTCGAGCACGGTTGCCCTCCGCTCTCCACCACCACCAACAAGAGGATGCAGTCGTCGAAAAGGTGCTGACCGGAGAGAGCGAGAACCGGAACCCGAACAGAAAAACTACTGGCGGCGGCGATAGGAATGCCCGCAAAGGCGGGGAACAGCAGCAGCTGGGACAGAATAGACTGACTGCTGCTAAGGTCTACGACGACGACGAGCCGCTGCTCATCGTGTCCGCGACCAACAAGGGCGGAGGTGTGCGGTTCAACCCAATTCCAGAAGCATCAAACGAGGATAAGGATGAAGAAGATCGCGGGAACGAAGAGTATGACTTTGAACGAGAGAACAAGTTCCGCGGGCTCCTCGCGACCCCTCCCTCTCCTAGGAGCCATGGCGGTGGAGTCCCGCGTCGGCCGACAACGAGGTCCAGGGCGGGTGGCGTCCAGGTGAGCATGATGCCGCAGGCTGCTCTGCTCTCGGAAGGGCGGAGACATCGGAATTATGTGGTGGCGCTCAAGGTGAAAGCGCCACGGATGCGGCCTGCCAATCTCCTCGGCCCAGCGGGCGGGCGCACCCCAATCGATCTGGTGACGGTGCTCGACGTCGGCCAAGGCATGACGGCCGACAAGCTCCAGATGCTGAAGAGCAAAATGCGGCTGGTGGTCTCGTCCATGGGCCCTGCGGATAGACTCTCCGTGGTGGCCTTCTCGGCGGTCGCAGGTGCCAAGAGGCTGCTCCCTCTTCGACGGATGTCGAGGCAGGGCCAGCGCGCTGCCCGCCAGATCGTGGAAAGGCTTGTCGTGGTGGGCGGCGGCGCCTCGTCGGGGGAAGAGATCGTGGCTGATGCGCTCAGGAAGGCCACCAAGGTTCTGGAAGACCGCAGGGAGCGCAACCCGGTGGCCACCATCATGCTCCTATCCGACGCCCGGCAACAGCAGTTGCAGGACCAAGGAAAGGAGGCCGATCACAACTACCATCACACACCTCTTTGCTCACCACGGGATGCTGGTGATGGCGATATCCGGCCCCATCCCCTACCGATGATGACTTCTGCCAGCCCCGCCACTAGCTATGCACACCTGGCGATTCCCCTCCACGCTCCTGGGTTTGGTGATGGAGCAGCGGGGCCGTCGCCGCAGAAACCGAAGGAGGAATCCTCCGAAGACTCCTTCATGAAGTGCGTGGGCAGACTCGCGTCCTTGGTCATGCGGGACGTCCGCCTGCAACTTTTCCTCCCTTCCGGCCAGATCTCTTCCGTCTACCCATGCGGCGGCGGTGGTAGTGGCGGCGGCGGCTGCAGAGAGGTGGCTCCCGGGGAAGGGAGCTTCGTTCTTCATCTGGGAAACCTCTACGCCGAGGAGGAGAGGGAGCTGCTGGTCGAGCTGCGAGTGCCAGTGTCGTCGTCGGCAGCTTCCTCACCGGAAAACAACCACCATCAGCTGTCGGTGAAGTGTAACTACAGGGATCCAGCCATCCAAGACGTCATATTGGACGCGGAGCAGATCCTTCTCTTGCCACCCCTCCTCCACAGCCATCCCGAGCTCAGCCAAGCAGCCTCGTCATCCTCCTGCTCCGCGACCTCCCAGTGGCTGCGGAATCTCTTCGTCTCCACCCGGGCGTTGGCCGAGTCGCGGCGCCTCGCGGACCTCTCAGACTACGCCACGGCCCACCACCTGCTCTCCTCCGCCCGCTCGCTGCTTCGGCGGTCCGCTTGCGACGCCCAGGA
Source organism: Musa beccarii (assembly GCA_024322285.1). Taxonomy (NCBI): domain Eukaryota; kingdom Viridiplantae; phylum Streptophyta; class Magnoliopsida; order Zingiberales; family Musaceae; genus Musa; species Musa beccarii. The sequence goes on from CM044397.1 coordinate 42,753,601, forward strand.
CCACGGCCTCATCCAGAACCTGGAAGCAGAGCTCGCCGACCTCGAGCGCCGCCGTCTGCTGAGGAAGCAGCACCAGCTCCCTCGTCATCAGGAGCAGCAGGAGGAGTCCCTCCCGCCATCCAATAGGAGGAGGCGGCGGCGAGAGTCTCCGGCGGAGGTGCGAGGGGAGCAGCTGACGTCCGCTTCGGCATGGCGCGCCGCCGAGCAGCTGGCGAAGGTGGCCATCATGCGGAAGTCTCTGAACCGGGTCGGTGATCTGCATGGGTTCGAGAACGCCCGGTTCTGAGCAAACTGGAGCCAAGTTAAAACCAATTGGGTTCAACTTCATATGTATCCGGTCGAACAGATCCTGTAAATGAAATTTCATTCGTACAATATTGTTATACTTATCAGATGCATGATGAATAGTCTAATTGGGTTTTAAATGACTCAGATATGCCATCAGTACATCAAACTGGTTTTTTTTTTCTTGCCCTAATTTGGGTGTTAGCCTTTGGTGAGAAGTATACATCGTACATGATACATCAAACTCAGTAAAGAAATCGACAATGCTGGATAGGCATAATCAGATGGCATAACTCACATTTGATATTTCTAATATTAGATCGAGTAAGAAGAATATAATACAAAATTCGTCGGAATATATGATGAACTAATATACAAGATGAGGAACACTGCAATGACATACTTGACTATCTGTCAATTTTCTCTCTGTTTGTGTCATCTGATGGTCAAATGACGGTTTCCATCAGCCGTTCACGCATCAGCTGTAGGTTTTCATGCCGAAATTTGTTGATGCATTTTTGCATGATCACATTTCTGTCAGCCAAATCCAAAAGGTATTAGCTTCTTATTTAGAGAAATGTTTTGATTATGTATCCAAGTGTATCATATAACATAAATTACCTTAATCCATTTGCCGTATAGATGAAAGCGTGTTATCATCACTCTTCTGCCAGATCTTGCTCTTCCTGGGAATTTTCCAATATTTTTACAATCGAAACCATTACAGCCAAAGATAATAAAAAGGGGGAAAAGCCGTGATCGAAGCTAACAAATCAATACCTTTGCCAGTATGCGGAGAAAGTGTTTACCATCAGACGGTTTATTATCCTGCAAAGCATCACACGGTCATATGAATACAGTGAATGAAATTTATACAATCAAATTATGCAAAAACACATTATAAAATGTATCACCATAGAATGGCTTACTCATATAACCACATATAACTTGGTGGGTTCATTTCATGCAGCTGGCGGAGAACAGTCCTTGCTGCCTTACAGGTGAAGTAATTAATTAGTTGCTGCAAAGTCAGATTGCCATTAACATAAATATAGAGATGTAAGATACTTCGATCTGATATATATTGACCATATTCTGAAGTAACAATATTCTATATCACGGTTAGGAGATGTTTGGAAAGCCAGACATCTCCGCAAAAGAGAATGAGTGAGAAGTTAATCTAATCATGATGGTTGTTCATTTCAGTGATACAAGATAAAAATAACAGAACACAGTTTGCTTGTCAAGATAAAAATAAAAGAATGGTGCTTTAGCACTCTGTTCTCCTATCAATGTCTGTTCAAGACCTTTACAAGACATAAATCATCAGTTTTCTTCGTCACAATATCCAACTAAGGGTAAAAAAGTTACCTATTTTATCGTGAGTATCAAACACCATACTTGCACACTTCAGCTACTACTAAGAATCGGGTACCGCTATCTTATAAAAATTTGACATTGAAATGATAAATGGTTTTTCGTGGTTTCAGCAAACTAAACATTACTTCTTGCCATCTTTAGATGGTGAAGTCATTGTTAACTCGCATTTTACATAAATCCCGCACTAGTTCAGTAGTCGGGGAATCAAGGCCTTGTAAGGGCAAGGTGTTATCTCCAACCTCAGAGGTACCTTTTGACCATATGAGATTGCCCAGAGTGAGCATTCCTCATCGGCCCATGCCTGCGCTCTGACATCCAATGAGGACAAATGATGAAGTCCACCATGAGGCCTCCTAAAGGCCTTGACTTCCCTACGAGGGCGCACTGATGAGTGAGCTATTAATCTCATAAGCCAAGAACCAATGATGACTCCAACAACATACTAACAAATTATATATAGAAAAAGGGGCAAACTTAGAAAGGCAAATCTTACAAGAAACGAGGAAACGAGGCAATCATTAGTCACCTATTCGCATACCATGCAACGGAAGCTACATAAGCAATTCATCAAGCATCTAAAGGGCAAGCGTGAAACATTACATGACGATTACCCTTTTACCGCACGAACGTCGTCGAATCCCTCCTCGTACTGCTCGCCCAGCTCGAACACGATAAGGCCGCGCCTCCTGCGTCGCGGTTGCCGCGTCAAGAGGGCCGGCGCGGGGCGGCCGCGTCGACTGTGACAGTCAGCGTGGAAGGAGCTTCCGAGCTCGAGGATACAGCCCGGCTGCCTGGGCAGGGGGCCAAGTCGAGCCCGAGGCAGGGAATCCACGGCGAGGTCCCGTAAGGCCATTGATGCGGCCATCTCGTGCCCTGCGGATCCCAAGGGTTAGGTGGCTCCCGAGATTCCAGAAAGGTCGGTGTCGTGGTCGTTGCTGTTGTTTTGTGTTTATTTGTTTCAAGAAAAAAAACTGTGTTCAAATTTGGATTAATTATAAATTAGCAGAGAGCAGTTTAGTATTCAACGTTATTATAATTATAAATTGGACTTAAAATATTTAAATTAAAATTATTATAATTATAAAAGTAAAATATTTAAGTTCATTTACCCTAATATCGTTAATTTATCGATAAAAATATAAAAATGATGAGCAAAAATATAATTTCAATGTTCTAGTTTATGGTGGTTGATGGTTACGTCGTTGGGGATCATAGGTGACTATCGTGAATGAGAAAATCGACAACAAGAGATGATAGTTATTTTGCATCTACATCGACACTGATGCAATTGGTGAGTAGTCTTTTCACTACTCTATATCTATGTGATGTCATTGGGCTTTTTCATTGCTTAGTAATTGTGTCGACATCGACACATATGCAAAGCGATGAAAGGGTTGCTCATTGCATCAATGTAGCTGCCAACGGCAAAAAGACTGTTCGACATTTGTATCGACACTAATATAGATGCAGAGAAACGCTGCTCGATAATTACGTTAGTGTCAATACAAATGCAAAGCAGCACCGCTCGACAATTACATTAGTGTCAATACAAATGCAGAGCAATGATGCAGATATAGAATAACCCTCTCGTTGCTCAAAAAATACATCAACATCGACATAATGAGCGACCCTTTTGTCACTCATCATCTATATCGGTAGTCCTTTCATCGCTCAACAACTACATCGATGTCGACACATATGCAAAGCGGCGAAAGGGCCACTTGACAAATACATCGACTCCGATATAGATACAGAGCGAAAAAAGAGCAGCCTGACAATTGTGTCGATATTAACGCAAACATAAAATATCATTTATCTTTTATCGTCACTCACCTCATCCACAACAACTACTCGTAGCTCTTAGCAACATCGTCGTTCAGCACTGGCATCCATCACCATCAATTGGCATCCATCACCATCAATTGAAATGTTGAAATTATATTTTTACTCATTGTTTTCATGTTTCCATCGATAAAACTGACGATATTAGGATAAATAAATCTGGATGTTTCACTTTCATAATTATCATAATTATATAAAAAAATAAAATACTTACAAAATATATAATAATATATAAACTAAAACAATTTGAAATATTATTATATCAAATGTTTATTTTTGGGCTGTAAAATAATGATACAAACTATATTTTTTTTTTTTTCAAAATCAGTGTAGAGACATCCACCAAAGCGGTAATTAGGCCGATCAGATCAACTGGAAAATCCTGTGCACAGATTGCTCTCTAAACTTGTTAGAACAAAACATATACCATTTGAGGTGATGGCATCATGCCATCATCCAATAAACCTTTTCTGGTGATACGGTCTATCATTAACATGATGTGACCATGGTCGGATAAATCGTCACACTAAAATGCGATAGATGATTGCAGAGAAACTGCTATGCTCATGTGCATCTCAAATGTATAGCTTACGTGAAAGTTTAAAAAAAATTAAGAAGACAAAAATAATATGACTACTTTTGGTTAATACTCACAAATCTTAACCCATGATGTATTTGTGATACAGAAATCAACAACCAATATTGCAACGCACATCTGTAAAAAATATCCCACATGAAAATTTAGTTCATCAGCTTTTTGCATCCACTGTCTCAAGGAAATTACAAGGACCAAAATTTAAGTAGCACTAAACTTGTTGATCTCATTGATGGCATTCTTAGAGTTACAGAAGATAAACTTGTTTCCTTTGGGAAATTGATGGAAAACTATATCGCAGAATAATCAATATAATGAAGACAGGAAGTTGTAAAATTGTGTATAAAGGTTTATAAACCCTTGTTAATTTGACGTGAAACTGATCTAATCATATTGACGGTATTGTCTGATAGGTCTGGTATGCTGCAATATAGAGGCAATATAGTAAAATGTGAAGGTAGACACTCGTAGTCAACCTTCGCAGCCAGTATAAAGATCAAGAATGAGTGCCCGCAGGCAGAGCTACCATTGATCCTCTACCTTTTCTTGGTAAGCTTTGGATTCTTGCACATCCGAATGCTTAGAGGTGTAATTTCTACCAATTCATCTTCTTGAATGTATTCTATACAGTCGTCCAAACTATAACTTAATGGTGAATCCAGAACCACTGCATAGAGAAGGAAAAGACCAGTTAGACAACTAGATCTAAGAGGATAAGATGTGGAGAATGTTTGATCTAACAAGAAGTTTCAACACCATAGTTGAGGCTTCGACCAGCAGACATGATATTTAATCAGAAACAGCACATGATCTAAACCTAAACTAACTAGTTTCACAGCACAATGAAGCATGATCATAATTTAACAAGTTTCTCATGTCTTCGTTGCATGCCTTAAGCTCGTCACCTCCTAAAGCATTTAACCTCAAGTATCCTAGCAATATATTGGATCACAATTTAAATCGATGCTTGTTTGATACAATATTTAATATCACAATATGAAAATAATAACAAATATGGTTCAGAACTTAAAACCGTATTCTATTTCTTCTAAAGTACATACAAATAGAGAGCTTGCTCAAGAAAAATGTGCACAAAGATGATCATAACTGTCCCCAACAACCACCATATCTAATCATTTGCATCAAGCCCACAATACTAGCAATCAAATAAATCTGCTCATGATCATAATATATCTCACTAATTTTGAACATAAATTAGTGATTATACTCTTTCAAGCTGTTAACCGATTCTTTCCACCATAAAGGAACACAGTGATAATATCTTAAGGACAGAGTACGATGAGCTTTTCGACTAGAGACCATGCTTTCGACCCACTTTGGAAGAAAGGATTAGGGATCAAGTTCTGTACAAAACCTTCAAGTCAGAGGTTTCACCATGCCACGGACATCTAAGGTTGTTAGTAGCAGCTTTATTTTGTTAGTTGAGATACATAGCAACCAAGATATTGATTATAGATGTTCCTATGCTTTCAGGGAACAAGATGCTTTTTTCTATAGGATCCTCTTACCTCAATCTCTTCCTCATCCTTCTCCAAATCTAAGAATATTTGCTGATATGTGAGACTTAAGCCACAAATAATACATAATCTCATGTTCTACTTATGTAGACTGCAAACCAAATTCATAGGCTCAATTTGCACAAACAAATTCTAGTTTGAAAAAGGTTAGACTTCTTGATCTGTCACTATTAGGTCTTTTAGTATGAGTCTGGAGTGAAATTCTCTGTCTGGATCCAAAATCACAGTAGCTTAAATTGGAAAAATGACAAAGGAACACCAATACTTGCTTCACATTGTTAAACAATCAATCAACACATTTTTGAACCAAAAAATACCATTAGAAAGGGACTCGTCTCATTCCATACTTCTGTACATCATGGAATCAAATACAGTGGTACACCAACTATGCTGATTTGTATACATTAGTTCCATGACACACTAGTAATAGTATGCCAATATACTGACTGAACTAAAATGCTGAAATTTTAAACCAATTTATTTTTTTTTCATTTTTAATGGTGTATTGAGTTATTATATTATCATAATAGTTGGTGATGCTAAAAGAAATTCTGATACAGGCAGCACCATGCTGTACATGAATATACTGCATTTTTTTAAAAAAAAGTCATCAACACGGTTAAATCTACTTGCCTAAAACAATTGACATTAATCTGGTCTTAAATAAACCACAGATCCAAAATCACAATAACTAAATCTGATATTTATATTTATTTGTTTCAAACATTAGAACTCTAATCTACCCTAAGATACTTTCATTCATTTTGAAGATAATATCTTTATCCTCCTTGTTCATCTAGTTTTGGTTTTTAAAACAATTGTTTTAAATTCTTTTCTTGTTTCCAACCGTCAGATAGCTGCTTACACAAAGGCCTCTAGGTTTCATAGATTGTGCTGTAAAATGATTAAAAAAATGTCAAATTTGTAAATAATTTAAAAATACAGTTAGAAAGCCAACATATCTATTGTTTATCTGCAAAAAATAAAAAATAAAAATAAAATAAAATCTCAAACCTAATGAGATGAATATATGTATGTGCACATAAATAACCTAAAACAACTCAAATAAAGTACAATTTTGTACACACTCTCCGGTTACCTATATAACATGAGAAGGAAGAATCCCAGTCGATTCTATAAAGCATGCATCTTTATCCTTAGGTAGATAGTTGGCTAGTAAGGGATCACTACATCTATGCCAAAATAGTTCAAAAGGTGAAAAAGAAAGGGCATACAATCTTATTATGCAAATTAGAAAGAGCTTAGCGGTTGAATGCTATTTAGTTTACATAAAGAACCCAACTGCACATATATGTACATCTGTAGGCAATGAATATGTGTGTTGGACACTTCAAGGTGCACTTGTATATTTTAAAAGCTTCTAATTCATGACCACCATTATGACTCACCTGTCTGTTCCTTGTTCGATCGTACATTAGTTGCTGCCTTCTTCTTACAAACGTTTAGAGATAAGTCACCAGGACGCTGATGGATACCTACAATTTGACCTCTATATACTTCCATCCCAGGGCTGATAAACAGCTGACCTCTTTCTTGTGCACTGAAAAGGGCGTAAGAGGTAGTACTTCCTTCTTCAAAAGCAACCTGTTTCACAATTTCCATACTTGATTTTAATATAATCACTGTAAGGTTGGTGAAAGAAATAATGTTAGTATTAGAATATAGGTTATACCAAAGATCCCTGGTCTCGGGTGCTAATATCTCCTGCCCATGGTTGATAGCTATCAAATACTGTGTTCAAAACAGCCGTGCCTCGAGAAACTGTTAGAATCGCATTCCGCAATCCAAGAAGGCCACGAGTCGGGATTTTGTATTTAATCATTGATGTCCCCTCAGATCTACAATGACACAACCCATTCATGAGGATATATCCAAGTGAAATAGAATATCTAAGGAAAATGATTATGCTGAATAAATCATATATTTCACAAATAGCAAGAGGATCCAGCATATATAGCTAACTCATACTAAGCATTGCAGAGAATTCAAGTTAAATTACTATAGTTACCAATTTCTACTAACAATCAGATGATCCAACTAAACTCTTAAAGGTCGACCTAGTCCAGGATAAGTTTTGCAGTGTTATAGAACTATTAAGAACTAACACAGGTTTGAACCACCATTGGCACTCCTTGTTTCCGCCAGGGGCTGGTGTGATACATGCCGTTGACACAGCAAATCACCATTACGAAATTGTTGCACGAGAGAGAGAGAGAGAGAGAGAGAGAGACAAGCAAAAAAAGATCAAATCATTCCTTTTTCTGGCAGCAAAAGTGGCTAGCTGCTTTCTCATCACCTGATGGTCTCTCCTCACTAGCATCTGATGCATGTGATTGGTGCTTCTTCCTTCTCTCCCTTCCTGTTATCTTTCATATTTTTCTGTGATTCTTTCCTCTCTTGATAATGGCTACAGAATTGTCATCAGGTTTCCCCTTCAGACAATTGTCCACAGATATCTTTGGACATAAATGTTCAGAAAACCCACATATCAAAAATTCTGGTAAAAGGTTCGTCCAGTTGTGTGACCATTTATTCTTCTAATAGTAGCAAAGGCTTGATGGCAATCTTATGGGCAATCAATTGCAATGGAGAAGTATTTTTTTGTCCAAAATAATGCTAATCTTTAACTTTCATGGGCAAAAAATGGGAAACAATTTAGTGATGGGAGCATCAACATTGGCATGTAATATAATTCACTGTCAATGGATTAGCCACTATGAATGAAATGATAACTAACTATAAATGGTGAAATCTATGGAAAGAAGAGCTCTTTATGGAAGACATTTTCTGTGAGCATTAACTTGAAAGCATATAAGGCCTTAATCATTATGCTTAATTCACATTTACGAACTTGGCAGAGTTGCTCAGCTGGGTTATTATAACTCAACATCTAAACTAACAATAGTGAAATTCAGAACAGAAAGCACATCAATCATCCTTTCTACAAGCTCTTGGAAGCAGGCATATGCAGGAAAGAATGATATGAACAGAAGAAGATATAGCAGACAGACCCAACCCCCTGCATATCAAACATCTGCCCACGCCTTTTTCCTAGTAGTTCAACTACAGGCCCCATATATTCTTCTGGCAGCTCCACAGTAGCAATCTGCACAAAGTAATAAGGAATATTAGCATTTTCATCTGCACTGTGAAAACTTTCAAAAGAAACTTAAAAGGCATGTAACTCGTAATCTTCTAGTCTTATAGAAAATGTTGAAGGTAAACTTTTACCTCAAAGGGCTCCAGCAACTTATCATCTATATTTTTGTTTATAACCTTAGGTGGCCCTACCATAAACTCATATCCTTCTCTTCGCCTGCACAAATCTAGGTCCAGTGGGTTATAAGGTTCTCAGGATTAAAATCAGAAAATTGAGAAGTCTTACATATTTTCAATCAAGATGGTAATATGCAGTGTTCCCCTTCCACTAACAATAAATGTATCAGAGGTTTCACCATCTTCTACTTTCATAGCCAAGTTTCTCTCAAGCTCACGATAGAGCCGATCCCGAAGATTCCGACTTGTTACATATTTCCCCTGAAAATTAATCAATAAAAGTTTTTTATGCAATCTAAGCCATGTGAACAATTCATGCTTGACAACGGACTTTTCAGTAACTATTATGAATGTCACTTTTTCTTCTCATGGAGAGATCTTTCTCCTTAGTGGCATAATTGCAAAATGCATAAAATATGATAATCATCCTTACAGGTGAACACATGCACCAGCACAGATCAGTCACACTACCAGCATCAGTTGACAATGAGTTGCTTGTGATACCATTTAAGCATAATATAATGCCATCAAATTGGAAGACAGCATCATCCCATCTAGCATTACAATTATTTGATCAAACCAGATGGCTGGGAGAAAACAGAACCATGATAGCATGTCCCAATGTAGTAGCTATCAATAACAGTCATATTTAATGGAAGCGATAGCAAAATACAATATAGATGCTTCAATCTCTTGTAATGGTTCAGAAAATGTTATCAATCACTAAAAGTGTAGTGCATTTGAAAGCAAAATGACAAAAAAATGAAGCAGTTATCAATAATTAGAAGTGAAATTCAGCTGGAGGCAAAATGACAAAAGAATGATGCAAGTATGCAACTATAATATTTGTTAGCTATTTGACAATTACCTTGGTTCAACAAATTGACCATTATAACATAAAAAATTGCAACAGGAGTTATATGTATAATTTAGTCTGGAGGCATAGTGAGCCCAAACATAACTAAGAAAAAAAAATCTGCACTGGGGCAATTGACATAAGAAAACAAGGTATCCAAGTAAAATTTTCAAGAGTAATATGCCACATAATATGAAAGATACAAGGATGGTAGACCCAAAATCAAGGACAACATTAAGCAGAGAGCACAATGTAGACTGTAATCAATTTGATGAAAACTGGACAGTTCACTAACCTGCACTAACATCAACAAAGAGGAATCCAGTCATAACCATAATTTAACATAACCAAGAATTAGACAACTTAAGCATGTGAACATAAACTTCGTCTGTAACATTCAGAACTTATCTAACACAACAACCATTTTAATCAGACCATTAATTTGGATGTATATTGCAAAAATACTTATGTTCGAGATGCTGGAAATTTTTATTAATTGTAAAGGAACTCAATCGCATTATCATACCTCTCGACCAACAAAAGGTGAAGTGTTGATAGAGAAGGACATTCTCACTGTTGGCTCTTCCACCCTAATGGTAGGTAATGCTTTCCCAGAGCTTTTGTCAGCTATAGTCTCCCCAATCTGCAGAATGTATCAGAATCATAACTTTATTATGCCACATTTGTTCCAACTATAATGCTTTAGTTGATCTGTAAAGGCTGAATGCAGTGATGCTAACCATTATGTCATTAATACCACAGACAGCACATATGTCACCAGCCTGTACTTGCTCAACTGGAACTCTGCTGAAATTCTCATAAACAAAAAGCTCACTGATTTTAGCAAATCTGCATGTATCATCTGAAGTACATACCTACAAGAAAGATAACATTGGAGGAAAATTAAGGACCAACTGAACCAAAATAGTCACCAACAGATGTTTCCTATACGTGCCTTGTTAAACATAGCACGTTTATGTGTAGCATAATAATTGAATTTATTAGCCACTCTCAAAAATTGTATTTGCTAATTGGTAACAGAACACTATAATTGAGGAGCAATTCTGTGTCATCAATTCTAGATATTAGTCAAAGTACTCAAATTCATCTTGTTGATAATGCAAGCACTTGCGAGGCTTAACTTGTATTGTTTATCAAGCAGAAATACCAATAATACTTCATAGCTCAACTTGTAATGTTTATCAGGCATGAATAGAAATGAAACTTCACAATTGTGTCTAAGAAGTATATATTCTGTGCGACAGGCAAAGTGAACTCAAGAATATCACTTGGAAATATGAATCTCAAAATTGTTAACTCAAGAAAATGCACAATTTAGTCATACATGGCAGAGAAGTTCTAAATCAATCTCATTAATAGGATGAATAGTTAACTATCTAAAGCAACCTAATTTCTCCAAGATTCAAACCAGCTAGGGCAAAGGTCAAGTTATCCAGAGAGGCAAAATGTAGAGATATGGAGAAAAGATGGCCAAGAGTGAAACAGCATCCAAGAAATGGGAACCATTAAAAGCAATATATAGTGCAACATTATTTCTGCAAATAGTGAACAAGATATAGAGTATCAACAAAAGGATGATTAGAAGATTTAAAAAAGCAGCAGCTGAAAATATAGGAACCACGGAAATCTAAGAAAGGATTGCCACATCTCAGATGAGTACCAGAAATTGCTTGCATGGTAAAATACAATTCATGGTGATTTTAGTCCTTTAAAATTTATGTGAATCCAAAATATGGTTCTTACAGACACACACAGCAGCAATATAAGAAACTGCTTATCCAAAATTTACTTCTATGCAGATTAGAAATACATAATTGAACTGTTCTCACCTTTACTTCTGTGCCTTTTTGCAGTACCCCAGCATGCAATCTTCCAATTGCTATTTTACCTTTATGTTCATCATACTCAGTGTTTGATACCTGTGGTAGCATTACTAGAAAATCACTACACCAAATACAGAAGAGAAAGAGAGATACTTTGATATTTATTTCATTTAGCAAGGGAAAATAACCCCATGAACAAGAAGACAAATATTTGCCCCAAAATAAATCTAATATTAGCTTTCCCACTTTACTGAATAAATCATAGAACTAGGAGAAAGAACAAAAAGAAAGTAGAGAAAAGATGTTAACTGGCTATAGGACAAATACTAATATTTCCCTTCTGTTAGATTCATTCACCTTCTATTTTCTACAACTGACAGCCCCTTTATTTGAATACCCCATTAGGACCCAAATCCCAAATCAAGACTAGAAAACAAGCTACACCTATGAGGAAAAAACCACAAAACCTTCAATTTTTAGGAAATTCATGATGCCACAAAATCACACTTAGTGGAACATTTATATATTTTTTTCACTTTGATACCCATTTACAGAATACAGGAAACATTAGACTCCATAAGCTCTTATGGGGCATTGGAGTGACTCCAGCTAACTATTTTGTCCCCTATTTTTCTTCATAGGAATGCAGTGAATAGATTTTTATACATGTTACAGTTGCAGCATATCTTTTATACCATTTTTTTTTTCTTCATTTCTTCTTTGTTTCTTTATTATTGTTATCAGAAACTTGAAAAACCCAAATACAAAAAAAGAAAAGGCTAAAAATTATCACTTACAAGCATCTGTGTAGGACCATCTTTGTTAATACTGGGCTCTGGTATGCATCTAAGTATGGCCTCAAATAGTGGCCCAAGATCATCAGCAAGATTGTCTGGAGATAGTCCAGCCTTTCCTTTAATGCCACTTGCATAAATCACTTGGAAATCACACTGCATATATCAGAAATAAATCAAGGATTTTTAGCTAACAAAGAAGCTAATTTAGAAACTTCGCAAAAGCTAAAAACTAGAAAATATGTATTAAAGCATGGTCTACCTGTTCATCAGTCGCATTTAACTCAATAAAAAGTTCAAATGTGGAATTGATGACAAAGTCTGGACGAGCTGAAGGCCTATCAATTTTATTTACAACAACTACAACAGCATGACCAAATTCTAAAGCCTTCTTTAAAACGAATCTTGTTTGTGGCATCGGCCCCTCTACTGAGTCTACCTGCAGAATAAATATTTAGATAGTTATCAGGAAAGCTAAAATATAAGAAATTAGCACAAAAATTTGAATTTCTTAAGAACTTCAATGAGAGAAACATAGATAGCTTTCTATAGAATCAAATCATGATGCAACTATTTGAATAAATTGGTGGAAGTAAAGGGACAGAATTCTATCAACAACTAACCAACAGGATGGAAGGAAAACTGATGCAAAACAGTAAAAAATGATTTGACCCCTGATGCACAGTCTAAAGAGGACTTCCATGATCTGATTTCCATGATAAATCTTTCAAAGTGGAATTGCTTCAGAAATGTATCAATGAATTTAAAACATCCTTATCCAAAGGATTAATATTGATAGTAAATTTCAAACTAGTACCACAAGGAGAACCCCTTCAACCATGTTCAGGACACGTTCAACTTCCCCACCAAAGTCTGAATGACCTGGAGTATCAATTATGTTTATCTTAGTTCCCTTGTAGGATATGGATGTGTTTTTGCTAAGTATTGTAATTCCCCTTTCTCGCTCCAAATCGTTTGAGTCCATTATTCTCTCTTGTACGGTTTGGTTATCACGAAAGACCTGAAAAAAGGAAATCAACAATATAAGGTTGGTCAAGAATGATGGCATAACATATAACTAAACAGTCCAAACAGGTTACTATGCATAAGACAGAGATGAAACTTTTAGAGTAGATGCCATTCTGGTTATTAACAAATTTCCCATAGTGGTTCTTAATATTTATGAAATGTTCTCTGGATGTTAGAGAAACACGTGTAAAACCATCTTGAATATTGTTTGTGAATGCCATCATCTATAAAGCAATAGTACAGATATCGGACACCAAAACAACACATGTATAAATTGATATGTTAAATCTTGAAAATAAGGTACCATCTGGAAATAAAGATATGAGAGATTTTGGCATATAGTATTAGAATATGTAGTTACATGACTTGATAAATCACTATCCTATTTATCATGCAAATATTAAATTTTAGTGACATTATACTTAAAAAATATAGAAAGGATAGTAAATCTTGAAAAATAGGATACATTATGTGATAGATATAGCAATAAAGATATGAGAATGCTTGATATTGGTAGAATGTGTGGTTCCACATCATGATAATAATAAAAAGTAGTTAAATATAATCAGTAATCAATTAATCATGAAAAAAATCAATTGTAGAAACATTGCACTTAAACAATATAAATAATAATGAAAACTTATGGTTACAGGAAATCAGATTATCATATTAATTTTTTTAATCATAATCTAATAATTAATAGCAAATATAAAACTATATATCATTATACATATAATAAAAAAAATCAAGAAAAACAAGTTCTTCGAAAAAGTGCTTGTGAAGTATCCATAAATAACCTAAACAAAACTATTTGACATATATCAATGAAGTATCCCCCAAGTATCGTATTTGGCACACAACCCATACATAAGTATCCATGTCTCATAGTTGATCCAAGAAACTAATTCGTTCCCTATACTAATCAAATGCAAAAGCAATATGTAGTAATATACTATTCTCATGGAAAGATTATGAGGAGCTCCATATTTTTAAAGATGACATTTAAGAAACACCATGATTAAAAAAGGCATGCACAACAATCAATTGTAATAGATATTTTAGACAAATCTTTGTAGACTACCATGAGAGGTCATAGGGGATTTACAGTTTTGTGCTACTAAGAAACATACTTCATGCAAGATCAACAGTACCTTTGCTTGCTTCAACATCGCATCCACCAATGTCGTCTTACCATGATCTACATGAGCAACGATCGCTATATTTCTTACATCTCTTCTTGTCATTGACTTCTTCTTTGATACTACAACAAATTAGTACATATTATACACTCCAAACCTTTTCAAGTCATCATAAAAATGCGTAATTGTCGAAAACTCAAAGCATCTTAAACTAACTTATGTTTCACAACTTGAAAAGTCAAAGATGGATACATATAGTTGGAAGGAAAAAACTTGCCAACCATTGCTAAAAGCCTGAAAAATATATATATTGTTAGAAAATGATAATAAACATAATACATAATCATTTCAATTATATTAAAGAGGATCCTTAAATGCCCTGTTGTATTCATTTGCTGCTTTAGCAGACAGAAGGTTATTGTTGAATTAATAAAACATCCCAAGAAATATTGTAAGAGCCAAGCACATTGCCTTATGATGACCACGAGTTCTTACGCTTTAGAGAAGAGAGTATAACCTGTTAATAAGGTAGCATCCATCTGTCATATCATATAATCATTTGGCTAAAATCAGACTAAGAGGACCGTATAAGAAATAGTACATTATGTTGACAACAACACATTTTCTAAGTGCCAGCTTCAAGGCATCTAGTTCTGATATATTACATTATGCACCACATATGATTAATGGATGATTGTTGAAAGCATGCCTGAATGGCACTAAGGCCAAATGACCCAATCTTGGGCCTTGCCTTAGTCAAGGCTTAGCAACTTTAACAAGGCATACCTAAGGTGCATGTCTTATGCGCCTTTCAGAAATCATGCATGGAAGGCACGCCTTATGATACTTATAATTGTATTTCCTTCTTATATATAAGATTATGAGATGACATTTTTTATTGTTTATTCTAGGATTCAATAAAAGATAAACTAACAAAGGACATTTCACCTTGCACTTCTCCCTGCTAGAATTCAAGAAACTGATCTTGTCATGTCTTTGCTGCTTTACAATCTCGTTTATTGTATTCTTCTTTGTTTTTGTTCCTTGTTCTCTATTCAACCTGTTAATGCTCTAGTTTTAATTATGCCTTGTTTTGTTGTTGCATCACTGTTTTTGTCTTGCTATTGCATCGTGTAGCTTTCTTTCTTCTTCCACCAACATGTGAACTTTATGTTCATAGACATGTATACTCTTCCAATTGAGCATACCAATTGGTATGGTATGCCATATTTAATTAACTATGCTTTCATGTTTATATTTTATACTTAGTCTCTTCTTTTTTTTTGTTTCAATGTTACATGTTCACCTGTTTTGACCTGGGGAAGCCACCAAAAACCTATAACACTTGTAGACACTGGCTTTGCCACTCAAATAGCAACTGAATTACAGTATTGAGTTGCTGAAAATTTAATCATTAAAACTAATGCTTCATTAATTGGCAAATTGAATCAATTTTGTTTCACAGGATGACATCGATGATAAATTTAAACTCAATGCTACAATGGGCCTACACAGTCAAACAGATGGCAAACTCACAAGAATGCCCTGCCACAAGCAGTTCACTGTGCCTTGTAGCAGTTTACTGATAGAATGCACAATATAAAGCATCCCAATCAAACATCATGACAAATTTCTACGAATTTTAAGAGAATATGGAGCGGCTCCATATAGAGGAAAAGCAAAGCAAACAACTGAGAACACTAATCAGAACAAGCGTTCTGCCAACTTTAATCAAAAACCATGTTCCAGTTCCACGTACTTCCCTTAATTAATCAAATATAGCCACGATTCTAACGCACATATCATCAAGAATCTCCAACACGAACTCCAAACCACCGAGTAATTGACCGAAACTGTGCTGAACAGAAAAATAAATACCAGAGGCAGCTTCCTTGGCAGTGGACGTCGTCGAACATCTGGTGGTCGTTCGACGCAGCCGCACCTTCGGATTAGAACATCCCCTGGAATTCAAAGAAGGGCAAGACACACGCCGGCCAAGAATCTCCTTGAAGAAGCAGACGGAGGTAGGAGCTACCCTGGGGCTTCGGTAAGTGTTAGCGCTGGCCGGGAGGCGAGGCGACGGGCCGAGCGAGGTCCGGATGCCGATCGCCATCTCCATTGCTCACTGCCTTCGGATTTGGCAATCGAGGCCCAAAACGCAACGGAGGCAAGAGTGGAAGAGTGGTCACGCCGTAACCTTTAAAGATATGTCGCTTGTGGTGTTCCGCCGGAACCCAGTTGTAGAGCCCTAAGCTACCTTCTAAACGACGGTTCAGATGGGCCGAACTCCGTTGTGGAAGGCGAGCCTTATTCGGTACCGGAGGAGCACCGTTTATGAGTAGCGACGTGGCAGAATCGCGTGGGCTGAGGCTTCTCGCCCAGCGGTCATGGTCGGCATTGCTCCGATGGCCGCAGCCACTGCTGATTCCGGATCTGTACCCGAAAAATGCGGATCCGAAACCCGATCCGAGTCGAACCTCGTTTTGGATCCGTAAACGTCGGATTTGGAATTCCGAATCCGAGTGGAACGACATTGAACCCGACCGGATTACATCCCACGAAAAGAAGTGAGGTGAGAAAGTATACATTAAATCATATATAATATTAGACCAGAGAAACAACAAGCAACGATATCCCATCAGAACCGTCCGTTTCCCTCTCCCTTCCAATCTCAATCACCGGCCTTTTACCGTCAAAACAACTATGGAATCTTAATTACGTTTTTAGCCAAAACAAACGAACGACTGAGAATAAGAGAAGCGAGAGGGACGGCTCTGATGAGATCTTTGCCTCCAAATAACACACTTTTTCTTCTATCAGAGCTTATGTTGCCACCATGACACCACCTCTCACTAAACAACAGATAGGCTTCCTCGGTGCACCCCCAAAGTGAACAGTGTCGAAGACTAGATTGGCGTACGTGCGTTGATGGAGGCTCCACCCCCACAACCTTTTCATTTACCTCAGGGACAAGTTCAAAGTGGAGGAGCAGGTAACCACGCGGCCATGGCCTTCCCCGTCACCTCCACTTCGGTGTTGGTGCAACCTCTGACACCTCCCAAGCTAAAAGTCGGAAGGATTCGCACCACACGGTGAGATCTAATCGGACCATCGGATGACCATGTTCGTGGAAGCAAGCACATAAAGATCACTATCAGCCAGAGATCATATGGGAAGAAGAGCAATATTCTACACAAAGTTGTGTCGCCACCTGACAACTTTGCTTATATAAGATCTTGCGGTATTGACTTGGTTTGTCAGTACACTCCGCTGAGGTCAAAATAATATCAGATATGATGGAAGCAATGGAGACCCTACTCACAGGCTTAAAGATTAGAGTAATGGTGTAGCAGTGGACTGATCTGATGAGAGGTTAAAGAAGCATGCTTTGCCATTAAGAAATGATAGAGAGAGAGAGAGAGAAGAAGAAGAAGAATAATAGTTTTGTGTAACTGTTGTGTCCGGGAAATAAAGAAGGCCATTAATGGGAGGACATGTTGTTGGCCACCTATTTTGTATTGACGAAGGGAATGGCACAATAATTGCGCTGAGGTAGGCATCATTAGAGTGTGGATGAACGTTTTAGTTGTTAAATGTGATGCTCGAATGCATCATTAAGAAATAGTTGGAAGAATATTGATGCAATCATCTTGCAATTTATCCTACCATTCCTCTCTTGTATATTATATATATATATATGATCTAATTCATCAGTTGACTGTTTGTGTACGGTCAACGAAAATTGTCTTCGCCTTTCAAGTCTCTCACCCTCTCATGACTGTTACCCACCGACCGCATACATCCCCTCGACTTCGCCACGAGCTTCTCTCGTAATGACCAACTCACGCGGCTTCTTCGGCGGTGGCAGCGGTGGAGAGCCACCATCACCAACACAAACAGCGGTAGCCACCACCCCGCTGCAGCCAGCAGCGAAACCACCACCACCACCAACAACAACAGCAGACTCAACAGTGTCGCCATCCATGCATGACCGGTAGCAGCGCCGCTGCCTCCCGCTTCTTCCCGGGCAACAGCTGCCCCCTCGAGCGGCAACCAAGTCGGTGCTGGCAGCAGCAACGCCACGAGGGGGCTGCCGTTGTCGTGTCTAGCAGTAGTCCTGCCTCAGGCTGCCGCTTGGCCGGCAGCAATCGAAGCTGAGCGACGTCTTTTTGGAGGACGGTAAGGGCATTTTTAATCATATAAATAAATACATATTTTTTTTTATCTCGTATAGATCATTATATAAATTATTTTTTTGTAATATTATTGATATATTATATTAAAAAGTATTAACCCTACGATCAACGTATTCTAATGATTAAGATGTAATATGCACACTTATGAGGTCCGGGATTGGAGGTACGTTTACAGGGATCAAACGTCAATCAATCACATCCATCCTCCAATGTAGTGACCATACTTTGAACAAGATCACCTGCAAGTATACTAATACACCAAGGTATCTCACTCATGGCCACATCATTCCCCTTTCCAAGTTGTCTTCAAATATTTGGAATCGATTCTTCGAATCAATGATGATATGTCTGTGTTTGGCTTAGCCTCCACCATATGATTAATCAAACTGTGGTATGTCCATAGAAATAAGATGAGCAACAGGTTTGAGTAATTACAAACGATTCGATTTAGTTTAGAACTAGAATCAAATCAAGTTAATGATTCAATAAATTCCAAATGAATTCGAATTCGAAGTCATGTGGTACGATTTTGATTTAAAAAAATTAAAATCAATTATTTTGATTGAATTTTGAATCCACTAAGAAAAATAAATAACTAGGTTCAATAGTATAATGGTTAGCATTTTAAACTTAAAAAGTATAATGATCTGAATCTTGATAGCAAAAACTAAAATGAAACTGGTGGTTTTAGAACTAAATCGAGATTGGTAATTTCAGAATCGAAATAAAAAAATGCTTGAAATAAATGTAATTGTAATTTCGAATTTGACAAACCAAGAACCGCCAATTTGGAAATCATGAATCAGAACATTAAAAGAATAACAAAATAAAATATATAAATTAAAAGTAATAAAAAAAGATTTTACATGATTATATATTAATTTATATAAATTTTTTGTTATAAAAATTAGTAATATAAAAACTATTGTTTGAATCAACACAAAACATTATGTACACACTTCCACATTTATTATGAAAAAAATCTTTTTGATATCTTTAAATATATTATAAATATGAAATATATTATTAGTCAATCATTATCGATCATGTAACTATCACATGGAATCTTTGATATGAAGAAAGGATCAAAGTCACCTTTTACCTGTTGATCCCTGTGAATAAGAGTTCAAAATAAATAGTTTGAGATTATTTTTCTCTCATATTAATAAGACATTAAGAAGAAGTTTATATATATATATATATATATATATATATATATATATATTACTAACCGCCTTAACTTTTTCTTAATGTCTTATTTATTCATTTATATTCCAAGATCATATATAAAAATATATCTTAATATAATAATATTTTTTTATTATTATGAGTCATACTCATATATATTAAGTTATTAGCTTGGACGTCATATGGATTAAATTAAAAAATTTCTTTTAATCTTAGTCTTTGTGTAAATGATATATCAGAAGTTCGATGTTTTTATCATGTAGACATATCGAATAATCTCGCGATATTAATAAGTTTTTTTTTAATAAAACTCAGTTAAAATATATTTCTTATGTATCACATACTAAAAGTTTAAAATGCATAATATATGTACATAAATTATTATTCGATTTTTATTTTATAATATAAATATATTTTATGAAATAATATGTTTCTAATCAAAGCATTATAAAATTTTACTTAACACAGGCATCAACCCATACAAATCGTATGCACGACAAATACTCCTCCATACAGCATTGGAGACCTTAGAAGCCCTAATATAATAATGTAATCTGGCATTTGATTGCAGAGAAGAAGACATTTATGTATCACATTTCACATATCAAGACAAAAATGCAATCCTCAGTTTCATTGTGTGTGTCTGAATTATTGTATTAGATCGGTTAGTAATATAAACATATATATATATATATATATATATATATATATATATATATATATATATATATATATACGGCCGATGTAATAGAAATTGGAGGAAAAAGATATGTAAAGACAAAGACTACGCTTTGCTGCACAAAAAATAAAATTCATTATTATTGCACAATTATTATGGGAGGAGGCAGTGCGGTGAGTGGGGCCCGCTGACGATGCCACAAGCCACGTGTTCGACGACGACAATAAAAAAGGGCATGAGTGGGGGAAGAGAGAGAGAGAGGCCAAAGACCGGTAGCTCCTGGTCTCCGTGGGCCCCGTCGCGGGCCCGCTTCGGTTCATACCCGCGGCGCATCCCTCGCTCGGCAACGCGCCGAAGCACACACCCCGGAGCTGCCAGCTTGGCCCGGCCCGACCTGCCTCCGCGCCATCACCCAGATCCAACGGCGGTCGTTCTCTCTTTCCGGGTGATTGCCCGCGTTCCTGCCGTCCGATCCCCTCGCGCTCGCTTTCCACGTGGGCCTCGCGGGCGAACGGGACGGTGCGGGGACAAGGGTGGTGCTACGAAGCATCGCGGCGGGCAAACTCGCGCGACGGATGTAGCCGGTGAGGATGCTGGAATTCGAGGCGCAATTCACCCTGGAAGCGCACACGTGTCGGTCATTTTTCCAGTGAGAAGGCGACTAGGGCGGCGATTTTTAGAGCACCCGCGACAGCTCGGTCGGGTCGCTGGAGCCCGCAGCGTATCGGACGGCCTAAGTTTTGCCACGATGGCATCGCCATGGTTGGACCGTCCGATGTGGAGGACGATCGGACGGACCGAGGACGGAGGCGAGGGTAGAAGGGGCGATTTGGATCGTCGGTTTGTTCGGGTGAGCGACAAAACGTAAGGGAAAGCGGGTGGTGCTGCAGAAAGAGGCGACGGAAGCAAACCATAAGATAGAGAGTGGCGAAGCAGAGGAAAAGGAAAAGAGAGTGGGAGAGAGAGGAGAGAGAGAGAGAGAGAGAGAGAGAGAGAGAAAGCGAGGGGAGCACACGGAGCGGAGGAGGAGGTGGTAGAGATCTGGCGGAAAAATACCTGCTTTTTTGGGTTCTGAAGGATTCCGGCGAGCTTACGCGATCTGGTCCGTGGGACGGGACCGGTATCGGGAACCATTTGGGCGGTGAACCGCGGCGGTTGGATTTATGGGGGATCTGGCGGAAGGGATGAGGAGAAGCTGGTGATCTAATTGGATGACAGGGAGAGATGGAGAGAAATCGTGAAGCTCGAAGAGGGACCATTCCGGCGGCGGCGGCCAACGGCGTCGGCGTCGGCGTCGGTGGAGGAGGGTTGTCGAGGAGGAGGCAGAGGAACAACAGCGGCTTCAGAGACTCACCTGGTTTGGAGGCCCCGGACTTTGTTTCCGTGTTTTTGTCTTCTTCTTCTCGGATTTCAACTTCTGTCACTTTGATATGTCTTCTGCAGAGAAGGATGGAAGGATGGAGATGCCGGAGACGTCAAGGCTGCGGGATCGAGGGGTGAAGAAAGACCGGGATCGGGACAGATCTGGCCGGAGCAAGAGGAGGAGAGGGGACAGGTTGCTCCACGGGAGCAACAGAGATAGAGATGACGCCGAGGAAAGCTCCGAGGAGAGCATCGACCAAGATGAGGACGATGAAGACGAGGACCTGTCCGTCCCCGTCCGGCTACCACCGTCCTCGCCCCCTCTTCTAAATCCTTTGGCGGCTTCGTCGCCACAGCAGAACAACCATCACCACCAACACCAGCAGCTGTCGCGGAAGACGTTTCCGCCTAAAGTCGTGAAGTGGAAGGCAGATGAGATGATCGGTTTCACGGTACCAAGAAAAGCTCGTTCAGGTAGGTGATGAGGAAAACGGGAGATGAGAGAACGAATTTAGAAGAGAAAAGGTTTTCGCTTTATTTTCTTCTCCCTTTTCTCTTATCCTTATCTCCTCTTGGCTCTGCAGCAGCTACTAAAAGGACACATGAAACGGCTCCAGTTTTAGGAGCTGGAGGTGGCGGCGGAGGCGGAGAGCAGATCACCGGGCAAACATCCATTTCTCCGTCGAGGCTGAGCCCCGCTTCCACCTCCCAACTCTCACCGTCTTCTTCCAATGGCTCCCTTCGGAAAAAGATGGTTGGTTAGACCAATCCTGACACCATGCACTACTACCTTTTCTTTCCCTGTCTTCTTATCTGGCTTCAACCGATTGACGTTTGTTTTCTTGTTTGTTGATTCATGGCATCAGAAGCCGTTCAGCGGAGCCAAGCACCGGCCGCCAAAGATGTCCAAATCGGCATCTTTGAGCCAAGATGAGATCGAGATCGAGGTCGCCGAGGTTCTGTACGGGATGACGAGGCAATTCGAGTCTCTTCCGGAGCAGGACAACCACAAGCTGGAGGCACGGGATGTGGATGGCGGGTCGGGCAATGAAACTAAATCGAGAGTGTCGTCACCAAGCTCAATGTCGCCATCTCCGGCAGCACTTCCGTCATCCAATTTATATTCCATTCCTACTCCGTTGCCTACGATTGGTCTGTTCTGTACACCAAATCCATCTTTTTTCCTCTGTTTCACCGACATTTTTCTTTCTTCGCTGATCGATGCAGTAATATCTGCAGCTCCGAAGAGAAAAAGGCCGAGACCTGTGAAGTTTGACGAAGAAGGCCCCACAAGTCCAGTTCCTTCCATTGCCAAAGTGGATTCAGATAACCAGATTAGAACAGAGGCTTCCTCGCCAAGATCGGAGAAGAATGTTGCATTTAATGCCCTAAAAAATGGCAGTGGGTCCATTGATGTTTTGGCCTCTCAGGATGGGCTATCCGTTGTACAACAGCAGGAGTCAGCAAAGAAGGAGAAGAATAAGATTCAGGATTTGCATCCATTGACAACAATCTCAAACACTGGGGACAAAATGGAAAACAAGCAAGAGCTCGTTTCACCTGTCAAAGGATCTGCTCGGACTGACTTGGATGCAACTGCTACAAAGATGTAACTTCTAATTTGCAGTATCTTTTTTACTATTATATCTCGATTTAATTTCTTATGCTACTCACGATGTGACAGAGTGCTGGATAGCCCGAAGGAGAAGTTGAAGATTGATCTGATGGTGAGTGGATGTGCTTCTTTCAGCATCTTTTGTAAGTTTCTTCATTCAAGGGCGATTTAATTGAATGAATTTGTGTGTTTATTGCAGGCACCTCCTCCAGGAAAGCTGTCTCCAGAGAGGGATGACTTTGACCCAGGACAAAAGCCACAGGGCACAAACGTTGAAATGGTTGGAAGTTATGTTAAAATTTGTGGCAATAACTTGCAAAAGTTGTTTTGGTTTGACTCTAAAGTCAGCTTCCGCAATTGTTAGGCATCAAAAGTGAACAAGGATAAGGCAGAGGCAAAGCCTGCAGAGAGTACATTGATGAGAGATGAACAACAGATTGAGAAGTCTGCTCAGAAAGATATTGATCCGAAGAAGCAAATAGTAATCACACAGAATCTTGACCTTCAAGTTGATTTGGGAAAGCCAAAGAAAGATGATAGTGGCTTTGACAAAGTGCAAATCCACAGGCAGCAAGTGAAAGATTCTAAAGTAGAGCCTAAACAAGAGAAGTCTGGTAATAAACATTTCCCAACCAATCGTTCTCATTCTTGTTTGATCTTTTCCATTTGGATATCCATCTTTAGATCTGTTTCCTCTTTTCATATTTAAGCATCGGCATCCTCGCTCCATATGCCATTGACTGTTGGAACTTGGCCAGGGGTTTTTCCTCCCTTTGGGTAAGCAATTGTCTTATTTTTCTAAGACTTTCCAATTGGTGTTGGAGGATTCATCATCTTCTTCATCCTCAGGTACATGGGTCAAGTTCCATCTGTGCAAGCTGTTGTTGCTACTGATAGAAATGCAGATCCTTCGGGTTCCTTGCAGGTTTCTTCTCCTTACCCACACACACTTTCTATCTCAAGCGCACACATACATACCGCACATGCACATGCACATGCACTTGCAAAATAATTATCTGAGGTAGGTTCTCTCTGATTCTCATAGCTTCTGTTGCAGCCACCAGCCTTTCCTCAAATGCATCCCCGCCCAAAGCGCTGTGCTAGACATTGTTATGTCGCACAGATGATATCCAACCACCAGAAGTTTGCACGGATGAATTGTTTCTGGACTGCTGCAGCTGGGGCTACACCTTTATACGGGGCCAAGCCATATAATCCTAATATGGTTCCACCTTCAGATGCTGCTATCCCTATAAATCCCATGCAGGGAAGCTTTCCAGGGGCTAACATGGGTGCATTGCAAGACACTAAGGGGACACCAGAGTTAACATCATACACGGGTAATATCTCACAGGAGAAAATGCAAATCATGGATACTGCCCAGAGAAAGCCGCTAATTCTCCAGCAGATGCCTCAGTCTGGATCAGCAAACAACACTCCGGTAAGGATTCTTATCACTCATCCATGGTGGTGGATCTTTTTGAACTGTTGGGGCAAGGAATAATGAAAGCCTTTCTTTTTGGACCCCCTCTTCTGTCTATTTAGCATGGGCCTGCATTCGTTTTCCCTGTCAACCAGCAGCAGGCCGCAGCTGCTTCCAGTAGGCCTGGGGCAGCAAAAGCTTCTGTGGGCTCTGGTGCTGAGTTGCGGGCATCTGGTGCCTTGAATTCTGCTGTGGGGAGCTGCGGGGGTGGTGGGTCGGCGAATCCAGTGAATGTGAGCTTTGGTAGTTTGCCTCCTAATGAAGCTCAGTACCTGGCTTTTCTTCAGAACAATGTGTATCCTTTTCCTATTCCTGCCCATATTACAGGGGCTCCATCATTTCGAGGAACAAGTAATCCTCAAGCAATGCCCTTCTTCTACCCTCCTCACATGCTTCACCCATCACAAATACGGCCACCGCAGCAGCAACCAGCAGGACCACTACCTCATGTTCAACAGAGTCACCAGAGTCCAATCACTTTGAGCGGGCCTTCCTTGCAGAAACATCTGCAGCAATTATACCACGTTGGGGGAGGTGGTTCTGGTGCTGCTGGTGCAAGTTCTAATGGTTTTCCAGCCATTAATCAGCAGCAGGACCTCCTGTCTCAGCATGCTCATCCCAAGGAGTGCAATAAGGGCATGGAAGATAACCTTCCCACTGCTAATGGTAAGACTTCTCAATCTCAGAAGGGCATCTTTTGCTGAACAATTTTTTATGCCAATTCATTCTCAAAGCTTTGCTTTGATATCTACTGCTGCAGCTGCTAGAAAAATGTGCAATAATGGGGTTCATCGTGATAAGCAGCCAATTAATCATCAGGCACAACAAAAGCAGAACATGAAGGTAGAGCTTACACCACCTCAAGCTTTTACAATACCGTTTGCATCCTTTGGTGGGTCTGGAACTGCAATACCAGGTCTCGACTTCTCTTCCGTGGCACAAAATCATGCCATTACACAGAGCCTCCCAGAAATGTCTAAACATGGCTACCACCAGATTGGCACAGCTGCAGTTGCTGCAGGTGCTCAAGCGACAGAGCAGAAGGTCCACCAAGTGTCAGAAGATGGGAAATCTGTTGCCAGGGAGTTGATGAACACAAATGTGAGTGGTGAAGAAGGTAGAAAGATTATGGCTGCTAGCAAAGGTCCACAGCATTCTCTTTCATTTGCAAAAGGAGATGGTGAATCTTCCATCTCATCTGTTCTCAATAACAGCGTCATTGATATCTCTTCCCGGTCAGTAAACCCCATTCAATCTCCTGCAAATGGCAATAGATCTGCTGACCGTTCTGCTGGCACGGCTACAACTACAACTCTTGTTCCCAACTCCCAACCACAGCAACAACATCTAATTCATCTTCAGCAGCAACAGCTGCAGATGCAGCACCATCCTGCATCATCTCGTTCAAAGCCCTCGGCCTCAAGCAACAATACCAATATCCATCCTGAGAGTCTGCCTGGAGGTTCTACCATTACAAAGTTCCCCCATGCTCTAACTGGCTTTTCTCAGGCTCTTGGACAAGGTGGCAGCCCCATCCAGTGGCCTCAGGGCAAGACATCTGCTGGAAGAGGTGTGGATCCTTCTGCTGTCACACCTACTCAAGTGATGATGAACAATGTTCTCCAACTGCAAGGCAGAACAACCCAACAGCCGTTTACCGCCCAAAGCCACCAAACCCAGATATCATTTGGCATGAATTCAAATAAAGCAGTACCTCCAGGGGGTCAACATCTCTCTGGAGCTTGTGGAAGTCCATCTCCATCATCTGCCACTATTGCTGTTGGATCGCCCTCAAGTTCAGTCTCCAAGAGTGCTGGTGGGAGCCCAAGTGCATCTGCAAGCAAAAAACCCAGTTCTCAAACCTCTGCGGTCTTGCTTCATCAACAATCAAGTGTAAAGCAATCAGCATCAAGCTCGAGCTCAAAGTCAATAACTATGGGTAACCCAAACGTGCTACCCATTCTAGGACACCCCCAGAAAGTTCCTCCGCCTGCCCCCAGTTCTAACAGTAAGCTGCAGCAGCAGCCTCAGCAACCAAAGCAGCAAGCTTTCTCCGAGGCCCAGCTATTCTTCTCTAATTCCCACATGCAGCAGGTTCAATGTGTTCAATCCAGTGGTTCTGCCCCCATTGCTGCTCAATACTATCAAAAGCGCCAATCTGAATCACAAACACGACAGTCTCAACAGCAGCAACAACAAAGCTCAACATCATCTTCCGCTGGGATGCTTTCCCTTTGTGCCCCCTCCACACTTACACTGGCTGGTGTTTCTGCCACATCTGATCCTGCAAAGGCCATGGCTGCGGCCAACAGCATGAAGGGTCTGCCTCCACCTAGCTTTTTTAATGCGACTCAGCTGGCTGCGGCTGCTCAGTCTGCCTCTGGCTCTCCTCGCCATCCAATGTCTGCTACATTCACTTATATGTCTATGCCACCATTTTCCATGAAGCCCTCGACTGATCACAAACCTGGTGATTACACTTGTCTTTTCTCATTATTCTCCTGTGTAGATCCAAAACTGCTTTATCAGACTGAGTGCTCATATTATCATAATATGTTCTACCAGGAAGTGACCATTTACAAGCCTGTTGGCAGCCTGAGAAGAGGTAATGTTGGATCGGACAATGATGCTCGGCCACACCGACTGCATCAAAGGCCTCTTTGCATAAGATTCTGGAATCAAACAAGAGGATTCTCCTCCGTCTTTCCCGGCCCATTGCACAATTTGAATGTTCGAATTGGATGGAAAGGACAATGAGAAATGGGGGACAGGCAGAAGTGGTGGTGGGTAAGAACCAGCCAGCATTTTGTTTTGTTCTCAAGTCCCCTGCAGTCTTATGACGAGAGGGGTTGAGGGACTAAGCCCAAAGCAGCGTAGGGAAGAAGATGACTGTACAAAAGATATCCTCCTATCTGGATTTTGTATAGTGCGGTCAAATGCTAACCTCAATTGTGTCCTGTTTCTTCTGTTTCATTTATAACTTAAAAGTGAGATGATTACATTGAGATCATCATTACATGCTATTCCTCCTTGCTTTTACATGTAAACATCTGTTCTCAGATGCTGTTAAGATACTGATTATGCAGACCGGAGTGGTGAAAGCTCATGTCAATTCATTGTGCTCATTCAAATATTTCTCTTTCTGTGAAGCTGTGAAGCATCAGTTGTGTTTGCTTTGCGCTTCTTACTGCAGAGAATACTGAAGGGTGATTGTGAATTGATGTCACTGAAGATTCTCATGCGCATATTGCAATAAATATTTAATTCTGAGGTATGTTTTGGTGCAGGTTATCTTACACCATGGTCTCAAGTCCTGAACTCTCTTTTGCCAAACAATGTCTGGATGACTACAGGGTTGCTGTGTTCTGGACAGTCTACACGATTTCTAGGTGACAGTTTATGTTCCAATCAATATGCATTACATTTCTTGTGTTAGATAAAGTTAGATTTGCTGTGTTTCCTCCTGGCTTTTAGCTAAAGCTCTAGTTAGTGGGAAACGTATGCCACTCATCCATCAATGTCTCCCTTTATGTTGATTAATGTGAGGGTTGAGCTTATGACAGATTCCAATGACATTATTTTCATCCTTTTTGTTAGCTTCATGCTTGATCTGCTGCTATTCCTTCTCTGCAGTAGCTCATTGCTATTCTTCGTCATCAGATTCGCCTTTATCCTGTTTTCGAGTGTCTTCTTGTGCAGATTGGTGGGATCAGAAACTTCATGGTAAGAAGTGGAATCTGTCTCTCCATCGATGGTTAGTCCATACTATTTCCAGTTCCATGATTACTTTAAATCCCAAGACACAATGGCCACCGTTCACATGATCACCAAATGGTTCATGGTTTCTTCAAGCACAAGAACTCTCCTGTGCACGCCTTTCTTTCCTCCGGCCGGTGGCACAAGAAGCAGAAATCTGAGGTAAGAGAAATTACTAATGCTGGTGGTGGTGAAAGTAAATCCAACTTTTATCTTCTACTGTTCTTGTCCTTGGCACAGGATGTGAAGAGATCTACTTCGGCTCGTGTTGCGAAAACCTCACGCGAGGAATCTAAATGAGTGCTGCTGAAGCTCTTTAACTACAGACAGGAGCACTCGCCCTCGCATCATTGGCCGCTGCTTGCGACCGAGAGCAGACAAAGGACTTGGGATCACGAGCTACTGGCGAGAGATGCCGATGGCCCCATCCCTACCGATGGCCGTAGCCCTGTGAGCCGTGGATAGATGTTATCCACACCTCGTGCTTCGATCTCTTCCCTCCTTGGTTCATCCTGGTGATTCATCGTGGTTGCGATTGCCTTTCACTGTAGGGTGTAGCGGCGGCCGTCATCTTGGACCCGAGCAGCCGAGGGCAAGAGAGGATGCCGGCGGAGGAAGCGTGCACGCTCCTCCATCAGCAGCCCCGTAGGACCGCAGTAAATGGGCGAGGAGGCCTCGTGGGACTTCTGACACCGGAGAAGAAGAAGGCGTGTAGCGAGTTGCAGTCGGCATGGTAAAAAATGAAGGGGCTTAAAAGCACGGAGATGCCGGCAGTCAGGTGGCGCAGCGTTGCTCCGCCGACCCCACGCACAGCTCAGAAGCGGCGATAAGCTGCAGTCGCGACACCTCGTGGTGCGCCCACCCATCTTTAACAGGACCGAGAAGGAGACTGGAGCCATTTACATGCTCTGTTAGGACTGCTCGCTTTCCATGTCAAAGTCTCTTGCTGGTACATCGATCAACCCCACCAACCATGGCAGTCGGATTCCAACCATCATTTCGAACGTGAGCATCACCAGTCAAGCAGTACAATAATTAGGGTGACTTCGAACCCTCAGCTCACAGTGAAGAAGTGACAAGTGGGGCTGCCTTCCTCGTGGGATGTAGTCGACCATTAAACGAGCCTCCTCCTCCTCCTCCTTCCCAGACTTTGTCGAGTAGCGGAAGCATGCACGGAGGTGATCAGCCTCGGGTTTGATCCCGTCTTGCAGTCCGCAACAGTTGAAGCTTGTCGCTTCCTGGTCCGATCTTTTGCCATAAATGAGATGTCAGAATCTAAGAATGCTGCAAGCTTTCCTCCTAGATAGAGTGAAGCCCGAGCGGCTGTGACCTTCATGCCGGTGCACAGTTGTTGCTCCGGGGGGCCAGTGGCACTGGGAGGGTTAATCGCCAGTAGTCTGCAAGTATAAATCCAGGTTCTGTAGCTCGGTGGGTTGCCGGTGGGATTCAGGGAGAACGGGACATGGGGAGGGAGTGCAGCAACAACAGATGGTTATTGCTCGCTGTTATCAACAGAAGAAACGAGATGTAGGGTTGAAGGGTGCTGCCGCATGCTGTTCTGCGTTGCAGAAGCCATTAGAGCCGCTTCCCCTCCTTGATCGCGTCATCTGCTGCTGTGTTTGGGTCCTTTTTTTTGGGTCAAGGACGATGCCTCTCTTCCTGCTCTGGAATTCCAATGCTTGTGATGCGATTCTGAAACAAATATCTTATTGTGACATGATTGATTGATAGGATTGATGTGCCCTTTCTCACGAATAAATATCTCGACATATGTAAATGCCATCTCCTGCTGCGAAGGAAGGAGAGAGAAGCGACTGCTGTCCAGCTCAAGCATTGGCCGCGACCATGGGCCCTCTCCACGACCTGCCAAAAAGAGACAAAAGGAGCATAAAGACTTGTGGGGTGATGCGTGGGTGTCATCGTGGAATAATGCCATGGGTGGTCGCTTCTCCTACAACAAGACGAGAGAGAGAGAGAGAGAGAGAGAGAGAGAGTCGAAAGTCGACAGTGAATCTTGTAGATCACAACAAGGCTGTAGAGAGAGAGAGAGAGAGAGAGAGAGAGAGAGAGAGAGAGAGAGAGAGTCGAGAGTCGACAGTGAATCTTGTAGATCACAACAAGGCTGTCAATGTTAGGGAACAACGTTAAATTTCCTTTCAATGGTGCTGAAGCATCTTCAAAAATCTTTATAATTGTGCTCAAAGAAGAATCCAATTAAACCTACACAACGTATCATGCCCTCGAGTTATTCTAATATTTGTTCCCAATTTCAATCTTGTTTCGTTGGATTTTTTAATAGGAATGTTTTTATTTACTTTTGCTCTGACAGTTAACACCTTAAATAGGTTCCATCTCATGACAAGAATGAAGCCAAGTATGGTCACCACAATTTCACATCCTAATGAATGAAGTGACATTGATGTAGAGTAATAATACACACCAATTCATACAATTGCATCATTTCGTCACAAACATAGCTGATTTGCCTGGCAGAATCAACCCAATTTTAACCTCATCTAGTGCCTGAGCAGTTGCAAGAAAAAAGAAAGTAGATGAGCACAAAAGCTCAGGATCACACAAGCTTTATCAGTGAATTCGCCGCTTTATAAGTTTAGAATGGTCATGCAAGAACAAAGGGTCCGAGATCAGTCCACCGCACTCAAACTCCCGCAAATTTGTACCCATGCTACCAGCTGCTGCTATGTACGAGATTGATCCAATCATGGTGACAACCTGGGGCAGCCCTTCCCTTTCGTGCCACTTGGAGGTTTCCAAACCCGTATAACTGGTCTTCTGCGTGTTACATCTTTGAATCTTTGTGGAGTGGTGTTACCGATCTGCTGCATGTCATGATTTTGCTTGAAGAGGAACACAAACATGACCTATTAACGGCATCCAAACCAACAAAGCAGTCAGATAGTACATTCCAAACCAATGCATCTAAAAAGTTCGCTTTGCTAGTTCTAACAAAATATATCAGAAGTAATACCAACCAACTTAGCAATTAAAACAGGAGTATCAAACATGTCAGGTCTCCAAAATTGCTAAAGCAAGGGGACTAAAAAAAGTTAGGTCTCGTGGAAGAGGCCATGTGTTGTTCCGAAGCCATTTGTGAGCTCGGCCAGCCACCAGAGGTAACCTGTCAATAAGTAAAGATTGAACTTCACTTAAAAGTTTCACAATGGTTATTCATCGATCACAGAACTGCAAAACAAAGAAAAGAACATGATTGACTAGTACTTGATTGTTGTGAACAGAAAAAAGATAAATAAAAATAAAATAATTTAGCCACTATCTAATCTAATAACTAGGATGTGGAATCTTCAGAGCGAGAAAATATGAAAAGATTATTTTGCCATAATCTAATCCGTGGAATTTCACACAATAAACAATTAGGATGTTTTATCTTCAGAAATGACACGGACGAAGTAAACAACTGTGCCATCATCCATTATACACCGATTAGATCAATGGTCATCAGGTTTTCTTGTATTGAGCATGAATTTTTAGCAACATATTGTACCATTTCAGGATTTTCTATTGCACAAACAATGAGATAGTTTTCATTTTCATCTAGCAGAGTGGCTAAAATCAGAATAGACTGTAAGTGAAGTTCTCACATAAGACCATGAAAATAGTTATTTTGGCACTATGTCACATATACAAATTATATATGATTCAATGGTCAGACAGATTCCTAAAGTCTTTCTCTATGGTATTGGAACAATTAAATGGTTCTTTTCTCTAGCACAATAGGTGCTAGGTTCTCAGATTTGACTATCGTGAGCTCAACAAAGTGTCTACACCAGTGAGGATATGATAGTGGCATGCTGCAATCTCCTATATTTATCTAGAGAACCACAAAACATAAAAAAGATTTTTACTTTGTGTTTAAAGATGGATGCATGCACTGCAATGTAGAGGCAGGATCTTTCCGTGTGTAGTGTCAGCTGCCATTCTACATGTTCTTGATGATAGTGACATCCTGATTTACCTTTGCACATCCTGTTAAGTTCCTTTTCCCCACTAAACTTTTCCTCCAAAGATTTGTCAAAAGACTTTTAAAACGATGCTCCTTGTTTGTCGAGTTTCTAAATTAGGTCTAATTTGTTGTCATAAACATTGCAATTGTTTGCTGAGTTGTGATACTTTTCATTCAAACTATGTATTTTATATTCAAATTCTACCAACTTCTAGAATACAGAAATGGTAAATTAGAACATCCACTAATCCAAATGATCAACTTTTAAGTTGAAAATTAGTCACAGAGTATACAACATTGATGTGCCAGTAATTGCTTAATCTAGAAAGGAAAGATAGCGAATTGTACAGATTACAGTTGTAGACAAAAGAAATCCTTTAAGGTCACACTCTTAATCTATAAATTCTATTGATATTTATGTAACATCATATTTCATAATTAAATATCATGCTTTGCATTGCAAAAAATGAACAAGGTAGAAGGTCACAATAAATTGTTGTCAATTACTTAGTTCAATTACAGTTCCCTGCAAGCCAGTAAAAAGGGAAAAGTAAACATGGTTCATGGAAGTTTTGTTGGTAAATCATTTGCTACGTAATCTAAATGTACTGCACCATAGTTAGCATTGTAGGATAAAAGTATATAATGTATATTAACATCTAAATATGCTTAAAGGTAGGGTACAATAGACAGCCTCTCTGCTAAGGGTAAGGCTCAATACAGATCCTAATTAGTTCAGATACCGTCTCCAAACCTCCAGAAACTGTTTCCATCTTAATTTAGCCTCCTCAAACCCCTCCATATCAATGTTTTGTTTCAGCAACATTATTTTCATCTCACATTTATGTTACTCCAGGCCTCAACGGCTTTGTGGTAGATTTAATTAATTTGATACACTTTCATGTAACCTCAGATCTTTTTTGTAGGCTAAATTTCTCGCTGAATTTTGATTGTGCAAGTCTATTTAATGTTTAAAGTATCATGTTGATAATTTGGAGTTGTTTGATACACCCTTTATCAAACAGATAAGTAGGTGGATCAGTGAAAAAAGTTCCAAATTTGACATTTCACACTCGAGACCATTTTTTAAAAGAAGAAAGCATTTTGAGAACCCATGAGTGGTGATTGGATCAGGAACAAATTAGTCAATCCTAATATGACTTTGCTGTAAACTACTTTTGGTCGGTTTTGTCTCGAGTGTGATGATCATTTACAATTTTTTCTTCTAAACAGAGGTTTGTAGAATCAGCAAATCATACTTTCAAATAGGTATGATTTCATTTTATAGAATTCCATGAAAACCAATACATAGGTTCTGAACAGACATGTCAATTCTATGTCGCTGATATCCACCGATACTATTCAGCAGTTATTAAGCACAAAACACATGTTCCAATAAAAAAACAATTAATTGAAAGAGACTTACCAAAGAGGTGAACGTGCAAGTACATCGAGAACAGGTCCAGGAGTAGCTTCAGGAATATTGCCTGATTGATGGCTATATGACCCTCTATCAACAAAGTACATTTACTAGAATCAATATGTCATATATAATATTGCTGAAACTGAAAAAATACAGTAAAAAACCTTAAAGATTATTAGAACTATTGGATCGAACTAGTTTAATTAATATTTTGTTAGATTAGATGCATGTAATTTGATGTTATAGTAACAATTATTTTGCATATCTAATACATAAAAAATCATGTTTTGACACAAGTACTTCTTTTGATGATTATGTTTTCTCTCAGTTATGTTATTAGAACTTTCCTAAAGCAAGTGGCTTGCTTTGATCACACAAGTGCCTCAGGCAATAAGGACTTCTAACAAACAAAAGGCTTACTCCGTGGGCAATCGGAGATAATGTAGGCATCACCACCAACATCAGCTCCCTAATTGCTGTGATCTTCTCGTCGCCGCCATCGAACGAATTCTTCCGCATCTCGGAGGAGGGCGGGGCAACAATGTGATCGCCAGGGCTCCAGGCGAACGTGGAGATCCAGCGATGCCGAAACCCTGGAAGAATAGGCGGAGGAGGGGGAGTTCCGTGGAGCTGGAGGGAGCCTGGATGGAGGGAAGAGGATCATGGATTGATTGCGCGAACCAAGGCATTGGGTTCGGCGGATTTCCACCACGTCATGTGGAAGGAGTGAATGGCGTTCCTTCCACGCGCAGCGTCTCCTCCCCTCCGCCGCTGGTGGCTAATGCTGATTCCGCCCTTGCCGTTTCGAATTGGCTCCGTTGCAGTCCTCATGTTGAGAAAGCTTCGATAAGATTCATGTACTTATTCCTCTTAATATTAACATTTCCCATATATAAACCTGATTAATCTTAATTAATTGAATATAAATATAAAATATTAATATATCTGAAATATCCGAACCTTTAAAAGTTGAAATTAATTTTTGAAGGATATATATATAAGTATTTAGGACAATATCACAACATTAGTCCGAGGTGTGGTGTGGGCAAGGAGGCCTGTCAAAATCATGCTCTCCCATTGGTCCAACTCATCCCACCCTATCCAACTCCAATCCTTCACCTCCTTCACAGAGACCTTTTCTCTACCACACACTCCTCGATCTGCCATCTCCATTACCAGCAGCAGCAGCAGCTTCAGCACCAACGCCATGGCCATGTCAACACAAGCCTCCCTTTTCGCCCCTCCCGCCACCATCCCGTTCTCCAAGCCCGCCGCCCCCCCCGCGCTCCTCGCGTGGAAGCAAGCCCCCGGGGCGAGGCAGCTCCGCGCCGCCAGCCTGCGGGTGTCGGCCACCGAGGAGAAGGAGACGGCGGCGCCCGAGGCTCCCGAGGCCCCCGCTGGCTTCACCCCGCCTCAGCTGGACCCCAACACCCCCTCCCCCATATTCGGCGGCAGCACGGGCGGGCTCCTCCGCAAGGCGCAGGTGGAGGAGTTCTACGTCATCACCTGGGACTCCCCCAAGGAGCAGGTGTTCGAGATGCCCACCGGCGGCGCCGCCATCATGCGTCAGGGGCCCAACCTGCTGAAGCTCGCACGCAAGGAGCAGTGCCTGGCGCTCGGCACCCGGCTGCGCTCCAAGTACAAGATCAAGTACCAGTTCTACCGGGTGTTCCCCAACGGCGAGGTGCAGTACCTCCACCCCAAGGACGGCGTCTACCCGGAGAAGGTCAACCCCGGCCGCCAAGGCGTCGGCCAGAACATGAGGTCCATCGGCAAGAACGTCAGCCCCATCGAGGTCAAGTTCACCGGCAAGCAAGTCTATGATCTGTGACCACATACATGAGATCATATATATGAACTCCATTCGCCTTCTGTAATCTCATTCTTATCTCTACATCTCCTGCACTTGTATTATTTCTCATCCAAACTCTGTGCACCACTTCAATTAAGCTGCTCATATGATTCCCAGATTACGACTTCTCGGAGTAAATAATTCTGTTAATTGGTTCGATAGACTTGGTCATATAGTCTTAATCATTGGCCTTCGCCGATCACAATCTAAGCTATATATGTCCACCGAATGCCATGCTTCTTACGAGAGACTCCATTAATTAAGCTGAGTGCAGGCATCCCTGTGAGCTTTATGCTGCTGGGTGTTAAAGCATGGTCCAGCGGTCGGCAAACGTCGGCAATGGGACGTCCACCAAGATGTCTTTATTGACCATAATGAAGCCTTGTCAAGTGACGTTGACTGCAAAGCCACTGCCGACTTCGTCTGTATGTGAGCATGGCGACTGCAACGCAAGCGAATCTTCATACTTGGGCTCTGAGGCAAAGGGATGACTTTTGAGAAGGGAGGTGGACAGTGACATGGTACCAAGACAGCATGTAATGCATGAGCAGGACTGCAGGGAGGGGGAGTGCAGTGTGGCAGGAGAGAGGAACAGTGAAATGGACATCACCTAAGCCCAGAGCAAAGTGATCATTGCTTCCTCCTCCCCTTTCTCATCGCTCTCGCTGCTCTGCTTTCACCGCCGCTGCTCCAGATGGGGAGGCTGCAGTCCCTCTTCTCCCCTCTGAAGAAGCTGTGGATTCGTTTGCATTCGGCACACAGGAAGAGTACTACGCTCCCTCCGCTGCTTCTGTTTCTTCATCTTTCTTCCGTTTTAGTTAGCGCCACGCCATGGCGTATGACACGGTTGCATTGGCAGGGAGGGGGATACACATCCTGTACGAGGATGTGAAGTCGTGCCCGTATGAGGACGTGCAGGTCCTCTGGTCGATGCTGGTGGAGTCGCGCACGCCGCCGTTGCGTTTGAAGCGATGAGGGCGTCGCAGAAGAAGAAACGCCTGAGATTTTGCGTCGCGCCTCCCTTCTTCATCGTCATGTATGCTTGTGCCTCTCTGCTCGGAGAACGTATCGACATATACGTTTGTACATATACATATATATCTAGAGAGAGAGAGAGAGAGAGAGAGAGAGAGAGAGAGAGTTCTAACTTGTTCTTCTACATCTCTAAAAACTACTCAATGCAATCTGCGCTCTCCCTCTCCTTCTCTCTCATTATAAAGTGATGTTATTGTTTATGTGGAGGAATTACTGACTCTGTTTTCTGACATTGAGGACTTCTCCTCCTCTGTTCTACCAGTCGAAGAGCTGAATACCTCGTTAACAGGGATCAAATACCCATTGATCATAGCTCAGTAGATTTGAGAACCTTCAACTTAAAAGACATACTACCTATGAAATCACAAACAGATCTCTCATGTGGGTTTGTCAAGATCCAGCTTCTTCCTAAAAGAGAGAGGAGCAGCTTCTTCCCCAGGAGATGGTCAATATTTTACCTACGTTTAATTCTAGGTTGCTTAGAGAACCGAAGACTTAAAGATTCATATATATATATATATATATATATGACCGGCCCTTGTGTTCGGCCCAAATGGTCCTTGTATTGGTCCGGTTCGTCGATGTGGCAGACCGGCCCATGAACAGGTTGACCTCGCGTTCCTAAAAAGGAGGGGAGCGGGGAGGGTTTCGTCACGCGCCGCCGATCCTCGATTCTTTGACTACCCCAAGAGGAGGCAGTGGTCGGAGGAAGGCGAGCGTCGAACGTTCGACGAGATGGGGTAAGTTTCTGCCAGAGCCCGGTCCTGGATCTTGTTCCAATTTCCTCATCGTTTTCTAATGCTACGTTCGAACTGTTTGTCTAGGGTTCTTATGGATTAGTTCATGTTTCTCTTTTTTCGTCGGGAACTCTATTTGATCCTTCTTGGTTCACCTACCCTTTCACCGTTTCTTGTTCTTGGATCTCGTGTATTCGGTGTCGGATGGAGGATTGAGTGATCTCTTATGCGGATTTTCGGGCTTCGATCTCGAGTTCTCGCTTTCGCGTATTTAGGATCGTAGATAAGAGAACCGGAGAAGAAACCGAAATCGAGTTGATGTCTTGAAAATTCGAATCACCATTGTGATGTGGTTTTGACCAATGGAGGACTGCAATGTGTATCTGTCTGTGTTTGTGTGTGTATGTTTCTGAATGCTCAAAAGATCATCTTGTTTTGCCAAGCGTATATTTCAAAAAATTTGGCATATGGAGTTTGGCTACTTGGCACTTTTGGTTTGATTGGCAAAGATTTTTGTACTTATGGATGACTATGTATAATATTTAGCGATAAAAATGTTGTTTTTGATTATAAGTTATGTTAGCAAATTCAATCAATTTCTGGTGCTTGAGTAATAGATACGATCAGAAATGAAAACCAAGTTTCTAGTGCACCTCTAAACATAAAAGTGATCATAAAGAGAACTTGTTTGATTAAAGAGAAATGTCTCTTCATCAACTGTCAGCTCTGTTGCAGAAAGACTCGTGGTATGGGAGCTGGGCGCAAGCTCAAAACTCACAGGAGGAGGCAGAGATGGGCAGACAAAGCATACAAGAAAAGTCATCTCGGCAACGAGTGGAAGAAGCCCTTTGCGGGTTCTTCGCATGCCAAGGGTATTGTTCTTGAGAAGATGTAAGTTTTATGATGCTTATTTACTTCTCATTTTCTCATTTTTGGTGTTGCTTATGTTTGGAGGACTGACATTAGATTGGCTCTTGCAGAGGCATTGAAGCTAAGCAGCCTAACTCTGCTATCCGAAAGTGTGCTAGAGTCCAGCTGATAAAGAATGGGAAGAAAATTGCAGCCTTTGTTCCTAATGATGGTTGCTTGAATTTTATAGAAGAAAATGTAAGTTTCAGATTCATCTAGCAATTCTATATGCCATTATGCTTTCTAGATGAATGGTCTACGCACTTGTTAGCGAGGATTTAATTATAAGAGGTAGTATTGGACTGGTCTTGTGCAAACTAATATGCACTGGTCGGAAATGACCTGGCAAAGGTCTCATGGCAACCATACACCAATCACATTGTGTCATGATCCTAGCCGATCGGGTAATTGTTCCATTGACTAATATGCCTAGAATCACATGTCGAGAAACACTTGAACCCAAGTTGATGGTAGAACACCGACCAAGTATTATTCCTTTTTTTTTTTTCTTTTGATATAGGGCGTGGTATGAGACCGATATTAGTATATGCTTCGAACATTCTGTTTGCGCCCTAGATTAAATGCCTTGTTTGTAGATGTCATTGGCTGATAACTTCAAGTTATAATAGTAGTCTGTTACTAAGCTGCATTGCTTTTGCAGGATGAAGTCTTGATTGCTGGATTTGGAAGGAAGGGCCACGCCGTCGGTGACATTCCTGGAGTAAGGTTTAAGGTTGTGAAGGTTTCTGGTGTGTCCTTGTTGGCCCTATTCAAGGAAAAGAAGGAGAAGCCTCGGTCTTAATAATGGATATGCTGAGTTTCCAGATGAATTATTGTTTGGCTCCGTACTATGCGCTTAGTTCTATATGATTCTTTCTATAGTTACTGATGAACTGCTTTTGAAGACTTTTTTTCATGGTTATTGATCCTTTAGCACTTAACCCTCTATGCCGATGGTAGTTTCTTTATCAAAACTTTTTAATGTAATCGCGTTTGGAATGAAGAGATTGGTCATAATGTAATGATTATGCCCTTTTTTTTTTGCTTTTCTTGAAACAAAGATTTGACCTTTTGGATCAATGAATGGTCACGAATGTGGCAAAGGAAGAATTGCTGGGATGGTAGGGAGAAAATTTTTTGAACTCTAATTACATTTTACCTCATATACTTAGTTATTTTAATATTTTAATTTTTATATTTAAAAAAATTATATTGATATTCCTATAATTATCAAAGTTAAACATCTAGATTTATTTATCTTAATGATTTTAGTTTTACTGATAGAAATATAAAAATAAATGATAAAAAAAGAATTTTAATATTCAATAATAAACGATGATCGTTGGTTTCGACTTTAACATAGTTGCTTGATTACCTTCGATGATGATAAAGTTTGTTCTTATTGTGATGCCACTTATCTTTTTGAGAAGTGTATCATTGATCTCATCGTTGCTTGTCTCGTTTCGCTCTGCATCTGTGTTTATGTTGACATAATTGTTGCTCGAAATTATGTCAATGTTGATGTAGATGGTGGTGCCACTCCCTATCTCTCCGGTGCTATGCCATATCATTCTATTGAGATGAGCATCTCGTAATCTTCAAATCTCTCTCCCACTTAAGACGCCTATACCCGTCCTCTCTTCCCCTAATTCGCTCCCACTCGAAACTCTTCACCACGTGCAATAAGCACTCCGTCCCCTCTTTTTACTTGTTTGTAGTCACGCTCATCCTCTGCTCCAATAGCCTCCTGCACAACGATGACGATGTGGACAAGTTCTGATTAGTGCCCAACGTCATGCCGTAGAGGGTGGTGTCCATTGTCGATCAATTCTGGCTCTTCGATTTGTATAGCTCTTGCAAGGCGGTGTGCTTCATCGTGGATGCCATGGTCTGCCTCCCTCGGACTGGGTCATTGGGTTTCCTCGATTGCCAACCCAACCCAAACAACATCTAATGCATCTACGTTGATGTCGATGCTGATGCAGAGAGACGAAAGGGTCGCTTAGTGAGAGCTGGTGCTGGAACTGACACGGTAGTGGGAGGAGCAATAGGAGCTCCAGCGACCCCAACTTCAGATCGAGGTTGGAATTCGCTCAATGGGTTAGTGGCTAGGCGGCCACTATATTCGCTGTAGATATCGTGGTGACAACCACCATTTGCGTCGATGCCAATGCAGTTGTCGAGCAACAACTACATCAGCATTGACGTAGTTGTCGAGCGACAACTGCATCAGCATCGATGCAAATGCAAAGCGACGTAGAGCGGGTAACGATGAAGTCAGTGGTATGCTCCTCTAGGAGGCAGTGGCGTCGTGATGAGAGCGAACTTTATTATTGTTGGAGGTGGCCAGAAAATTATATCGGCATCAATGCCATTAACATTATCGTCCACCATCGAACGTTAAAATTATTTTTTTAAATTTTTTTTATATTTTCGTCGGTAAATTTGTCATCGTTAGGATAAATATACTTAGATATTTCGTTTATGTAACTATAGTGATATCAATATAATTTTTAAAATTATAGGGATCAAAATGCTAAGCATAAGAAACTAGAAGGGATAATGTGTAATTAGCCCCTTTGAAC
The DNA here is from genome assembly GCA_024322285.1 of Musa beccarii. Classification (NCBI taxonomy): domain Eukaryota; kingdom Viridiplantae; phylum Streptophyta; class Magnoliopsida; order Zingiberales; family Musaceae; genus Musa; species Musa beccarii. The sequence goes on from CM044397.1 coordinate 42,795,002, forward strand.
CTTTGATGATGTCAACAATCAAATGACTGTTCAAATTTCATTTTCTACGATCGAGCAAAGAGTCGGTAAGCTAATCTCGCCTTTCATTTTCAACGATTGAACTAAGAGGCAGTCCGCACGGGTATTTTTCTTATTGTGAAATGATTGCTATTAATGGCCAGCCTTATGTCGTGATAGGCATCACGTTTCGTTATTAGCGAATGGACTTGAAGCGGGGAGGTGTTAAAAAAAAAAAAACCCTGATGGGACTAATGCTCGAAGTGGGAATTGATACGCTTACAAGGGAGGATATTGAAGAATTCCAGGGAAGCAAGTTAGAACCAGGAGGTTTTGAGAGAAGGTGGATAGCTAGCGACGTATCTATCATATGTCAACAGCATGGAAGGCTAATTTTAGAATACTTAAATCTTTTTAAATCTTAGTTTATAGACTTAAAAAATTTATGAAACATCCGACTTTATTTATTCTAATATCATCGATTTTACCAATGGAAGTACGAAAATAATAAACAAAAAAATAATTTCAATATCTTATTTATGTTGGCAAAATGAGAGAAGAAAGAGGACGATGCAGATACCGCCGAAGCTCTGCATCTACATTGACGTTGCTTGGCAACTGCATCGATGCCACTTAGCAACTGCGTCGGCGTTGTTTCGTAACCCCATCCTCCGACTTTAGCTTAGCAGGATGGCCTCCATCATCTCCTTAACCACATTGTGTTGTTGCTTCGTGACTGTCTACTGAGGATTTATGGGCCTCTTCGCCTGAGGCATCGTAATGGACTCGGAGGTGTCGAGGCAACAGCTAGAAGACGAGGAGGCCATGGAGTACGAAGGATGGGTAGCAGGATCAAGATCGTAGGAAACGCAAACGGGGTGGACCCAACACGAACCTATATCGAAGACACAACAACCAGCATCGAAGGAGTGGCAAGCAGCATAGGTGACCTGGCGAACGTGACAAGCCACAATGAAGTTGACACTATAGACAAACACGTCGCAAGCCCAACAAAGGAAGGCTGTGTTTGGCTCGCAATAGACTGTTGCCCTTTCGTCACTTTGCATCTTCGTTGATGCCAACGCAGTTTTCAAGTAGCACCGACACAGATGCAGAACGTCGATATCTATGTCGTCCTCTTCCTCCTCTCCTTTTGTCTTTTTTTTTATCATCGCTCTTCCACCTCATCCACAACAACCACCCGTGGGTCCCAACGATGTCATCATCTGTCACTATCGAAAACATAACAAGGATGTTAAAATTATCTTTTTATCTATCGTTTTCATACTTTCGTCGATAAAACTAATGATGTTAGAGTAAATAGACATAGATGTTTCACTTTTAACTATAAAGATTTTAATATAAATTTTTTAAGTCTAGAGATCAAAATATTAATAAGATGCAAATGACGATATAGCCAAGTCTTTTTCTATGTATACTAGGAAAGATCTTTGTTGCGATTACGGTCGAGTGGGTTCGCTTGATCTTTGTTCGTCGACTGACAAAAGGAATGAGATGACCGACAAAGTTGGCAACCTTCTTATCGCTCACAATCGCATGATCTTTGTTAATCGGCAGACATTCTTACTGCCTCCTGCAGCATCATACTCTTTTCATGGTCAACGTGAACTGTGTTATAATTACTGGTGCACGAAGCACGGCACCAACGATACTTTGTCTCAGGATAAAGAGAGGAACTTTCACAGCTTTCTGGTTCACATAGACACACATCGACCACCACTATTTATCCTTTAATATCTTTGCTATTTCCTCCTCCTCGACTCCTGATACAGCAGTTCATTTGAGAGCGCAGCAGCATCCTAATCACCTTTTCCTGCAGTATCCACGAGAAAAAGACCCAATTCTCATCAGCAATACAACATGATGTATGAGTTGTCTATGCAACAATGTAGCAGTTGGCTTTTCTGAGGTTTCTTTTATTTTTTTTTCTTCAGCTCAAAATAATGTAATTTTGTTCTTTGTAAACACTACCAATATCTGTGCCACTCTAATTCAGACTTCTTAATTTGTGCTGCGAACATAAAATTTTGATATCATTGCGTTCCTTTCAGACTAGATTCCTTTCTACTCTCGTTCACCAAAAAGTGTTTACCAATATCTATGCCACTCCGATTCAGACTTCTTAATTTGTGCTGCAAAAAGAAAATTTTGATATCATTGTGTTCCTTCCAAACTAGATTCCTTTCTACTCTCGATCACCGAAAAGTGTTTACCAATATCTATGCCACTCCGATTCAGACTTCTTAATTTGTGCTGCGTAAAGAAAATTTTGATATCATTGTGTTCCTTCCAAACTAGATTCCTTTCTACTCTTGTTCACCAAAAAGCAAGTGCCGCATGAATGATACCAAGAATAAATAAATAAATTTGCCACGATTATCAGTATTATGATTACTTGTTCCAGTATTTCTTTTCCCCATAGATGCTCATGGTTATATAATAAAAGATTTGGGAGTGTTCTTAAGATCAATTTTGTGTCTAAATAAAGAACTGATAAATAAGCCTGATCCAATGATATACATCACCTGTTAGCAAACCTATGACAGTCCCTCATTTGATCGAGCAGCCTGAAGCATTTCCACTATAAGAGTCTTCACATCCCTACGTCAAAACACGAAAACTTGATCAAGTTAAAAAGCTCGGAGTCACAAGGGAACTATCTTAAGGCAATTAATTCAACTAAGAAACAGGGCAAATTGATTATTTTCATGGGTCTAATATATGGCCAAAATGCTTTAGGATGTGAAAATTAGAATTTGCAAAATCACTAAACATGGCCTACTTCCTGTCTTGAGCACGTCTAGGGAATGGGATGCGAAGTTTCAAAGTACTTCCTTGGTAACCAGCCTGCATAAAAGATGTGCCACAGCTTCAGTCTTCAGTGAAGATATGAAGTATGAGAACATCCTTCGATACACTAAGCATAAAGATGGAAATAGAAATTTGTCTCAAAGATAATCAGAGCAAATAATATTAGGTATAAAATGCCCAACTAATCAGTTTATGCACAAGACTCCTGCCAAGCAGAGAATGCAATTGCAACTGTGCCCTTGTATGCAAAAAGTTGTTTTCATGAATGAAAACGCATGAAAAGTAACAATATAATGCTTTCAGATAACATAACCAAGAAAAAGGATTCATGTAGTCCACAGTTAACAGAACATCATATTCATACTTCTGACAGTTCAAATATTGATTCTAAAGGAGAGAATCTAGCAAATTAAATTTCGTCATTTCAGCCACCTCATGGAAGCAGCTCTTTTCGCCAACAATATTGGTAAATTCTTAAATAATTATATATTAGCTAATCACAGTGTAGACAATCTCTAATTTGCTGCACAAGTGACCACTATGCTGTTATTGGCAACTTCCTAAATTTCATGACAGAAAATGCTGAAGTGCAATTTACAATGATTTTTAAGCTTTGTTTGTGACCATTAAAACTTAGAACATAATTCTGACATGTATCAGCCTAAAAATAGGGGTCCTTCGATAATTAAAATATTCTTGCCAAAGGGATGTTACTTGATGAATAGAATAAACAGCATAAAAATAATACAAACGTGTCTGATAATACCATACACTTCCAGATGTTCAGATGAAGTTCCAAACTTCCAATATCAGATCCAAAGGAGTTCAGATCAATAGGCTTAGACTGAACAACAAAGTGTAAGGAATTGGATTCAGAGAGACACTTCAGTCAGTCCACTATGCCATTCATGTAAGGCTCAATGTCACTGCTTAATTGGATTATGTTGAAATATTTTATAGTTCACAATCCTGGCCCAGAACATGATTAAACCCTGCCTGAGTCAATTTGGGGAATCATTGTGGTTCCGTTGCCACAAGATTCGATTTCATTCCCGTTGCTGACCATATCCCTTATGGAAATGACTCCTCAAAGAATTACAAGAGTCTAAATGGATAAACAGCTAAAAGAGCATTGTGCAGCTAAAAGAGTCTAAATGGTAAGCGCTGTTGGCTGAAACTCATGAAACCAAAAGTTGCACCACATTAATCTGCAAAATTGTCAGGCTGTAGGCTGTGGTTTAATTTTTTTGTTCAGAAACATAACCAGAAAAGTAAACAATATTATTTGGTCAAGAAGAAAAAATTGTTACAAGTGGCAGCTTTCATTGTTCTTCTTATTTTGCTCTCCCAGGTAAAAGTCATGCAAACAGTATTCTAATGAGATTAAAAATTGTTATCCTAGTGAGTAAGTACAATGGCAATACTACCAAAAAAAGGACATGGTTTAAAATGTCAATAGGACTATTTACCATCTAACAAAGCATTGATAACGAAGCATACTACTTGGTAGCTTGGTATACCGCTTACATTTTTGTGGTGATACTGGGTGGTACAAGTCGGTAATACTGCTCAATATATTGGTATTAAACCAGTCTGAGAGGTTGATAAATTCGATTTAGATCAGTACTCATAACTTGGATGCAGAGCATTATCAATTTGGCACTACAGGCCTCTCTTGGTCTGCAGTTATCTTCGGTCCTCCTATGTATTCTATTATATTTCTAATATTGGTCCATCAGATATACAAATGTTTTACCAAATTGAAGCTGATGTAAATTTATTATAAACATTAAATAGCACAACTTTAACTTTCTGCTTGGCTGCACATACCATGTAAATACCATTTTCACACTATTTTAGTAAATGATATAAAGGCCTTCAGTTGATTCTATAAACCCACATAGTCTAAGCACTTAGGCATGGACTGCCATTTCTCAGTCCACCTTGCCATGAAATTTTGCTGCTGTAGTCACATGCTTAAGACTCAACACCTTTAGTATGTTATAGATAATGTATTTTGCATATTTTGGTTGCCAACAACTATCATATATGAAGAATGATAAAAGAGAGCATTAAACCTGTTATATAGAAAGAAGAATCATAAACACACTCAAATGAGCTACCACCTTTACATTGAAGCCAAGGCTATCCACATCTAGCATGTGAGCAAACTCCACCTGAAAACATCATTCTTAGATTAGGTCCTAAGTGAACAGAAAAGACAAACATGTAGGTAATCCTAGCTATGCAAGCACATAAATGCAGCTCTTCTCACAAAAAATTTCATCAGGAAAATATCAATTTTTCTTTAATTACCTTTACTGAGGTTGAATGTTGTACAATGGCTTTTGTATCTTCTTGATGATCCCTATTCATGTGGGACTAGCAAAGGAAGAACAAGTTAGTAATAAGAATACCCAGGAACTGAAGAAATGATGGTTAGAATACCGTGATAGGCTTTGTAAATTGAGATATTGGATCAACTTTGGCAGCTTTATATTCCTCACCATCAAATTCTAGTGACAAAATCATTATGAGCAACATATATGTCATGAAATTTGAATATATAATTAACTAAGCTGAGTCTCAGCCTCCACAAGAGATCTAAGATTTGGGGCTGAGAAACCAATCAAAATCTTAATACCAACATGTATATTACCTCCTGATCCCAGTAGAGCTGTGGCAACGCCAGAAACATAGCGCACATATTTTGGTTTGATGTGGATGAAACTGAAGTCACCAAAGTCCACCTTTGATAAAAAAAAGAAAAAATCTATTTCGTTACCTCCATGAAAAAAGACAGAACTGCAAATGCATAATAGATTTTAAAAAGTTGATAATTACCCAAAATGCGTCTGGATGTCTTCTTAGATAAGCAGTACGTGCAGCTTCATTATCATCTTCAGAAACCTAACAAGAAGGTTATGTTGCAGAAAATTTGAACCAAGAGGTCTCAATAAAAGGGCAATGTTGTGTGAGAAAAGAAGAAAAATAACTAGAAAAACAGTGCATTTTACCACAACAAGATTATAAAATATGCAACTCAGAAGTTAAGAACAGGCATAGCAAACAAGTCTTATGTCACATACTGGAAATCTATGTTATCTTAGGAAATGATATGGCTTTAGGCACTTTAGAGTCTAGACTGCAAGTGAAGTTATCATAATTGACTATTATCTAAAAAGGAGAACTGTAGAAAATTAACAGGCACATAACAGATGAGCATTGAAAAATGCATTTATTTTCCAATACACATTTAATCCTTATACTCTTTATTACTTAGGTTGCAATATTTGATAACATTAATGACTTGAAAGCTCATATAAGTGAGAACCCAAGAGGTCTCTGGAAATTGGAATTATAAGTGACAGCCAAGGCTGCAGAACCAATGAAATAAAGGCATTTCCCCAAACAAAGACAATCCTGTGTGTCGCTTGGGTAATCAGGATACAATTACATACTCTAGTCAAACAGTGGTAAGTGAACATCATCCACCCAAACATTTTAAGGAAGAAGAAAGAGAAAATTTTACAAACCGGAACAGCATCCCCATATAGGGTGACAACTATATCAGTCCTATCTTCAGGATCCTTTGCTACAAGCAATGAGCACTTAGGATTTGCCAACAAATTCTGCATGCATCAAATAATTTTCCATTAAAATACTGTAAAAGAAAAACCTTAAGGAAACAAAAAACGAGAAGTAGAATGCTGTAAAGTTATCCACAGAGGAAATTATCTAGTTATCAAACCTTTGAATGGACAGCTAAGCTACTGACTGCTAGTATGGGAGAACCATCATGATCACATGCAAAATCAACCATGGATCCAGAAGGATAACCCTCGTGGACCTGCACATGCAAGTACATAGCTTATGTCTGACGTTAGTTGGCATTCAAAAGCTTGAATTGAATAACGTGGAATGATCTATATGACCCATTGCTCAGGAGAAATAATTTTAGCACTAAGTTCCGGTTCAGATATCACTAAGAAATATTTTAAACCTTACACTTTCTCCACAAAGACTGTTCCTTGCAAAAGTCACTGTGCACAGAAGAAGTCCGAACAACAGTGATAACAAAATATGAACACATGCACAGATTTATATGTATCCAAACTTGTACATGTAACCCCAAGATAAAGTAGATCGATAAGAGCATATACAGGAATATGAGCAACGTAAGCATAACTTAACTCTTAATCCTACAAAATCAATGATGAATGTATAGAAAGAAAGAAAAAAAATGCATATTAGGAGGCACACACCAGTCTTAACAAGAAAAAAAGTGCACCTCCTGTTTAAGTATACCTAATAGAGCTATTGTTCAGTTCTAAAAGCTGAAATGGACATATGCCAAAGTTGTCAACAAGCAGCTAATAGAGAATTATCAGTAAAGCAAAATAATTTTTGTTACGAAATAAGGAGAGATGCCAGTATGTCACATTGATTATATGATATATAGTTTTTCTAGCATACATCAAACTTATGAAAATATGTTCATGAGCAAGGAATTAAGTCAACAACAATACAACTGTCAGACATAATAGACACCAACAAAGAGTCAACAGAGGTTCTTCACTTTCCAATTACTGAAATACCAAAAGAGCAAAAGCAATGAACAGCAATAACAGTGCAGTATCTTCTCATGGCACAAGTTAATTTTAACAAACCAAGACTTGAAAAACAAAATCATTGATTAAATTCAAAAGTTTATTTATCGAGTTCAAAGTGGTTGAATAAAGATACAATTAGCATAGGATAACAACATATAAATTTAATAAACTGATTGATTACACCAATCCACCTGAGAAAAGGTAGAGAGCATGCCCCGAGTGCTGTGATCAAGTAGTGTTCTTATTTCTTCAACAGGAGAAAGTCGAGCAGCAGCTTCCTACAATAAAAGAGAAAATTTAATCTATTCATGACGCACACAATTTCAAAACTTAATGTGTGTCAATTACCTTCAAATGCATATCATTCAAGAAAACATAACCACTATATTGATGCCATCTTCACATACCAAGTTACAAACTATTTATAGTGAATTTCCATGAGTTCAACGAAAAGACCAAGCTACTTGTATCTTATTATGCTGCATGTAAGCTTGCTTCTCAATTTTTCTTCTCTTTAGTCCTTTATAATGTTCTCAAGCCACTAGCATTTTTAACAATTGCACACTCAATATAACTGATCAAGCACCAATGAACTTGGACAAGAAACTAAAAAGTAATTTCTTACACATCAGAATGATCATCATCATTGACACCATATTAAACTTGCCCACACACATGGAACATAGATAGCCGGTTTTTCCAAATAATCAACTGGAAATACACACCTGATGAGCACGAATCTTCTCGAAGGCATCCGAAATCCCCGTCACATCACCTGGCGCCGCCATCTGAGGTGAAAATTAAGATCATCAACAAGTGATCGCAAATCGATCGGTAGACTGATCTCAGAACACGATTAATTGGGGAAGAAAAAGAATCGATAGCTTATCCAAATCCGAGGGATTATGGTGACCTGGGACGGGGACGGCGAGGCGGACGAAGCCATGGCGCGGGGGGAGAAGGCGGCGAAGAGGCGGCGGCGTGAAGGAGAAGAGAGCTTCGCTGAATGGGACAGCGGTTTAGTAAACGGCAAGCGATTGACGAAGGGGGAGCCGAGGGAGGGCAAGCGGACGGGTGGCGTTCGCAGCACGGTCGTCATCCTCCTACGCCGCCCCCACGCCACTCTCTCTCCCCTTTGCCTCTTCCGTTACGTTTTCTTTTCTTTTATTATTTCCTTTTCTTTTATTATTTCCCTTTTCTTTTATTATTGCCACTCACAACTCTATTCGTGTACAATTTTGACATAATTAATTAATTATCTAAAAAATAAATTTACATTTATATATTTCTGATTTTTTTATGTTCATCTTTTGTATAAATAAATTTAACATGTATATCTCTGATAATTCTTATTCAAAATCTCATTCGATAAATTTTTATATTAAATTTATTTATCAAAATATATTCAGTTTCTGAAATATCATCTAATATATATTTACATAAAAAAAATTGGTTAGAAACCTCATAATTTAGATTTAGTACATAATAAATAAACATCCAAATACTTTAAAATTAATTAAAAATACATATTTTTCACAGAACTTATTGACAATAAAAGATCTCAAGAATAGTCAGGACACTATAATAATCAATAAGTGTATGCTTTGTTTCATTCTAATCCATGAATATAAAAATGAAAAATAACAAGAAAGAAAGAAAGAAAGAAAAAAAAGATGATGATGGATTATTATTGCCAATATGCTGCATAAGATATATCAATTTATGCAATCTTTACTCACTCTTATCACGGGTCATAACAAAGGAGATCTTATTGGGATGTAGAGGCACATCAATTGGCAAAGCTCTATCTGTGCACAAGGGGATGTATGAGAGAGAGGAAACAAAATGTCAAAGCTCTCTGCAGACAGTTTCTTCAAGGCTAAGTTACAGGTGATAAAGACCAATACAATTTGAATTCCAAATCCTTTGCACCCAGAGTTGCTTTCAAGTTTCATCTTTGAGTTGATGGTGTTGGTGACTCTTGTAGGTCAACTGTAACCATGAAAGAGAAAGGAGCAGAGACATGGAGGAAAAAATAAGGATGGATGGCACATTAGGTGAGCTGAAAGTATGAAGCATAAATTTGGAAACCAGCTGACCAAAATACAAGTATCCATAAAACTTTATTTCAAACTTGAAAATTGCTTTCAAATCAATCCTGCCTAAATTTAGAAGTTGCATGTATGAAACATATTCCTTCTTTTTTATACCTAAAATAAAATAATGATGTGGTAATACAGCTATCAAGTTTTGAAACTTCATTCGATATAGATAGTAACATCCATTCATCATTTACCTATGCATGAATTAAAAAAAAAACTTTGGAATATTATAACCTAGATATTAATATTTTGCATTAGTAGAATAGATTGATGAGATCCCTTGGTAGGGCCATAGCTCAACTTCAATTTCACATTGGTAGTACCAAGCAAATTCTTAGTCCTCTATCTTTTGATTCACATCATAGAAGCTGGGCACTTCATTTCTTTAGGAAAGAAGTGAAGCCTCCATCACAAATTGTAGCTCAACACTATCAGTTTTTGTTTTCCTTTCTGTTCTTTTTTCTTCTTCTGAGGAATGAAGTGCAGAGCAGTAATGATGATATACTTTTTCATCAAACAAAACCTTCCTGCATATAATTCATCATTTGTAGGTGGAAGCAAACCAGAGATTGCTGGGAACACATGTCTGCCCAAAATTCAAACTTGGTCCTCTTGATAGAGTGTAAGGGGGAACATTTCAGGCTTAATGAGCAAGTTTTATTCATCAAATAAACTACAAAAAAAAATGAAAAAGGCCCTTCTCACCCCCCTTTGATTCATTCTGAATCACTCTCCATACACATAGCCTTCAATCCTCTCCTCCTCTGCAAAACAAGAAATCACAAGTGAAAATTAAGCTCATTGGGCGTCATGTTCAGAACCAAAGAAACAATTCAATAGGCACTTTGCTGAACTATATCGAGGTAAGGAGGAAGAGCAAGAGAGAAGATGTGAAAGTTCAAAGATAATACATACCTTTCTCGATCCCTTCTTCTCCCTCACCTCATACCTCTCCTGAGAAAGATCTGAGAGCCACGCCCCTGGACTCACCAACTGCGCCAAATCCAACAAGAAAACAAAGGAAAGAAAGCCTTACTCCTACTTGTATGAAAATAAGGGAAAGAAGATCCAAATTTTGCCCAATTTGTATGTCAACGGAGGCGAGAGGGAAGAGAGGAGCCATACAAGTATGCATTTTTGGACGAACTTGGACCTCTTCTTGGGTCTCTGAGGCAGCTTACACCCCTTCATGGCCATGAAATCCTCCTCCTTCTCCTTGTTCGACAGCGAGACGAAGAACCTGGGTAGCACCGCGGCGCCTCTCTCGTCCCCGACTCCGCCGCCCGCCCCGTTCTCCCCCTCGCAGCCGTGCGCCACCGAACCCCTCGTGGTGTAGCAGCGGTCCTCCTTCTCCGGCGACAACGACACAGAGCGCGACCTCCGATTCTCGCTCCCAGCAGACTCCGACCGCCTGCCGAGAAATCCGGGCATTTATTAGTCTATTTCCTCGGCGGAGACGCCTAGAACGAAACCAAAATCTCTCCTTTTTAGTTCGTCTGGTCGATTTACCTGTGAGGGAGTTGCGCAGGGCGGTGAAACCGCGGCGTGGGGAAGTCCTTGTCGCCTCCGGTGACAACGCGGCGGTTGATCCGGGACGTAGCCCGCCTCCGGCCGTCGGATTTAGCCGGGGAACCCTCGTCCCTGACCTTGACGCAGCGGAGGCGCTTGCGGCTTCCCCACTGCAAGGGGAAATCAGGCTCCGGAGGAGCCGCTTTTAGAGGGGCACCTCTCTGCTCCTTCGATTCCTTCTCCATCTGCACAAAAGAAGCCCCCTCCGTTAGTCTCAAGCAAAAGACAACCACAAAACGCCCTTCTCACACTTCAAGATCTGATCTTTCTGCCGAGAGACAGCGGGAAACGACCAAAAGAAACAGCCTTACAGATCTCCTCACTGTTTCCCTCTCGCAAGACCGATGAGAACGCGGGATTACAAGGAAAAAGAAGATGGAAGAGTAGAGGAAGGCTTACGAGAGGAGCAGCTCCAAAATCTCACCCACCCAGTTCTTTCTCCTCCTCCTCTTCTTCCTCTCCTTGCTTGGCTTGTGCGTGTACCAACCGGCCACATATGCGCGAGAGGTTAATGGAGCTGTTTGAGCCGCAATTTGGACCGTAGGTTTTCGCATGGACGAGTAGATGATAGATGCTGGCTGCAGGAAATGCTTCGTTTCCCATTTTGTTCTGTTTTGGCGCCTGATAGGTTATCCTAACCGGACGGTGAGCACACCATACGTATTCTTTCAAATGTTCAAAATTTCTATATACATCACTGATTTTTTTTTATAACTAATTTTTTAATACTTCAATTGGAAATCTAATCTTAAACTCCATTAAGCTCTCGACAATCTATGTTACATTTATTCATCTACTAGTTTTTCTATATTTTAATTTTAATTTTAATTTTTTTCGTAAAGAACAAGTAAAACATTTATCCGATAAGAAAAAAATTAAAACATAATTTTAATATTTATTTTAATTTAAAATGAGTTTTTAAAGGGTATTAATATCATATATGAAGTTTTTATATATAATAAAACAAAATTTTAATGGGTAAATACGAAATTTAATCATTTGAAAGATATATATTTAAGAAAAAAAAAGGGGTTTTCAAGTTTTCTAATCATACGTATAATTAGACGCCATGTATTTGAATTGATTCGTGGTCCCGTATTGAGCAACGATTTAAATTACGACCTATCGAAGAACGTTCCACTCCGGCCCACCACATCCTTCTCCATGATTGCGTCCCGTTTCCTAACTCGTATCCTAAGACGCGTACAAAGTTCGGCTACCAATGTGTGCGCTCTCCGCCGTCGAGCCTCCGTGATCAGCATCCCCAGCGGCGTCAGAATCTGCGGGGCCTTCGTGCTCGGCGGCAGCCGCCGGAGCGTCGCGGTGCTTGAGCGTCGCTCTCCGCCTCGCCGGTGGCCGGACGACAGCCGCCTTCGCACCCCCGCCTCGATAGAGGACTGCTCGACCACTTCAATGGCCTCGGAAAAAAAGTCTGCCCTCTTCGGCGTTGCCTTTTAATCTTCCCAAGGTGCGATCTTTTTTTACTTCTTCTTTTCTTCCTCTCCAATTTGTCTCCCTCCACCTTCTCTTCTTTGTCATTCAATCTGAGAACGAGAGAATTTACGAGGCTGCAGACGATTGAAAAAGGCAAAGAGCATCACCCATGTTGGCATGTAGGTAATGCAGAGCATCCAAAACTAGTGTGTGTTGGTAAAATGATACAAAGGAATACTAGCACTGAGAAGCAGGGTTGCCGTTCACCAATAAGTTAGCTGATTAAGAGCATTAAACACCATGCACCATCTCAGCCATTTGAGCTTGCAATTTCTTCGCCATAATTTCCTAAATCTTTGCTTTGTTAGATTCTCTACAATCTTCTGGTAATCAAATCTGTCTTCCATTCGTTGACCTCATGTATTAGTCAATGTTGATGCAAAGACTGTAACCTTGATGAAAAGGTTCTTTTCTTTTTTGCCTTTTTTCTTTTTGTATGACAGATTTCCCATTCACATGGCACACAGCATATCAAAGTCTTTCAATTAGTGCTGAAATATACGAACAATGGAATACATCAATGGCTATTATGGATATCATGGCAGGAAACGACATGCCTTGATTCCAATGATTAAGTCGGCAGTAAACTATTTTGCTTTTAGTGTAACTTATAGAAGTTGATGATGGACCTTGGTGTCATAGTAAAAATGCTCCTTTGCAATCTAGGTGGTAAGGATTCAGATCACGGAATCAGTCTCTTAGGAGTAAATCCAATTACAATATCCCCTCCCTATACCCCATATTGGTGGGATGTTTATACACTTAAGAACATGGAAGATATGTCTAGGATTTAAGAGAGGATTATAAAAGATCATGTCCCAAGTCACTTGCTACATAATAGTAATATAAAAAGAATCTATCAGAAAGAAAGTTATGTTAGTTGCTAGTTAGAAGTATAAATGACTATATCTTAGTCTCTAATATCCAATCGACAGCTACTGCTTGGGTCCTGTAAAGTATTATTCCTTCCCAAATAATTTGGCACAAGATGGGAATTTCCTACCATGATTTTGTCACTAAATTAGCTACTAATGTAAAGTAATTCACTGTTGTTTATAATTACAATTCTAACAACCAATCTCAATTTATGTTAAAGACATTTTTATCAGAGTGAAGTTTGGTTTGTAGAAGCAGGTTGTTGGAGTTTGAGATGTCTGAGGCAACCTGTCCTTAAAGCTTTGCATTTAGTATGATCCAAGTAGTTTAATAATTTTAAGATTTTGAAACTCTATGTAAGTTTAAGCTAACGTGCTCTATACTTAGTTTACTCTTATTATATCTAGGGGAATTATCGTGGCCCAGTTCACCTCATCGTCTTTGTAACTTTTTAACTTAATTTTTTTTACTTTTCATCTCAAGTAGTAGTAGAAGTCTTAATTACAATTTTATATATAGAGTCAGGTTGCAGCAATATGGTGGACACTACAAAAAAAAATTCGATCACTCTTATTTGCATGACTTCTTTCGAGTTTCTTTCCATATTGTTTCTCTTCTCTAGTTTTATGTATTGGAATCTACTTTGTATGGATAATAATATTCCCATGTTTTTGCCTCCTAAGTATTTTGGGTTGTGTCTCCTATGGCAGAGGGGGATTTAGTAGTCTGTACATTATAACATAATTGGCATTCTATTATATCTTGTACATGATATGTCCTGCAAAAAGATCCAAAATTTTATTCACATGTAGGTTTGAAGATGATAATAAGCACCATTATAGTCTTGATGTTTCTCTGATCACCATGTGAATGAAACGTTATATAATGCAAAGGCTCAACAAAACAAAGGATTTTATTTGAAGAGATCATCCATGTAACACATGATTAATTTATATGCTGTTAAGAGACTGAGCTATTCTCTGTCCTTTTTCTTTCCCTCTGTCCTTCACTTTTCCTCATGGTGGTGGATGAGTATTATCTAGAGTATTGATAAATAGCAATTGTGATGTCTACAGTAAATGGGTTATTGCAACGGGCAATATCATTATTTCACTTTGATATTCACAAGGTATATTTTGTCTTTTTTACATCATCTATTTCACTCTTCATCCGCACCTATGATTCTATGATTGCTTTCTATGGAAACAATTGTCCTCCCTTTGGATGGAATGGACCATTTGTTCGATTCTGATCTGCTATGAATGATTTCTGGCAATAGGGCAAAGGAACTGGCCAAGATTAGATTCGTCTTGAAATAGTACTGGAAATGATTCAACTATTCCCTTCAAATTGGTTGATACTATGAATTACAATATAAACTCAGCTTTTTATAGATCATTATATTTGTGACTACATTGGTTAAAGCCCAATGATTCCATTCAACCTAGCTGTTATGTTGGACCGTGGTCAGGTTAACTCTAGCTGGCTAGCAGGTGGAGTTGATCTTGGGTCAAGCAATATGTTTCTTAATTCTAACTTTCATTTTAGTTTGATTCAACCAGTTTAATTTTTCTTTGAAGGAATCTATAGATATTGTTTGACCTCACCCAACTCATTTGTGGAAATCAAGGGACCTTAGCTCCAATCTGGGATGGCAACATGAATCAAGTTGCAAACAACTCTAATCTTATTCTGCAGCTTAACCCTGACCTAAACTGTTGCAAAGGCTGCCCATTTCATATAGAATTGCATTTGTATGTCAAACATGTACATGTCTAGCCGTAACAATGGTTGAACAAATTTCCAATGACTTGTTTCTGGAATATTTTTCACTGCAGATATAATATACTCTTTTTTCTTATAGATGATATCTGTTTATAAGCTCAACAAACCGTATGGATAGTTTACATGGCCAGAAATTTTCTGCACTCCTATTTTTCTCAAATGTTTGAGAGTGAGATTGATATAAAATTTGAAAATCTAAACTGAATGATGTCTACATCTTCTTGATCAAAAATCAAAGCAAATTCTTTCTCTTCTTTTCAATGTTTAGGATATTTGTTTAACTATAAGTTGTCATCATATCAATTAAAATACTCATCGTCTTGGCTTTATACATTCATTCTTTGCAGCTTGATTAAGATGACTCATGATACCAAGTTTACTGAGGCAAGATTGCTTACACATCTCTCCATAGTGATCTTTATACTCTGTTTTTATGTTTAGTGCATATATTCCTACAAAATGGAGAAATTTTTATAGTTGATATCTGGTCAATTTTCATTTGATTGTTTGAGCATAGATGTTTAATTTCTCATAATATATTCTCCTGAAGATTTTTCATAATTTAAAATCTATTATTCTGATGGCAGCCAATCTCAGCAGCACCAAGTCTTCTTGCAAACTGTGGTTCCAGCATGTGGCAGGTGAAAGACTTCAATCAGAACTCTCTCTCTCTCTCTCTCTCTCTCTCTCTCTCTCTCTCTCTCTCTCTCTCTCTGGCCTACACAACCTGTCATCAACATGCGCGTTGGCCATCATTTGGTGCATCCATTCACATTTCTCTACTCATTTCCTTCCAATTCATCAACAGCCGTCCTCCTGCAATCTTTGACCGCTTCTTTCCTCCTTTCTAAGTCAGGCCTTCTCCTTCCTAACCACAAAAACAACACGCCAAACCAGAGCCCATCCAACCCCCTCTCCCCCGCTATATAAATCCCACCTCCCTCCATCCCTCCACCACATCAAGCCATTCCCAGTTCCATCTGCTTCTCTTTCCTTCCCAAGCCAATCTTTCTCCCCCTTTCCAAACTCCCATCGCTACCGACAATGGAGGCTGGTCGTAAGCTCGCGCTCTTCACCGTGGCCATGATGGCCGTCGTCATGGCTTCTTCCTTGGTCGAGAAGGTGGCCGCGGTCGACGCTCCCGCCCCCAGCCCCACCTCCGGCGCTGTCACCGCTGCCGCTGCACCTGCTGCCGTCCTTGCCTCGCTCTCCGTCCTCCTCTTCGGATACTTCCTCTGCTGAGCGACACAGTTTTCTCCTTCTCTTTCTCGTGGTTCCTTCATTTGTTGTTCTCCTCTGTCATGGTTGTATTTGGTCTGATACGTTTTGGAGGAAGAGGATTACGTAGGAATTGATATCTGCGTTTGTAACATTGTATGTGTGTTTGATTATGTTGATCTGAGTTGTTTTTTGTGGTTACAATTACATGAAATGAGAGATTGTATTGCCTCATCACCTTCCTCTCATTGTGATTCATCATGTTTGTGTTTGTGGGTATGAAATCATGATTTCGAACGCATGATTAGGAACAGTAATCCCAACTCCGATGGAAGAACAACATCGTAGGCACATACACATAGAATAGTATCCACCTCTTACGCGTACTTGCACTTGCCATAACCTGCAGTCGAACAAGCAACGATCGTAAGCAAAGAAAGAAAGAGCCAAGAAATATCCATGAAAGAACAAGCCAGCATTAGGTCGGCGGGGACGATGAGGCCAGTACCATTGAAGTGGCAGTTCCAGAAGTTCCTTCATGGCCACGGAAGCATGGATAATGAGTCGGTCGGGGAGGAAGCACGCGCCGTGCCTCGCGCGCGACGAGGTTGCAGTCCGCCATGGAGCAGGCGTAGTGCAGGTTGTCCGGCCGAACTATTTGCCACACACACCACGTTTTCTGGGGAGGACGACGACAGAACATGTTCGTCGTGCCTGCCAATTCACTGCCTCCATGGAGCTGACGATTCTCCTGCAAGAACAGCGAAGTAGCAAGTTAACAGATGACGAATATACACCGAGTGCGAGAACTTTGTTGCTTGGTATCAAGATCGGTACCACGGGCGAGGAGGAGGGCCATCAGATGTAGCAAGAGCTTCCGAAGAGGGAGAGCCGCAGTAGCCATGGCAGCACCAAGGAGTGCTTGTTCTGCTTCGGATATGCTCTCATCAAGGCATGTCGCTTTGGTAAAGAGAAAGCTCAGAGATTAGATGCCATGGGTAAAGACTTGAGGTCCAGCTTTTGAGGGTTGACTTCGGTGGGCCGTCTTGTTCTCTATCTAAATGCAGATAAAGTGTGCATGATGATTAGGGTTTTTCCCCATTGCATTTATAAAGGCAACGCCTTACCCACTCTAATTCCTTTTTTTATGATCACGTATGATCATATCCAAAGGCTTTTTATTTTTTCTTACAAATATTATTTTTGACCTTATAAATTTTTTTTGAACGAATTCGGATCTATGAATCGATTTGAGTTTATGAGCCAATTATGATCAGTATACCGGCTAGGATCAATGAACTTGTTCAAATCAAATACCTAAACGTTCCTTGTACTCCCCCTCTCAGCCTCATTCTCTCCCTCTAATTATAAAAATAGATAATATAGCCATTATTAAAACCATAATTTAATAGAACTAATGGGCTAATTAGAGATGAGAAGATTTATATATTGATCATCCTCAAACTTCAATCGACATAAACCTCATGCATCCAAGCGTATTTTTTATATTCATATATATTTATAAAAAAGTCTAATCAAGATTTTGAAATATTTTTTTATGTATGAATGGTGGACATGAATTAAAGTTTAAATTTATTTGGATTCATATATCCAAAAAAAGATAGTGTTAAAATTTTAATGGTCACATGTATAATTAAATATATTAAGTCATTATTCTAATTAATCAAAATTAAAGTGATCTAATTAAAATAAATTTATTTGATTAAGAAACATAATTATCATAAAAATTAATTATGTTGATATCATCAAACATATTTCTAATAATGATTGGATAAGTTAGGAATATGAAACTCTTGAAGCATAATTATAGATTCATCAATTATGAATATAATCATAATTGTAGATTCATTATGACTATAAATAGGGTTATGGTCCCTATTACAAATGAAGTTTTTTTTCGTCCGTAAAAAAGAAAATAAAAATTCTTAAGATACTCTGTAATTGAAATATTAAATCACTGATTAATTTAGAAAATATTTTAATAGATTAATTAGATATGTTTTCTTGTTAATATGTTTTATAGTTATTATAGGATTTCATATATATTATTATGGATTTAATAATTCAATTTTAGATCGATAAAACATATTTGATCTAGATTTATTATGTTAAATCCACTAACAATATCAAGTGATAATAATTTTTTTCTCATAATTTTTATAGCATTTACTTTGAAGCCATTCTTCTAGAAATAATATACTTGATGGCTGTGAATTAGTGCCGTGTATAGGTTTTATAAAACACATTGTCGAATCCTATTATTTCTTGACTCAAAATTTCCGACACTTCTGATAATAATAAAAAACATATTAATAAAAATAATATATATATATATATAGATATAATATTATGACGTCGGAACTTAAAACCCTCGGATCCATCCGTCGCGGCAAGCGATCCGCCAAACCTTATTTTAAGGTCCATAAAATAATTCCAAATGAAAAATAGATGCACGTGCGGTGGCACGTTCCATTGGCCGACCGGTTTGTTTGTCACACGCGCGCGACCGACTCACACGCAGCGGCTCGGTGCACGTAACGGCGTGGACCCCACCTCCAGAAGCCATTGCGGGCTCCGATTGAACCGTCTCCCCCTTTCCTCCAGCGCTTGTGTGGACGACGAGCCTTCCACGTGTGCGCGTGGGTGAGTCGGGGTGGGCACTTCCTCGTCCCCCAATCCAACCCAATCCCCGAAAGCACCTCCCCCCAAATCCAACGAGCCGCAGGAAGACGCGATGGCCAGCGGCAGTGGTGGCGTGGGCCGGGGCGGGGGCGGCCGCGGCCGTGGCCGGGGCGGCGGAGGCCAACTCCCCGGCCTCGGCGCCGGGATCACCCACCGGGAGTGCGAGTCATGCCGCGCCGCGCCCGGCATCCCCTTCTGCCGCGTCGAGTGGTCCTTCCTCTGCGCCGGCTGCGCCGCCGTCGTCCACGGCCAGAGCTGGATCGTCGCCGTCCCCCCCGGCCCAAACCCTAGCCCCAGTCTTAACCCCGTCGTCCCCAGCGCTTACCCTTCGACTTTTGCTTACCAATACGCCTTCGCTAGCCCTAACCCTAACCCTAGCCCCCCTCCTCCCCCTGCCTCTATCTCCGTTCCTAATCTTAACCCTAACCCTAGCCCCAACGCCAATCTCAACCACGTGGTGCAGCTGTCGTCGGACGAGGACGAGCAGTCTGCCGGCGACCCCGGCGAGGACGGTGACGGTAGCGGCGGCCGAAAACGTCGGCGGTCGTCGGTGGAAGGGGAAAGTGCCCCTGGGCGGGAAGCCAGCATGATGAGGTACAAGGAGAAACGGAAGAGCCGGAACTATGATAAGACGATCCGGTACGAGTCCAGGAAGGTGCACGCGGACATGAAACCGAGGGTCGGTGGGAAGTTTGTGAAGACGGTGGACGGTGTCGGGGAAGAAGGGGAGGATGGTGCCGGTGGAGAAGGAGGGCACTATAGCGGTGGCGACGAGGCAAGAGCGGAATCGAGTGAGGAAGGGAGGGCCGATGCTGTTGAGGAGTCGACCGATCAAGGTGAACAGATGAGACCGGTGGAGGCTGGCGAGATGGTGGCCACAAGTCCAAGCTTTGAGGTGGAGCAGTTTGATGGCGGAGTGGACTTGGGGCAGATGGATGCTGGCGAAGAAGTGGGACTATTGTGAGTTTCAGTATGAACTTGTGCTTGTTCTGTAGATTTGGGTTGCTTGCTCAAGAAAATATTTTTCCCAGATAGGTACGCCAGAGCTTTTCTTTGTATCTCTATTCTTGAAATTGGCAATAATTGGTGGTGAAAGCTTTTGGGATCTGTTTGACCTTTCAGATAGTAGGATGGGATTTTGTACATTGTTGTGCTTTTCTCAAGTATGATCTCTTGCAAAGGTTTTTCACTGCATATTGTTGTAGACTGGGTTTGCACTTGATTATTTTCTAAATTGTGGAGTTGATGGAAGAAGACATATCAAAGATACATGATGGTGGAATGTAATATTGTAGGAGATATTAGTACACCACTAAATTTCGTATAAGTTGAAGCTGTTCTTAAGATTATTCTACGGTGGAGAGTTTTGTTCAAGGGTGACAATCTCAACTCAGGTTGATTTTGCTATGAAATCTGCAGTTCAAAGCAAATCAAAACCACCAATATGTACTTTCTATTGGTCTGATCTGCTTCCTTCCTGCCCCCTTCTCTCTCTCTTTCTCTGAGATGGGTATTAGACTCTAACACCAAGACCATGAATCTTGCCTATCATTAGTTGTCTTAGATCAACAAGTGCTTTAAATAGATCTTGAATTCCAGCTTGAGGTATTCCTGTCTCGTTTTCTTCTTGTCCCATACCACCCGAGCAGCAGCCAAGCAGTAGTGCTCATTTCGTTGTACGGTTAAATGTGCTATGATATTCTTTTCATTCTCTTTGGTGGCTCTGGTGTTTTTTCATTCATCATGCTTATTGCTACTAGTGATTCTGCTGCTTGACTGTTGGTTTGCATCGAAATCATAAATGCATCTAACAATGAAAATTTAGTAGCGTGTCCTATAATGTAACAATATCCAATCATCTCGGGCCAACACCATGAAAGATTTCAAATGAATGGTTGATTCCATCCCTCTTTTTTATATGTAATTTTTTTGATAAAGTTTGCAATATGGGAGTATATTTAAAGTCATGAATGTAATAAATTATGTCGCTATTAATTTTATCATTCATTTTGTTCTTTTGTTTTGTGAATTAATGATTTTAGTTATTAAAGAGGCAAAAAGTGGCCAAACTGCATTGGAAAGTCTAAAGTGGCAAAAAATGAATAGTTTCTTATGTAAAATCAAGGATTATTGTACCATAAAAAATGATACGATATGAGCGGTACATATTGGTACAAGTGTGAGTCGATATGCAGATCATCGCCGTTTCAGGCGGTCCAATTAAAATAATAAAAAAACCTGAAAAAGTGGTGAGGACAGGCCAACACAACGTTAAAAAAAGAAAAATACAAATTAGGGTTCATGCTTCTTGATGCTGTTGTTGTTGTTGTTGCCACGTCGATGGTGTTATTGCTTCTCCTCCTCGTTTTCTTTCTTCTTCTTCCTTCTCCACCGTTTCATCTTCTTCCTTCTTCCTTCCTCCTTTGTTCCTCCACCGCCTCTTCCTCTTATTCCTCTTTTTCTTTCTCACCAAAACATTGGTACATATCGGCATGTCATGTGTCGATACATTGGTACCGATCGGTATATACTGTTCCGATAGATTGTCAAGACAAGTCCGGTATCTGAAACGGCAAACCTTACTAAGAATTGCATAGACGATGAAAGATGGAACCCAATTAGAAATGAAGGAAAATTTCATGTTTGCAACTAATTGTAGATTTCATGAAATTAGATAACATGGTCATATTGAAGTTAAAAAACCAAAAAAAAGAACACTAGCTATGCTCATCCTTTCAGAATATGCTGCAAGTATAAGAAAATTGACAAGAAAAGTTCTTGATGTTTTCCACTAACTAATAGTAGGTATGCCTATTTCTTGCAAATTGATGATTGAGAAAGTATAGAAATAGTGATCTTGAAATAATTTCACTATCTTTCTTCTTTTTCAATGTTCCATGTTGAATTTTAGTTTTGGCCAATTATGCAATTAATTTAAGTCAATGTTATCATATGTCTCATATTGCATTCTTATCATGTTCTATAGATATTTCTTGTCGGTAGATGATTATCACCTTCACTATGTATGGGTAGATGATTTACAAGAATTAGATACTGTCTATGTAACTTAGGATCTTGATTCTTATTGTGTATAAATGCCAAGATCTAATATTTTGACAACATAGTGTATTTTGGTTAATTGTTGGTGCAACATGTGCTAGTATATTGAGCCATATAGGTTATAGAGCATCTGCAGTTGGTCTGGCTCAGAGCAATGGCCTAACCATCTGGGGAAACAAAGAGGGCAGAGAAAGAGGGGAAGGGTGGAAATGTTGATATGTACTATTGTTCAATATTACTCAATGCATATCCATAGTGATTTTGGTGCAGCATAGGTTGATCAAAGGATGGGTAGATTTAGATGTGATCGAGTCATCCCTTGCTCATTTTACCCCTTGCTCATTTTTCTATTGTTCAATATTACTCAATGCATATCCATAGTGATTTTGGTGCAGCATAGGTTGATCAAAGGATGGGTAGATTTAGATGTGATCGAGTCATCCCTTGCTCATTTTACCCCTTGCTTTTTTTCTTCCCCTTCAATAAGCAAGCTACCCTAATGCACACTTGACCAATTTTTGACAGATCAACCCTAAATCTTATATATCCGCTCTGACATTAGGAACTCTTTGTCTAGTTACATCAGGTTGGTGTGGTTGGCCATCATTAGCCTTGATGTTCATCATACTTGTGTTGTAATGAATATTACTTTGTTAACTTTTGTCGTGTTTGAAGCTGGTGTGTATTGGACTATCGCTCAGGAATGTGAATGAACTGTTGAACAAGTTCAAGAATGTGACAACTGGGCTACAATCCTCTGTTCTTTATTTATATCCCACTTGATCAGTTATTCTTTCTACTCATCAGAGTCAAGTTTTTTTGTTAGGTTCATTCACAAATTTATAATAATATCTTACAACCTTGGGGAATCCCATAATTGATTCAGGAGAACTGTCTCTGACATGGTTAGCTTTTGTGGAATCTCATCCAGCCATGAGATTTGATGCAATTCTTTATTATATACCACTTGGAAATCGACCGGCAACCAGTGTGACCAACTGACCATATGGTTTACAAGGCTAAAACTCAAATAAGCTTCATGGGTATTAACATTAATATTTGTTGTATCTTAGGAATCTAATCAGGATCAATTTTTTGTCTAGTTTGTATTTGGATAGTTGACATGATGCTTGTTGTGTTGGCATGGATTCTCTGATATGAGCTTGACGTAGTTGACCCTAGCTTATATCTGTGCTACCATCAGGGACTGTTTGACCTCTATTAGAGGTTGTTCAGCTCCCAGTAGTAGCCAGCCTGGCTTAGGTTCATGGGATGAGGCATGAGGCTGAAGACAAAGGCCAAATTTATGTTGAAATATGTGAGATAATTGGATCTTGTAATGTATGAAACACTTCAATTTAGGCCTCAAAAGGCACTCAACCAAGGGGGTTGAAGGTGTAGTGGACCTTGTGGAGTCTAGCGCTAATTTGGCTCAGATTGGTTTGTGTTGTGTGTGGGCACGTAGGGGTGCCTAGATGTGCATGTGCATGGGTGTGTGTGCTTTGGTCAGTTGGGATGACTGTACATGTGCAGTTGGTTCTTTAGGCAGGCCGTAAATTGGGTTGAATGGAATTGCCACACGCATGGAGTTTTAGACAGCTTGGACAAAGGTACACGTGCACTTTCTGAGTGTAGTCAGGCTGTAAATTGGGTTGAATAGACTTGCTGCTACTGTTGTTGGATTTCTCTGAATGAACAAGAATGATGCTGCTTTCTGGACATTATAGCCACTTGCAGTAGACTGATTCAAATTAGTATACAAACTACTTGGATGGAACATATGCATTATGGTAACCTCCTCATGGTCACACCTTGTCCCTAAAGTGATAGCCTCCAATACCATCAGAATAAATTCTATTGCAACTCCCTGGTGTCCTCATCTCATGGACCATTACTTGATCTAAGAAGTACCTTGGTAGGTTTTGCAGTTGTCTTACCATATTTTGTGCAATATAAACTTGAGATGAGTCACAAGTCCTTCGATTGCCTTCATGACCTGATTTTAGTGTGTTGTAGAAATACATCAAAATTTGATCCTGGAGCAGGGAGGCTTTCTAATGACTATTCCACCTCTGTAATAGATAAAGGAAGTTGATTAGTGTCATGTGTCAACAAGTAGGGCTGTACATGCATATTTTAGTGTGTAATGTGCCTCACTCTTTTCCATACTTAGATCACAAATCTATGTGATGTACATGCATTTTCAGTCTCAATCTAGCTTATTTATGCAAGAATTCAGCCCATATCTGTGCCTCTTTTGGCCTGATCTGCATGGATTTAGCCAACATCTATGTGGATCTAACCTGGGTCCAGCCTAAATCCATGTTGGTATGGATCTAGCCTAAATTTAGGTGAATGAAGCCTGGATTTGCACCAATCTTAGTCAGAACTGATCTAACCTAGATCTGTGCTGACCTTGGTTGGCTCCAATCTAACCTACACCGACCTTGGTCAAATCCATGCATATTAGCCTAGATTTCTTGGATTTAGGTTGGATCTGTTTGGATCTAGAATAAACATATGCATTTTAGCATAGATGTAGAGAATTGATGCATTGATCTGGCTGAATAACCATTACTCAAGGTATAACATCATGAGCAAAAGCATGAATAGGCATAAAAACGAGGCATCAATCAAGGCATTTAAAAGTAAAACTAAGCAAAAAAATAGTTCCATGTTTATCTTCAAAGTTGCCTTGCTTTGGAGAAAATGATCTAGATTTTCTTTTTTTAGGTTGAAGCTTGGTTTGAGTAAGAAGAAGATAAAAAAAGAGTGAGAGTTTGGAGTGAAGAAAAGAATCTAAGAGGCTGATTGATGTTACCCTTAATGCTATCATCTGTTTTATCTTTAATTCATTTGATGCAATGTTTTGTTGTTCATTTAATTTGTTGGCTGGGTTGTGTAACATATCCAAACATGTTGCTATCATTTTGCTTTGTGATGTCTTTGTTTAGATACATTGTGGAGCAGAAAGCTAGTAACTTTGGGGTGGTAGCTGATTTAGAGAAACTTCTTCGGTTAAATGATAATACTTTTAGAGGAAGCAGGTCCTATTGTCTTTTGGGCCTGCTAAGGCATGTTTCTGGCCACCAGATTAGGTTAGCTGACCCTTGATGGCTCTTTTTTAACCAAAAAGTTAATGACTAAATGATAGAAAGGAAGCTGAAGCTTGATGTAGATACGGGATTTGGAGGTCTGTGGAATAAAATGAGAGCCGCTATTTTAGCGGAACTTTAATGAAAGTTGACATTTTTAATCTGTAAAACATGGGAAGCTTTCTTGAGCAACGGCTGCTTAATTAAGGTCTGATATGGTTAGGAACAAATGGGCTCTGTTGGTAAGAAAAGTAGCTTAGGTTCAAGAGAACACTAAAGTAGGTTAGCCAGGTTTGCACCCTTGGTGAGTATTGACCATCCAATTTGAAGCGATGGCTGGTCAAGGATTACCATACCTCTTGTGGTTGATTAATAAAGCTAAAATATCACCTTGCCCCATCTAACTTGTTAGCTTTAGGGTTCCATGACAAATATTCTCTCTGATTGAAGAATTTTGAGGTTTAGATTATTTTTATAGTATCCTAACTCATGTCTGGATCACATGTGTCTGCATTTATATGCTTCAACTATTGATCAAGTTTAATGTAGTTTGGTAGCTAGAATTATTAGGATCTAATAAGAGAGGACTTTTCTCGGCTTATATCAGAAATGTTTTTGGAGGCTTACGTTTAGTTTGAGATCATATATTGGACAGTGGTTTCTAGGTTTGGTAGACCTTCTAGTTGGTCCAAAATTAATGATCGAACCTATCAGCTGCCATAATGCCCCCAGTTCATGGTCAACACCGCGACATACTGTCTTCAGTTTGTGAGCTTAAGGTCTTTTAGCTACCATGTAGGGCTTCAAATGTGTCAGTAGCCAAGACTCGTTTGGTTGCCGGTTGGAATATTCTGGATGTATTTCCCTATTTTAGTGAAAAAGGAAAATTGTGGCAGGCATGTTTTAGGAGCTTTATTTTCAGGTTATATAATCTTCCAATTTTTCTAAGCTGGTAAAATTGCTCCTTTTGAAATGTGGGTGTTGACCCTTCCCTGATCTTGCTTTCACAGGAGGCTCATGCGATGGGTATTTCCTTTTAGCATGATTAGATGGGTAAACAAAAGCAAATGAAGTGTATACAGCATGATGTCCATGAGTTTTTCTTATATTTTTTTTTAATTAAAAAGAACACTCATGTTGCTTATGCTCAACTCTGACCGTGGCATTTCATATTGAGTTTTAGAACTCAAAAGTTCTCCAAAGTTTTGCCTGATATTGCTGAAAGAGCACTTCAATTCGAGCAGGTACGCTACTTGTTGCAACATTGTAGCCTTTATTGCACTTTGACATTTAAAAGTTTGATATTTAAAAGTAAATGAAGTGCTGTAAATTATTTGGGAATTCTTGTGACATGATAAACTAGTGATTTTCCTTAGTAGAAGAAGAAAAAAAAAAAGAAAACCGAAGAAACAAGTGATAATATGGTTCCAAGCATTGTTCTTGATGCTTCTACAAATATATTGCTCTGTTCATTTTGGTTGCAATGTTTTGTTGGTCATCATGATTGCTTTTGCTGCCTTGTTTGACACTACTAAGTCCATCAAATATTTGTTTTTGTGCATCACCGAGACTACTCCCACATCATTAGTTCCTTCCTTTATATTTTTTTCCCCTTTGTTCCCTTTAGATGCATTGTGGAGCAGAGAGATGGTAGCTGAAGCTTGATTTAAGTTCTTTATCCGGAGATGGTCATGGAATTAGTTGATTGCTATTATTTTACTGGAATTTTTATTCAAAGTCCACCTTTTTGAACAATACAAAACTTGGGAAGCTTGATGCTAATGTCTCTCCTACTCCATACAACTGCTTTATAGACTACAGAGTTGTCTCCTCCTTTCTACCTCCATATTTTGACAAGATATGACTTCCCTCGGGAAGGGGAGAGCTGCTAAGTGGAATGATTCCACCCACTGTAGGGAAACCCACAAGTCTTGTGGGCTGATAGATTTGGTGTGACCGCCAACACAGCCTGTGCCAACCACACAATGCTTCACTCTCATCTGGTCCAAAATGCTTGTCTTGAATTGTCTGGTCATGTCATGTCTTACACTACATTCTACGTGGAGATATGATGTATCTAATTGCATTGTATAAAAATTAAGATAAAAAAATAAAATTATCTCAAAAAACCCTAGAAGAATTATCCTGATGCATGATGTTTGAAAAGAAATTTAAATTAGATGAGTCCAACCAAGGGGAACCAACAAAATTATTTGCCCTCATTTTTTTGAAATGATATGTTTCTCCCACCTCATCTAATGCTGCAAGGCTCCGTTATTGTATGTCCTTATCCGAGCAGACCAAATTCCCTGTAGCCCAAATCGTACGGTGGTCACGTCGTCCCAAGATCTGAACCTGGAAGTGATTGATGGATCGGCTGGTGGGTGACATGCAAGCTTCCTCTGTCATCCAGCCTGGTGGGTGATCGATCCACGTCAGAGCTCCATCTGTCACTCTCGCTCCTCCACCAGATCGAGGAGATGGGCTGCACCACCATTTGATGATGAGATTCGAGCTCGTTGGCACTTTCGGTGCATGCATGCTTGGAAGAAGAACATGTGGGGGGCAGAGAACAGCTCAGCAGCTCTTCCTCGGTCACATTCTCTCCACCTCGGGAGCTTAGTATTTCCAGCTGATAGGCACCTCAAATAATTTTATGCGTACGGATTTAGACTATATCGATCTTATCGAGATGTCAATAGCTTCTTCTCTCAATATTTTTTATACTTGAAAAAGAATCTGATATCACATGAACGATCGTCTGTCGACTCTCTCAATAAATACTCGAGCAAAGTGATTTTACCTATGACCTATAGTACTTTCATTCAACGAAGACAACAACACTCTTTCTGTACATGGACACATCTATCTCGATGCAGATGCTAATGCGATACTAGCGTGTATTCAACGACCTGGGTCTCTCACCCCTAGGGATTATCTCAAGCCACTTGCTCGTTCCCGTTGAGGTGTTCTTAAATCTCGCTCAGTTAGTGCTTATGTTAAAATACATGATATAAGTCATCATTTCGTTTTTGCCCCAATTAACCCAGCAGATGATGCCACTAACTCAACTGTCATCACTGGCTCCACCGTGATCGGCACTGGTACCCGTCGAGATTCCTCGCCCCAACATGACGCTGACATCCCAAAAGCGCCCGAGACTCGTCGAACCATCGGTCGAGGGGGCACTTCATTCCCTAACCATGAAATTCAATGGATTACACAACTACTCTACTCTATCTTAATTCAAGGCCCAATCGACGCAGATAATAGATGATTTCTTGCGAATCCAACTACAATATATGGACTAACATTTAGAGGAGATGCGACAGGAGTTTTAAAAATTAAAATGGGAAGCGTTGGTCGACCCCACCCTGGGTTGGTCATCGTTCACCTAGAAAATCCAAGAGAAACTAATTCCAACGAACTTCCTCCTCCCATCCTTGGAGGCGTTCGATAGCAATGTCGATCCAACGGAGCATATTATAGCTTTTTATGTCCAAATGTAATTATATAACACTTCAGACGTCATGATGTGTTATACATTCCCGACCACATTAAGAGGCCCAACACAAGAATGGTATGCCTACCTAAAGTCGTTTTTCATTAGTTCTTTTGCCCAATTTGTAAAAGAGTTTAAACTTCACTTCCTTGGGAATGTACACTTGTAACCATCAACAACAATACTCCTTTAACTTAGGCAAGAGAAGAAAGAAACACTTGCAGGCTTTGTCACTTGATTCATGAGTGAGATCCGAGGTTTACTAGAGGCTTGTTTGTCACTCATAATACAAAACTTCATGATAGAACTAAAGCCCTCTCGTATCTTTTGATTATTAATAGAGAGACCATTGATAACTATACTAGAGGTACTTTAAAGAGTCAATTAATACATTATTATTGAGGCAATGATTTTAGACAAGCATGAGGAGTCATGCAATAGGTCAAAGTAGGAGTAGCCATAATTAGCCTCGCCCCCAAGGTCACTATAGTAAAGAGAAACAAATGACTCGAATTGCCTCACCTAATGTCTGAGTTGACCCCCATAAATATTACTAGAATTGATTTTTTTATAAATAAAAAAATGACTCTTCAAATACTCTCACTCGATGAAGATTATATTAGTGAAAAGAGATAAGTCCAAATACTATTAGTTGCTATAGGATTATGGCGGAGGATTATTATGACTTGAAAGAAAAGATTAA
This sequence comes from Musa beccarii, assembly GCA_024322285.1. Classification (NCBI taxonomy): domain Eukaryota; kingdom Viridiplantae; phylum Streptophyta; class Magnoliopsida; order Zingiberales; family Musaceae; genus Musa; species Musa beccarii. The sequence continues at coordinate 42,824,551 of CM044397.1, forward strand.
AGAACTCATACATCATGGACACCTCGGGTGGTTCATCTGAAAGCATCGAGAACTCTTACCCCGACCTCAAGAGATGATAGAAAGATAAATTAATGTCATCATTGGTGGATCCATCTTAAGGGAAGACAACTCCTCAAGTCAAAGGCTTATACTTGAGCTATCATTAAAAAATATTTAAAGATGAAGAATGAACTGGAGATAACATTCAAGGAAGAAGAGACTAAGTACCTTAACTCGAATTATGACAACGCCTTGATAGTTTCTGTGTGGGTGATCAATGCTCTGGTGAATAGAGTCGTAATTGATGTAGGTAGCTCTATTGGTATCCTATACTTTGATACTTTAGAAAAAACATGGGCTGGCAATTAAATAGCCTCATCCCTATAACTTCTTCATTGATAGGGTTCACTGGCGTCTCTATCTCACTTTTTGGGATCATGAACCTGTATGTCACATTCGGAGATAAGGCTTGCTCCAAAATAATATGATCATAAGATGACCTACAATGAACAAACTTAGGGTGATGCTGTCAACCTACAACATGATGATAAAATTTTCGATGAGGACCAGCATTGTAGAGCTGAGGAGCAACCTAAGAGAGTCATGTTAGTGCTACATGGCGGTGGTCTCCCTACTGAAGAGGGCCCAACCCAAGGCATTACCTATAGATCCTCGAGACTTTGTCAAGTCCATCCAATGTCCTAAGTTGGTGGAGCCGTTGATTGAAGCATCCCTAGACAAGATCTAGTGCCCCAACTAGATCTTGGGATAAGTTAGCACCAAATTGGAAAGGGTCATATCGAGTCATTGAGATCATTTGAGATGGAACCTATCATCTTGAGACAATGAAAGGGATGGTGTTTCCAAAGACATGACACATAGTAAAGCTTAAAAAGCTTATACCCTTGAGGCATCCCTCAGGGTTAGGTCGGGGTGACTATTGTTAGTTATAGGTATCTTACAAGCCAATCACGTGAATGATGGTACTTGTAATATGTAAATTAATCTCTTTACTTATGTTTACTAGTATTTTCTCACATTATCTAGGTGTATATTGTGATGTTCTTGAATCTGTGCAATGAGAATCAGATCGTGATGAGATTATGACAATGAGATTGATTCACCTTTAAACACAGACCCTAAATAATCCTAGTCATAGGTTACTTGAGAGGGACATCTAGATGACCGGACATACTGGTGTGCTATATACATGTTCATATGATGGAGGTGGTTGGTCTCATAGCTACTCATGTGGGGACACTAAGAATACAGTACAAGTGCTCATTGGAGAATGAATTCACTAATTGATTCACTTACGAAATGCTAGATGGTTAAAGATACATATTGTCAGACAACGATTCTATAGTTTCAGTTATGTGTCTGGTCCTTAGACTTAAGACATCAAAGATGTCTTGTATTAGTACTCCATTCTTTGACGTCGGACTTAAATGTTTGAAAGTTTCAGATCTGATATAACCGGTTCTTGAGGATGGTAGCCAATCTTACGAAGGCAATTGAGTATCAATATAATATCATCCACTCTTAGTATCATGAGAGAAATATCTCATATATTCTTGCTCAGACAGATCCCTCGCCAAGGTCATTCAGATTAAGAGAGAAAGGGTTCTATGAGAGAATCTGATTACAGCGAGACTCGAGTGAAAACCATATAGGTCTGACAACACCATACCCGATATATGGTCCCTAGGATATTCGATGAATGAGAGACTATAGGTATATTGTAACTAAGATAGATAGGTCCAAATGATTGGATACCCTTGTATCGTTTAGGGACTACGACGTTGTGGCCTAGTACGTCCAAAGTCGATGAGTCGAGTAAACTATTATGGAGATAATAATTCACTGAGTAAGAATGAGTTTTGACATGTATGACTCACGAGCAGCTCGATATTAGGCCTAGAGGGTTACACACATATTGTAGGTGTTGTGACGAGTAGAGGTTCAGGTATAAGATATCCGTTAGAGCTCCTATCTTATTGGATATCCAATAAGCTCCTGAATTATTAGATCTTATGAATGAGATCCAATAAGAGCTAATAAGAGATTATTGGGTAGAGACCCATTAATATAATATGCTTGGGTAATTGGATGAAGATGCAGTACCCAATAGGGCATAATCCATTAGGGTTAACAAAGGGTCTCTATAAATAGGAGGGAGCCAAAGGCTCATAAACTAGAGTTTTTTTGGTAGCCACCTCCTATTCTCATTTTCTCAAAGAGGAGCATCTTCGTAGCTCCTGTCGTATGGATCACCGCTAGAGAGGAGGACGATTGACCTCCGTCATCCTCCCCTATGGATCTACAGGAATCTTAGGGATATACGATTTTTTTAAGTACTATCTTTCCATATACGTAGTTTTCGGATTCACAGATTTTTATGCACCGATCTTCGTATGATGAGAAAACCTTTTTTTTATAAAAATATAAGATGTTTTGTTTCTGTTTTTCCATTACGCATGTGATGTCGCAACAACTATGCCCCAAGTGTCAAACCTTGGCCTATCATGTCTTTAGCGTCAGTTTTAAAAATATATATTTTTAGGGTACTAAGGTTGCAGGTTGAAGAAAACAAATTTCATTATTTGAAAAGATTACACCAACTCAGTCATGCCTCTACATCTAAAATGAGACATTGACCTACTAAGGTAGAGACTTATTGGGTGGACAAGCACGATGATGCAATAAGGAAAAGACACAGGGACTAAGTCGGGTAAGCATACTCGATGACTCAATAAAGACCAATACTTCAAAAGACAAGACAAGGATTGCCTCCTCCAAAAACCTTACAATTTATTTGATGAGCTGAGAGTTGTATACCTTCATCGAACCTAACTCTTGGCGAGACATCGCTCAACCTATTCTAATCGTCTTACTAGCTCGACTTCTCGAGCCTTCACCTCAACAACAAGCATTGGGTCTCCCCTTTTCCTCTTCAGCTCCTCTAACTTCTCATGAAGATTGTCAACCATAAAGCATTATTGATGAATGACAGAGCCAGAGTCTTGTATGCGGTCAAGAAGAGTCATGACATAATGATGATGTTATAAGTCAAAAACAAACGAACACTCTGGAAGCACAAAAGTGACAAATGCACGAAAGCCACATCAAAAAGTACAAATGTGACTAATATACAAAGATCACATAAAAAAGTGCAGAGTGATTGATATGTAAAGACCATTTCGAAAAGCATTAAAAAAAACTCGTATAACGAGAGGCACAATACAAAAAATATTCGGGGTACATGAGTTGCAAAAACTTGACTCACGTAAGAAAAAATATGTTATGGTGGGAGATATAAGATAAAATATTCTCAAGGTGCGTGAGTCGAGAAAAACCAACTCACATAATAAGAAACCTGCTACTGGGGGAGACACAAGATAAAATGTGCTCGAGACACGTAGTCAAAAAAATCCAACCCATGTAATAAGAAACCTATCATAGTGGGTAACACAAGATAAAATGTGCCTAAGGTATGTGAATTGAGAAAACTGGACATACGTAAGAAGAAATCTATCATAATAGGAGGTACAAGATAAAATATGCCCAAGGGATATAAGTTATAAAAAAACGACCAGCGTAATAAAAAACCACCATGGTCAGAGGTACAAAATAAAATGTACTTAAGTTGCACAAGTTGAGAAGACTCGACCATAGTAAGAAGAAACTTGTCATGGTGGGAAGCACAAGGCAAGGTGCGTTCAAGACGCATGAGTTAGAAAAACCCAACCTGCATGAGAATAAGTTCGCCATGACGTAAGACATAAAGGAAAGAATGCTTGAAGTAGAGAGGTAAAGTGCCGACCCCTCCTTTTCTCGAGATGGTAGATCACTGCCCAATGTAGCCAATCACTCTAGAGGCTCATAAATAATAATTAAAAAAATAATACAAGCACCTTGAGTAGGAAAATCAAGCATTCGTGTAATAACAAAAGAGATGTGAACTCTCCATCGGTGGGGAGGTCAGGATGCCTAATCTCTGCCTTTGCCTGAGGTATGAAAGTTAAGAAGTCCGACCCCCACCTTCGTTAGAGGTGATGAGGTCAGGAAGCCCAACCCTCACGTCTGCCCAAGACAATGAGGTCGGAAAAACCAACTAGATCAGGAAGAAATGGGGAGGTTGGGAACGTGACTCTATCTAACCAAGGTGCATCTGACGACAATACGAGAGGTAGGTCGATGATAGATCACCATTAGTAGTGCTTAGGCATAATGAACTAGACGTGTCGGATGAACTGGATATGCCATCAGATCGATGATGAGATCGAAGAGGTATAAGTTTAATATGTCGAATGAATCAAACATTACACTTCGGACCACTCTCGCAAGAGCCCCAAATCACGTTTTGTGAGAGAGACAAATGATACGGGGTACACCATCAATCAATTTTCATCTGACATGTAATCGTCACATGGTGTTCAAAGTGAAAAGAGGGGATGAAGGTCACTCTACGTATATAACCCTACGTATATAAGTCTAAACCACGTCAGGCTAATCGGAATATTAACAACTTCTTTCATCAACAAAAAAAAACACTAAAAGTAATAAAAAATTATATAAATACTTACAAATCTTATTAGGGGTATCTCAATGATAAAAGAATAATAAATATTAAACCCCAAAGAATAGGAACATCTGAATAGATTAATTATGCAATAATATAATATTACAAATATGGGATCTATTATTTATACAATAATACCATATTACCTTGATAAAATTATTATTATTGTTATGGTAATAATAAGATTTATAAAATTATATGATGAAAAATAAAATTACTCGAAATTTACATGAGATAGCGTCAAGAAAAATAAAATATTAATTTCAGTAAATTTTTTTTAATGATGGAGCCTGAATAATTATCCAAAATGTTGTGATTTCGTGTGTCTGTTTTTACATGAGGACTTTTTTGTAAAAAGAACGAACAACACGTACTGCAGGAGGGCGAGAGATGGAAAACTCCTCGGTGGAGGAGGGCATGCCGGTCTTTTCGACCCAACAGAGGCTCCCAATGGCAGAGCAGTGGACCCCGACGCGCGCGCGGGCCCACCAGTTGCTCGGACTCCAAAGAAACCGGTCGAATCGGGTCGAACCGCTCGTCCGTCCCACTCTCCCGTCCCCCAGCCAAATAAATGCCCGCCTCAACTCGCTGCCCCCGTCGCCCAAAGGAAAGCGAAACCTCCCCTTTTTCTTCTGCTTCCTCTCGCTCCTCCGACAAATCTTTAGGGCTTCTGCTCCAGATCGAGACGGAAAGAAGGGGAGAGGGAGAATAGAGGATGAGGGAGATCATAAGCATCCATATCGGTCAGGCTGGGATCCAGGTGGGGAATGCCTGCTGGGAGCTCTACTGCCTCGAGCACGGCATCCAGCCCGATGGCATCATGCCCAGGTCTCTGCAATCTTCCCCGGTTTGAATATTGGGCATCCGTGTTTTCTTGTCGTTGTTATGCCGTTTCTTTAGATCCAGTTGTGTTCTTCGTGTCATTTAGGCTGATTTTGGCCCCTGGAATGTCAAGATCCAGGGGGTTTTCCTTCGAGATAAAGACAATGATCATCTGTATATCCAAGATCTCCTATGCGAGATCGGTCCTGATTTATATCTGTAACCTGGCAATATCTCGTAATAAACTTGAAACTTGATATCAGATCTGATTTATGCTATTCTCTTGTCTCCATCAGTGATACTTCGGTAGGGGTGGCATCCGATGCCTTCAATACCTTCTTCAGTGAGACTGGTGCTGGCAAGCATGTCCCAAGGGCCATCTTTGTAGATCTGGAACCGACTGTCATCGACGAAGTCAGAACCGGTGCGTATCGCCAACTCTTTCATCCCGAGCAGCTCATCTCTGGGAAGGAGGATGCCGCAAATAACTTTGCTCGGGGCCACTATACAGGTATCAACATTGTTCTTCGTTCCCTATGTTTACCTCTTCTTTCTTATGAAAAGTCCCTTTTTCTTATCTTGGATTTGACCTTGCATGGTCTCGTGAGCTGCTGCAGTTGGGAAGGAAATTGTAGATCTCTGTCTCGATCGTGTCAGAAAACTAGCAGACAATTGTACTGGCTTGCAAGGGTTTTTGGTTTTCAATGCTGTTGGTGGTGGTACTGGATCCGGTTTGGGTTCGTTGCTTTTAGAACGATTGTCTGTGGATTATGGGAAGAAGTCAAAGCTTGGTTTTACCATATACCCTTCTCCTCAGGTATTAACAAGTTGTGCAAAGGCTTTGATACTTTCAGTTTGATGGTGACTGTCTGATGGATCCTCTTTTATGGAAAGTAGGTCTATGTTTTTGATTCCGATTCTTTTTCATTATTATTCTGTTGTTTTGAGACTTCGAAGCGAAGGCTTGCTGTTAGTATATTAACTTTTATCTGACCTAGCTGAACCCAAAAATCCTATTATCAGAAGAGTATTGTTAGCAATTAGATAACATCTCCATTTCATGGTGGAATCATCTGTGAATCGATCAATTTTCCCGTAAAGCATGTGAAATTAGGTTGGAACTAGTGCATTCTTGTGTAAATGCCTCCAATTGCGCAATGTGTGCTTCTATGTGTGGAGCATCATAATAAATCAAATTATTTAAATGGAATCATTTTAGAAAATGAAATTAAGGCACAATTTGTTCCTGAAGTTTGTCACGATGCTGACTAGGATTTTGTCTTTCATTTTCTGTGGCCATAGAGTTTGATCAAGAACAATATAAGAACTTCCCTGAATCTACATAAAATCCTTAACCAGCAATGTGCTTCCAATGATGAACCTTGAGAAGAATATGGATACAGTATCCTCGAATAATGATACATTTCTTATGAGCAATGGTAGGTAGGTAGGTGTGGGTAAGTTGGTGTTAAGTTGCTATCCTTGTTTGGTGCTTCCATGTTGTGTAGCTGGTACTAGTGGCCCAGTTGCTCATAAGAAATGTATCATTATTCGAGGATACTGTATCCATATTCTTTTCAAGGTGGATGCTTGTGAAAATATTGATCGTGTCTTTTCTTTTCTGTGAAAGGTGGTTAATCCTGTGGTATTTTGTTGTAGGTATCTACTGCAGTTGTGGAACCATACAACAGCGTCCTCTCCACACATTCCTTGCTCGAGCACACTGATGTTGCTGTTCTTTTAGACAATGAAGCCATCTACGATATCTGCAGAAGGTCTCTGGATATCGAGCGGCCAACGTACACCAACTTGAACCGGCTGATATCTCAGATCATATCCTCCTTGACTACCTCTCTGAGGTTTGATGGGGCCATTAACGTGGATGTCACAGAGTTCCAGACCAATCTTGTTCCATATCCCAGAATTCATTTCATGCTGTCCTCCTATGCCCCTGTTATTTCCGCTGAGAAAGCATACCATGAACAGCTCTCCGTCCCTGAGATCACAAATGCAGTATTCGAGCCATCCAGTATGATGGCCAAATGCGATCCAAGGCATGGAAAATACATGGCTTGTTGTCTGATGTACCGAGGAGATGTTGTGCCCAAGGATGTCAATGCTGCTGTTGCAACCATCAAGACCAAGAGAACCGTCCAATTTGTGGACTGGTAAGCTTATACCAACATCACCACTTATCATATGTCGTTTTGGGTTGGTATTGACTGCTTCATCCTATTCCATGAAGGTGCCCTACTGGATTCAAGTGTGGAATCAACTATCAGCCTCCAACAGTGGTTCCCGGAGGAGATTTGGCTAAGGTTCAGCGTGCCGTGTGCATGATCAGCAACAACACTGCTGTGGCCGAGGTGTTCTCACGAATCGACCACAAGTTTGACCTCATGTACGCAAAGCGTGCGTTCGTTCACTGGTACGTCGGCGAAGGGATGGAAGAAGGTGAGTTCTCAGAGGCACGAGAGGACCTGGCCGCCCTGGAAAAGGACTACGAGGAGGTCGGAGCAGAGGGTGCAGACGATGAGGAGGATGAGCCGGAGGATTACTGAGTCATGTTTGCATTGTGAGAATTTGGTCTGAGTTGGATGTGCAATATCTCAAGCTTGTGATTAGTGTCCTTGCCCTCGTTCTATGTGTTGTTTTTGAACACAAGTCAGGTTTATTAAAATTGTTCCAGTTATTTCAAGTTATCCAAATGTGTATTTGAGTGTCGTTGCTTCATCGAGGATTCAAGTTTCAGCACCTCCGCAGTTATTAAAATATTTATTTAAGTGGATGTTAGTGAAGGGTAACTAATGAGTTACTACTAGTAGTGGTTATTATGGCAGCAGCACTTTGACAATGGATATGATATCTTGAGCACTCACTATTATTATTTCCACTAATTCTTCTGTTTTAGGTCTTTTAAAACTGAACAGGATTCCAAGTAGGTTCAACTTTTTCTTCCTCTTCCACTTTATATAGTTTAGACAATTCAAAAAAAATCTTGAATAATCTAATTAGTGAACTAATATATATATATATATATATATATATATATGCACACACACTATAAAAGATGCTCTTCTGCATCCCTCCAAAAGCCCAACCAATCCTTAATGTCCTCCTCCTTTGCTAAAACTGCAAACGAGCTGATGATGTACAATCCCATATCAGCTTCCTCTTGTCATCTTTTGCTTACTAGTTTTGTCACCGCATCGTGTCTGATTCTGATGTTATTCGTTCATAAATCATGTATACACATATTTTTAATATACCGAGGATAATAAAAAAATGTTGACATATCTGTTTTTTAAAAGAAAGAACTTGAAAACAAAAAACCCATAAAATTTTATAGATTTTATTGTTTCAAATAAAAGTAAAAAAAGAAAAGAAAAAAAATCTTTGAATGACTCTTTCTATCCAAAAATACACACTTCGGCCCGTCTCGATTAAACTCACTTAATTAACAGTTAGAGCCCAACTCACCCACGTCTTAATCCGCCCCCTCCCTCTCCTCTCCGCTCCTCTCCTCTCTCTCTCTCTCTCTCATCTCCAAAACCCTAACCATAAAAGGGGTCGACAAACCCCCCAATCCACGAGCCAGAGAGAGCGAGCGAGTGCCCGCCCGACTTTTACCGATCTCTCTCGACTCCAAAACATCATCTTTCTTCTTCTCCGCCTTCGTCTTCTTCCACCGGCGGAAGCATGGATCAGCAGCAGCAGATTGCCGCAATTCTCGGGGCGGCGGAATCGGGGCCCTTCGAGTCGCTCATAGGCCAGTTGATGTCGGCCTCCAACGAGCAGCGCGCCCACGCGGAGTCCCTCTTCAATCTCTGTCGCGACCACCACCCCGACGCCCTCGCCCTCAAGCTTGTCTCTGTCCTCCACTCCTCCCCCTCCCCCGACCTCCGAGCCATGTCCGCCGTCCTCCTCCGCAAACTCCTCACCCACCGCGGCGGCGGCGACGCCGACGCCCCCTCTGGTCCCGCCTCTCCCCCTCCTCCCACTCCTCCCTCAAGTCCCACCTCCTCTCCGTCCTCCACCGCGAGCCCGACCGCTCAATCGCCAAGAAGGTCGCCGACACCATCTCCGCCCTCGCCGTCTCCCTCCTTCCGGACGCCGACTGGCCCGACCTGCTCCCCTTCCTCTTTCACGCCGTCTCTGCCCCCGAGTCCACCACCCGCCTCCAGGAGTCTGCCCTTCTCGTGTTCGCCCAGATCGCCTACGTCCTCGCCGACGATGTCTCATTCATCGGCCCCCACCTCCCCACCCTCCACTCTCTCCTGCTTGCCGCCTTATCCCATCCTTCCTCCCCCGATGTCCGTGTTGCCGCCCTCTCTGCAGCTGTCAACCTAGTTACCTCCCTCGAGTCTGCCGGCGATCGCAACCGTCTCGCGGATCTCCTCCCCGCCATGATGCGCACGCTCACCGAGTCCCTCAACTCCGGGCAGGAGGCCGCCGCTCAGGAAGCCCTTGAGCTCCTTGTGGAGCTCGCCGGAGCAGAGCCACGGTTCCTCCGCCGCCAGCTTGCTGATGTCGTTGGTGCCATGCTGCAGATCGCTGAGGCCGATGGGCTTGAGGAGGGCACACGCCACCTGGCGATTGAATTCGTTATCACCCTTGCGGAGGCTAGGGAGCGTGCTCCTGGGATGATGCGGAAGCTCCCCCAGTTCGTCAGCCGGCTCTTTGCTGTGCTCATGAAGATGCTGCTGGATATTGAGGATGAACCTGCCTGGCACACTGCCGAGGTTCAGGACGAGGATGCAGGGGAGACAAGTAACTATGGCATGGCCCAGGAGTGCCTCGACCGTCTTGCCATTGCTGTTGGTGGAAATACAATTGTTCCAGTCGCATCTGAGCTGCTACCAGCCTACCTGGCCGCTCCTGAGTGGCAGAAGCACCATGCAGCTCTCATCACTCTTGCTCAGATCGCTGAAGGCTGCTCAAAAGTACTCTGATCTTTAACTACTTTATCGTTGATTTGACAAAAAGATAGGATTTGTTGTCATCATAATTGGAGTTTCTTTAAGATGGTGTAAGTGTAGTATTACTAGCATAAATGTTGTTTATTATATTCTGTTTTGCATTCTCTTCACGTACAGGTGATGTTAAAAAACCTGGAGCAGGTGGTGACTATGGTCCTAAGCTCATTTCAAGATCCCCATCCTCGAGTTCGCTGGGCGGCAATTAATGCTGTTGGACAGTTGTCAACGGATTTGGGGCCAGATTTGCAAGTCCAGTATCACCAGAGAGTGCTCCCAGCATTGGCATCAGCAATGGACGATTTCCAGAATCCCCGTGTGCAGGCAAGTGGTCTAGAGAGAATCAATAGTTGTTATTTATGGTTTTGTGTTGTCTACCTACAGACAACACCTTTTTAGTTAAGAAGGTGTTGTCCGTTGTAGAAACGATGAAGAATTTGCATATTCCATGATGAGTTCTTATGATACTTGTCATATTGTTTCACAGCTGACCTTTGGATGAGTTTTATTAATTCAAGATAATTCCAACTGATGCCTTTCAACAAGACTGATGAATTCAATTTGTGAACTTACCTTTGCCATCTTATGTAAACTGATTATTGTTGTCTGAACTAACAACAAACCTTTTATACTTTTATTGGACAATTGATTATAGCTAAGAGCCATTGTAAGGCTTACATCAGCTTGTGGGTGCTCCAAAGCATCCAGTTAGACACAGAGTATGATCACTATTTGGATAAGAAAAGTATCAGACTGCAACCAGTCCTGAGTGGTGATCAAATAGCTTATGGAGCAACATGGGTTTTTTGTGTCTCCTTGAAACTCTATTTGGTTTGCAAAAATCAGCTTAATATGAGGATTTACAATGTGGTTCTGTTTTACTCCTAATATCTGGTTTATGTTTTGTCTGCATGGCTTTATTTGTTGGTTCTTTTGACCATCTTTAAATTTGGTTAATCAAGTAGACACATAGCAGAATAGATGTTACATGATAGAGATTATTATGACATCAATCTAATAAGTGTCCTGTGCCACTCATTGGTTGAATATAGTGAGTGGAAAATCCTAGTTAACAATTTCTTGTTTGTCTTCTCTTTTTCATTTTTTGTTTGGACTATAAATCCTTTAGAAATGGACAATGTCTAGCTTAAATTGTCAGATGATTTCAAGGGAAGTAAGATGTTGTAACTGTAATAAGTTGAGAAGTTGGCTCACTCCTTTTCTTTTACACTTGTAATTTTTCATGTGTTTTGGCTCCTTAAATTTGTCATTCATTGTGTGTTTCTTTATATGTAGTGTACATGCTTCTTGAAAATATATTTTAATTCAAAATATCCTGGGTCATCCTTTCTCAAATGGTATTGATTGATTCCTCAGGCACATGCAGCTTCGGCAGTTTTGAATTTCTGTGAGAACTGCACTCCTGATATCTTGACACCTTACCTAGATGGGATTGTTGGCAAGTTACTTGTGTTGTTGCAGGTATAGCTTCAAAATTTGCATTGATCTAGTAAATTATCAATATGTCCTTGCTCAGCTTTGGGGTTAGAACTTAAAGATAATCATGAAATTGTAATTGTTTTATTCAGAATGGGAAACAGATGGTACAAGAAGGAGCTTTAACAGCTTTGGCTTCAGTGGCAGATTCATCACAAGTACTTGTTCAAAACCATCTTTGTTAAACTGTTTGTCAAATGTGCTATTTACCAGAGCATTTCTGACAATAAATTGAACCGCAGGAACATTTCCAGAAGTATTATGATGCTGTTATGCCATATCTGAAGGTTATTTTAATGAATGCTACTAACAAGTCAAATAGGATGCTTCGTGCGAAATCGATGGAGTGCATAAGTTTGGTTGGAATGGCAGTGGGCAAGGATAAGTTCAGGGATGATGCTAAACAGGTGCAATCACTTTTTCAAAATTTTTTGATGTATCACCTGTGGTCCATATTTGAGAAGTCTCTTATGTAAATAAAGGTCGAGGATTATACAGATTGCTCTTTTAAGTTATCTTCTATTTGTTGAGTTGTTTATATGCTACTATTTTATGTGAGCTTCAGATTCACAGTCCAATTTGTTTTCTTTTTAATATATCTTACTGGCACTTCAAGTATATTAAGTTCTCTAGTTTTGAATTTTAGATGAATCTTGTACATGGTTGATGTAACATGTTAAAAATGATATTCTATTTTTATTTTTAAAATTTTGAAGTAATTTAAGATATTAGACCTTCTTGTGCTGAGTATGGTGACAGAATGAGGTCTTTAGCCTAATAATGCCTTTAGCTGAAATTGCAGCTTGAACTTCGAGAGGTATGGTATTAACTGGTTGGTACATCTTTCTGTCCAAGTAGTTTGTTGCTTTTTGAAACCTCATTAATACCGACGAGTGACTAATCATGAGGCTGTTGATAACAACTTGAGCTTCCTCTTTTTTCTTTGAAGAGTTAGTCTTTGTTTTTTTGGGAAGTTCATGAAGAGTGTGGTTGTCTCTCTATCGTTTTTATTGAAGTATTTTTGCTTATGATGTTATTGTTTATTAGGCTTAACAAACATATAATTTTACTGTTATCATGTGCCAGGTTATGGAGGTTCTTATGGCATTGCAAGGATCACAGATGGAGACAGATGATCCTACCATAAGCTACATGCTTCAGGTGTATTTTAGCTCCCATGGCTTAATATGCAAGCCAAATGATATTTTCAATGTAATCATTCTTGTTTTTTAATAGGCCTGGGCCAGGTTATGCAAGTGCTTAGGACAGGATTTTCTGCCATACATGAGTGTTGTTATGCCTCCATTGCTTCAGTCTGCTCAGCTGAAACCAGATGTGACTATTACTTCAGCAGATTCTGATGATGATATAGAAGATTCAGATGATGAAAGGTTTGTTTCTTGATGCAAAATATAAAAAGAAAACAAATCATATTTCTTTCTGCTTGTTCATCGAGCTGGTGTGGTCAAAATGTCATCTGTAATATTTAAGATTGTCATGAACATATGCTATGATGTTTCTTACTTCTGCATTTGTGTGCAGTGTTGAAACCATCACTCTTGGAGATAAAAGGATAGGTATTCGGACTAGTGTCTTGGAGGAGAAAGCCACAGCCTGTAACATGCTTTGTTGCTACGCTGATGAGCTAAAGGAGGGCTTTTATCCATGGATTGATCAGGTTGGTTATGACCATTGCCATACTTTTTGATAATGGAATTGATTTGCCTCTAGGGGAACTAATGCTATATAATGCAAACTAAATGCAGGTGGCTCCTACATTGGTACCTCTTCTTAAATTTTATTTCCATGAAGAAGTGAGGAAGGCTGCTGTTGCAGGTATCTATTTTTTTCCTTCATTTTTTTAATAACATTCTGCTTATTGATGGTTTGGTTTGTTTTTGCTTATTCATAGCCATGCCAGAACTACTTCGATCAGCAAAACTAGCAGTTGAAAAGGGGCAAGCTCAAGGTCGTGATGAATCATATGTTAAGCAGTTAGCAGATTATATAATTCCAGCTCTAGTTGAAGCATTGCAAAAGGTTATTCATGCTCTCTGATGGAATGATGTTATTTGTCTTATGACGTGTGGTTATTGATCTATCAGCATCATCTTTTTGCAGGAACCAGAAACAGAAATCTGTGCAAGCATGCTGGATTCACTTAATGAGTGCATGCAGGTAAATTCTTGAATTAAAGTTGCTTTATTGTAATTTCCTTTTAGAAGGGACACTAGGCCCAGAAGGTGATCCACATATGGAAGTAAGTTAAATGAACCATTCAGATACACGTAGTCACACAAAGCCCATAAGAGCCAATACTAAGGAAGAAAACACCGTGTGAGTATGCCCAGCTTGCATGCATGGGGATCAAACGTTGACCTTTCACGAGGAAAATAAATGTTTTACCATCCAAGACAAGGGACATTACAGTTTTCTTTTGGTATCCTAAATTGTGTTAATTTATCATCTCCTTGTGTTGCTACAGATATAAATGTTTTAACTACTCCTAATTGTTGGTTGCAACTTTTATATTTGTATTTTGCAGTTTGCTGGGTTGCTTCTTAGCGAAAACCAGGTCAGAAGCATAGTTGACCAAATAAAACATGTGATAACAGCAAGTGCAGCTAGGAAAAAGGAAAGGGCAGAACGAACAAAGGCAGAAGACTTTGATGCAGAGGAAGAGGAAATGCTTAAAGAGGAAAATGAGGAGGAGGAAGAAGTGTTTGATCAGGTTAATAATGAATTGATACAAAGTTATACTGGATTTTTGTAAAATTGTTTTGTTTTAAAAGTTTGTTTTAATGCAACAGTAGTTACTTTGTGAAATCAAATCTTCCCATTTTTTATCTGCCTTGGTTATTGCATTTCAGGTTGGGGATTGCCTAGGCACTTTGATTAAGACCTTCAAGGCTTCTTTCAATCCATTCTTTGATGAGCTATCTTTATATATAACTCCAATGCTGGTAAGCTTTCCAAAGCTTTCTGTATGTTCAGCATATTGTTTAAGATGTTTGGATATTGCTTACCTTTAGTCATCTACTGTATTTTATGGAACTTCTGGATACCTATGTTCTTCAGCTACATTAACATTTTTTTTTTGTTGATGTTAAAGGCTTTTGAAAAACATTTTACTATTGTAAGCATGGTGTCCAAAAGTTATGCAAAGTAGATTTCAATTGACTTGGTTTGGCACAGTTATGTATTTCTGCCTGCTTGGCAGTTGCGACAATCAGCAGATAATGGAAGCACAATGAAGCATGTAAAAGATTTAAAAAAGAACTAACAATACAACAATCAATAAGATGAAGGGGAAGAGAATCATGGTCTGTGTCCTGCATCTATTTCTTTTTTTGAAGAACTTTGTAGTTTGTGTTTGTCTCAGACAAATGCTCCTCTAACAATGTGTCTACCCTTGTACATCAAATCCTATACTATCATTAGAGTGACAATGTAGGAACTTAAATGTTTCTTTGATGTTGGAATCTTAAAATGGATTTACCAGTGATTAGAAATTAAGTCATCAATCTAGAGATTGTGGAATCCACAAATGAGCTAATTCACTCCCAAGTATGTATAATTTTTTTCTTCATATAGTGTGCAATTTGAGGAAGTGGATTCACAAATTAGACACTTCCAATTTTCTTATTTGTTTAATTTTTATGCAACTTTCAACCTAGGTCTCCTACTTTTTGACCCCCCCCCATGTTTGGATGACTGTTAACAAATATTCACAATTGCATTATTATGTTTCTCATAGTTTCATGCTAATGGAACATGGCTAGTATTTTATCCATGCATATAGGAGTTGTTCATCTGGAATTGCATTTAGAAGCTTTCATATATCCAGTATTTTATCCATGCATATCAGAGTTGTTCATCTGGAATTGTATTTAAAAGCTTTCTTACTATAGTTAAGAAGCTATTTTTGCTTGGTCTTATGATCTTGTTGTGATATGAATTGAAAATAGTAGATTCTGCTTTTTAATAGTTAAATTCATCTTTATGAGACTTTCTCCATAGCATGGTTATGCATTGTCTTTTGCATACAGGGCAAGGATAAAACAGCTGAGGAGAGGAGGATTGCGATTTGCATATTTGATGATGTTGCAGAACAATGCCAGGAAGCAGCTCTGAAGTATTTTCTTTTCAATCAGCTGATTATTTTAGTAATTGTGCTGTAGTATTTATTTGTGTGTTCATATTATCTGTTTCTTTTTGTCAGGTACTATGACACCTATCTTCCTTTCCTATTAGAAGCATGCAATGATGAGAATGCAGATGTTAGGCAGGTTTGGGTTCAGTCTTCCCTTTGATCCATCTTATACTCCTAGTGTGTACTTTTTGTTTAACTGGGATACTTACTCATAATTACCACCATCATGAGATTATGGCTGTTAGTTATAAGTTCTTGTTTTTTATTTTTCAGGCTGCTGTTTATGGAGTTGGTGTTTGTGCTGAATTTGGTTCTTCCGTGTTTCGGCCTCTTGTCGGAGGTAGCTTAATGTGAATTATGTTATTCACATAGAAGTTCACGTCTTTGGTGAATCCTCATGTTTATTTGTGCAACATTTTCTTCCTTTATGTAGAAGCCTTGTCGAGGTTGGATAATGTGATTAGACATCCTGATGCATTGCACCCAGACAATGTGATGGCATATGACAATGCAGTTTCTGCTCTTGGCAAAATATGTCAGTTCCATCGTGATGGTATTGATGCAGCTAAGGTAGCTTTGTGTGCTCTCTTATTTTTGTCCTATATAGTTGTTTCTTATAATCTATTAAAAGGTTATATATTGCATAAAAAGGTATTGGTGGTTGATGGCAATGGTATTATTAGCTAGAGGTTTAGATCGTAGTCTCTCTCTCTCTCTCTCTCTCTCTCTCTCTCTCTCTCTCTCTCTCTCTCTCTCTCTCTCTTCTCATTCTTATAATGGTGAATTTTTTAATCTCTAATGTTTTCTCATTGTATAATTTTTAATCGGTCTATCTGAATGAGGTGTTTATGTAGCCAATTCTAAATATTTGTCCAATTATGTCAATAGCTCTATGAGCTTGAACTATTTATCCTGTTGTTCTCCTCAGATTTTTTATTAGTTGCATGACATCTTTTTGTTTGTCAATTTCCTCCAAATCTTTGTATGGTTTGCAATTGAAGTATAATCCATGTCAAAGTAATGCTACAATGGTCAATCGTGATTTACTTGTTTAATTTGATTGCTAAAAAGTGAGTTATCTAGGTTGGCAGGGGAAATTAGATACGATTATTTCAAGATGATTTATTTTGTCACATGTTATCCGAGTTAAAGCCCTTTGATCTGATTGATTTTACCTTCGTTAACACTAAAGCCTTTGATTTAAATCAACTTAACCCTCCTTAACTCTGAACCAGATGCAGCTTAAGAAAAGGCAAGCTATCATTTCTTGGGTAATTCTACATTATGGTTCCACAAATTTATTAAAATCTTATATATTTAAATGTCAAAATTTGTCAAATGATGGCGGTTTGAATGGATTTTCTTGGGTTCCTTGTTAATCTTCTGTTATTGCATAATTGAGATTGTGTTTCTGTTTGAGCAAAATGAGACTTGCTGTACTAATTTTGTTTTAGTGCCCTTTGGAAGTCATTTTGACACTCAAATTTTGACTTGCTGGGCTATTGTACATGGAAGTTATTTGGACCCTCAAGTGCACCCATAAATCATGTTGGATGGATATATATTCATGAGGACTCATCAATCTCTTTAAAGATCAATTCTATATGCTACTTATGGTTTGACCTTGAAATTTTGCCTTTTTATTTATAAATCTTATAAAAACTTCTAATACTTTAAGTTCCACAACATAAAAAAATATTATCTACTTATAATATGTTAATATTTTATTTTATTCGTCTGTGTTTCTCCTTTTTCTTTTCATATTGGATACTTCCGATACACATCAGAATTTGATAGTTTTTTCTTGCAGCCTTGCTTCTGGTGTACCATTCTTAAAATTCATGTGCTTCTGTTTTCTGCTTTAACTGTTGTGTTTTAGTTCTTATTGTAAGTTCATTTTGTCAGTCAGCTTTTTTGCATTTGATATCATTCTGCTCCTTTGTTTTTTGTTATTGTAAGGCTGCAATCAGGTGTATTAGAATGCTATTTTGCACTGAATATCATTGTACACTGCCTGAATTTACTTTTCTCAGAGCCACACTTGTTGGACTTTTTATGAATGCAATCCAAATTGATGACATTTCTCTATGTTAATACTGCTATATATTTGGATTTGATAGGTTTTTCCTGCATGGTTAAGCTGCTTACCGATTAAAAATGATTTAATTGAGGCCAAAATTGTTCATGAACAGCTTTGTTCAATGATTGAAAGGTAACTCCTTGTCTTGTGTGACTGGTAATTAGAATATTTGATTCATCATGGCTTCTAATTCATTTTTCTGTTTGGTATTACACTGAATATTAACCGCAAATTCTCTCCACAGATCGGATAGGGAGCTCTTGGGACCAAACAACCAGCATGTTCCTAAAATAGTTTCTGTGTTTGCCGAGGTGAGTTGCTAGTTTCCCTCCTTTCATTTCTGTGGTAAAATGAGATATTCTCCCATTAGTTCTAAAATCTAATTGTGAAGAGATTGTCATCAGTGGCATTTTGAATCTCAACCTAGTATGCTTTGAGCATGATAGAAACTTTGTTGACAATCAAATTTTATCCTGTCTTTAGTCTAGTAGCAGTACGGGGTTTTGCACAGTGTGTTTAGCATCACAGAACCTTTGATGATACAAAAATGTTAACTCATTTTCAAGTTGGGTAGTGGTATGAAGTTTTTCTTCTGTGCTTGTAGCATGATTGAGCCTTCATTGGTACTCCAAAAATCTTTTGAACCTTCACTGATACTCCAAAAATCTTTTGATCTTTGTCGAAGTTGCAGTGTTTGCCAGGTTGCTATGATTTTACATGATACCTAGGACGTTAGCCTTTATCTGAAATAGATTTCTTTTAGCTAGGAGAGAAATGCATACTCCTTTTTTAAAAAATTTAATGATTTTACATGTCCTTGGCTACCTGCTGTCAGCTGTTGTACTTGAATGCCTACCTAGCCCTATCAATAATAACAATTTGGTGTTGTTTGACTGTCACCTGAGATAGAGAAATCTTTTGTTTTTTTGTCTCTAGGTTTTGTGTGCGGGAAATGATCTGGCCACAGAACAAACTGTTAGCCGGATGATCAGTCTGTTGAGGCAGATTCAACAGACATTGCCACCGTCTGTCCTCGCCTCAACCTGGTCTACGTTGCAGCCTCAGCAGCAGCTTGCCCTGCAGTCTATACTATCTTCGTAACCCTTCCGGTGTCGCCACTGGGCGAACCGTTCTTTCTTATCGTTTGCGTGCCTTCCTACTTTACATCATTATTGCTTTTGCTTATCATTCTTTATGTCTATTCATCAAGTTGAATTAAGTGTGAGGGCATTGTTCGATCGAGTTTTATTTAAGTTTCAAGAGAATTTTGCAATTTTGGTGGGGTGATGTATAAAATCAACAGCTGGAATACATGTTTGTCATCCGAGGTGTACATTGTGAAGGGTGAAGAAAGATTCTCTTCTGTTGAATCTTACCGGTTATAGTGGAAGGATTGGTCGAATTGGTCCTGCTGCAGTCATAATGATTGTAATGTTCTTGGAGTAATTGATTTCTGGTCAAAGTGTCATGATGCCAGACTTTTTAGTGATGGTTACAATGTTCTCTCACCGCTCTCTTCGAATTATTCTCTCCATTGTTGGGTAACTCTAGTTGTTGCGTTTCCTTGACTTGTTGATCCCTTGTCGCTGCCCTAATATTGCAGATGTGTTAAGATTTCAATATTTACAACATTAAAAGTTTCATCAAAAAAATATAAAAGACAAAACAAGAAAGAAGGTTGAAATGGCTATTATTATCTCAAATTCATATTCCCATTATTGTGTGTAAAAACTTAAATCCCTAGGTGAGACATGAGTTTTTTTTTATATTGTATAATAATTTTAACATGCACGCTCTGGTGAAGATTTGAATCACAAGATGTTTGGATATCATTTTTTATTTTTTTTATCAATAATATTGCCTTTAAATGGTCAGAATTCTATTCTTATCAGTGAGTTATACATATTATTAATTAGAAGTCCTGTTTTCTCATGTTATTGGACCGGGATGGGCAATAAGCCAGGCTTAGATCATCTCGGCTCGGACCGGCCTGTTTGGCCGGCCTTTAAGACTCGATGGCGCCTATAAATAAAACCCGACTAGGGTTTTTTTATTTCTGCTTTCTTCCGCGGGCCGCCTACGCTTACCCTTCGCCCCCTGCGCGAGAGAGATCGTAGGTGCGTGCGATTACTTCCGAGTCCCCAGTTCTTTTTTCGCTTCTTATCGATTTGTCAGTGGATGTTGTGACGTCGTGGTAGTTTGTATTCTGTCATCCAGCAATACTAATTGTTGGTTCTCTCGGTCTTCTATCGACTTTTTTCGATTTGTGGAGGACTTCTGTGCGAATTAATTTCTTGTATCGGATGATTTGCATCTTTAGTTGGTTACGATGATCTGAGTCTCAAATAAGCTTGGAGCAAAGTGAGTTGTTTGTTTCTTGATACGATTTGCATCTTTAGTTGTTTACTTCTTTGATGTTGTAGTCTAATGGGCAGTTGTGCTGTTGTTTGATGTATACATGAATTTAAATCTCGATCTGGTACTGGTTGACCACTTTGAATCATTGGCTTGGAATGCTTCATGCTTAAGTTAATCGAAGTGTCTGTAATTTTTCCTATGTAAGAAGAGGTTGGCGAAGAAGCAGCACTTGACAGTCTGTTTCAAGCACCTTAAAAAGAGAGCACACAGCTATTTGTCTTAATTTGGTTTTGGGTTAAACAGGATTAAGCTGGTGGTTATTGGTTTGATTACTCAAAGGGCTAATTTTACCTTATTAGAATAGTTAACCTGGATAATTACGTGTCCTGGAGAGCGGGTTAGAGTAGCCCACTCTCGTTTTCTTTGTTGATCTAATAATTGAGTTAGCTATCTAGTTAAGTGACCAAACTAAAGAGAAGTTAAGGCTAGTTAACCGAGTTCCGTGTTCTTTACAAATGATTAATTAAAACATGTTTTCTTTGATCGATCAGATCTCAAGCCCTTAACAGTCGGATGCACTCTTAAAAAGACATAACTATGATGCCTTGTTTAGTTTTGCTCTGCCTCCACCGTAAGCCAACCACATCCTCATCATTGGTTATATATTCTACGAGCTAATTTTCATCATGGAAACTAGTGGGTTTTAGGTTATTTCATTCAGTACGGATTTCAATATTCAAACTTGGATGGTATTAATATATCATATACGTCAACATATGTACACTGTCAGAGCAACTATCACAAGGATGCTACTTTCCCATTGATGGTGTTCTGCAAGTTGCCATGTAATATGATAACTTACATCAATTTCCATTTATGGCGATGATAAACTTGGTTGGCACAAGTACACTTGAAATGGCGGCACACTCATCATGTTTCTTTTCTTGTTATTTGGTTTTTATTGTTGAGTCTTTATTTGGTTCTTCATTTTTTTCGGAAGTGGGATTTATGATGAGCACTCTTATCTGATTGCATTGCGTTACCGACATGAACAGCATGGATACTCAAGCTAAGCTTGCAGTTGTGGTGAAGGTGATGGGCCGCACTGGATCCAGAGGTCAGGTTACCCAGGTTAGGGTTAAGTTTTTGGATGACCAAAACCGGCTGATCATGAGGAACGTGAAGGGCCCGGTGAGGGAAGGTGATATCCTTACCCTTCTCGAATCTGAAAGGGAGGCTAGGAGATTGCGCTGATAATAATAATTATTATTATGATACTCGATGGTCTTTCTTGCCTACTCCAGTGGGTTTTGTTATTTTTCTTTGTCGCATGGATTGTGCTGAAAAATTGAGAAACTGCTTTATGTTCTGTTTTGGTATGAACCCATAATATTTTTAATTCGCTGTGGTGTTTGTGTCTGGTCTAATTAATTGCATGTACTCCATCAAAATTATTTTCTCTTGGAATAAGCCCTGGATTGAGCATGGATGTCAATTTGTTTCTCTCATATGAACATTTCAGCTCCTATGTTTTCTTTGAATTACTTAATGCTTCTGAAATTGCACCAACACCATGAGCATGAATGTGATGTGTATTATATTATCAAAATAGATTCTTGCAACACTAGATACTCCAAATATAAAATCTAATATTAGCCTCAAAATAATTTCAGTTGTTCCGCATTTTTACTCTACTATTATGGCTGTTAAATTTGAAATGTTGTTGTCAATAATGGTTTTAGTAAGATCTCTGCTTTAATTGGTAATGATTTGTTGTTGAATTTGCCACATGCAGTATTAGCTAGTGAAATGTATGGGTTTTGTTTAGGAGGCTATTTGGGAAACAAAAATCATCTTCACCACAACTTTTTATCATGCAAAATTCAGACATGCAAAATTGCATTTATTTATTCTTTAAAGAATGTATAGAGCCAAACACTGCATGCATAAATTCATGTATACAAAGAATATACACGAAAAACGAAAACAAAACTGATAAAAAAAACCAAAGCATTTCAATGATTCATCATCATCAGTGCCATACCTGAGACATCATCTCCACACACTCACTGCAACCTTTAGATGTTCCATCTAGTTTATTTGATCTGCTGTTTGTCACCTCTTTTCTTCTAATTGTTCTTATTGTAATGATAGGTAGATTTAGTACACCATCTCCACCTGAAATGCATTGTTGGCTTTTTTTAGGTAACATGTTTTACCATGAGAAATTTGGGGACTGCTGCTTTGATATCTTCCATTTTTGATTCACTGCCATAGCATTTCCATCATATCTGGGACTTCATATCCCTACTTGTCCTGTGAGACCTTCACATGATTTCATGTGTGACTGCAATTTCTGTGGCTTAAATGTCTTCCCACATTGCCTGCGTGACAAATTTGCAACCAATTAAACCAATCAGTAGTGAAATGGATTCGAGCATAAAGTATATAATTGCATTTGCACTTCCATCCAACCATGAGCAAATGATTTATAGTGACCGGATATTATGAAATCTCAATGGGCTGATTATAGATTATCTTTCCTAGTTAAACTCTTTTAGCATTTTGGTACATAAATTGAAAAAATTACAGTATAATTTTTATAGTTATGAAAGTGAAATATCTAGGTTCATTTATTCTAATATCGTTGGTTTAATCGATGAAAATGTGAAAATAATAGGTAAAAATATAATTTTAATGTTTGATAATGACGGATGACATTAGGGGTTGAGTGATTGTTATGACGACGAGAGATGAGAGCTGCACTACGTTGATGTCGACGCAATTATTGTACGATGAAAGAACTATCGATGTCGAGTGATCCTTTCGTCGCTCAGCAATTACATTGACACCAACGCAAAACAACGAACAGGTCGTTCATTGTATTGACGTTGATGCAATTATCGAGCGACAGTGCTCTGCATTTATATGTCGACGTCGATGTAAATGTTGAACGATCCTTTTGTCGCTCGGCAACTATGTTGACGCAGTGAGCGATCTTTTCGTCGCTTTGCATTGGCGTCGACATAATTGCCAAGCAGCGATTTGTGTTGACGTCATTGCAATTGTCGAGTGACATCACTCTGCATCTACATCGATGTCGATGCAGTGGGTAGCCCCATCGCCACTCGATAATTACGTCGACACTGATGTAATGAGTAGCTTTTACCACTTGGCAAATGCGTCGATGCAAATGCAATAAGCAACCTTTTCGTTGCTTTGCATTTACATCGACATCAACATAGTTGTCGAGCGACGAAATGGTCGCTTGACATCTACATTGGTGATCCTTTTGTCGCTCGACAACTGCGTCGATGCAGATGTAGAGAGGCAAAAGGCTCGTTCGGTAATTGTATCAACGCTGACATAAATATAGGGTGACTCTCATCTTTCGTCGTTGCTCTCCTCATCCTCAATAGCTACTTGTGACCTCTAACGGTGCCATCGTCAAGGTCGCAATATCATCGTTCATCATCATTGACATCGTCCGTCTCAACCAATGAGAATATTGAAATTATCTTTTTGCTTATCATTTTTATGTTTTCATCGATTTTATCGACGACGTTAGGGTAAATAAACCTAAATATTTTATTTTTATAACTATAGGGATTCTAATATAATTTTTTTTAAAAAAATCTAGTAATCGGAATACTAAAGAAGTCTAACCAGGGGCTAGTATATAATTAGCCTAATCTCTATCCTAACTTTGGGTGGTACTATTAAGGACATAATTTTGACTGCTATATCAGATATCAATCACTATTGCAGCAATACGTATGAATAGGCAGAGACACAATCCAAACGTTAGGAGTGAGTAATGGAGTGCCATAAAACTTGGATTCGTGTCTCCACGTAGTCGGACTCTGACCCGCCTGTTTCTCAACCAACTACGACTCGATCCGAGTCACACGAGTCACGAAATAAGAGACGGAGAGTGTGACTTACGAGCAAGTGGGTGTCGCCGCCGGCGTGCAAACCGGGGCGTCTTCCTGCTTCCCCGCCTTCCGCCACCTCCTCCCTCCGCCGCTCCTCGTCCTCCCTTCCCTGCCAATTCCGACTCTTCAGCACACAGCAGCAAGGCTTGTAAATGCAAAGCAGATGACTCCTAATGCCACCGATGCGATCACCTTGAACCCTCACTGTCGCCGCCGCGGCCACCGCCGGACCGCTCCTCTCCCTCTCGGCTTATCGGCCGCAGGGCCCCCTCGTCGGTCTGATCCGCGGTCTTGCACCGGAGGATGTTACGCAGCGCCTGCGTCGCTCGCTTCGAGCAGTTGTTGCTGTCGCTGCTGCTGTCCATGATCGATGCCCCTCTCTCCTCCTCCTCTTCCTCCTTCGACGCGTCGATCTCGGGTGCCGCTTTCTGCTGGGTCGGCGATGGCGGCAACACCAGTAGAGTGTCGGCGCCAGATGAGGCCGCCACTTTGGGTGGTTCCTCATCGACCGCCGACGTCGACGCCGGCATCATCACCTGCTCATCGGTGAAAGCAAACGATGCACATGAAGTCAGAGGAGATGAGTGGGGAACAGAGGGGGGGAGCCGTGCTGCACCTGTTTGCCGGGGGTGGAGACGGGAGGATGCGTGGCGAGCTCGGAGCCTTTGAGCACGTATTCGGCGTCGGCGAAGGGCGTGATGGCGTCGTCGTCCATCAGGTCCTGCCATATGTATCCGCCTCGGTACCGTCTGAGAAATCACACCCATGTAATCATGGCACGAATAGCATCGAACGAAGAGGAGGAGGCGACGGAGCAGATCACCTTTTGTAGGACCAGGCGAAGGAGTCGGCCATGTCCTTCCCTCTGAACTCCGACAGCCATCTCTTCACATCTGGCAGATCGAGCAGGCGCAGGAAATAGTTGGGAAACAGCCGCAGAGACGCGAGGAGATCAAAGAGGTGCAAGCAAAGGGAAGGCACAGTACCGCGAAGGTAAACGTGGTCTCGACGACGGCGATGGATGCGGAGGAGGTGCGGGTGCTCCACCCGGCCATTCCGGCTGAGGAAGTACACCACGTTCACTCTCCTCATCTCTCCTCCTCCTCCTCCTCCTCCTCCTCCGGCATTGGGTACCTCCACCGGCGTCATGGCGCATGCAAGCATCAGGGATTGCTGCATCCACCACCTATAAAGCCATCAACTCGGGGCTTCCGTCGTCACCGAGCATACGTGAGTTTTATATAAGAAGGATTGCAGGACTGGCAATAGGAATATTTTAAGGCTTCAACGTCTTTAATTCTCGTGGAAAAATAAGCATACTTTGAATAAGAATAATTATTGCTGTTACCATAAAACGATTCCTTCGTCCAAACAAAAATTAGTATGCATTAACACCCACATTATTACGGATCCCTCCTATCGCATAAGGGTTTGGTGCTCCATTTGGGTGGCATATAGTTGCCAACATGACACACAATCTCCAGAAATCGAGGCACCATTCCATCGTAATATATATTTACTTGCACACACGCATGTTTGCAAGTTGTTTTTGGTCAGAAATGTAGACATCCAACTCATTGCTGTGGTGCGGAAGACAACTCATCGGTGGTCAGCTTATAAAAGGTCTGACCACATAATATATCCCCATAAGAAACACAACATTATTTAATGATTTCAGATATTGGTGAATGGAATGAAAGTAAGTAATAATAACAACAACAACAACAATACAATACAATAATGAAATAGCTGTGATCGGCAAAATGAGGTCAACTTAGAATGCTATCAGAATATAGCTGAAAAGGAACAAAGGCGATGAGCACATCGGTGTTTGGTGTATTTGTTAGCTCTGAAGGCAACGAAAGGCTAAGTTTCCAGCCTAAGGGAACCACTGCGCTAAAGGAAAAGCCAACACAGATGCCAAGTTTACGTGATCTTTTTTTGCAGGTTATTATATTTATGCCTGTAATTAGACCTCATATTTATCTTAACTTCATCAATTTTACTGATGAAAATATAAAAACAAAGAGTTAAAAGATAATTTTAATATTTCAATTAATGATGATGGACGATGTCAATAATGATATATGACGACATCGCAAGTGACTACTATGGAAGAGGAGAGCGACAAGAGGGTCACTTTGCATATGCATCGATAGCCCTTTCATCGCTTGGCAACTGCATTGATGTCGACACAAATACAAAGCGACAAAAGGGTCGCTCACTGCGTTGGTGTCGACGTAGTTATAAAGCGGTGAAAGGGTCATTTTGCGTCTGCATTGATGCCGATGCAGATGTCGATGCAGCGAGCAACATTTTTGCTGCTCTACATCCACGTCGATGCCAACGTGGTTGTCGAACGACGTTGCTTTGCATTTACATCAGCATTGACATAGTTGCCGAGCGACTCTCATCTCTTCTCATCGCTCTCCTCATTCACGACATTCACCCGCGGCCTTCAGTGGCATTGTCATCCGTCACCATTGACGTCGTTTGTTATCACCAAATGAAATATTAAAATTATTTTTTTATCTATTCTCTTTGTGTTTCTATTGATAAAATTGACGACGTTAGGTTAAATGGATTTAGATGTTTCACTTTTATTGCTATAGTTATCACTATAAAAAGTATATTTATCATCGGAATAACTTGTAGCAATGGCACATATGATCATGGTTCCTATTTACAGTTATGGCTGTGGTGATAAACTGTTGACATATATAAATAAAAAGCATGGATAAAAGCATGTTTTATTATAATATGTGAGATTTAGTAGGAAACAAGATTTTAGACTAATTATAGATTACCATCTATACTTGGACCTCATTAATATTGTGATCTATGTGCTTAAAAAAATTATATTGAAATCTTTATAGTTTTAGAAATAAAATGGATAATCTTATTTTTCCTAATACCATCGATTGCATCAATAAAAGATACATGACTCTTCTATTTTTTTTTTCTAAATTAAAATATAACTTTAACATACCGACAACTACATGTGGGCCCCCTGCCATCTCTGTCTCTATCTTTACTAGCCTATTATGTTCTTTGTCGTAACAAGCACAATAGATATTTATTTCTCTTTATAAGAATTTAGCACAAGATTTAATTTTACGTAATAACATGACTCTAAATGTTGTCTCCTCTTAAAAGCAATTATCCTAAAACCATACAAAAAATATTCATATAAACCTAATATAATAACTCGAAATATAACCTATCACGATAGGACATTTTTAAACAACCATCGTCGTTAAGTAAATAAGTTATAGCTACTGATCGGATAGGACGAATGAAGTCGCGCGATAAGAGTTTAAGAAAGTGTTAGAATTCAGGATAAGAGTTGTTTGGTATCAAAAGAAGCATAGGGAAGAAGAGGATGAGGAGAAGGAGAGAGACAAAGGAGCAAAGGTAAGCTTCGAAAACGACTACGAGTGGGTGGGGAGTCGAGCGATGAAGGTTCATACTAGAGGGATATTGAAATTATCGTTTTATCCATCTATTTTGTATTAATCTAATATGTGATATCACGTATTATATCATGATCTTAGAAAAGATAAAATTATTTATTTTAGTATTAAAACTATAAAAATACTAATATAAATATTATAAAATGAGATTATGGCACATCAGTACTTGTTGGGTTAAACTGAGTCTCCGAATCAACTCAACAAGGATCATCACCATATAAGGAGGACATTTTGCGATCGATGACATGCGATCATCATAAGTACGTCCTCATTGTTGTCGTATGTGATTCCATCTTTACGCAGGAGCAAGACGAGAATGAAGTCATGGCTAGTAATGAAAGATGGACCAAATATAGTGCTGCAACCACACAAGTCTCCTCCCTCGCTCCTCCTCCACTCTTCGGCATGAAGCCAAAAGAGGCCAGCAGGAGCACAGCCGCTGATCTCTCAGTCTTAACCATGCAAGTTGACGTTCCACCCTTCCCTCAAGCTACCTTCTTCCCTCTCTCTCTCCATGGCGACGCGTTCCGATCCGAGCAAGCAACGCCGCTTCGATCCGAGCATGTCCAGGAGAACAAGGAAGGCCATCGAGGTCTCTCAGGAAGAGCCGCAGCCGGAGGAAGCTACAGATGGCTTTCGACGCATGTCTTTGCAGGAACTGATGTCACAAGGTGCAGACCAAGGCATTAATGGTGCTACTGCTGTTCGTAAGCTCATGACTAATGCATCAAGAGATCAGGAGGATGCAGCGGCCCCCAACAAGTGACGATGAGTGGGAGAAGACCCTCCCCATCGTTCCAAAGCAAGGAGGAGTAAGAACTCGTGGGATGCTGAACAGGTACGTGAAGGTTCTCAACAATCTGTTCAAGGCAAGACGCAACTCCAAGGAGAACCGCAGTGAGGCTTTTGAGATATATATATGTGCAATAACAATGTATACATGTGGCTCATTTCTGTGTGCTTGTAGACCAAGTCATCCGCCTACGAATCGACCTCCACCACCACCATTACATCTTCATCCACTATTTAAGGGCTCCTCTCTTCTTCTCTCGTCATTCTCTCTTCTTCTTCTTCTACCTCCCTCCCTCTCCACCGTGCCAAGCTGTCTCCGTGCGCTTTGCATCCTCTCGGCCTTCCACAGCTTCACCGGCTGCTGCATCTCCACCCCCAACGTCGTCGTGGAAGGCCGCGCCGCGTGTGCTGCGACACTTGCCGTGCTGGCTTCGAGACCAACGCCACCGAGTACATCGAGGGTGCCAATTAGGTGAGGTTAGAATGCAGGAATTACACCACCGGCGAGGTCGTCCGGACGGAGGGGGCGGTGACGGACAAGGCCGGCACGTACCAGGTCGCCGTCCTCGACGACCGCCAAGAAGATACCTGCGAGATGATTCTGGTGAACAGCCCCCGCAGTGACTTCTCCGAGATCACTGCGCCTCTGTCGTCGCCACTCACAACGTCGGGACCGCCAGCAACGTGCGCTACGGACAAGCCGCTCGCCTCCGGTGGCCGGTTGCCCATGCAGAACAATGCTCTGGGCGTTGACGAGTGAGAGAGGCTTCCACCCAGTGATATATGCCACGAAGCACTAAGTATACATGAATCATTTAGCAGTCCTTTTTGCCTCTTTTTGGTTGGCAATTCTCGGCTAATTTTGACCCCGAAAACGAAGAACTTACTGTCTCGATCTCATCCGTCATAATGAATTGATCTTTTGTGCACATAATATACAGACCCATATAACCTGCGCCTTTTTTTTTTTTTTTGGGTTCAGGCCGCACCTAACTGACTTCTCATTGGAGACAAACGCGGGGCCCCTGGTGGGGTCCACGGACGCGTACGGTGAAACCGGCTCCTTGCTCCAAGACTTCAGCGTACACACTTCTCATCGAGTAGTGACCTTCGTGATTCCAACGTACGGACAACAGCCGCGGGGGAGCGAATCGCGGGATCCTATCCTGGTGCGTCACTGAACCTTGCACCATCGGGACCGCTCATGTCGAAATAACAGCGGGACCCACCCGGACCATTGTGGATTTCGCGTCCCTTGACGGGGATTCGATCGTCTCGACTGAACGCGGGATTGGAGAGGATCGTAAGTCCTAGAACGGAGGCGTGTCCATCGGTGTGTCATGAGTCGGGTATTTCTCTTTCGGTCTCACTCTTTAGGAGAACGTTCTGATTAGGTTTCCTCTTCTGAGCTTTGCTTTCCTTCCGGTTCTCTTGCTCGATTGCTTTCCTTGCTCTTGCGACGCTTGGATCGATCCCATTTCAGGGTTTCTGACTGATCCTCCTCACCATCTCTCCGGGTATCTCTGGTCCCCTAATCGTTCGTTTTGGTTTCCTTGTAAGTCTGGATTTTGGTGTTTCTTTTCCCTTTTTCTTCGTCGAACCGGACTTTCGTGATCGTAGTTTAGTTTATCGAATTTTATTAACTTTTCGGTTCCCTTGAGGGCTTCCCTGTTCCTTTCTGAGGAGAAGATTTGGTGTCGTGTATCTTTCTTTTTCTTGGGCTGGGTGATATAATCTAGGGTTTGTGATTGTTGGCTGTTCTAAATCTTTTGCTCAGCTGGAGATTCGAGTTTGAAGATTGAGATTGTTGTCTGAATTATGCGAACTTCATGGGCTGATTCTGTTGCGAACGCCGAGAGCTCGGCGTTTGCGACCGGTGCTTCTGCTAGCACCACCGACACCACCGCTGCCAACGCCACTGCTGCTGCTGTTGTTTCTGCCCCTCGCCCTCCTCGTGCTGCCTATGTCCCTCCTCATCTTCGCAACCGCGCGGCATCTTCGGAACTTCCGGCGACGCCTTCCGCCGATGGTTCTTCCGCTGCTAAATCGGCACCTGGGCCGGGTGCACCTTCTGGAGGAAGCCGTTGGGGTGGTGGCACCAGCCGAGACATGGGACGCACTGGCTCTGGTGGCGGTGGCCGGAGCGTGGGCGGTGGTTGGGGCTCAAGGAGCGGTGGGTGGGATGGGAGGGCGCGAGAGGTCAACCCTTTCGCGAACGAGGAAGAAACCACTGAGGTTGCTTTTGATGGTCAGGAGAATACTGGGATAAATTTTGATGCTTACGAAGACATCCCTGTGGAGACCAGTGGTGACAATGTGCCTCCGCCAGTGAGCACATTTGCTGAGATTGATTTGGGGGATGCAGTGAATGAAAACATCAGGAGGTGCAAGTATGTGAAGCCAACACCAGTCCAGCGCCATGCAATTCCTATCTTGCTTGCAGGGCGTGACCTGATGGCCTGTGCTCAGACTGGGTCGGGAAAGACAGCAGCTTTCTGCTTCCCAATCATTAGTGGGATTATGAGGGGACCACCTTCACAGCGGCAGCGGGGCTCGAAGACAGTGTGTCCACCTGCGCTGATTTTGTCTCCTACCCGGGAGCTTTCTATTCAAGTATGCTTTCTGTTAATCCATGAATCCATTTAAATATTGTGTTATTCTTGTTTCAGTAATTCGCAATAGTTCAATTGTCTGGAATGCGTTAACAGGGTACTACATTCAATTAGTCATGCTACAGGATTTTTTCACTGGGCATGAAGTTTTTTTGGTTGTATTTTCTTTTTTCAGATCAGCTGATATCACTTTGTAACTGTTTTAGTGATAAAATGACTTTTTTCCCGCACTCCAAATGCACTTAAAGAAAAGAGATCTTATTTTATTTTTCCTTGCAACCAAATGAACCATTATTATCAGAATTTACAATTTACTGCTGTTTTTGATATTTTAGGAGACAGCTTATTGCATTTTTGGTTATTTGTTAGATATTTTAGTACCTTATAGAGATATTGGTCCATCCTTGATTAACGATAGTTCCTCTGTATGTTTGTTAGTGGTTCTCCCTAAATGATTATTGCATTACACTCTTCAACTTAGTCATGATATGAACTCCCTGTTTGGTATGTTTGTTTCCTTCTCATTTTTCTCTAATGCACCTTTTTCTTTGTTGTTTTCTGTTGTTGGTGTCTTAGATACATGAGGAAGCGAGGAAGTTCTCATACCAAACTGGTGTTAGGGCAGTTGTTGCCTATGGTGGAGCTCCAATCAATCAACAGGTTCTTAATTTCCTAGTCTGAATTTAATTTTGGCATCGAATCGCGAATTCCTGATGAATGTATTCCGTGGAAATCTGTTGTTTTCCTGCTCTTATGTACACAAAATTTATTTTGGATAATATTTGATTCCTATATGTTTGATGATTCCATCTAGGAACCAAAGCAGGTATTCATGTATTTGAGAACAAAAAAGTGTATTTTTTCTTTAGATGCAAAATTAGGAATTGCTTAGGGTTGTTTTAGACAATTTATACATTGGGTTCAATTTGGGATGATCCTAGGTAAAAAAGAGGTAACAAACATAAAGGAAAAGGTGAAGGCCTTATGCATTGCTGTGACATGAAGCTTGCTTGCATTGTCAGCCATTTCTTCTCATATAGGTCTTAAACTGCTAAAATATGTGAGCGATGAACATCTTATAGACAGAATAAAGGTTGGCATCGTTTTATTATAGCTTTAAGTCCTCCTATTAGAGGTCCATATTTCTTTTAAAATAATTAGGTTCTTTTGTGCATGTGCCATGCACATGATTTTTTTTTACTGAAGTTAAAAGGAATGAAGAGTCTTCTACATAATAGCAAATGGTTAGTGGACAATATGGAGAAGGCTACAGATTTTATCATTTAGTTTCTAAGGCGGCAACTGTATCAATATTTCCTTTGAAGCATATAATCAACCACATAAACAAACCATAGCATAAAGAGCTAGGAGATACTATTTAGCTAATAATTAGAGTGTGATGATACGAAATATATTATTATAAGCTTATGCATATCATCTATTCAACAAAACCAATTGCACTTTCAAAAAGATGGACTATTCAGGTATGCTAATTTATAGTTTGGAGACAAAATGGTGGGTGTGGTTATAGTATATTGCTAAAATCAATGGTCTGCTGGACAAGAGCTTAATAAAATTTTCTTAAATTAGGACCATATTATTTGCTTTTGAAGTGTTGGTTTACACTGATATCATGAAAGAGTATATATTTTGAGGTGAATAATGTAGAAGAGTATATTATTTCTGCTTCATGATAGTCAAAAGATCTTCTTTCAAAAGCATTGCTTATTGAAAAATACCATGATTCAAGGCAAATAATTATTTAATAAAATGAAGAGGAGAAAGGGGAAGGAGACGACGGAAGAAGTGAAAGAGAGAACTTAGGCAGGTGTAGGAGAAGAAACAGGAATGAAAAACAATAAAAGGAAGATGAGGGGTAAACACAGAACCAGATGACGATAGAGGGATGGCCAGAAAAATGATCAGGCAGAGGTATAAGAATTCAAAAAAAGAAAAAAAAAAAGAAGGTGAAGGTTAACAAGAAAGTAGAGGAGGATGCAGGTTGTATAGTTGTTAACACACTTTTGAAAGGACAACCTACTGCACCTATTGCTGTTGTGTTATGAAATGGTACCATCATCCGAACCTCTCTTCCATCAGCCTGAAGCATAGCCATGGCCTATTTGGCTCTTGACCAATAAAAGGGCTTAATTTTTTCAGATTTAGCATGGTTCAAGATTGGACAGCTTGGTGCTGTCCATTAATGCATCAATTCAGCAGAATTCAGTGCACGAGAGCTCAATTTATCATTGTACTAGCTCCGTACAACAATCATTCAAGCAAAAGAAAACTCCTTGATTTTGGAGAAGAGATCAAACCTGTTTAGTTTTGAAGAAGAGTGGTTACCTTAATCCTAGTTGGAACAGGAATGGTGAAATATTTTAACATGGAAAAATAATGTATTATTTTTATAGCAAAAGATTTTTTTATTGTGATCCTAATTAATAACTTATATTTTTTCTCTTCTTGTACTATGGGGATATCACATTTGTCGGTCAGTTAATGATTATGACTTGAAGGCTCATATCAGGGAGAGGATAAGGAAGAAAATGTGGGAATTGGAAAGAGAAGTTTATTTTTTATGCTCTAGGAACTCTTTTTAAAATTAAGAGCCCAGTATAGGAAAGTTTGAGATTAAAAATCTATTTTTAGTGGGACTATTCTGTTATTGGAACAATTGATACAGGAGCCAATGTGTTTTAATTAGTTCAAGTTGAAATTAAGCCGTTTGACTGATGGATTCCAAATGGTTCATATCAAACTGACAGTTGGACTGAACTAGGTGGAATAAATTGATTTGTTTAAAATATTGAATGTTGCTTGAAATTTGGTGGTCTACATCCTAGACTGATTTCCGGATAGAATGATCTTTTAGTGGAGTGTCTGATTTTTTCCTTTTTTGCGAGGTGGAAATTATGTTCAAGGATATCTTTTGTTTCTCCTTAATCTTTATATCTTTGACTTCCTTTGCACCCTCCCTTGCTTGAGGATTGTGCCCTTTAAGGCAAGAATTATTCCCAGTCTTTAACTCATAGGATCCTTGACATGGTCTAGA
This sequence comes from Musa beccarii, assembly GCA_024322285.1. Taxonomy (NCBI): domain Eukaryota; kingdom Viridiplantae; phylum Streptophyta; class Magnoliopsida; order Zingiberales; family Musaceae; genus Musa; species Musa beccarii. Next base: position 42,858,886 of record CM044397.1, read on the forward strand.
GTTTGATATTCTAATTACTTGATATACTTGTGTTAGGTTTATTAACTTATTTTTTTCCCTGAGGGTTCTGTTTTCTAAGTAGCCTTAGTATGCTTGACTTTATTTGGACCGTTCCTTGTTTTAAAAAAAAAATTGAATCAGGTGCCAAGTATGTAAGTTATTGGATCAATAATATTGTTACTCTATCTAACCGATTTATGCTTTTTGTGAATTGTTTCCTTGGCCACTTTATTTGCTTGAGTATATTCAATGCTCCCTCTCTGCTGGATTAACTGGTCTTCTAAAAAAGTAAATTGTCCCTTTTGCTATTGATTAATTGTAAAATGTTTTACTTTGTAAGTATCTTTAACGAGATATAATGCTGTTTCTGCCTGTTCTTTCTTTCAGCCTGTGTGGTTATTTAGTAACTCTTGTGATTGTTTGTTGCATGACTTCCTGTTTATTTGGATTGCTTTCTAAAAGCCAGTCTTTCTTTTAATAAATTAAATCATGTAATTGGCAGAATTGGCTTTTGGAATCTAGGTGTGTTGCAATTATGTTTATTCTTTCTTTATTTCCAGTTGATTGTGCCTTCACAATGTTTATAAATATTGGCAGTTGCGGGACTTGGAAAGGGGTGTTGACATTCTTGTTGCGACTCCTGGCCGCCTGGTTGACTTGCTTGAGAGGGCCAGAGTCTCTTTGCAAAATATCAGATATTTAGCCCTGGATGAGGCTGATAGGATGCTTGATATGGGTTTTGAGCCTCAAATTCGCAGAATTGTTGAACAAATGGACATGCCTCCGCGTGGTGAAAGACAGACCATGTTATTCAGTGCCACATTTCCTAGAGAGATACAGGTTTTCTTTTCTACATGTTAGACAACTTTTAGTCATGGTACCTGAAGAATCTACGGTGTTCTTTTTTTAATGCTATATCTGGTTACAACCAGTGATCTCACTATTTAAGTTGGTGCTTATTTAAGATGAGTTGGAGAGTTTTCTCTCTATATTTCTGCTCTTCTATATTTAGTTGTTTTGATGCCATGGTACATAGATGAAGTAATTTTTTTTTAATGTTATGTGATACTATGATTGTAGCTTTGTAATTCTAAACTATTTGTTATTGGAATTGCAAGTACTAGTGGGTCTCCACTCAGTCACTCACTAGATATATCTGGATTTTTTTTTATATTTTGATTTATTTATGGCAATATATGGTCAATTTAGGTCTCAGTTTGGAACATATGGTCTTGTTTAAAAATTTTCATGTCATTTTTATGTTTGTATTGCTTCTAATAATTTGGTTAGGATTGTTTGTTTACTGTAATGAACCATCATGACTGTTTTCTCTTGTATGGTAAACTGTTATTCTTGGGCAAGGGTAATTAGGAGTGAACAATTATATTTAATAAAAGGTGGCAATTACATTGCAGAAGGCTCCTGCACATGCGGAGTCTACATATAGTGGGGAGTAATTATATTAGTTCTTCCAAAGCTTGTGAACATTTTTTTATACAACTTGTAGCTGGATTAGCCATCCTTGTAGAGTTCTATTTAAGGCTTTAACTTGAGTTTTAGTTAATTTTGTTTTCATATTAAATATAACATCCTTTTATTTGAGTACAGGCTTGCCTCGTGTCTGATTTGGATATAATGTAGGGTTGTTTGACTAGCTGTTGATTTATTAATCTCCTGCTATAAAGTTTGTGGTAGGCTCAAACTCTTGTTTAAAATAAGTAATCAGCTGAGTAGTTTAAGGTGTTCACAAGTCAATATTTATTTTCTTCTTGATGTCTTTACCAAAATAGGTCTCTAGGTGGACTGACTATGATAAATAAGAGTGCAGTTGCTTCATTACAATGATCAGGCATTGCTTTGAAAGAAACTTACGTGGCCTCTACCAGTTTCTCCATTTCCTTTTCAATTTTCTGACAGTTTTTTATTTTCTCCCTGCCATAATAGTCTAGTGGTCTTAACATTAAGCAAAGGACAAACTTGCAAGTTAATTTGCTGTGATCAGTTGACTAGCAGTAATCTTGCTTCTAGAGCTGAAAGCAGAGATCCTTAGATCTAGGCACCACTGGAGTCTCTTAATCATTCATCTGTTTCTTTTTGAATTTTCTTCTCATTTAAAATTTTTTTTTCTCCCTGCTATATAGTCTAGCGGCCTTAACATTAAGCAAGGAACTAACGTACTTGCTGGTTAACATGCTGTGATCAAATGACTCGCCGTAATCTTATCTCTAGAGCTGAAAGCGCAGATCCTTAGATCCGAGCATTATCAGAGCCTCTTAATCACTCGTCCATTTCTTTTTCAATTATTTTCTTACTAATTTTTTCTTATTTTCTCCCTTCCATATAGTTTAGTGTCTAAACGTTAAGCAGAGAATTAACTTTCTTGCTAGTTAATTTTCTGTGATCAAATGGCTAGCAGTAATCCTATTTGCAACTTAAAGCAGAGATCCTTAGATCTGAGCACTATCAGAGCCTCTTAATCTCTCTTCCATCACCATAGATTAATTCAGTAATGCAACTCTAACATTCTGTATTGCTGCTCCTATGCTGCAGCAGTCTTTAAAAGCACTGTTGAAGCAAATCATCTTTAAAGATATCAAACTGTCTTCTGCTCCGACCATAGATTGCAGCAATGCTGTTTAGGATTGGAAATGATGATGGTCCACTGATGAGCCCAGAGCCTGTGACTGTGCTGCCATGTTCTCCACTGTACGAAATGGTGAGCCTTGCAGCCCATGCACCGTGCTCTAGCTCTCCACATGCCAGGAACTGTTGGTTGTGTTGGCTGTAGGTGCTGCTACAGATGATGATGATGATGGCCATTATATTTATTATTTAGCATAGAATTTAATATGTGTATTCTATTTTGTTTTGCTTATTGCTGATTCTAAGGCCCTATTATTTTACTTATGAAGGCTTTAAAACTACAGCCTAATTCTTTGTAATGAAATAGAAGACTCTTTAGTATCTCTATGAGGTCAATTGGTTTTGAATTAGATTCAGGCAAGCTCAACTATTTCATTGTTGATATTTAACATTATTTTTTTATCTTCCTTTATCCTTTTTGTGAAATATTAATGTACTAATATTTCTTTGTTTGCAGAGGTTGGCTTCTGATTTCCTTTTCAATTACATCTTTCTTGCTGTCGGAAGGGTTGGTTCTAGTACTGAACTGATTGTTCAGAGAGTAGAGTTTGTTCTTGAGCCAGACAAAAGAAGCTACCTAATGGACCTCCTTCATGCCCAAAAGGTTAATGGTGCCTATGGAAAGGTAGGAATATTTTACAAAAGGTCATCGCCTTTTTTTTTTTTTTGTTCTAGGATGGCTTTGCTTGAACTCAAATTTTTAATACTCTTTTGCATGAAAGAAATTATTTGGTCTCTTTGGTTATGTTTATCATTCTACTGTAATCAATATTTTTGATATTGTTGCCTCATCCTTTCAGCAAGCTCTAACTTTGGTCTTTGTGGAGACAAAGAAAGGTGCTGATTCGTTGGAACATTGGTTATCCATGCATGGGTTTCCTGCAACTTCCATTCATGGTGATAGAACACAGCAGGTAAATGAATTGTCATTGATCAAATTGTTGCTTCAAATCCATTAGTTTAGTTCTTGTTAGCTCATAAATTATTCTACTAACTTATTTCCCTTGTCCTTGTGAGAATTTGTCGTTTATATTCTATTTTGTATCCTGCATCCTTGAAAGTACGAGTAAGATGCACAGGATGTTTTGAGAATGTGATACTGCCATAAGACTATTGTCAGCTGTATCTGTTTTCTGAACTCTAGTTTGATCAGATTGTAACAAATTCAATTATGGCTTATGAAGCATGGATACAATATCATTATATGGATATGATATGACATATGCTAATATGCCAAAATTTGAAAGTATAGTATGTGGTAAATGTGATATAAAACTATTTGTAAAATTTATAACGATAAGTTTTATCATATGTCTGTATTTTAGATTATGTTAAAGTTTAACATTTATTTTGTTGAACAAGACTTCAACATAACAAGATTTTATATTTTCTGCAACTTTTGGATCATATATTTCAACTTAGCTAAAAGCTTCAATGTATATATGCAGATGTATTGTGTTACATATTTTATCCTTTAATCTAATTCCTTTCATTTCTAAGTGTAGATCTTATCTTTTCTCTGTTGTCAACAACACAGATGGTATCGCTAGCAAATACATATCATCTTGAATATCTAGTAATTTCATCATGGTTCAAGTTTTACCCTTTATGCAATCTTAGGTGGATTGGGAAATTACTTGCTTTGACTTGTAATATCCTTTTGCACGTATTTGCTCTAACATTTCCATTATACTTAAATAACTTATCTTTTTGTTGTATTTATGCGATAAAAGTCATGTGCAAGTCCTATTTATGATGTTTTGGAACCATTTGTGTGATAAAGAAATAGATTTTATTGCTGTTCTTCTTTGCATATTTTCTTTATTCATCAGACTTGGTAGCTAAGTTCAAAATTTTCACCGCTTCTATAATTCAATATGAACACCATTATGCTTCACATCCTAGTTCATTCTTGTATATTTCACATTGGTGATGATTCTCTTTTTCAAAACATATGCCATTACCTCTAAACTATCTTATTAGCTTTGCTAACAGCTCATTTATCATCCTTTATATAAATTTCAAAATTCTTGTCATTCTTTCTTTTTCTGGTTAAGCAATATAACAAGTTCTTTTCAAAATAATTGATTTTTTTTTTAATCACATCACACTACCATAGACAGTACCTTGTCAAAAATATGCTACTACCTTAAGCTATCTTAAAATATGTTTTGCTAGTTGTTTAATGTTTGTTAGGCTAAATACACCAATTTGTTCTTTAGCCTCCTTCTCTTTCATAACCCTATACATATATCCAACACAAATATAATTGCGAGTGAAGCATTCATCATACATGATTCGGAGGTCTTTGCATGATATTTTATCTATTATCTTAGCAAGGGGGAAAAAATGATTTGACAACTGGTCTTCTACTGCCACAAGTAATAACTTCTAATCTCTTAAAGCATATAGGATTACTAAGATATCACAGGGCATGTGGAAAAGTTTAGAATCATTCTATCATGTGCTTTATATTTATCCTCAAGTAATAGCTATTTTTCCTCCCATCTACAAATGTTGAGGTTTTCATCATTGTTTCATTTTTGCAAAGCTTTATCTTTTTTCTGTTTGTAAATATCGTTACTTTATTCTACATATGTGGACCAATTCATTCATTGGGTTAAGCTTTGAGGACTAGTGTGAAAAGGATACATTCTAATAATAATGAGCTGATTGTAATATTAATAGATAAGGTTATCCTTGTTATTATTAGCCACTGGCATGTTCTGATGCATTTTCTTGTTAAATTGGCATGGCTTAATTTCAACAATTGCCAAGGTCATATGATATCAATAAGCAAATTACTGGTCATCTAGATGAGCTTATTCTTGAGTTATGATTATGCATTAGCATGTTATGGCGTCTTTTGTGAAAAATTTTATTGTTTGTTGAAATAACCTTATGTGAATTGACTTAGCCATGGACAACTAATGACTTAAAAAAGATCAGGCAAGACCAAGTCAAGTGGATGCTGTAAATTAATTCTTTTTTGGATCCATCAGGTTCTTGCAATATACCATCTACTATAATCTATTAGGCAGTTGTGATTATGCATTAGGATATTATGGTATCTTTTGTTAAAATTTGATAGAACATTGAAATAACTATGTGAATTAATTTCAACATGGACAACTACTACAACAATGATGGCAACATCAAAGTCATGAAGTCCCAACTACTTGGGTGTTAGCCATGGACAACTAATAGCTTAGAAAGATCAGGCAATACCAAGTTATGTAGATGCTGTAAATTAATGCATTTTTGGATCCATCAGGTGCCTGTGATATAGTCTCAACTATAATCTACTAGAAAGTTTTGTGCACTGTGCTGAGAACTTCGTTTTAGGATAGCATGGGTACTTGATGGTATCTGTAGGTGAACTCGATTGCTTATTGTTTCTAATGGTGTCATTTTGAGTTGCTTGTGAAACAATAGGCCTTCATTCCTAACTTTTCAGTGTTCTGACACCAGTTTATCTGATGTCATAGATTTATCTCATTCCTAGTGGCAGATAATGGTGCATGACATGATCAAAATTACTTCCATGTTTTTTGTATCTATAAAAGTGTATCTTGCATTATATCTTGGAGTTATCATGGTTCTTGACATTTGTACCATTGAGATTGTCTCCATGTTGTTGGCATCTTCAAATGGAGTTGCTTAACCTGTTATCATTTCGTGGATTTTGTTTTTTATATTTAAGGTGGATATTGTGAACCAAGTTTAAAATTTTCTTGTTATGAAATGAATATTGCTTTCTTTCGAGGACTAGTTCTTGTAGTTATATAATGTCCATGTCCTGATGACTATGTTCTTACCCCAGGGTTTATTTATTTGAGAGCTTATGCCATTTTTTTGGTTTTACAACCCCATCAAGTTTGGAAGTTTAAATTTTGCTAATAATATGAAACAAATAAGGGGTGGTCCAGTGCATGATGCACTAGTCAATGTGGGTTGATATATGCAACCTTACTCTTTCATGCAGTGGTCATCTCCATGTTACAGTCTGGCCACCCAAGCTTAAAGGAGCAACCTAATTTTGGAGCAAGACTTGTCTTTCACCATGATGAAATAAATATGAAAAGATTCCAGTGGACCATGAAAGAGAAAGCAAATAAGTAAAACTCTAAACTCTTTAGACATAGTTAAAGGATGACATTTGGCATATTTATGATTGAAGATACAGGTAAATTTTACTAAAGTTTTGCCAATTAGCAATACACTGAGCCATACCATAGGTATCTGAATAATTGGCTTGTTGTTATTTTATTTTTACATGTAGCCCACAGTTTTTGGGTGATTTAGCTTTTGAGAATTCCCTTTAGATAAAAAAAAAAATTTAGTGAAAAATTCTTGACATGGTTATCTAATTTGTCACTCTTATATATATTTGAGATTCAGATTAAGTTTATTGGTGATATACTTATTTGACATCAATTTCTTGTTTTGATGCTATGTTTCATCGAGCAAATCCAGGTTACTTTGAGGTTTCTTTAGAACCTACAAATATAACTTCCCAGTGAGATATGGCAATTTTGAGAATCGGAATTTCAGACCACTGATTCTGTGATGTGCATTTGAAAGATATAACTAAACCATAGTGATTGTGTAAATCTCAAAATTGTTGGAAGATCAGATAATTGTTCCATTCTTCTATGCAGCTTAGAAATTTGAGTAATATGATTCAGTGGGTGGAGTAGTTTTTGTCACTCAGTTAAATTAACCTTTTTCTCCCTTTATGAGCAACACATTATTTTTTTAAGGAAGTTTTGTACCTTTTCTGTTCTGTAAGTGATATTTTGACCTGTTGCTTGTGACATATTTAGGAACGGGAACGAGCGCTGAGATCCTTCAAGAATGGTGCAACTCCAATTCTAGTGGCAACTGATGTTGCTGCCCGTGGGCTCGACATCCCCCATGTGTCACATGTTATCAACTTTGACCTCCCCAATGACATTGATGACTATGTGCACCGCATTGGAAGAACTGGGAGAGCTGGAAAGAGTGGTCTAGCTACTGCATTCTTCAATGAGAATAATTCATCTTTAGCCAGGCCATTGGCTGAGCTTATGCAGGAATCAAGCCAGGAGGTGCCAGATTGGCTGTCTCGCTATGCAACCGCTCGGTCTTCATATGGTGGTAGAAACCGTCGATCAGGTGGAGCACGATTTGGAGGCCGTGACTTTCGAAGAGATTCCTCTACCAGGAGTGGAGGCGGTGAGTATTATGGAGGCAATGGGTATGGAGGTGGGCCATATGCGGCATCAGGTTATGGCGGTGGTTATGGCAATCCAGGGTTGACAAGTGCTTGGGATTAGCACCATTCCATTATTTTATAGCTTAGATATATTCACCCATTCATGAGGGTTATAATTTTGATAGCATGACACACTTGAAGGCTAAAGATAGTTTGCAATATCCCTTTTCTTCATTGCCTGCTTAATCACTAGCAGTTTCTCTTTCCCCACTTTTGAGAGTATTATCTGACTGAATCACATATGATCGAATGGAAGCATGGGAAACTGTAATGCCTCAGGCAGCTTCATTCTCAATTTATTTTCTTTTGTTTTCTTTCTTTTTTTAGTGTGTAAGTTGGAGGTTGTAAAATATGTGATGAGACTTCGAGGGTCCTTACGGGCTGTTTAGTTCGTCTCGAACATGTTTGTTTGACCTGTTAAAGTGGTGGGGAAGTAAAACATCATGATTGGTTTTGCTTTGTGTTTGTCAATTGGGTTCTTGTATAATTTTAAAATACAGAAATCATTGTTGGGAGGTAAAGGGAAAAGGGGTGGTCTGTCTAGTCCTTGTCAGAAACAGGTGTTATCTTGAAATTGATACTATTATCTGATCAAGATGCTGAATTGTACTTCAATGTCTTTCTACAGGTCGGGGGCTGTTTTCGAGTAATGCCTACATATGTTCTATGATTATTTCAAGGAAATGCCTTAAGATAAATATTTATTGTTTGAGCACATCAATAACTGACCATGTCAATTCTGGCATTATTTTTATTGGTTAATGTCCTGTGATCTTAGAATATTTGTAGCATTTAGTGAAAATGTACCTTTTCACATGGTGTTGGTGAGGTAATAGCGAATTGCTTACCTAGACTACTTGCTGTTATATTCTGTGCAAAGCTTAAGATGTTCTGATGATGACTACTGACGCTTTGCTGATTCAATATTGTGTTTTTCTGGTTGCATGTTTTGTTGCAGTCGGCATCTGTTTTATTGTTTAGCTTGCTTGCTAGTGTAGGTACTACTTTGTACCATCTCACTTGCTAATCATGTAGATGATTTTGTCTAACATGCTGTTGAAACAGGGAAGGACATCTACACTCTTCTGGGCGATTCTGCAGGTCGAAGCTGTGGCGGAGTCTGCACATGCCATTGTGGGGTTTGGTCTTGCGAGGATTTGATGATTTCTTGACAAGATGGTACGAACCGTTGTTGAATTTTATTAATACCTTAATCTAATTATTCAATTTGATTTATAAGCATTTGGTATCATGGTTGTGATTGATTTTTTTCACTCAATCTAAGTAGAAGCTGCTGTTATGCCATAAGATGTTAGGCTTTGAAATGTTATTTTGTTTGATACTTTAAATATCTAATATGGTGGAATGTATATTAAGTTGAATGGATGTGGAATGCGGATGAGATGATAAATTTATTATAAAATTTAGATCCCAAGTGTATGCCATGTTTAACCTAGCTTGTCTTGATGGCTTATTGAATCTTGGAGTCCCAACAAAATTTCTTTCATCGCTAATTGTGTTAGACTAATCCTAGAACTGAGGTATGTCATGGGTTTAATTTTGAATATTAAACTTCTAAGTGGATTTTGGAAATTGGAGTTGAACCTATGGATTCGGTTTGGTTTCAAATTAATTAACTAGATCGAATGTCTTTAACATGCCAATAATAATATTTAATGGTTAAGAATAAATGAATAATTAAGATGTGAGAATTGGAAATTTTCTAGTCGAGCTAGATTATATTAAAAGTGACAACCATGATATATTTTAATCCTAGAAGGGAGGGGTAAAATAAAAATCTTTTATATTTCATGGTGTATGAATTAGCTAGACATTTGAAATCACTTTGCCCATTCAATTATTAGCACTAGCCAAAACCTTTTTAGATGTGTGGGTCGAGAACTTTCCTGGTCCACAACACAACAAAAATTTCACTGATATTTTTTGTTGTTCTTCTAGCCTATGATTTCTGTATAGTATATTACAATCACTAGAACTAGGTTGCTTTTCCCATGAAACAACTTGGGATGCTCTAATGAAGCAAAAATGATTTAAAAGCCTCATTAAAACATGAGGTAGATAAAAATCTGTATCATTTAGCTCTCTTAGTTCCATAATGCAGATGCTCCTGGATGCTGTTAGAGTAGTCAGTGCAGGGAAATAGTTGGGAAATGTTTGCTACAACATTATTGGAACAGACCTATCTATTGTATGCAGAGAATAATGGAGTAGAAATAATGCTTCCTACTTTGTTCCATAATTTAGAACACATGCCATTATGTGAGGCCATAAACTAGCGGAGAGCCAAATCTTCATAATGTGAGTATCGTGGGAGGACAAGAGATAGAAATTACATGTGCTATAGCCTTTTTTTTGTTCAAAGTAACTCCGTTTGAAAACCTTGTCTTGTTCCTACCTCATCTTTATCCTATGATAATACAATGTAATGTCACTAATATATGCATTAATTATACATTTGAAAACATGTTACCAGTGTAAAATTAGGTGATGATTTTTTTTTTTCCATTTTTGCAGGATGCAGTTGGCAAGGGTGGATCACAAGGTGGAATTAATAAAACTGCTATTTTGGTCCCATTCAATATAATTTACGGTTAAAGTTGATCAAGCTTGACTTAATTGATGCACCCCAGTCTAGTTTGATTTGTCCTTACCGCTTATCTCATAAGCAATTTGCATCTTATCTCCATTAAGATTGATCTAGTTGTGAAATCGTCATCCCTAATTGTACTGTGTAGGTCACACCTCACTATTATATGCATAGGATCCAACAGCCGGAAGCGCCCCTCCGTTAACGGCACGCAGAAATTAAATAGTATCAGACTCCCATCATCTTGGTTGCATCGTAACTCATTAACGCTTTTCCATGTACAGTATATTTGTTTGCTTATATGATATCCTACAATATTGAAGCTGTGACATTGACATTGATTTGTGACCTCTCCTCCATGCTTGATTCCCTGAGACCTGAGGATATTCTTTTTCTCTATAGAATGGATCTACTTACTATGTGATGCATAGATCTCATCAAATCCATGTATATGGATTTGATGAGAAAAGGTGGCTTGAAAACTTAAAGTTAGCTTTTGGTTTGACCAGTCGGTTCAAGTGGGAATTTATTTAATTTTAAGTCATTCCTATTTTTTCCATAATATTATTTTTTTTCTTGCTGGCATTTACAAATTTGGTGGAATTTTTTGACTATTATCTGAATTCTAAGATTTAGGATGCCGACACACCACAAAGTTAGTTCCATCAACCAATCCAAGTTTGTAACGAGAGGTCTTGTCCAACCAAATAAACTATCATTCTTCACCTCCGCATCCTTATCTTCACAATACACTTTGAGGCCGGAGGCTGATACTTCCAAAAGATTCTACTCTGCAGATTCCGACGTCAGCCGCCCCTCCGGAGCCAATGAAATGAGCCGAGTCGAAGCCACCGTCCTCATCCCACAATTTGTGGTCCGAGCACGCACAAGCTCCGACGAAGGCAGCGGATCCGGATCCTTTCCAAGTTATTGCGGCTGAGGCAGGTCCAGAAGTTATATTTGTCACGTGGGAACGTCCACGTGGGCGTCGATTTCGTGGATTTTTAATTTGTTGTTTGCACTATGACCACGTTGAGGATCATGCAGCACCGGAGTACTGTCTCCTACGCCCCGCTACTCGGGCACAACATGCGAGGACCGTGGAAGGATACGAATCTGGATCGTCTCCAAGTATCTCTTCTGACTCGGGCCCCTTTGCTGGATCTATGATTGGATCATCGCAGAAAAGGCTCTCGCGAGCGATTTATGCTGAGAGTATAAGATTCTGTTTGCAATATGACATGGAGAGGATCCTCACGGAGCCGGATGGAAAAGTGGGTGTTTTCTTTGACACTGTTGCGAAAGGAACAACGACCGCCGTTGCTGAGTGAGGCAAGAGGGAGCATGATGGCATCCACGCCATTATAAGAGCCTCAGGTTGATCGCTTCCTCGATGCTCTCCCCAAACGGAAGCGTTGGTTGCGGGATCTCAATCCCCGCGTTAACCTGTCCAGTCTGACCCCGGTACGGTCTTTTCATTTTCTTCTTCTTGTTTTTGTTGGGGAAAAGATCGCTCTTTGCGTGTTTGCTCTGTTCTTGTTGTCTGTGGTTGCGTGCCTCGAGGGATTTCGTTTGGTTTTGGAACGGTTGGTATGTAAAGCTTCACGTCTGATGTTCTTGAGCGGAATTTCCGCTTGTCGTGGGAGATTGCTGCGGTTCGAAGCTATAAAAACTCGATCTTTGTGCGTAGAGATCGAGGAAGATTAGGAAATTGGGCGTGGTATGATTGCAAAGGCTACGCTAGCACACGGCGGGAGCTCGTTGATGCATGAGAGAAATTACTGGTGTTCGAGGGCCCAAAACTTCTGCTTCGTATGTCTGTAGTAGATCCTTTGAGTTTCGACGGAAAAATCGATAAAATTAAGGAGATTGAACATAGGTGGGTACCCTTTGGCTTGTACGTAAGGTAGTCCCACGATTCATATTTTTGTTGGGTTCGATTTGCTGCCCGCTGTGCAAAAACAATCGAAGACGCGTTTCTTCGGCTGTTGGTTGTGAACAATGAGGATCGAGGCTGTTGATCTCTTCTACATGTCTGAGAGATAGGAGGAGATGGCTAGGCGTGCCATTCATCTCTTTTACTGGTCTGCATTGATACCATCCTCTGACTGGGTGTCGTCAGATATTCCGAGGTAGTAGTAGCAGTTCCAATATCAGTGATTCTGGAAACATTTAATTATGGGTTTACTCGATTTGAGCCTTTTGAAAATTGGCCTTCGAGTCTTTGCAATACTTTAGGCTAGAGTAGGCTGCCTTGTCTTCTAGAGGGCTAGCCGAAATGTTAGAAACACTGTTTTCCTGTAAGACAATGTTGCTTAGTATATAACACAAATCCTTATGGTGTCTTCTTGATATGGAATATTAGGGAAAATTATACTAGTCAACATGCAGATTTTGCCATTCAAAGTATCAAATTTTAAGTCATTATGTCTTTTACTACCTTGTTACCTCAACTTGATTTGAAGTTCCAGAAATCTTTTTTGTTCATTATGAAATTGTTGATATTATTATAAAAGTGAATAGGCTGTTGAACTGGATGGTAAGCATGGGAAGGTCCAACCTTTTATTTTGTACTTGGTCTTCAATTTGTATGTTTTTAGCTTATTAATATAATAAATTCATGCCTTATTTTTCAAGTAGTTCACTAAATCTTTTTCCTCTCAGCAGATTTTTAAAAAATTAGAGGCACTTGTGGAGAAAATTGTCTTTCGTGACTTCTACTATGGTTCATCATTCAGTCGGTGATGAGTCATCAGAAGAAACACAATATGCTGGACCTTTAGGAAGATTGGCCACACTATCATATGGTGCTGGACACATGCTAAATGATATCACATCAGCATGTTGGTTCACTTATCTTTTGTTGTTCCTGACAGATATAGGACTAAGTCCAAGGTACTCGTAACTTTCGCATATTGTTTGCTTTGTTTCTGAAGTTTTTCTGCAGCATTTCCCTTGGAAATTTTTATTTGGTACTTGCGAATTGAGTGACTCAAAACCCTGTGGGAAGAATATACCTCCATCATAAAGAAATTGAATATGTTGCAGTCTGTTGGCATGACATACTTGTATAGGCTCACCTGCTAAGCAAGAGCTAAGGGTAGCAAGCTGATTGCCTTTTGCTTATGCATGGCTTTTTAAGTATGGTAACACTAACGGGGAAAAAAGTGAGGTAATGGTAAATTATAACAAAAGAAATAAGACTATCTCTAGAATTGCCATGTGTATAAATATATTTGATCTTTAGGATGGTATTAAATAGTTGTGGAGAAGCAACTATGCATTTTGTCTTCAATTGGATTAACCCATCTTCTAGGAGGTGGGACAAATTATCTTATGTTCTGTCTGAGTACTGACAATATTTGATTTGCCTGCATATGCATTTTCTGACTTCCCCAACGTTCATCTAAAGCAATAAATTGTGTTTCATATTATTCCAGAAATTAAGTCCTTTTAAATTGAAATTTTCTATATTCTGGGAGTTTTCAGGAACACTTGTCGAGGATTTTTGTGCAAATTTATAAATAAGTATGTTTAGAACTTATTTTCAATATTCACTTGATTAATTTGCAGGGATGCGGCTATTGTCATGCTCTCTGGCCAAGTTGCTGATGGCTTCACTACAATCTTTGTTGGGGAGCTGGTATAGATCTGTTCTTTTTTTTTTTTTTCAAGACATGCTGGGTTTGTACCACAAATCGAGCATTTCTCTTTCTATTAAACTTCGATGAGATTCCTTTAATAGCTTTTGGCCAAGTTTCTGAATCCTTGTTTTGTTTCATGAATTATCTATGTAGTGTTGGACTTATGCATGGAAATGAATTTTAATGAGGGGGAAATTATCAATTTTGATTTTCATTTTACTTGTTCGTGGTGTTGTTTATTCTGATCCCAAATCTGGAACAAGTGTTCCTTAGCCAAGAGTGAATCTTATTTAAAACTTAGAAGATCAATTGTATAAGGGAATTCTATAAAGGCTGCTTCTTCTGACATACCAAAATATCTTGTTTGCTAAATTTTAATGGATTATACATTGTGATGTTCTTTTCTGAGGAGTGTATTCTTTACTTCAGATAGACCGGTTTGGGCACTTCAAACTATGGCATGCTGGAGGGTCTTTTCTGGTTGCTGTCTCCTTTTCATCTGTTTTTGGTAGCTGCCTCCCTTGTAAAGTCATGGGCAGTAACTCGCTTGCATTGCAAACTATTGGCTACAGCACATTTGCTGCAATTTTTAATGTGGGTTGGGCTGTTACCCAAGTTTCTCACATGTAATGCTCCACTTAGAAAAATTCCTTTAGTTTCCTGTGTCGCTAAATATCTGAATCTTTATCTAAGGAAAATTTTCTCTTTTTTGTTTAAGGTCGATGGTGAATTGCATCACTCTTAATCCAACAAGCAGAGTCGCACTTGCAAGTTGTCGTAATGCGTTCACAATGGTCATATCCTTTTCTCTAATACGTGTTTTGTCAAACCTCCATGCCTAATAATATGATTCCAGATATCAATGAATTACTAATTTTTAGTCATTGTTAATCTTTTTGTTATTGAAGGTAGCCAATCTTAGTCTCTATGCAGTTGCTTTATGTGTGTTCAGTCTTTATAGTTCCAAGGACACTGTGGACATCAAGATTCAGGTATTTTAGAATACATGGTCCGAAAGAACATTCTTGTTTCTCTGTTTTATCTTATTTCTTCTCTTGATTGATCAGTACCGCTGGATTGCTTACCTGTCCATTTTCATGGGGTGCTGCTTTGTGGTCCTGTTCCTTGTTGGTACCAAAGAACCACAGTAAGCTGATTGTTTAGTGCATTCTAGTCTATGTTTCTTTTGTAAATCAATCTACAAGACAATTTGATGTTTTTCCATGTTAAAACATGTGCTTGTTTTTATCATGTAGGTTGAAGCTGCAAATTCAGTGTAAAAAAGTTTCCAGTATCTCATGGACCCACTGGTTCAAGAAAATACTCTACTATCAAGTTGCTCTTGTTTATACACTTACCCGGCTAGTGACAAATGTTTCGCAGGTCAACATATTTCATTTTATAATGTTGACTGCTTAAAAGTCAATGTGAAATATTATGTACTTGATTCTGACTAATTGTGAAGTTTACTGGAAAGCAGCTGAAAAAAGTTTAGAAAAGAGCTGCATTTGATGCACAGATTACATATGGCCCCTTTATGTAAAAAAATTTGATATCCTATAATTTGTTCTAATTTATGATTGTTGTAGGTTATATCAAATTGTTTTTGGCTTGATTTCCAAATTTTAATGAAACCTCATATATATTGAGAAGAATATAATTTTAAGTCATTATGTGCCTTTCATTGGTCTGATTGTTCCATAAATGAATGACAATTTTTGTTAAGATCTTTTTTACTTCTTTGTTTTATATCCATCAGTTTTTTATTGTACATACCAGATAATAATTATAACTTCAAGTGTCGTGAATGCATGTGAAATTTAAATAAAGTGGGTACCTCTATGTTTGAAGTTGGTGGAAAAGAGTTTAGCTATGGCCTTTTTTCTTTTAACAATGTTGCTTGTTTTTGTCAGGCACTGCTTGCTTCTTATGTCACTAATGAATTGGGCATGGGCCAATCGTCAAAGGCTTTGGTAAGAATTACAAAATTTATTGACAATTGCTTAAATCAATTATGTGTACAGCACATGTACATCAGTATTTTTATATAATTATGAATGTCGCAGAGTTAGCAAACTAGTAAAATTAGTGACATCCAGAAACAACCTCTACTACTAAGTTAATTATTCACCAAATAGATCTAGTACCATGTTGTTGGTTATTCAGTTTCCTAAGAATTAATAGTTAAGGTTTGAGGTTTCGATCTCCACTTTAGTCATTTCAACATGCACAGGAGACAACTTATATTGTTGGATTTACTGTTGCAAAGCATTCCCCACAAGAATTAGGCATGTCTGAGAGTATGTTGATAATACTCCAAGGTGGTGCAGTGACTAATGCCCTTCATGCATTTCTAACAAAAGAAGTTTCCATTTTACTTGGAGTTTTTGGTGGATTGGTTGAGTCTAACTTCTCTTTTTTTCTTTCCATTTCAGGTGCCTGCCATTATATATATTTGCAGCTTCCTGGTGTCTGTTATTCTGCAGGTCTCATTTGGCCATTTTATGGTTGAAATACTTTGCCTGTAACAACATTTCTTGATTCCAAACTTCTAACCAATGCAGGAGATTAGATGGTCTGGGTGGCACCTTAAGGCCTTCTTCAATGCTGGAGCCATTCTATGGATGTTTTCTGGTGCAGGAGTATCTGTTCTTCCAGACAGCATGCGCAATCTTATGTACATTCTCTCAATAGCAATTGGTGCTGCTAATGCTTTGATGACGGTATGTTAATTGTCTCACATAACATAGGAACTACAAAATTGCCTGTCATGAACTTATGAAGTTTGAGGCACATTGAACTTTTGAGTCCAAATAAACTCGAGCAGTTTATGTAGCCAATCTTTCTTAATTATCCTATAGCCCTATTTTGTCATGCGATCTGTTAGAACATTTTGTGACGCTTTGTTGCTTATATTTATTAATTCATTGGTAGGACATGGTCTTAGAGTTTGTTTTTGTAATGTATCAAGTGGCAGCTGATAGATCGTGTTCTTGACTGTCCATCAGTGACAGAAGTGATTAATCAATTGATGTTGAAGTTAAAATGTGATCGTGGATTTAGCTTGGTCATTTCACTCAACATAAAGCACCTGCATGTTACAGTGACTAGTGAGATCCATGAAACTTGCAAAATGAGTCATTCTTATTCATTGACATATACACAGAACAAACTCTTTTAATTTACTTCAGAAATTATAGCAAATTTAATAAAACATTTTGTACTCAGACTAATTTGCACTCTGCCTGACACCTTATATAATTAGAGTAACAGGAGTTACATCCACTGTATGGATCCATGAATGCCCTTTTTGATGTTAGTATTGATATGGCAAATTAAAATGTGGTTCTTCTAGGAGTTGGATATATCCTCAAGGTGGTTGTCCTTGGTCTCTCATTTTCTCTTTTTTCTGAGGCAGGTGACTGGAATTAGCATGGAAAGCATGCTAGTTGGAGAAAACCTAAACGGATGTGCTTTCGTGTATGGATCACTAAGTTTTGTTGATAAATTATCCTGCGGCCTCGCTTTGTATGTTCTCGAGTCATATCAAGGTAAAACAGTAACTTGGTTACATATGCCATGTTTTTAAACTAAAATGTATGCATATATTATCATTATCCGTCATTTGTCATATTGGACCTGAATAGAGATACAAGTTGATAGAAGTTAGAAATGTTTGTTTGATGCAAGGAATCAGCCAGAAATAGCTTCTTTTGATCTTCTTTTCTGTTACACTAATTTGTTTAAGACTACAGCTTCTCCCTTGAATTATGCTCTGAATGGTGTTATTTGAAGTGTTGTCTCATGGTATCCCATCCGTCTCCCACCTTCGTCTCCTCTTCCCTTTGCAAATCTTTACTACCTGTCCTCTTTAGTGCTTCATTCTTTTATTTTAGAGATAAAACCCATATCAAGGTATTTAATCATTTACCTCAACTCATGCTAATTCAAGATTTCATCCTTTGTGCTAATTTTTAAGCTTGGATATTCGTGTTCTGTCATGTACTTATATGATTTCTTTTAATAAAATGTTTCCGTACATATATCTTTTGCATCTTCCTTTTTTAAGATTAGCAAATTATTAGGTTTAAAGCATGGACTCAAAGCTAATGAATGACACTTGCATAACCGTAGGGTTTCATGCTCTTTGATGAACTATCTCTCTCTCTCTCTCTCTCTCTCTCTCTCTCTCTCATCTGTTCCTTTCAAATGATTTATCAAGATTGTCCATGCTTTAGTACATCTCAACCTTCATTTTGCTTTCCTGATGCATTATTTTAGGCTTCTCAAAACTGTGAGCTAACCAATTTCGGATTCATGGGGTTGTGCCTAATATATCGTAAACTTCTACAAAAAGGGTGAAAAATATATTTTTCAGTTTGTCAATTAGATCTCCACCTGACAATAACATCTTCTCTTCAGGTTCACCTGATGTCATGGGGAACCTCGGCAGTAATGTCAGTCATTCAGTAAACAGATATGGTCTGGGAGTGATTCCTGCAACCTGTGCATTTCTTTCTGCTGTCATCACATACACCATGAAACTTCCAGACACCACCAGTTCAAGCACTCTGGCAGAACCCCTTCTTGCATGATTTTGGAGGTGGTGTGGATGATTTCTGCATGCTTTCATGTATGTTCTACTCCACCTGGAATCTCTTCCAAGTTGACTACATGAAATGTGCATGGAGAGCAAGCAGTTGACTTCCAGCTTCCAGTATTGACTGGATCATTTCTTGGCACAATTAATCTGCACATATGATTATTTTCTAGGATGGAGTTTGGTATTTTAGCTTAAGTCGGGTAATTTCAGTGTACCAGGAAAAAAACATATTTCATTTGTTCCTAAGCCTCGTTTGCATTGCAATATAGTTTCTAATTCCTAGAAGCATCAAATTCCTGCACATGATTGGAAGCTGTTGCTCTTCTTTTTTATTCCATGAAACAATCCAAATGCAGCTGGAGCCTTGCCTTCTACCTTGCAAAATTATGATGACTAAGAAATTAAATATCAAGTTACTCGTACCGATTGGTATTTACTGGTCCGACGAGGGTAGTCGATATTTATTTTCTTTTTTTTTTCCTCTCTCTTGATAATACCAAAACAGTCGGTACCATCACATAGCTAAATTCTTGATATTGTCTAGTAATTTGATTGTTTCTAAATCAGCGTTGTTGGGTCGGATGATATTATTATAAGTACATAATAAAAGAAGAATTAGGACCAGTGATAAGAATTAGTCACATATTTTATACTAATGCAAAACATTGTAATCCTAAACCTACATATGACGATTTTGAGGATAGACGTCACGTGCAATAGTAATTGTTAAGAACAGATATCAAATATTAATGTTCGTGAAATTACAGTTGACTATTTGGGGCTAATTATATATTACCCCATTTTGTTTGTTATCTTTAATATTCTAGTTCTTATATTTTAAAATGTTACATTGACATCGTTATAGTTATAAAAGTGAAACATCTAAATTAATTTATCTTAACGTTATTGAAATTAAAGGACAAAAAGATAATTTTAAGTTTTAGTCGGTGGTAATAAATGACGTTGATGATGGCGGATGATAGCGCCACTAGGGGCCAAAGCTCCTATCACTCCATTCATTATCAATACAGATACTGAGTGACATCACTCGACAACTACATCGACAGATGGGGGAGCGGTTGGAGCTCCGAATCCTAGCGACACCAACATAGATGTCGAGTAATATTGCTCAACAAGGAGAGCGGCAAGAGCTTTGACCCCCCAACGGCACCAACGTAGATACCGAGTGATGCCGACGCAGATGTCGAGCACGTCACTTGGCAACTGCACGACGTCAATGCAATTGTTGTGCAACATCGCTCGACATTTGCATCAACACCAACGTAGTTGCAGAGCAATGATGCTCGAAATTTGCATCGATGCCACTAGGGGTCGGAGCTCCTGTTGCTCCCCCGCTACCAACATAGTTATCGAGTAGTGTCACTCGGTATCTGCATCGATGCCACTGGGAGCCGAAACTCCTATCACTCCCCTCGCTAAGCGACCTCGCTCAGAATCTTCGTCAATATTATTTTTGTCCGGGGCTCCTATCGCTCCCCCTTTTGTCGATGTAATTGTCGAACGACGTCGCTTGATATTTGCGTCGGCAGTGAGCGAAGCGACAGGAGCTCCGGCCCCCAATGACATTCATCAGTACCAACTGGAACATAAAATTATCTTTCTATCCTTTACTTATGATGATGTTAAGATAAATAGATGTAGATGTTTCACTTTCATAACTATAAGGATATTAATGTAACTTTTTAAAGTATAAGGATTAAGATGCTAAAAACAACTAACTACCAGAGATAATATTGTAATTAGCCCGACTATTTTATAGTGAAATTTGGTGTGCAATGCTGCCTTAGATCATAAAACATTATCTAGTTGTTTTATATTTTAATTTCATGATATGCATTGTATCTTGTTTTAATTACGTGGATGATGTTCGATTCTTGACACTTAACACTGTTCATATTGTATATCGAACAATTTATTTCTAGGGATACCTAGGGTCTCTTCTTGAAAGTATGCATTCATATTGCGGTTAAATAGTCAAATAAAATAGTAATATTTGCCACATGTACATCAGCTTGTCAAAAATAAATAAATAAATAATGGAAGATATTTTGTTCATCGCAAGTGGTTGAAACTTCTAAGGTTCACGATCGAGAGCTTCGGCGATGATGCAAGTTCTTTGATGGGAAATAAAAGGATAGGCAACAAACAATAACTTTTGTATAAGAACAAATACTAGCAGGTTGTAACACACAGGGAAATTAAACAAAAATCACAATCAAATAGAACACCAAGATTTACGTGGAAAACCCCTTCAACGTGAAGGGTAAAAACCACGGGGCAAACCAGAGAAAATCCATTATAGAAATAATGAATGTACAATTCTCGAATCTCTTGCCCAAAACCCAACCAACAATCACAAGAGAATAACTGGGATACAAGGATCACGTCACTGTGCACAATATCCAAAACCTCCTCAAGCAATCACAGAAGAATTCACTGAAGATCTGATCTAACCTGAGATGAGAAACTGTTTGGATGAGTGAGAACAATTTTTGTGTTTTCCTTGTCTTCTTTCCTTTCTTTTTCTCTTATTTTTCTGCCCTTTTCTCCTCTCTTTGAATCCCTAATGCTGCTGTGAAGATTCTGCCCTTTGCTGCGATGTTTGATCTCCTAATTTCGTAGCCACCATTAGCCCCTATATATAATTAGGGTTTAGGTTAAGTTAGGGTTAACAAGAGAAGGACTATGGGCTGCTAAAGCCCATATGAGCTGAACTGGGCTCTCAGCCCAACATTCTTCTCTTCTCTCGTTGCTCCATACAATTTTTCATTCTACAATTAATTTGAGCATCCAACGCACCTCCGCAACACTTCCTCTCACAAGACGAATCATTTAACTTTTGGCTTTTGCCATTTGTTATCGGTCATCTTTTCTCGAAGTTCATGTCATGAAAGATTCTCAAAATGCGCCAAGTCAAAAGGTAGAGCATTGTAAGGACCATAATAATAATAATAATAGGTTTATGTCATGGAAGATTCTCAAAGTGTGCTAAGAGAGCTAATAGGTTTATCCACTTTCGAGTTCTTCGTTCTTTGATTCCTCCCATTATTTTCGTTTCAATCGTTGTTGTCCGTAAATGTTGACACACAATCTCGTTGATTTGTGTTCATGTTCTAACAACACTGGTATAGCTCGTCGGATTCTTCTGATGGTGGTCACCTGCATTGGGTGATGAATGCTAAACCTGGTGTGCACACAAGATTGCATGGTTGAAACTTGGCTTCTTCATCAATCTCGTTGCTTTTGTTTTCTATTTTGTTGGACTGCTGCGATACATTGGCCGATAGGCTGAAGTAAATACAAATTATCACCGCAAACTTTGTCGGCAAACGAACATGAAGAGGCCAAACCACACAACTCTTCTACTCTTCTTCTTGCTTCTGTTTCTTATCATTATTTTTGCAGCGCTCACCTCATCTCGTTTCAAGACTTGGACATACATCCAAACTACAATTTCTGCTTTTGTCAATTTGCACATGCTGGAGATAAGAACATGAGAGACATCCAGATGCTTGAAAGCTGGAGCATCCAAGAATATAATTTTTTTCTTCTTTTATTCAGCGTGCATTTCTACGGTCGCTTGCAGGAGATATAAATGCGACATCGACGTCGAACTTTTGTGTTTCCACCTTTCGACGCTTCAACTTGTAGATGTGTAAATGTCAGAGAGTATCTGTCCTGACCACATTCGAAGAATTGAACTATATTTTTTCCACAAGACAAAGCCCTGCCTGCATCCGTCCGTTGTCGAAGAGGGCTTCTTCACAGTTTGTAGAAATCTTCTTCATGCCTATCCATAACTACTTCACCAAGTCTTTCTTCTTTGTCTGTCAGTGGTTGTTTTAGTTGCAATGGGGTATGAAGATTTGGGAATTGTCGATATCTAAACAATCAAACGCTTGTGCTGGTTAGCAGTTCATTGTGCCAGATGCGAGTTAACTGCAAGTTGAACGTAATTGGCGTAGTCGATATTATTCAGCCGCACACAGCATAAGATATGCTCTGGCAAGTCTTCAGGCTTGTTCCCCTGCATACAAAAGAAATTAGTTCGTTCGATGCTTCTGTCAAACCTAACCTGCAAAAGCCTCTACAACTTCTAAAGAAATTATTTGACATTTTGATTCATATTGATGTAAATATGCAAGTGCATCTCAGTTTTGTGCTGAACATAAAGGAGTTACCTGTATCGTTAGGCCACAGTCCAATACGCACAACTTCAGCCTGTCAAGAAATGCTTCAAATCCTTTCCTCGCGATGTAACTAAATCGATGTATATCCAAATCAATCTCAAAGTAGTTATTGCCCTGCAGATTATAAATTACAGCAGCAACATAAGGGTCATGAGATGAAATATTTGTGCTAAAATGATGCCGCACTGCAGCATGCAGTTCATGTCAAAGTTCACGTAGAAAATACATCAATCACAGAACCTAAATTCCAAATTGCTTCTATATAATTTCCTTTGGATAGACACAAAAATAAAGCAACCCAATGAATGAAACTCCATCCGCATCTGGCACAGGGTTATATGTCTGTGCCTTTTGCACCACACAGGAATATACTGTTCCCGCAACTCAAACCTATCAGGCCAAAGTGGCACAATGATGTGGATCTTACAGTGATGCAAACTTTTTTTTATCACCAAAGACGGATAAACTTACCGAATAGAAATCATGTTGTGGACGAGAAAGAACAGGCTTCTCATTGTACGTATTTATAAACTTCCTCTCAGCAGTGCTTAAATGAAGATCCTCCAAATTTGCCACATGGACAAGGATTTTTAGCCTTTCTCTGAAGGGAACTGATGTGTCCATAGGAAAACCTTTGACCCTTTCTACGTCATCATCAATTATCCTCTGTCAAGAAAGACATACAAGAATCTAAATAAAGTATTGAAATCTAAAGAATCATTCGAATGATCTGACGAAAGCATACACACTCTTCCAAAAGATACCAACAAAAATGTAGGTGCCCGATAAAGTGAAAGATACAGTCACAGACATGGATTGACAGAATGATCAATTTGACTTTAAATCAGGGCTGCAAAACCTGTCCAGACTGGTATTTACTGTTACAATACGCACGCTTATTATACTTAAAACCTAGTGGATTACTCAGTATGAACCTTTTTCACAATGTTACAACAGGCACTCTGAGATAACAATGGATACAGTCCAAACTACAACTGACCACTCAACATGCCATGCACCACAAACCATAAATCATGCGCTTAAAGCACCTCAATCTCCCAAGTGTAGATTTGGAATATGAAGTTTACTAGATGGACGGAAAAAAAAAATGCTGATCAGAAATCAGAACTAATCTTACCCTAATATTATCCAAGAAATGAGATGGAAGTTCCTTTGAGTACTCGTCAGAAAGCCTAAAATATAAAACAAAGCTCATTCCTTCACCATCAGTTTCACTCTGGAAAATAGTAGCAGGATACAGTGGAACCTGCAAGACACAACAACTCTTGCAGATAAGTTTGACTGTATGATACTCAAAAGGTTGTAGATACGGTAAGCAAAAAAAAAAAGGACATTGCAGGTTTCTTTAAGATATCAACTTGGACCGATATGTTGGTGAATACAAGTTGAGTCCTTGATCCAAGTTATTTTACCTATATATCACCTTTCTGATCCAATTTTTTATGTACAACTCTCTTTCTTTTCACACAATACATATTATTTAGGGAATGGGAACAGAAAATATGTCCAGGCTGATCTAAGAGAGAATTGTTGACTGTATGACCCAGTATCTAAGCCTGACCTAGTAAATTGGAAAAATGATTTGGTACATACAAGTCAATCATTGGCCAGCCAACCAGCTGATACTGTGAATGGTTACTGTTGCATTACCATGTCATTGTATCCTCCTTCCTTTTTCCTTATTTTTCAATATGCATGGTATATCTAGTCCGATGAGAACCTAGCAGTTGGTGGACAAACCACCAGGAACTGGCTGCCATCTACCTCTAACCTTCTTAATATGAGAAAGCACAACTCCTTTACACAATACAGCTAAAAAGACAACAATCATGACGACAGTCTATTAGGAGTCAATAAAGTAAAAAAGATAAGTTGCAGTTACAATTATTAAAATAAGAGAAATGCTTCAACTGAATTCTTTTATTCATCAACATTACTCAGTTTTTACAGTATGGTCAGAAAATTCCATTGTTCTCTAATATGAATCTCTAGATCTTGGAAGCATTTGATACATACACATGATACGACTGCTTTTTCTTGGAGATTTAGATAAAAGTGTAATCAAGCACCGACTAGATGTAGGAAGAGGAATTAAAGAGAACAAGGACCAGAAAAGTATGCCAGAGTTAGTAGTATAAAGCTTTAGCCCTTTCAATAACAAGCATGTTGTCACCCCTGACCAACTCAGTTAAGATATTTAGTCATCCAATATGTTACTTTTGTTATGCTTTAAGATTGACTTTGACAATGCAGATTCCAGTATCAAGAAGAAAGCCAGCTGTTATAGCAAACCAAATGATTCGGTCCTTTCAGTTCTTTATTGAGCTAATTAAAGAACAAAAATACAACAATGCCTTGAACAAGCAAACAAGAAAATTTGTTCATACCAAATAACAAAATTGTGTTTTAGTTTGGCTCCTTGATGTACCAGTTGGGATAAGTTATACATGAATGGAGAAGTTTAAAAACAATACGTATGCTCACATCAAATGATAAACTAAAACTCTCTTGGTAAGCAGATAAAATATGCTCTGATATCTTTGTTACTCTGGATTACTTTGCCCTTTGTTACTGGATATGGAAAACTATATTTCTGGACAGTGTTTCGAGCCACAAACTAGTATCGTAATGTCGATTATAGTAAGCAATGTGCTTTATCTTAGAGCATGACATACATCTTGAAACAAGTAGTAAAAGTAATGAGGTAAACATACATTCAGTAAGGCTGGTTTGGCGACATACCTGAATATTAACTACAAGAATAGGTGGGAACCTGCCAGATGAACTCAAATTGGGGAGTTCCACAAATCGAGCAATGTGATTAATTTTTTTCTGGCACAGGTAGACATCGACACCAAATGGACAGTATGCTGCATTATTTGGAGCAAAATCTTTCTTCTTGTCCCTGGCAACAGTTGAAAGCTAACATCAGAAGTTCAGTCACAATCACATCATCCAGATTCAAGTTACAGCACATATGTATAAAATGCGGCATTTCCACACTATAATTGAGAAAAAAGTAATTTTTTGGATAATTGAACTACAACTACCTAAGGTAATGTGGCCCCCGTACTTTGAATGTGCTGGGCTCTGTATGTGACCAGCTATCAAGAATTTTCTTCTCTAGCAGGCAGAAAGGAACTTGAGAACCTGCTAGTGGCTTTTCAAGAAAGGGCCTTGTAGAAACTTGCACACAAATAAAAGACAAAGTCAGTATTACATTTCATGATAAAAAAGAAAGCCTCAAGAGATTGCTTTATGAACTCATAAATAAAGCTATTTAAGCAAATGGAAATGATACATGAAATTAATGAGAAATACTCAAACACAATTAGCTCAACTAAGATGTATGAGATTCAGTGGTTGCTACAAATCAGAAAATATCAGGACACAAAAGAAACGAACAAATTATTGCTGGTGAAGATTAAGATACTCAAGAGACAAGAGTGGGGTATAACAATTAGTTTGATGATATTTGTCAATTTATGTCAGAGAATAAACAACTCTCAGATGAAGTCCAAAGTCCGAGAATTATTTTACTTAAAAAACCAGCATCCAGATGAATGAAGAGAGGGTAGTAACGCTAACATGATGTAGATGTGGAATGTGCTTCCCCTGACTTCCACTTGAAGGAAAGCTTCAAGGATGTCTTTTTGGCTGAGTTTGGTGGACTTGAGCATACAGCTTTTCTCTTTTCAGCGGTCGATACAGTGGCAACGAGGCATGGCAAGCAGTTGTTTGGCAGGATCCCACAATCGTTCAATATATCCCCATCATGCCCACCAGCATTCGCATCCGCAGGCATGATTGACAAATCCTCAAGACTCACAAAGGCTTTTGCAGTATTCTCCGAATTCTTTGGAGACGGCTCCCCCAATTTTCGTCCCTTCTGCTGTTGATTAATAGAAGAAATGGAGGAAGCATTCGGGTGGCTTGTTCCTATGCTGCCATCCCTGAAAGATGAAGGGCTCAATATATCTTCGCCTTCAAAACTGTTTATGGAGAAAGCATCTGCAGAAATTTACGACGCATATCACAACTCAAGGACAAGGGAGCTCAAATAAGCTTGAAAAGAATAGTAGATATTGACTAATAATCATTGCCAAGGATCCATCATCCAATATCAATCTGATATGTGCAACGTAGTACCATCCTGAACGCTCCTAAAATCATCCTCATCTGATGCAGCTGCAGAGAATGTCTCGTACCATGCTTCCTCGGTACTCCCTGCCGATATCATAGCTTCAATTTAGGCAACGGCATATAGTTAGAGAAACCAAAAGGATTGCTCAACTGATTAGTGCCAAACAGCAGTAAACAACATGGTAAAAAAAAGATGAAATCAGCATCAACATCTCATGTCTTAAGAACTTATCAAAAGTCTGCTGCAGAGCATGTGTTGTACTGATTATTCCGTCAAGCCGCGTTCAATTGCAGCAGAGACGACTATGATCATCCAGTTGACTTTTCAATCTAAAGGACAAAGCTTTCATCTCTTTCAACATCCCAACTTCGATCGAATATCTAATGCCATTAAGAATCGAAGTCGAAGGCACTCCTTCCCCTATCCGTATCATTCGAATCCAAAAACCAGGTGGCTAAGATGCCAATTTTGGGAACAAAACCAGCTCAATGCACATCAGGACTCACCCCCCCAGCCGTAAAAACCTCACCTTTTTTGCCCCCCCTTCGAAAACCCCAAACCAAATCAAACACCAAAAACAAGCGAAGACGAAGTCAAGCCACAACCTTGGAACGCGGGGTTGCTGTAGGGCGCCTGATCGGCCTGGGCCTCGTCGATCGTCTCCATCGCCTTCCGTGACGACGCACGCCGCCTGATCGTCCTCCTCCTCCTCCTCCTTCGCCGCGTCCCTTCCGCCGAGCTCCGCTGCCGTCCGACGCACCCATCCGGTCTCGAGAGGCACGACCCCATGTCCCTCTCTCCGTTCTCCTCCTCCTCTGCCCCTCCCTCCGTCAGTGTCCCAACGCCGGGTCCGCGGTCGTGGCTCCGAGATCGCGGAAGACGAAGAAGAAATAGAGCGGGCCGACCGAGGACGAGTTGTTGCAACTCTCACATCCATCACAACATCACGAAACAGATATATAGCTCGTTAATAATGACAAAAGCGGATCGACTGAACAAGCGCAGGAGAGCGCGAGAGAGTGTCGGACGCGCACGTGGACGGATTCTTTTCCTGCTCCGATACAATCTACTCGTGTCGTCTTCTCCCTGGGCCAATCCCGACGCAGCCTGCGACGACTACTTTTCACCCCGTGGACCCGATCCTATCATCAAATTACGAGTCAAAAGGCGCACGGTAGCCCAACGCGGCGTGGACGAAAGGATTCGCGTAATCCAGGAGGCCCTCCTTGGTCGCCGCGTGTCCGCCGCCGTGATCCACACGCTCTCGCTCGGATTCTTTGGTAGATTGTGGTCCCCCCACCCCCACCGGTAATAATATGAACAGAAAAGGATCGCGTTTGCTTTTGTTCGAGTGGGAATCCAATTCTGACAGCATCGAAGACACTCTTTTATGAGGACGAGGGTTGTTCTTTTGGCTTCTAACGCATGATTTGATTTGATGTATGGAAATTAATAGTAGATGACTACCAGAGACCAATGAAATCGATGCTGGGCAGAATCTGCATCAACCTCGACGTGCTTTAGAATCCCCGACAGCCTTTTTCTAAGGGAAACATATGGCTGCCGGCTGTGCCACGGAGAACTCACAAGAACATGTGATTCACAAGTGAGAAGAATTATTTTTGTTGTCGCGAAACCACTGCGAGAATTCCGGCAGCCAAAAGAAGCATGTTGTGCGGTATCCGTCAGTCGAGTTAGGTGAGGTTATATTCCAAATGTTTCCAAAGTTCATAGCCTACTACGATGAATAGTGCGTGATATGACAGAGATTGTGAATGGAATTGAGCAAGCATGATTTCGCCCAATATGGTGCGGTTTGGTTTGATTCGATTTGTTTGCCTGATTCGAACAATAGTTTAAAACCTTTGGCTCCATTTACAACTCCCAGTCTACATGCAAAGTTTTATCATGTTCGAGTTTTATTTGTTGGGAGAAAAAAATATCAAAGTTTAAAAGTACATTTAATCTTGATGAATTGACTCGTGATACATCGAGTTTGGACGCCTCTTCAAGAGAATAATTATTTTTGAAAGCATTCAATGCACTTTTATGAAGAATAGCATCTCCTTGTTGATGTGTTCAACCATAACAAATTAGCCAAGCATTATGTCTGACATATTTGCTCATGATAAATGAGCATCGGTAGTGCTATTTGCATTCTAGCCAACCAAGCAATGTGTTTGTCATTGATAAAAGCATCAAAAGCATCAAATATACCCGAATCAAGAAAAGATTTTTTTTTTTTTTTCATTCGATGTATGCACTTAAAATATAAGCATTGGAAGTGCTCTTTATATCATGATTAGGTAAAACATCTTTAGGATGCTTTTTATGTGTTTATCCAGGATATAAACATCTAGAGCACTTAATATATTCTAATAGAGGAAAACATCTTCTTGTACTTATATGTTCATCAAATATAAAAACATTCATGGCACCTGATTCTATGTATAATGTCTCATTCCAAGACAAAAATATTATTTGATGTATCATAATTAAGTAAAAAATCTCTCACATCTGATTTGTCACAATCGGACAAGGCATCTCCTTGCACCTGATGCATTCATCCCGAACATAATCATTTGAAAATCCTGATACGTCATATTCAAATAAAGTATCTCTTTGTATCTAACATGTCCATCCAAGACACAAGCATATGAAGTATCGATAGAGCACTATTTATCTTAATCAAACAAAAAATCTTCTTGTGTTTAAAATAAAAATATTCAAAGCACTCAATACATCCTATACCTAATATCTTCTTCCAAGATAAAAGTATTCAAAGTATTAGATGTATCATAATCAAAAAAAGAATTCATCACATCTAGTCCATCATAATAAGACAAGGCATCTCGTTGCACCGGGTGTAGTCATTCGGGACATAAGCATTTGAAAATTTCGATACGTTATCCAAGCAAAATAACTCTTTGAAATAACTCTTTGTATCTGATATATCAACCTGGGGCACAAGAACATGAAGCATTGGTAGAGCATCTAATGTGTCTTAATCAAGTAAAAAATCTTCTTGTAATATATTTGCTCATGATAAATGAGCATCAAAAGTGCTCTTTACGTTTTGACTAAGCAAAATATCTCTAAGCTTTATGTGTTTGTCCATGATAAAAGCATCCAAAGTACCAAATATATGTATTCTACTCAAAAAAGAATTTTCTTTCATCTGATAAGATATAAGCATTGAAAGTGCTCCTTGTATCCTAACTAGATAAAACATCTTCAGGATATTTTATGTGTCTACCAATGATAAAAGTCTCTAGAGCATTTGATATGTTTTAATCGAGAAAAGCATCTCTTTATACTTGATATATCCATCAAAGATAAAAACATCCAAAACACCCGATGCACCTTATGTCTAATATCTTCTTTCAAAACAAAAATATTCAAAACATTTGATATATCAAAATCGGGCAAAGAATCTCTAGCATCTAATCCGTCAGGCACTTGATGTATTCATCTATGACATAAGTATTTGAAAATTCCGATGCACTATATCCGAGCAGAACATCTTTTTATATCTGATGTCTCCACCCAACACATAAGCATACGAAGCAGGGCAAAGTTTCTGCCTACATCTGATGTGTTCATCTAGATAAAAATATCCAGGGCACATGACTCATCCTCATTCAAAAAAAATATTCTGTGCATGATTTATGAATCTCGAATAAAAACATTCAATAACTAATTTTCAATATAAATAATCATTATTGAGATCCTAAAATCAAAATAATATGCAAACAAACAATTAAGACTCTGACAATATAGACTCCAATCAATTGAGAAACAACAATGTACTAATAATATATGTATCATATCAACATAGCATCTAAAGGTGGTATTTCCTTAATCATAATATATACCTTGAGGGTCTCTCCAAACACGACCTACCTATCTGATTCCTTACTCTTGGAACTCACTCTAACCTTTTGAATTCTCGGGTTTTTCTTCATTTGAGACAAGTAAATGCTAACTTAAGCATCACAAAAAATCTTGTGATACTAGGGAGCTGACATCTTCCTAGTCAACCTTTGAGATCTCATTTTCCTCCAAAACAGACCCCGTTCTTATTTTCCTCTTGATTCCGAACGAAACTAAATTGGATAAAAACATGTTACGTCGGGTCAACCTTATCATCTCATACCGACAACCAAATTGGCACCGACACATATTCATCCTCGTATCACAAAGTTGAGGATCCGAACTCACGAGAAATGGATTCAGGGGTTGGGAGGTCGGATCCATGTCCAACCCGAATCTTCTTTTTTGGTTGGGTTAACGGGCCATATTTGGGTTGGGCCGCAATAAGATCCTGAAGCCCAGTTTCGGGTGCCAATAAATGGGCCTTGTCAGATATGTAACTTTGGAATTAGGTGGCCCAATTGCCATAACAACAATTACTAAGAGGTCTACATGCACTATATCAACATCAAGATTATATACACCACCAATTATGGACCGGGGATTTGGCTGATGGCAGATATCAGAAGGGTCTTCTGCAAGAACACCCAGAAAATAACAATATTTTACTGATTATTACACATGAAAAGATGCTACACCTCACCATTATCAACAAGGGAACAACAACAGAAATCTGATGCAAATATACAGTGATGAACCATAGAGTAACATAGTTTCTATTGAGAAAGTTGGTCTGGCTAATAGAACTGGAGATACGACACGGCAACACTCCTTAGCTCAGAAGCAACATATTATGAGAAGCATTGCAGAATGCTTGAGAGGTTGTGCTGTCGGCTAATATCTGGTGTCTATTCCATGGCCAACGTGCTTATATCTCACATGGGTTCTTGGACCTGCACAACTGAAAATTCACAAACCATGAGAGAAATCAGCACACCAGTTTGATACATATGGGAGCATTATGATAGTTCATCTGTGAAGAATGTGTTATGAATATGTTCACCGTGTCTGTATATATACAGTAGTAATGCAAAGAATGTCAAAACCACTGAATCAGTTCATGTTATCTTGGTTCCTCAGACATAGAGCCTGGAAAGAAATATAATAAATGAATTTAAAAGTATATCATCTGAATGGTACAATATTTTGAAGTTTAAACCAAGAACACAGAAAAAAGGAGTTTCTTCTCATCTGGTAACAAACTCAGTCATCTTTATAGTTGTCAAGCAAATAAATTTGACCAAGCATAGAGTTGATAAAAATCTCGATTGTCATCATCACCGATTAAAAGAAAATCTTATTCATGGGATTCGATTCGAAAACCTAGTTGTTCCCCTCGTTGCTGAAAAGACCCAATAATATGCAGGTTTACAGTTGAAAAGGATCAAATTATTGGCATCATCTTCCCTTTTCCATTTCTTCTTTTAGACTTGAGAAAAACAAGAGGTCCACTCTCACCGGTAATATAAGAATCTACCACCAAGACAAACTAAAAATCAATTTTCTTGATTGACCACTCTGCAAGTATACAAGTAACAAAATTCTCAATCATGATCATGAACTATCTTTTCTTCATTATAATTTAAAAACACTTACTCCACAATATTCTTTCTTATATTGTCCATGCTTAGTTTTACAACCAAAATCATAGAGAACAAATAATGTGTAATGGTACATATGAGCCAAACATAAAATGTTTTTCAAGTAAAGGAACGACTTCCAAATCAGGTTAATCTCTGACGTAGCAGAAGAAATCTAAAATGCTAGAGAACAGGATATGTAGGATACACAACTCAAACACACATTTCACTCAATTCTCTGGAAACAATAAGTTACGAGTACTTTTAGTCATCAGTTAACCTTCTGTTTTATGTATGCCATAACAGGAATGAGTCTGGATTCACATGGCAAAGAGGAAACAAATAAATCACAGAGGAGAATTCTGAGGTGGATACTGAAACACAAATCAAGCAAATTGAGAGTGATCAGGAATCAATTCACTGTAGCTCTGCACAAGAACCACTAGAGCTTGTTCACTTGAAAAGAAGTTAAATCTAGTGTGCAAGGACTATTAGTTGAGAAACCATACTTGAGGCAATAGAGAGTTGCAAGGTGACCATGAGAATATTTACCTTGATTAAGTTTTCCTACTAAAAGGAGCATGTCAATATATGTGACAGGAAAAGTCATAACATTACTCAATTTTCAGCCTAAAAATTCCTTCAGACATGCAACTTATGTCATCCTATGGGGGGTGGTTCAGACAAAATTTTGAAAATACAAACATGCTATTCCAGAAAAGTTCTTTAGAGCAATGCTACTGCCATTCTGTCAATGAAAAACTACAATTAATTTTCATGTAATGGAACAGGAATTCAAGATGAGTGGTGTTTAGGTCGGAAGTGTATCCTAACACTTCTGACCTTTCACCTCTTGAAAATCTTCCGCAATAGCACTTCCTGGTTCATGCCATGTGATTCAAAATGGCCATTAGATCTGCAAGATTCTTCCTCATAAATAATGTAAAGCAGGCAACTTCGCACATGACTTCCCAATGTTAACCCATTTGACCAAGACATCATAACAGTGAAAACTAATGATGAAGTGAACATACAGCACAGTACCTTTAGAATTTCCATGCATTATTAGCCTGCTGGTTTTGTCTTCTCACATTAATTCGTCAAAGTTGAGGTGCAAAAATGCTCTGAAATAGACAAGAAGCAAATATATTGTTTAATCAGTACCGAGATACACAGAATTGTATAATCAGGCACACTTTTAAGAAATTCAAGTATGAAATTTCTCTCAAAAAGTTATCAGAAAAACAGAATATATAGGAAAATTCCAAGCATAACCCTCCAAAGTGGGCAAAACTGGAGATTTTCCATGACATGTTGAAGTGTATTGCATATTCCTTTTAAACTCTAAATTGATCATAAGTTTCCCTTTTTCAACGTATACGTATTCGCTTTTTGTTCTTAGAGTCTTTTGCAAGCGATCCTAAAAAGGACATTTTGCTTGGCAGAAGGTTGCCATACTATGTCAACCAAAAGGATAAAATATGCTTCTTTGAGGCTCGACGTTTTCGACAGTTCGAAACCAAACAATGCACGATTCGATCTTAACTACACACAAACTTCGTGTCATGTTGTAAGGAACCATTTTTAACTCCGACGCATACACAAACACAAAGGGACATTACCTCGAGCATGGAACGGGCGAACTCCTTGGCGCGGCCTAGCAGCGAGAGACTGCCCCTGCAGGAGTGCACGGTCTGGAACTGCTCAATGCGGAGCTTGCGGGTGATCCATCCGACCTGGAAGTAGATGAACTCAGAGGAGGGGACGTCGACCACGATGCCGCCGACGTCGAACCAGATCATGAAGCGGCGGACCTGGA
Organism: Musa beccarii; assembly: GCA_024322285.1. Taxonomy (NCBI): domain Eukaryota; kingdom Viridiplantae; phylum Streptophyta; class Magnoliopsida; order Zingiberales; family Musaceae; genus Musa; species Musa beccarii. Next base: position 42,893,349 of record CM044397.1, read on the forward strand.
CGCCCTCGAGGCTCTGGATGCCGCCGTACTTGATGACGCCGGACACGCTGGGGGCGTAGTAGACCAGGTACTCGAAGTCGACGTAGCAGGGGCCGTAGAGCTCCACGACGAACCGGCCGTTGCTGGCGAGCGAGAAGGTCTTGACGGTGTCCGGAAGAACGCCGGGCGGCAGGCCATACTCCGGAAGGAGGTCGTAAACGGTGGTGCCGTTCGACGGCGAGGCCGGCGACTCAACGTGGCCAGCGGCGAGGGTGGGCAGGAAGAGGAGAGGGAGGTGAAGCAAGAAGAAGAGTAGCAGAAGAAGGGAGGAGGAAGCCATGTCGAGTGGCATCAGCAGGAACGCAAGGAAACCCGTTTCCTGGCGACGGAAGCGCACCAGACCTTGTAATATAAGCCAAGAGGGGAGGGAAGCGGATTGGATGTGATCCGATCCGATCCGATATTGATCCGAATCCGAAGGTCCCAAAACAAGAAGGGTAAAGCCAAATAAGAATGAGAAGAAAGAGAACAAAAAAAAAAAAGTAGGGAGAAAAGACATCCACCTAACATTATAATTATTGAGATTGCTATTATAATATTCTTCAAATATTTTTTCTATGTTAATGTTCTTATCGATCAATGATCCGATAGTTTTAAATTGAATCGGACGTCTAGTGATTCGATTTTGATTTTTAAATTTTAGAAATTAAAATTATCGATTCCGAATTGACTAAAAAATAATTATGATATAACTAAAATTTATGATACAGTGGTTACAACTCTATAATTATGATTTCAACATCAAAATTGATGATTTTGAAATCGAAATAAATTACAAATGATCTAATTTCGATTCTATTTTAAAGGAAACTAAAATAATCGATTCTGAAACTGAGATCGAATCTAATCCTATCGATAATTTCTCATAGTTTTATCTATGATTTCTCATATACATTATAAAAAAAGACTTAAAATAACATTTAGAAACACTGTGGGCAGAAGAGGGGTGATTTCTTTTTCCTTAGTGTGAACGGACAAGGACTTGAAAGATGGCTTGACGACCGAGTACAGATTGCAGCATCGGGACAGGATATAATGGACGAAATGAGTTGCTGTGGATGTGACGGCATGAGGGAAAGAGGGTACCAAATGCTTGTTGACATCAATCAAATGGTGAAAGATTACAAGCATGGTGGGTAGGGCAGGTGATAGCAATCCAACTTGGACTTTGCGTTGATCTACAGGTGCCTAGGATTCTTTGGTTTTCCTCCTTTGATCAATTTTTATATTTATCACTATATATTTACCTTGAAGAACTATAAGATCCTGGTACCTATAGATTTTTATGAGATCCATACGATCATATATTATACTCCTTAATTACTAACGTTTTGAAGCTCCAAAGGTTCATTAATCATGTTTATTTAACTTTTTTATTGACTTGGTTAATTCTTTTATAAAAGTTTCTTCCTCTTATTCAATATTAATCTCTTCTACTTGAGAAAAACTCATTATCGAGTTTATATATGGAAATATAATAGATTTTTATTTAGAAAGTAATCATATATAAATCTATAATATTAGAGTGCATTAGGATCCTCCAATCATCTAGTAAATCAATCACATATGTATTGTTATTGATTTTTTTAATGACCCGAACCATATTTCTTCAGTTTCAATTTGTTGTAAGTGCTTACTTATAGAAAATTTCTCTTTTCACAAGTATATCATAACTGTATCTCTCATATTTCGCATTAGTAGCTTTCAACTTCTTCATTTTAGCTTGGATTGATATACTTGCTTAATAACATATTACACTCATTTCAAAAGTCTTTGGTTACTAAACCAAATCTAGAGCATGCTTCGATGCTTTCTTGTAAACAATAAAGAATAGTAATATTGTGATAGAACTATGAGTTGTATTATTATAGGCAAATTCAATTTATGCGAGTGTGAAATCTTATTTATCTTAATTTGTTGTCACAAATGCAATGAATTAAGTTTCCCAGAGTTTTATTAGTTACCTCCGTCTGACCATCAGTTTATGGGTGAGCTATGCTATTAGACTTTAAACTTGCTTCAAATCTTTTCCACAAAGTTAACCAAAAATGAGATAGAAATTTAGAATCTCTATAAAAAATAATTGATTTTGGTATCCCATATAGGCATACGACTTCTTGAAAGAATAGCCTAGTAATATGTATCACATCCGAAGAATTTTGACATGCTCTAAAATAAGTCATCTTGGAAAACCGATCTACAACCACAAATACAATCAATCCCATATCAACTATCTCACATATAACTTCCTTCTTGTAGCTTTTTCTAATTGAGAAAAAAACTCTATATCTTAGTTATAGTGATAATTGAGCATTCTTTAATCTACCCTAGCTTGTATGATGTTGGATGAGCTTCCGTTTGTAATTTTAAGTGCTTCACCAATGATTTGGATACAATATTGCCACAACTTCTATTGTTTTTTATCAATGCATAGATTTTATTATTAATATTGTAAATAAATAGAATATGTTGCTATATTGAGAGATATATATATATTATATATATATATATATATATATATATTCTTTTTGGGATAACACATGTCACGTGTTCCCCTTCTTTCTCTGTTATTTTAGTATTATCAATATCATTAATCTTATCATGTTGAGCATTTCCTTCTTCAAAGCTATTTTTGTGATTTGTAAAGTTACAATCTTACGAGTACAATACTCATTGGAACAATGACCAGGCTCCCCATATTTGAAATATTTTTTAACTATAGTTTGAGCATGTGAATTATTTATGGTAGTCGAGATATACTTAGCTTGCCTTATTACTCCTCCAGCACTTATGCCTATGTTTTGATTTGTAGGTTGTATTGACTCGTTCACAACATGCTTTTCTTTGTTAAGAATAGGTTATGTTGTTGAAGTAGAGAATTACTAGTTAGCAATTGGAGGTTGAGTCAACAATATTTCAACCTTTAATACCATATTATGAGCTTCATCTATTATACATATCAAAGTTAAAGGCATTTTATCTTTGATTACAAATTTTAGTCTGTTGATATACCTTGCTATCTGTTAGTTTTCTAATTTTGATAAGTTATATCTAGCTGAAAGGCGTAAAAACTTATCGGTATACTCGATTATAGATCGAGTGTCTTGGATGCAATTTTGGTATTATTGAAACAATAATTATTCATAGTTTAGTAGTAGAAATCTTTCTTTGAGAAGTTACTTCATCCTATATTTATATTGGTGCTTTTCCTTGCCTTCTTCTATTATTTTGTAATGTATCTCACCAAATTATTGCATATCATTTTAACTTGTATATAACAAGCTTGACTTATTTGTGATCAAGAACATCCATTATCTCGAAGAAGTTCTTTACTTCATAATTCCAATTTTAAAAAAACTTTAATGCTGAGATGGTAATTAAAACTGGGGAGGTCTACTTTGAGGTGATAATCCTCAAACTACCTATTTCATCTAGGTAGTGCTTGATGTCTTTTATATGTTTCATTGTCATTTTCTGAGTCATCATGTCGTGAGCTACACCTACACCTCTTATTTGGTTGGTTCTATGATAGTCCACGATCTCCCTTTCTTCATCTCACTCATCTTTATAGGTTGGTTATCTATAATGAATTGCGAGCCCATGTTGATTATTAGATTGGCCACTCGCATCAACTCTGGCACAGTTGATCCTACCATCATCACCAACTCTGTTGACGCTTAAACCTAAATTAGTGAATCTGTCACAAATCTCTTGAAATTCCCAGATCATTCTTGCTTCTTGTGTTTCTAACACTGCCCATAGGGTTGGCATTCTCTGATCATTATTGTTGGGGTTATTGTCATTACCTCCATCGTAAAGGTTATTATCATTGAAATTATCACTACGATCATTGATAACATCATTGTCATTATTGTCATTATTATCACTAGATCTTATATTGATAGGTTATAGAGTTGTATTTAACAAATTAAGTTTCTGATACATAATATCCACTATAAGTAATAAGTATAGAGAACACTTTTTAATTTTTAAGCTACAAACCTACTATGTTAACACTAAGATCAAAGCTCTGATATCTACTTACATCAAATAGAAATAAAATTTTAAAAAATATCTACTAGAAATAATGATAATAAACTACCTTTATAAAGGGAAATGGAAAAACTCAACTCTTTATATTAGAGAAGATTTTCATAATACTTGAAAGATATTGTTTTTGATATATTGAATAGGCTTAGAGAGAGAGAGAGAGACTTTAATTATATTAGTTCTCGGCCTTAAAAGTTAGTTAACTAAATAATATGATATAATTAAAAAATATATTAAAATAAAAATAATAAGTGGATAACTTTAGGCTTTTTGAAAAATAATCTTCTCATGATATTCTTGAATGGATCTTGGTACCTACTAGAAGATTGTTATGAGATCTCTACAATCGTATATTATACTCAATTATTTATATAGCTTCTTGATCATGTTTATTTATTTTTTCCCTTCGAATTGACCTGGTCAATTCTTTTATAAAAGTTTTCTTCTTGTTGTTCTAGATTAAATTATTTTTTTAATTGTGATCATAAGAATAATATCACTGTTTTAGGTATCTATTTATCCATTCAACTTAAATTAGCTAGTTAAAAGGGATACATGCGAACAATTTTAATATTTAATAAAAAAATATTTATAAAACCCCATATTTTATTTTTGTGGAATAGAAAGAAACCAAATGCTGTCACTGTAAACACCCATTCTTTGTGGTAAAAAAGAGTGTTTGTGTCTTTTTCTTTCTTTCTTTCACTGTCTTTCGTGATGTGGTTTGGGCTTAGCAACAACTGGTGATTGATGGATGGTAGTAGTAAATGCCATCAAGAAGGAATCAAATTTTAGGACAGTAGGACAAGAAAATTCAAGTCGAATAGCCGCTCTGTCATTGCTTTAGATTTGTTTTCTCTTTCTTGTTCTTAGCTTCGTGGGTACTCACACAAGTTACATCTTTGTAAAATTTACATCGGTTCGAGATGACATTTATCGTTCCGATAGTCTATTAATATACAAACCGAATAAATCGGGGGACAAAACGCTTGGCATGTACCGGTCGGTATCTAACTTACTTTGATTAAACTGACAATATATGTGTTCTTTCTTTTGACTGCATTTGTGTTGGGGGTCTCAATTAATCTTAGAATCTCAGAGATTACTGTCTCCTACTCTTTCTGGTGAACACAAGTCTTAGTTTCCCATGTTTTTGTTGCATGGTTTGATCTGGCTGCATGTCCTTAAATCAAAAGAAAAATACTTGTATATTATTTGCTGCATATCTTTAAGCTTTTGGAGAGCACAAATCTTCATGCATCATTTTTGGGAATCTTGTTGCTTCTCAGATTTGCTGAACCATTTTGACAATTCTCAAGTTGTGGTTCCTCCATTTGAGACTTGAAAGATGGTGGTCTGAAGTCAAAGAATGTGACTCTCAATAAAATTTTTTGAAGAAGATGAAAAGCTGTGTGGTTGTAGGAAAGAAACAAATGTTGTTTGCTGTAACATATGAAGGAAATGAGGTGATATAAAGATGTCAATATTGTAGTGTCATGAAAACAGGCATCTTTTAGTGTTGTGGCCTGGAAAGAATAGACAAGAAGCAGCTTGAGGTGAGCGGAGAACTGCAGCACTGTCGACCGGTACATCTCTCTAAGGGTTATGTTTCATGCTGTGTGTGCATAAATCACGTTTTCTGCACTCCCAACTCCTTCATATCTGTGTCGTGGTTGGTTGCTGTCATTACAATCGATAATGATGTTCATGTCCAAGTTCTTCACCATTTTGAACTGTCTTTTCCGGATCAAAGGTCCATCTGAATCCCCCAGCTGCAGCTTTTACTCGTCTTCCTTGTTGGTCTGCGTCTGACGGCGACATGGTTCCCTCTCTCTCTCTCTCTCTCTCTCTCTCTCTCTCTCTCTCTCTCTCTTTCTCTCTCTCTCTGATGCGCGGTTACTGCAAAGAACTTTGGAACGATCAAACTATTTGGTTCAGTAGTGTATCTTAAACCGATGTGTATCAGACAGCCGATTGCATCAGGTAGTTGGCAAAGACTGTGGCTACAGTTGGTGATCGAGACCGAGGGAATATTACATCGGATCAACACAGGGAACTCGTGGGGACTCCTCGCTGGAGCTGGCCATGGGTGCCATGCAAACGAATGTTCTCTTGCTCGGTAGGAGAGAGGAAGAGGTCACATGCATGGATCGGCTCCTTGTGCTACTTCTTCTTTGGATGCTAGTTTTCTCGTTGGCGTTTGAATCAAAACATGTACAGTGATATCTTATAGCCACTTCAAACACCATAGTAATCTTAGGCCTCCACAAAGAACACAAAAACAAATATATGTTTGTATAATTATTCGAACTTAAGATAATTGAATAGACATGGTACCCAAAATATGTCTCCAAATTCATTTCAAACCAGCATCTATTTTCTTACTTTTGCTCTCATTTGCCATGAGTGAACCGAGTCGACTTACTCTTGAAATAAATTTCATGTCCTCCTATCATTATCCGTCAATACATTGTCGATGTAGAACCAGTAACACCCTCCCATTTTGTTCAATCAATATCATCTAAATAAATTATTGATGTCAAACGAGTAACCATCCTTCTTAATGATATAGTGATATAAAACGAGAAAAAAATAATAATCAAAATATAAGAAAAAATAACTAATAAAATTTCATATTCGAGTCATGAACTCTCAGAATAAGCATCTCATATGAACGATAAAATATTTCTATCCAAAAAGTAATTTGTGACCTCGCACCACTTGCACACAAAATAAGAATAGAACTCAATTCAATTCATTCATCCGTTTTTTTATTTCTCTCCTCTTTTTTTTTTATTTGCTTCGTCGTTTTCTTCGTTTAGTATATGAAATACTACTAAACTAATTAAATTTATTTAGATAAAAGATAAACTAATCGATTATGCATCGGCAGCAGTGACAAAATTATAAACCATATCCATAATTTTATTATGGTTCGAGCACAAATAATGTAAGCAAATGAAAAGGGGAATGCTCCCTGTGCCAAAATTCGTACCCGGATTTCTTACTCGGAACAGGTGGCCTTTAGACAAACCCACATTGTGGAGCCCACGCATGTGTTTGGTGCGCTCTAACATGTGTAGGTGGTGGTTGTCGGCACATTGTCGGTAGGCCAATTTAATATCTAATTATTATTTTGACATATACTTAACTTTGTGACCCCCCAAAAAAAGGTCGAAAACAATTGCATTGACAAGAAATCGGAACACAGAAATATCATCGTCATTCTAGCTGAGCAATTTGGACGTCTATTAATGGGAATTAATCAATGCTGTCCTTTGAATCGTGACCTCTCCATAGTGCAGTGAACAATTGCTTTCATAATTGGTTTGAGTAAAGGAGATGTCCAAATTAATGTCGCTTGCCAAATTACACGTAGCTCGGACGATTGCATGAGAATTAATGGGCATTAATTACATCCTCAACTACCTATTTATGTGAAGCTCCAACATCACATTAATAGCTACTTGCATAATTTTCAAACTATTTATTAAGATGTATCCGGGTCCCATAATATTTTTCTAATTCAAATTTAATCTGTGATGTCAATGGAATAACAATAAAATCTTATAGAATGATCATGTACAAGAATTATTGAATGATGTTTACAGAGCTAAGTATGGCTACATATGTGAAGCACTAACACATAACACGAAGGCCTCAATTAATTTAGCTCCTAAAAAATTTAATAGGAATATTTATCCTTTATAATAAGTAGCACGCACAATATATTTATCTTACAAATTGTGTCAATAATCATGCCAATTACCATAATTTAATTCCGGGAACAACAAGTGGAAATCTTTTGTCCTTGTAACTTTCTTTTACTAAGAATTGGATAAGTGGTATCAATGGCATGACGATACGTGTTCGACCACCTTCTTCTGGGAAACATCAACATCGCAGCAATAGTGTGCACACAATATATTCAAACTGTTTGTCAAGAATTACCTTAACAATTCTGCCAATATTAGGCATGCAACTTGATATTTGTCTTGTTTGAAGTATCATTACTTGTTGTTTGTATAATTATAACAAGCATTGGAAAGAAACAAAAAAAAAAAAGCGAGAATATGTCGCCTCACATCAGTCTTTATGAGATCCACACATGCGATCTCCATGTCTGCCCGTCTGGTGAGGGAGCTCATGGAAGTGGCATTTATGGAACCAGCAATGCGGCAGCTAAGAGTCGCCACCACCACCGCCACCACCGGGTCTTAATCTGCCACAGCGAAAGCATGCGCTTGAACACGGACAGCTCTTGTTTTCTCCTGCTGCATGGCACCAAGGTGGTGATGATTCCAAGAGCATTCGCTTGTGGAGAATGCTTCCTTCTCCTGGGAATAAACGTTTAATCCCAAAGCAAATCATGGCCTTTGTGCAATAAAATACGAGCAACAGGTTTGGCCACTTCCAACTACATACCAACACTTCTCCTTCATGCCTTGTATACTATTCCTTCTCCACCTACCTTCCCGCTCTATATATGCAACCATAGGAAAGCATGCAACTTAAAAAAGTAGCTTCTCCTCTGCCCTTTCCTCTCTCTCTCTCTCTCTCTCTCTCTCTCTCTCTCTCTCTCTCTCTCGCTCGCTCTCTTGGCAGATACGGGGTGGTGACAGGACCGAAATGGTTGCGTTCAGGGGTGCGACTTTCAAGACCGTGGACCAGTGCACCTCGGTGGGGCGGGAGGGGCACACGGTGGTGGCCGACATGGACGGCACCTTGCTCCTCGGCCGCAGCTCCTTCCCCTACTTCGCGCTCGTTGCATTCGAGGTGGGCGGCGTGCTGAGGTTGCTGCTCCTGCTCCTGGCGGCGCCGCTGGTTGGCGTGCTCTACTACTTCCTGTCGGAGTCGGCCGGGATCAAGGTGCTCATCTTCGCGGCGCTGGCGGGGGCCCGGGTGGAGGACGTGGAGTTGGCGGCGCGGGCGGTGCTGCCCAAGTTCTACTCGGCGGACGTCCACCCGGAGGCGTGGCGGGTGTTCTCGGCGTGCGGCAGGCGGTGCGTGCTCACAGCCAACCCCAGGATCATGGTGGAGTCATTCCTGAAGGAGTACCTGGGCGCTGACCTCGTCATCGGGACGGAGCTCGGGACGTACAAAGGCCGGTTGACGGGGCTCGCCGTCCACCCCGGGGTTCTCGTTGGACGGAACAAAGCCGCCGCGCTCCGCAAGCAGTTGCCGGAGGCCTCGCCGGAGATCGGGCTGGGCGATCGGGAAACCGACTTCCCCTTCATGAGTCTTTGTCAGGTACGTGCGCGCTGCTGCTTCTTCCAAAAGCCATGCATTACGTAACTATAGACATGAGAGAGGAGCATGGAATGAATACCCCGGCTTGCGTTTCTTGAGGCAGATGACGACGCTGTGAGAAAGAAAGAGAATTAGCAACGCTTGCACGAATCTTAAAGACCTTCTAGATCAATTTATTTTTCTATATTAAAAAACTTAGTCATAAGAATATATTGAAAAAAAATTCTCTATGATAAACGATGAAGATGAGATTATTTTAAAAAATAAGTCAGATAAATTTTTGAATTCTTAATCTTTGATAAATGAGTATAGTATACCACCAATCAATATTTAAGATATAATAATGTATTGAAATTAGATGTAACATTTTCATTGTCTAAGAATAAAAAATAATATATACAAGAATTTTTGTATATATATATATGTGTGTGTGTGTGAATGAAGTGAAGGCTTGGTATTATGTACACAGGAGGCGTATGTGGTGCCACCGAAACCCAGATGCGGGGCCGTCGCCTGCGACAAGCTGCCGAAGCCGGTCGTCTTCCACGACGGCCGCTTGGTCCTGAAGCCAACGCCGCTGCTGGCCCTCGTTACCGTCCTCTGGTTCCCGGCGGGCTTCCTCCTCGCCTGTCTCCGCATCGCCACCGGGGCCCTCCTCCCCATGCGCTACGTCTACCACGTCTTCCGCGCTCTCGGCGTCCGCGTCACCGTCCGCGGAACCCCTCCTCCCCCGGCCTCCACGTCCCTCGGCCATTCCGGCGTCCTCTTCGTCTGCTCCCACCGCACCCTCCTGGACCCCGTCTTCCTCTCCGTCGCCCTCGGCCGCCCCATCGCCGCCGTCACCTACTCCGTTTCCCGCCTCTCCGAGATCCTCTCCCCCATCCGCACCGTGCGCCTCAGCCGCGACCGCGCCCGCGACGCCGCCATGATCCGGAAGCTCCTGCAGGAGGGCGACCTGGCGATCTGCCCCGAGGGGACGACCTGCCGCGAGCCCTTCCTGCTGCGCTTCTCGGCGCTGTTCGCGGAGCTCACGGACCAGATCGTGCCGGTGGCAACTTGCAGCCGAATGGGCATGTTCCACGGCACCACGGCGAGGGGGTGGAAGGGGATGGACCCCTTCTACTTCTTCATGAACCCCAGTCCAGCCTACGAGGTGACCTTCCTCGACAAGCTCCCGCTCGAGCTCACCTGCAGCGGCGGCAAACCCAGCCACGAGGTGGCCAACTACATACAGCGGGCGATAGCCTCCACTTTGTCCTACGAGTGCACCCGTTTCACGAGGAAGGACAAGTACCGGGCGCTCGCCGGGAACGATGGAACCGTTCCTGAGAAGAAGTCCAAGGCTGAAGGCTGAAGGCTGAAGGCGCCAAGGCCATGGAGTGCCAAGGAGGCAGCAGCTACTACTGCTACTACTACATATGTTCTCTTTCGTAATCCCGACTGTTCCGGCTATGATCTCAGTACTTAACGTACATTGATATCTCTATAATAATCATCAAAATTAATGTCAGCATCCTGTTCTAATGTACATTGATGTCTGTCTATATAGCTACACAATGGATGAAGAGAAGGGATCGAATGAAAGTGCCGCTCTTTGCTGCAAGAGAAAGAGGGTCTTAATAATTAATCAAGGCTAACACTGAGCTAGAAAATGAATGCAGAGTTTGAGACCATGTGGGGTTCATATTGCCAGCATCATTTGGTGATCACATTAGTTCATATTCTGACCTTATCTCACATTTCTGAAATCTCACAAGTTGTAGATGTTGAGTCGGATTTTGATGATGAAATTAATTGATTATATTTTATTGTCTAACTATATTTTGAGTGACGTAAGTCTACTATCGATTAGGATTAGATAGTTGACACATGATGAATCAGCGTTGTATCGGAAGAAATCACGTCAGGAGATTAGACGTCGAGCCGGAGGTCCAGTCGACAATCGGCAGAAGGCTTCGGACAACGAGCATCGGACCAAGAAGTGTGGTATTACACTAAGGAGATCGAGATTACGGAGGTCGATCGTCGATTGGGCAACAGTCCGCAAGAGAGGATAGTGCGCCGAAGAACTGGACGAAGCGTCGACCAATGACGTGCCAGGCAACAGGAGGTTGATTTGTATAACTGACTAGATCGAAGTAGAGTTAAGGTTTATGTGTGTAAGATTACTACGATAACGATAAAGACATAAAGCGAAACAAAGTGTTAGAGTCAAGTGTGATGAAATCGTTGGGAGTTCGACGGTTCGACGGAAGTCCAAAGATTCGTCAGGAGTACTGTCGGAACTGACCAAGAATGAGTAGGGAGCTTGCAAGATTGCCGGAAAGATTCGTCCGAAGTTCGCAAGCTCATCGAGAAAGATCGGAACTTGCCGAAGAAGCTCATTGGAACTCGCCAAGATCGTCGTGAAGTTCAAGAGCTTACAGGGGGTCCGCAGAATGGTATCCGAGAGTTCGTCGAAAGTTCACCGGAAGCTGGCCGGAAGAAGTCTTGACTTTTCAGACTTTGTATTAACTTATAAAATATATTTAATTTTATAGTTAGTACATAATTGGGGTTAGGATTAAGTGTTAATCATATAACCCTGGTAGGAGCCAATTGAGCCTGGTATTGGATTGGTTTGGACTGGGTTTAAGGCCCAACCAAGAGTGCTGGACCTATCTAGTGGTGGCACCGCCCAGGTCCAACTACCCAGGTTGTACTTGGCGATGGTGCCATTTAGTGACAAAGTACTTAGGCGGTGGTACCGCCGGTGACAGGGTATAGACGGTGATAGACGGTGGTACCACCGTCTAGTGATAGACGGTGGTACCACCAATGATAGGCGATGATACTGCTAGTACCCAGTAAACCCAAGATAGAAAGGTTTTTGGCTCCAAGTATAAATCAAATTAGAGCCTATAAAAACCCCTCTCATCCCTGGGTTGAAGAGACAAGCATATACATTTTGAAAGTAGAGAAACTCGGTTTAAATTTTTAGAAATCCCCTCCTCTAGTCCTTACTTATTTTCAAGTTAAAAGAGAGGAGTGAGTACTTGTAAGGATTACCTCCTAAGTCCGTTAAAAGGAGAGAGTGTTGTAAAGGATTCAGTCCTCGCCCATTGGAAGGATGATTATTAGTGGAAAGTCAGTGGTCTCAAGAGAAGAAAAATCAGGAGTGGACGTAGGTCGTATGGCCAGACCAATATAAAAATAATTTATATTTACTTTATCATAATTTACATTTTAGCAAACCTATTTTATTTGCTTGACTTCTTCATCATCTTCTTTAAACGCATTCAAGTTCAATACGTTTTCAATTGACTTTCATCGAAATATATTTTAATCGTATGAAGTTTCAGAAAACTTATTTTTAAATCATCTAAATTTATCGTGTTTAATCGCTGCACTAATTCACCCTCCCTCCCCTCCCCCTCTCTCTTAGTGCCGTTCTAGATCCTAACATCACACAATTAGTTTTGACATTAACACTATTAGATACATAATTAATGACAAGAGGACCCTCCATCAAACAATTAATCCAACCAAAACATAAGTTTCTCACCGTCACAAAATTCCTGACCAATATATTTCAGGCCTTCTCCCTCAAGTTCATGAGGTGGTCTTTTGTTCTGGATAGCTTAATCTTTAGACACATTTGATGCATGAGGAGCGAGCTTTAACAAAACAACACACCAAATATGAAGTCCCGGCCTCTCCGATCGCTTTCTTGGGCGAGATGAGCAAACAAGACAAATCTTAACTAGATGTAGGCGGCTAAAATAGAACAGGAAAAGTTATCTGTCAGGATTCTGGTTTCAGCAGTAATGTCATTGTCGGATACCTTCATTTATTAGGTTGCAGTTTGTCAGAGATGACCAAGTTCTTGAACAGAGAGAGTTCTTTAAATTTCAATCATTGCGATATGGCTTATTCATCCTTTATTTGATAATTTACAAGGTTTTTTTTTTAAGTTTACATGATTACTAATCTAATGTCTTATCCTCCGAAGAATGTTGTTGATGTAAAAAGGTCAATTATTAGAAAACAATAAACTGCTGCTTCCTCCCTTCCGAAAGTCAACTTAGCTCAACTCAGCCAACTCAAACCCAACAACAAAGCCTAAGAAATTTCATCATTAAATTGCATTTACAATCAAAAATAATAATCACTCCCTAAAATGAAGGTGCTCTCTGGGAAATATAAAAAAGGATAAATACTGCTTATAAATTAAAAACTAGAATAATAAGAGAAAAATTAGACTTCTTATAAACCCAATAAACACATCCATAAATAATAAGAAAAAAAAGGATAAGTGGATTTGATAAAAGAATAAAAACCCAGAATTTATTTCAAAAACAATTATAAAAAATAAGAAAAAAGAGAGAGAATAATTTTAAAAAAATAAATTAAAAAAATTGATAATGTTCCGGCCTCCTTCCAAATTATAAGAAGTTTACTATTGATAATCCTTTTTAGTATTTACAACCCCTAAAAAAATATAAAATATATATTTATTATTTATAATCCATCAAGTATTAGTGATACCTTTATTTCTCACAATCTCTTATTTCATATGAAAAAAGCCTAACTATGCTTATGTTGCTCGACACAACTCTTGTGATGTCGTTCATCATTTAATGAAGAGGAAGAACTCTAATCTGATATCGCTCGATACTATTTTATCGTTTGACCTGACACTACTCTAACTTCACAAGAGAAGAGAAAGACTCTACTATATGCTACTCCATCGTTTGCCATCATTTTGACTGACTTGATACAAAGGTAACCCATAATCGATCTCTATAATCTATCCCAAAAATACGTTTGTTAGTCACATTTCCTCGACAGGTTGATTAAAAGTTATGTTCATTTGCATAGAGAAATGTTAGGAATATTAAAAAAATTTAAAAATTGGATTGTAATAGAAATCTTTAAATAGTTTATTATTCACAGCTCCTTTTCTTTTTAAAATAAAAAAATATATTTTACTATTTATAGTTTTAGTAATATCGAATTTATCTTTTTTTTTGCCCCAAAACCCTATGATATGCTCCCCCACTTCTTGTCTCTTTGTACCTTACTCGTTGTCCTCTCAATATCGTCATAAAAAAAAAGGAAGAAGAAAATGATATTTCTATCTATTTACAAAAAGTAATTTAGAAATATTAATATTTTTAAATGATATTTTAAATAGTAAATTGATGGGGTAAATAGTAATCTTCGATCTTCAATTAAAATAAGGATGTTACTATTCAAAGCCTATTCTTACTATTCACAATCCTCTTACTATTTATAACCCCTCTAAAAATAATATTTTTTTATTATTAATAATTCATCTAATTCTACTTTTATCCCTTTTTGTTTCTTTCTTTTTTCTTTTTATAACCCGCGTATCCTACTGTCGTCGACACTCTCCATCGTCTATCTGTTATATCGAATAGTTTACAAAGATAAAGAATATGATATCTTCTAATTAATATAATTGATTTAAAAAATTATATATTTTAAATTATTACAGAATATATATAATCCTAAAAACATTAAATTATAATAATAAAAAATATTTCTTACATCCTTCTTTTTAATATTTTATTCGTTACATTTTTTAAAATATTTTATGTCATTTATAACGATTAAGAGGTGAAGGAGGAGGAAGCGGTGAAGAGGAGAAAAAAAGAGGAAAAAAATATAAATGAGAAGTGAAATGATTTTATTATACTTAAATTATAAATTAAGGTCATACATAAAAGATAATTTAGAAATATTCAAAAATTATTGGGTCGTAAGAAGACGACTGCCAACCCCTGCCCGCCGACCCTCCCCCCGGAAGACCCGCTTCCGACGCGCCTGCAACTCCAGCTCCGCCTCCGGCGCCGTAGAGAGAAAGAGGAGCGGAAGTAGGCTGGGATGGTGATCACCACGATCGTCCAGTCCCTGCTTCCTTCGTACCTGCCCCGGTGGGGGCTCCGCTCCATGTGGGAGCTCGCCGCCGTCCTCAACTTCCACCATGTTCCTGGGTTTGGAAATGATCTTTCATCCGGTAGCATTTTTTGGGTATATCTGCTGGTATTCCTCGGAATTTACATGTCTGTTACCTTAAAAATCTGGATTTGAATAAGTTTCATAAGAACCTATTGGCATGTTGACAGGCAATCCCTCCAGTTACTCGCATTGCGCTAGGGCATTCAACCTGGGCTACAGTACTCTGCAGCAAGTTAAGATTGGTGGCACTGTGTATGCAGCTTGTTCAATTATATCCGCTGATATATTACAGCAAAGAGATGATATCATGGAATGGCTAATCTAATGGTCATTTACCCCAGGTTACTGATGGGGAGATACTGTTGTGGAACGGATGTGGCCACCTGATGATGTGTCGGGTTGGCCTGGTTCAATTGCCGAAGTCTCGGGGTGTCCAGTTGAAATCCTCAGTTGAGACAAGCTCCTGGTGCATCGCGGGCCCGATTCCTACAAGAAGACCTGGGTCGGGTTTTTCCCGACTTAGCCCCTCCGATGCTAAAGTCAATCAGTGTTCTCCTCCCTCCCCCCTTGAAGTTAGGTGGGGGTTTTATACGCACGTCCGAACCTGGTTAAGTGTACCTTAGTCCGGGTTGACAGTGGGCTCGTACAAGGCGGCGTCGTACAGGGCGGCCCTACGCGGCGTCGTTTCGGGATCTCGGGGCCGGTCTGCTCCGTGCGCCGCCATCCCGGGATTTCGGGGACAACCGCTCCGTGCGTCACCGTCCCGGGATCTCGGGGATGGTTGCTCTATGCGTCACCATCTCGGGATTTCGGGAACGACTGCTCCGAGTTGGGGCGACATGACGGAGTGGGGGCGTTGTCACATCCGACCCGAGGTGGCGGGTCGGACGTGGCGTCCCACGTGGGGTGTCTTTATGCTGATGTGTTCGCCGGCTGCTGCCACATGGATGATGCCAGGATGCCCCCTATCATATACCAATTATTGCATCCCATGGGTGAATTCTTTGTATCTATGGAGTCTAAGACACTTAAAAACATATCCATCTGATAATACTGATGAACTCTGACTGTTAAGTTTTGCAGAAGGGAAATCGAGACATATGACTTTTGGTCATAGCCCACATATGCTAATTTTTAAAGCACTATGTAGCATCCGTGTTGAGGTGCTTCTTGTAATGAATGATAATACTCTAATTTGAAAGTTTAATGCCTTTATTGCAACTGACAATGTTTAATTATTATTTATATTTTCCCTTTGTTGATGGATATTGGCTTTTATCTTGTACATAAACCTGAAAAATGTATAGCTAAAGCACTTTCCTTGCACTTACTGTCTTAGTTCCACTTCCTGAGTTGTCTTACAATGATGTTTGTCAACATTTTTGGCTTCTTTGGTGTCTTTTTTTGTTGTTGCCTTTGTATATAAGACATCTTTTTTTATGTTCATTTTTTTTGGTATTCAACTTATATAGCTGTCATAACTTGTACATGCAAGAGGAGGACTCAGTACCTTTTTGTTTATGTGTCTGATAGTACACCATAAATTTCACTTTGCAATGAAGTAGAAAGCTTTTTTTTCCAACATTTCAGAAATAATGGAGAAGAAAAAAATTTCCAAACATATTATGTGGTACCTTGCCGTATAAAAGTCACCACTATCTTTGATCACTGATTGATGGTTGCCACCATGTTTACTAATGGTCACTGAATGCCACCTCCAACCACTGCCCTCCATGTCTTGCCATTAGTCCCTGGTTATTGATCTCTGCTGACATTGGAAGTCATCATTGTCCATCAATTCTCGCTGGTTAGACTCCCGCCACATCCTTTCATTACCCCTTTGCTGTTCACCATTTTCCACCGGTTGCCGGCAGCTGCTGTTACCCGTAATTGGTTGCTCAGTTGTCAAACACCACTATTCCCATCTTAATTGTTGATTGTTGTTGCTGATTGCTAGTCATCATCAGATTCAGCATCAACCATATTTGCCATCACCAACTGCCTCCCTCAGCTACATGGATTAAGACCTGATGCATTTGTGGAAGGGAGAGGCAAGTTAGAGAAAACTAATGAATGGGAACAAAGTGGAAGCATCTAAAATATGTTATCCATTTTTAGTTTTTAAGTTATACCTTTGAGTGCTTGTTTTGAGACGAAATGGAAGACCCTTTAGCTGACAAATTTTTTGGGAGCTTCATAATTTTTAAAACTAAACATTTTCCCCTTAGTTTTTCTCTGCTTATTTGAAGTAAACATGCTTCCTCAAATATCATAAACTAAGGGATTAGAAACTTGCGATGTAGAATTATAGAGCTTTCATAAGTTGACATGGATGAACATTATACATGTAGCACTACAAATTTGTCTACACTATAATGTGTTAACTGGTACTGTTTCCTTTCAAATGGCACTTGTTATTGCTAGATGAATCAGATGACTCTCCATTCATTAGTGTTGTTATCCACAGTGTACCATATAAATGAGTACTATATCCTAATAATTGATTTTGACTTGTTAGCATCATATAGGCTACTGTCTCAAGAATTGTTTCCTTATCAATCATTTTAAATTTTTTACAGGTATTTCTGTATCCTATGATGCAATTGATACTTATATATCATATAATTGTCAATATGTGATGTTGAATCTCTAGCTTTTTGATAATCAACATTATGACATGACTAACTGAGCTCTGAAAATGTAGCCTTAACTCTGCTGAGTTGATTTAATACTAGAAGTTGACTTCAATTTTTTTTTCATTTTGCAGCAAGAAGACATTCAAAATTTTATTGATGATTCTTTAAAATGAGGCATTCAACTCTTGCAAAGAAAGGATTGGTGATCATTAACATGGGATTTCTTATTGGTATCCTGATAAACTTCATGGTTATTTTAGAAGCCACCCAAAACATGTGCATATTTATTTTAAACTACTTTTTGTAGTCATATTGCAAGTGTCATGATTAATACTTGGTAATTCCTTCATTTCTTTGTTTTGCAGGTAAAGATGATCCAACTGTTGGCCATCCATTGTACTGTGAAATTAGACAGGTTGAGGTAAAGAAGGTCAAGGCAAAGGGATCGTCATTTGCTTCATATATCTTCCAGAGGGAAAACTGTTGCAACCAACTTGGATGAATTCCAAGAAGTTTCAGTGAGTTTCTCCATTTTGGTTGGTTTTAATTGAGTGATGTCATCTGTGTTTTGGTAGTTTAAACTGCACTATTCTAATAGTGATGCAACTTAATCTGAAGTCTATAACCATTAACAATAAAAAAAAAAGAACTATAGAAAAATCAGCATATAACTCTATTAATGAAGATTATTTCTTAGGAAAGTATACTTTGTCTTCCTTTTCTTTCTCTAATCGGTAGCATAGTATATGTTTGATTTCAGGTAAAACTTTTTCAAAGTAGAAGTAGAACGGAATCCTCTCTTGGGAAGAAATTAAAGTTTAAATTTCCGATGGAGATCGAGAAAATTCACAAAGTATAGGATACTTTGCACCTGAGTACTTATGCTTTTATTCTCATTTTACATGGCATGGTTAACATTAAATTAGTTTTGAGTAATTCAAAGCCAATAATTTTTCTATTTCTGTTGTACTTTGGGCATTCGAACATAAAAAAGAGAGGCTGTTGAAAAAGCAACACAGAGAAGCTCTCCTCCCAGGCAGCTTTGTCACTGCAGATGGAGTTTCCACAGGTCACTTCCTTTGTGATGGAAAGCCTGTCATGTATATTTTGGTATTATCCTATTTCTGCTATATTAAGTTTAATGATTTTCTACTTTAATGTTATAATAAATAATGAAAAATATGTATATTGAATGGTTTCCACCTACATGTTTTACCTTCCTAGAGCCATGAAACACTTTGGAAGAGTATGATTTTGTGCTTCTCTAATGGTGCTGAATATCATTGAATTCAATAATGTGTTTATAAAGAGATTTGGCAGTTGACAAGTTCTACGAGAGTTTACAGATTAGTTGAACTTGCTTCTCAAGGTATACCACGGATCACATGGAAAAGCTCTTTTTGCTTGTGTTTGTTATTTTTCTTTGAAAGGTAGCTTGCAGTATTTTTACAATGTTATTTTTCTTACTAAGCTAAGCACTGAGGATTTTATAATGGAACGACATAGGGTTGAAAGTGGTTTTAGGAGCTTTCATATGTTTACTTCTTTCTAAATTTGAAGTAGGTACTTCTGCTCAGGATTTTATGGGTGGTGGATATTGGTGTTATTGATCTCTGCTTAGTTTATTTTGATTGGTTTTTTTAAAATCTTATTATTTGGTTTCTAAATTTCTGCTAATCCTGATTAGTTCTGTTATTGTCTTTGTATATTTCGTTGATTTGATGTACATAGCTAAATTATCTAAACAGGGAATGACTAAATATTTAACCTGAAAAAGTCTATTCCTGTGAATGTTTGACATATAAAATATGTCGGAATCCTAAAAGGTGGATATTAGTTATTTATGATTGTTTGAATTGTAGTTTCTTTAGGTTTTCTCTTAATGATTTCTGGCCAAACTCAAATTAACAGTAGTTTCATGTTAAATAATTTTTCAGATGACTAAGATCACACGATCAATGAAGGTATCAAAATAACCAAGCATGTGTACAATCTCCTTTTTTTTCACATTTATATTCTGCATCTTGTTCATTTCTTGATGAGGCTTCTCCACCAATTTCTAATGCTTCAGTCTTGTGTGGTATTTTTTAGGAAAGGACAATGCTCAGCTGTGAATGTCGTTAGGAGATCAGTCATTGGGAGGCCTGATGTCTCAACTAATGGTAAATCAAATGGCTGTTGGCATAACAATGATACAAGGTGCTCAAAATCAAATTACTATGAAGAAATTAATATCAAACATCAGGATGAGCCTCTTGACCACACGTGTCTTCTCTTTCATGCTTGTTTTGAGATGCATAGTTTGTTTCTAATATGATGTATCTTACTGTTGTATTGGTTGGAATCAACACCATTACAAAAAATTTCTCGGTCGAACTAGGCAGGAAACTAAAAATTGAGATCAGTAGATGAGCTCTAGACAGGCGTAAGATGCAGCAAGAGAGCTGCATGACCATGCATAGATGACCAGCAGTATGAGCTATCAGATACAGATACAGATTCTGCATAGCCTAATGAGTCAGATGCAATAGACAAATTCTGGTGCATCTGATAATTTAGAACTCTCAACAGCAAAGTTTCTCAGGAATAAGAAGACAGCGAAGAAATAACATATAACAAAATGAGTCCCATATTGACAAACCACACTGCGGCTGCAGATAAAAATCGGCAACCAGCTGTGCATAAGACAGACATTACCGGGAAGGAAGCAGATAAGCCCCAAAGAATAAGGTTCCTAGACCTGAAAGAACTCGCCCCAGGAACGAGTTCTGATGATGGCCTGAGCATTAGGAACTACGACCAGGAAGATTTTTAGGCAGGTCTGTTGAAGAGAACAGGTTGGTTCGTTCATAACTCTGCACAATTATTTACTAGGATATTATCTCAAGTGCCAAACCGAAGGTCACTATTTAACAAAAGCAGTCGTTCTCGCCAAGATGGGCCGTCAAATGACAACATCTATTATCAATCTTGGTCTGCTTCCATTGGACTTTAGCAAGTACTTGATAGCAATTTTGAGGACAAGAATCATCTTATTTTTTTTCTGTTCTACATGTTCCATGTAAAATATGCCTTTGTGCTGATCATTTGACAGATTTCTAGATCTAACTGTTGCCTCGTATGTTTTTTTGCTCTACATGTTCCATGTACAATATGCCTTTGTGGTAGTCATTTGACAGATTTCTGGATCTAACTGTTGCCTCGTTTTTTTTTTTTGTTCTACATGTTCCATGCACAATATGCCTTTGTGGTAATCATTTGACAGATTTCTGGCCCTAACTGTTGCCTCTTTTTTCATTCAGAGGCACGATGCCAAGTTATCTGAGAGGATGTTTACCCATGTCCCGATTTTAATCGAGAAGATAGTGCTTACCGTGACCATCTAAATTCTACAGGTACTTCGGCATGACATTTTATTTTAGTTGCTTATCCAATTTATTGCGATTAGGTTTATTGTATACTGCATGCAGTTGTTGGAATTGGTTTAGCTGCTGCTAATTTGATGAGGATTTTTTGCATTCAGATATTAGATGAGATGGAGTTCATGCATGGCGGCTTCGTCTCGATCGCACGTCATTCTCGCCCACGTCATCCATGACCCACGCGCGTGTGTCCACGGCGTCTTCCTCGCTCTCTGCTCTTGGAACAAATGCATGCGTGGACCGAGACAGCGTTCGGCCTTTCTCCCCCTGCTATCGCCGCGGACCGTGGCTACACCTGGCACGGTGGTGGGCCCGCCACCGATGCGTGGGAAGAATTCATGTGAATCCTGTGCGAGGCCGGCATCTCATCCGCTCCCGATGCCTACGTTTTCTTGGTCGAGCCGACGCCAGTGGAAGAGGAGCGGTCTTTATGAAGGGCTGCCGGTGATCCGAGCGGACACGGCGGTCTCCCACCATGGCGAGGATGAGCGATCGGTTGGCGAGCTTGGGCTCCCTCGCGGCCAGCCTCATGGTCGTCTATGCCATCATCCGCCGCTACCTCCCCCTCCACCTCCTCGAGCACTCCCTCACCAAGCACTCCTTCCGCCTCTTTGCCTCCGTCTACCCCTACGTCCGGATCACCATCTCCGAGTTCTCCGGCGACCGCCTGAAGCGCAGCGAGGCTTACACCGCCGTCGAGGCCTACCTCAGTGGCTCCTGCTCGCAGCGCGCCAACAAGCTCAAGGCCGAGCTCGGCGCCGACTGCAACAGCCTCACCCTCAGCATGGACGAGCACGAGGAGGTCACCGACGACTTCGAGGGCGCCGAGCTCTGGTGGACCTCCGTGGCGCGCACTCCCCGCTCGCAGACCGTGTCCTTTTTCCCGGAGGCCGAGGCGCGGCGCCACTACCGGTTGACCTTCCACCGCCGGCACCGGGAGCTCGTCATCGGGTCGTACCTCGCCCACGTCTTGCGAGAGGGGCGCGAGGTCAGGCGCCGCCGCCGGCAGCGCAAGCTCTACACCAACATTTCCGGCAGCAGGTCGTACGAGTACAGGAAGACGATGTGGAGCCACGTCGTGTTCGATCACCCGTCGACCTTCGACACGCTCGCCATGGATCCCGGGAAGAAGCAGGACATCATGGACGACCTCATCGCCTTCCGCAACGGCAAGGACTACTACGCCAGAATCGGCAAGGCGTGGAAGCGGGGTTACCTCCTCTACGGCCCGCCCGGCACCGGCAAGTCCTCCGCTATCGCCGCCATCGCCAACTTCCTGGACTACGACATCTACGACCTCGAGCTGACCTCCGTCAAGGACAACACCCAGCTGAGGAAGCTGTTCATCGAGACCACCAGCAAGTCCATCATCGTCCTCGAGGACGTCGACTGCTCGCTGGACCTGACGGGCAAGCGGAAGCCCAAGAGGAAGAAAGAGGGCGAAAGCGGAGACAAGGCGAAGCCGCCGGAGAAGGAGGACAAGGAGGAGAGCAAGGTGACGCTCTCCGGGCTTCTCAACTTCATCGACGGCCTGTGGTCGGCCTGTGGCGGCGAGAGGCTCATAATATTCACCACCAACCACCTGGAGAAGCTGGATCCGGCGCTGATACGGCGGGGGAGGATGGACAAGCACATCGAGATGTCGCACTGTGGATTCGAGGCGTTCAAGGTGCTGGCGAAGAACTACGTGGGCGTCGACGCGCACCCGCTGTTCGAGGCCGTCCGGCGGCTGCTGGAGGAGGTCAAGATGACGCCGGCGGACGTGGCGGAGAACCTGATGCCCAAGTCTGCGGAGGAGGACGACGCCTCGTGTCTCGGGAGGTTGGTTCGGGCGCTGGAAATGGGTCGGCCGGGAGCGGCGGCCAAAGTCGAGGACGGCAGTAGCGGGGATGAGACCGCCGAGAGTGAGCTGACGAGTTAATTTCGAAGGTAATAAAAAATAGACATTAATGTCGGATTTCTATCGGTTATTTTGTCGTTTGTGCTCGGTCTGCGCTTAGATTCGGCTCCGCCAAGCTGTTCCCGTTGATCTTATAATACAACGACTAATAATGCCACGTAGGGATGACGTTGGCAACCTTTACTTCCAATCAAATCGTTGAGGAATCCAAGTTTATCTCAATGCCGACTACAATGTTCATATTTACTTACACATTTGATTAAAAGGTTTCATTCATAAGTTTGACACGTGAATACCGATGCGGTTGGTGATAGTGTTTTTATTTTTAAGGTATTGCAGGAATGTTGATATTCCAAAATCGATGTTGGAAAAAAAAAAATCGATCTGACGCTTAAATTAGTCCAGTATTTTTTTAATATAAGTTTTTCTTGAATAGAAAGCCTCTTGACATAGCATTAGGCATTAGTTTTTGTACCTAGTCCACGAAAAAAATAACTTATAACTGTCTTAATATCTCTCTTTAATGTTTTATTCACGTGGGTGGGTGATAGGGAGAGACGAACAATCTTTCTTGGATTGTCCACAAAGGTAAAGAGGTGAAGGGTGACTATGACCTTTTCCTTCCATATTAGCCTCCACGTGACGATTACATGTTGGATGATGATTGACCATCAATATATTTTCTTATTTGCCCCTCTCTTCTAGGCGTACTTTCGGGCTCTTGTTAGAGGGATTTATGGCATGATGTTCAATTCACCCGACTAGCCTCATTGCAATCCTATTACTTTACAGCGTGAAGGAGATACACGTAGGCATGGGTCAATTTATGATCATATTATATATCGAGGGGATGTCAACCACCATAAATTTGGTTATCATTGTTTTGGAGTAAGACTCATCGTCGAACATGACATACAAGCTCACGGTCCCGAGAGAGAAAATAGAGTCACTAATGAACCTCGTCAGCGAGGAAGTCATAAGGGTGAGATCATTAACCGAGAACTCGTTTTTGAAAAGCGTCAAAGTAGATGATGTTGGCAGAGCTACTTGTGCCGATTATGACCCTCTTTACTCGATCATTAATCATCATTGAGATTACTAAGGCATCGTCATAGTTTGGGTTGAGGTACTTCGTCTCTTTTTCATTGAAGGTTATTTCAGAGTCATCTTTTGACCTCAGGCACTTCTTGTTGGTGGCTCGGGTGTAGGCTTTACAACCCGAGGAGTTGTCTCCTCCTTAGGTAAGTCCACCGATGATGATATTGATCTGTCTTTCCACCAACCTCTAAAGTCGCTACGAAGGCTCTTAGGGCCTCCGAATGAACCTCCCAATGTGTCCTTGATGAATGAGCTCTTTAATATATTCCTTTCAAATCACAATAGTCCTCTGTGTCATGGCCATAATTATGATAGAAGCGATAGTATTTAGATTTGTCTCATATTTCCAATGGTATCTTCATGGATTGAGGGTCCTTTAAAAATTCTTTTTCTTTCATATGTAAGAAGATCTCAATTCTCAGTATATTCAAGGGAGTCAACTTGGACCTCAGTTGAGGTAACTCGGGTTGGTCATGTTTTCTTTATCGTGGTGACCTTAGGATCGGAACTGATAGTGGTCGCTTCTACCGTGGCCTCTTGCGTCTCCTTTCACTTATTTGAGAACATTACATCTATGACTATGTATTGGTTAGCCTTCTATAGGATCTTGGGTATTGCCGTCGATGTTCTCTCCACCAAGGACTAGAAAAGGCGAGAGAGCTTAAGCCCTATGATGAAGGCTTAAATCATAAGTTACATATGACCTTCTTATATGTCTTAGATTTTGTTAATAAATCGAGCGATGAAATCGGAGAGTATCTTTTCCTCCCCTTACCTGAGTTCGAGTAGCATCGCCGTCAATGGCCATGAGCGTACATTGTCGAAGAAATATAGCTCAAACCCTTTTGTGAGCTTAACAAAGGAGCCAATCAAGAGTGGCTTCAAGCAAGTATACTATTCTCACATTGGATCTCTTAGCATTATCGGGAACACATGACACATCAAAGTGTCCAAGGTGCCATGCAAAGACATTTGGGTGTGGAAGGCGATAGTATGCTCTACCAAGTCGGTACTGCAATTAAAGACCTTCAACGATGAGAGGCATAAGTTTGCCGAGATTGGTTCATCTTGGATGTTCTAAGTAAATGGGGACCAACACGAGGTGGAATTGACTAGACAAACACTTCCGAAGCACTTGAAGTGTTTGCAATCCTTGCGCTGAGTCAACTACTATGATTCGCCTTCTCATTGTCATTGAACTTCTGGAATGTAAGAAGTTATCACTCCAACTTGGAGTAAGTCTCCGATAGGTTTGGTCGCCTTTGGGATTGTACCGCCTTCTCTATCATTTCTGTCGCCGACTCCTCTGAGTAGCAAAGGTACAGCACCGCGTACTACCTGCTCTGATCCTTGGTCATGCACTCTTGCATTGACCCGAAGTCCTTCACTCACGGCTATCCTGATGGAAAGTCTGTTGACACCGGTCTTACGAAGTTCTCTGGCTTCAGCCCTTCAGCCTTGTCTTGGTACATGGAGTTTGCCAAAGTATTCTCCTCCTCCACGGCCTATATCACGACCAAGCGCTCTCCCTCTATGAGAGCAAGGGATTGATGACTCCCCGGAAGTCCCGCCTTTGCGGTACCATGACACCACAATGCTCATGGCACTACTATCCGTTGTCTCGCATCTGCATCCCTTCTTCGTGATCGGTAGATCTGCCTCTGCGGCAATGTGGCACTCCTCTGAGTCCACCTTCCTTCTAACCGATGACTGATCTTGGGTAGCTGAGTCTCTCTGGACTCGTCATAGCTTCCTCGCCCTTTGGACTACTAGAACTCATGATGCATCTCATCCAAGCGTTAATCCATTTATCATAGTTGGGACCTAAGAGAGTCATTCATCAAATCCGTTGACTAGGTCTCGGATTCGAGTATAATAGAGCAATGTTGTAGCAGTGCGCTAAACTCCATAGTTGAGAGTGGAGCACTCCTTTGGCTAGTAGTTTCATGGGCCTTGGGCAACCCTAATATGTTGGTATCGCGTCAATTAAGGGGATTTTGATAGTTTTAATTTGATCATGGTTGAGATGATGGCATCGTTTATTGGGCTAGTTGAGGTAAGAGCATGGCGATAGCTTGCATCATGCCCATGAGCATTTGTACCTATTGAGTGAGATTCAAGAATACATTGACAGGGACAAGTAAGTGGCTCAAGGTCATCCCTAGGGGTGCGAGGCCTATATTATTGAACAATTTCTAGTATTGTGTTGGTGTTTGCACCAAAGTGAACACATCTACATATGGGAAGGATGGCAACTGCCCCCTTGAGTAAAGGTGCTATGGGTTGGAGGCAAGGCCTCCTCACTCAGGTATTCGTTAAGTGGATTGGCGGGTGGACATTCTTGCGACATCAAACCCTTCTTCTAGTGCCAAAATGTTAAGAAAAATCATCATTGATGTTTAAGTCAACTCGACGTGGTCCAGCCAGAAGATGCAAGAGTGTTTGGAGTGGCTTCGAAATAGCTCTTAGGTGGTTCGTATACTAAGATCAATGTCGAGAGAAGTTTCTCAACTCGATCCTTCCAATGCTCAAATTAGTTTGAGATCCTTTTGAATTTTTTTTCGAAATGAGAACCCCTCGACATAGCGTCGAGGGTTAACTTTTATACCTAATCCATGGAGGGGATTGCTTATAATTGTCCCAACACCCACCTTTGACATTTTGTCTACGTGGGTGATAGGGGAGAGATAGTCCCGAACAACCTCCCTTGGATTGTTCTCCATGGGAGCAGACTCACACTAGCCCAACTAGTGAGTGAGGCTTAGCCTATGGTGCGAAACTAGGCCCACCCAACTGTATGACTAACATTAGCCATATTGTCGCTCATCTATCTAATCCATTATATCTCAAATCAACCCGTTACTTGGATTGGCATCTGCAGCGCATGTGACTCATCCTAGACTTAAGTATGTCAGTTTGATTTAGGCTAATACTATGTGACATAGTTTAATTTCCTTCATTTATTGGTTTAAGCTCGTTAATTAATTAAATCAGATAAGTTTGATTAGTTTAAGCCGACTTAGAGTGATTCTAAACTAACTTAACTAGTTCAAACCTACTTAACCTAATTAAAATCAATTAAATCTAAATTAGACCAGTATAGGGTAATTTTAGACTAGTTCTATAAAGATTGGAGATTGGTTCCATTAGGTCCTAAATGAATTAAGTTTGATTTAAGTTAATTGAGTTATTCCAATTAGGGTTTTAATTGATTGAGCCTATTGGGATATTGATATCATATGTTTTTATGATTTGATGAATTTAAAAGTTTTATTTGAAAGTATCATTTGAAAATAATCATTGATTTATTATTATTATTTTTAGATTAATTTTGTGATAGTAATATGATTGCTACCATGTAGTATATATGACTATGCTAATAGTTTATATTGGAAGTGTAATCTCTGAAAAGAGTTACAGGCTCATTATAGTGTGGTGCAATTAATAGACATAGTCTAGTATATCATAAATCAATTCCTCATAATATGTTATCATAATATTTTTTGGATATATATATGAATAAACGTAAATTAATGATCATGATTATTTATGTATCTTTGTCAAGGGTAGGTAGAGTAATTCTCTTCAGGGATTAACAAGTCATGACGATTAAATAATTTTTCCATTTGTTATTGAGAAGAACATATCCTCACTTGGGCAGGTGAGGGATATCATTTCATCCATCATTAGGGGTACAATATGGGTTCTCCCATTAACTATTGGGAGGATCCCCATGAAATATACTTCTCCATTCACTATTGAAAGAGTTCACCATCGAATGTTATATACATCTTTATGCAATATAAATTCTCTCCATCAACTGTTGGGAGGATCCAACCCGTGAAATATGTCTCTTCATTCACTGTTGAGAGAGTTTACCAGGGATGTTATATACATCTTTATTATTTGATCAGTATATATTAAACTGATGCATGATTTTATTTATTACATAAGAATTATCATTATTTTTCTAATCATGAGTTTTAATATTCATAATTATTATTTTTATATTATATTATTAATATTTATATATTTTATAAATATTAAAATTATTTTTATAATTTTTTAAAGGTTCACATTAGTATGTGATATTATTGATGTATTTTAATCTTATATTTATTTTTAAAATAATCTATTATTTAATAATAGACCTCAAACTTAAGGAAAAAAAATCCGTCACATAAGACCCCAGCAAGCAGATGTATTTTTTCTAATAAAAATATTTATTATTATAAAAATAAAAATAAAAATTTAAAAAATAAAAAATCTTCCGTAAATTATAAATATTAAAATAATAATTTATTTTTTATAAATCTCGGATGTGACGCTATTCATGTTACTCGAACACACCAAAATCTCTTATCCAAATCAATAGAATCATGCAACATCACGCAAATTAGAAGAGCAAGACTACATTAATAAATCTTTCTATACCAAAACACTATATACGATTTCTCACTCGACTATATACATCATTTAAGACCTCAAGTAAATCATCAGACCGAAAACTATTCCATTTTACTCGCAAACACCAAACAAAGACACCAGGAAAAGAACCATCTCATTATTGAACACAACTTTGCAGCTTTGCATATATGACTTGCTCGTAAAACCTTCTGGTCCTGCCAAACAATATCAACGCAACAACGGTGCCGAAAAGGCTGACAGACGCCATTATCAGAAATGATAACATGAAGCAGCGATGGCCGATGCAGTCATGAATGCCCGATGATGAAGTTGATGCCTCCTTGTCATATATGTATCCCACCACTCTTACAGAGAGGATATAAGATCCAAATGGGCTTGCAATTGCAATGGTATTGAAGATGGTGCCGAAATGCTGTAGCCCAAACAATTCAGATGTGATGCTGGGCATAAGCGACCACTGAGAACCATAACAGATGCCAACCAATACAGATCCCACATATAGAGAACCAGGAAGGCCAGTGGAGATGACTGCATGGCCTACGCTCATGACTGCAAGGGTTAGAGCGATGAACAAGGGCCGCGCCCAACCTTTACGACGCAGGAAGTAATCAGATATATAGCCGCTGCCAAAACGACCGAGGAAGTTCCATATGCTCCAAAGAGAAACCAAAGTACTTGTCTCCAAGCTTGTGTATCCAAGAGAGCCTCCTATCTGACTGATGTTGTTTACTGTGGCCAATCCTGAACCCATGCCGCATGCCATGGCTAAGAACAGCAACCAGAAGTCACATGTCGACATGGCCTGTGTTATACTGAAGTTTTCGCCCCTCTGCAGCAGGATCAGATCTCCACTTGACGGTTCATGCCCAGAACCACAGGCCAATTTATTTGGTGCGGTAGGATCATGCTGCGCACAGGGCCTATCTGCTGCTACTTGGTCATATGTTCGCTCTTCTGGAGCTCCTTCTAGATTATCTTCCATTAATCTGGTCCTTTCATGACAAGAACTTTCTCCAAGTGCCTTTGCTTCGATCATCCGAGCTTTAATTACGACAGCCGCTGGAGAGACGAGCATCATCATGAGAGCAGCAAGTATCAGGATACGGGCTACTGATCCTATTCTTAAGACGCACTCCCCAATTATAACAAGCATAAGATAACCAGCAACGGTTACAGCTATGAGTGAAAAAGCATCAAGAAATTTCTTCTCGGAACCTCCATTTCTGTGGTGAACTTTTACGTAAGGCATTAGTAGTAGTGTGAGGAAAGTTGGCAACAGTGCAAGCATCAGTATAAAAGAGCTTGGGTTGCCATCAAACATTGTCTGATATATTTGAATAAGAATAGCTCCACTTAGACCCAGAAAACCCTACACAGACAACTTCTCTCTATTAGATTCCACAGATGCTGACAGTAATAGAATCAGACACCACTTATGCTCTCAAAATACAAAGTGCAGAGAAGTAGGATAATGAAATTAAATCTAACAAATACATTGCATACGTTAAAACTTGCCATTCCCAGAAAAGAAGTTGTGTTTTTACAGCTTAGAGCATCAACACAATATTGTATTCAGAGAAATTCAAGCTGCGCATGGATGCTGTTCATGCTAAAATTGGTAGAGTGAACCTTCAAAGAGGATTTCATACCTTAGCATTATTCTGGTTAATCAGTTTAGAACATATAAACCGTGGCTAATCATTTAGTATTTGCACATATCTAAGCCAACATGTCTAGTTCAGCCACCATAAGCCTCGGTCTCCATCAACCATCGCAGAAAGTTGAAACTTGAAATTAGAAATAGATAAATGCCATCCATTTGCTACTCTTTTCCCAGTGATTTTTTAATAAAACTTTATTAATATTAATAATCTCTCATTCACAAAGAATTTCTCTCCAACAAAAAGTATCTCAACTCCCATCTCTGTCATTCTAGACAACAGCACTGGTAAACAACTGAAAACTAAATACCATCTCTATGGGCCTCTACTGCTGATCCATCCATAAGCTTGTTAGTGACACTTGCCCCCCCTTTTTTCTTGTTGTCATGCTAGCATTTTCTCGATGCTCAAGCTTGAGTTCTACATGTCTCAGACATTGTAATTCAATGTAATCCATCAGGAAGTACCATTCAAACAAACTGGCTGTTCTTCTGCTCTGGCTCGTGAACCAGTGTATTTTCTGCTTTTTAGGGAGGGATGTCATGCTTGAAGCAGATTTTGACATTTTATCTGCCCATTCAGATTCATGTGTTAAATTCTTATATCTAGACATCTAGACCTCTTTCTGTGTTCTATTCAAATAAGACTTTCTGCACACATCCTGCATCAAGACTGCAGGACTTAACAGAGGGCATGTCTCATAAGTGGATCAGTGGAAGAACCACTTTCCAGATGTCATATTCATCAAAAGTGTGAGTGGGGTTGCCAAGGGTTCTTTGGTGAAGAATTTGTATTATCCTCGTAAACATTCAGCATGTTGATGAGAACATCCATACCTACTCTACTTGGTACACAAAATGCTCTAACTGCTAATAGCTATTATGCAATTGTGTAGGACAACGGGTAAAAATTGACCAAAAGATATAGGAAATAAACTTAAACATACAGAAAGTTGCCGTAAAACACAATGAGAAAATATGAATGTTTAGCTTTTAAATGTAAAGTTGCATATATTGACTTTCCTCAGACCTCACCTGATGAGAGCCTTATGTATTGAACCACCTTTTTTTCATAAATGCACCAGTTATTTTCGAGTTTCCAACAAAAGAATCCTAGCCTATCTAGAATCAGACTTACGTATTCACAAATTCTGTTAAATATTTTAGGTGATAAGATTGTTTCTTTGGTATCTAGATGATTAGGGTTCAAGTAATGGATTCTACATCTTTGCTTGCAGGGGATAAAGCTATGCATATTGACCCTCCCAAACTTTGTACATCATTTAAAATTGTGGCACATAAGGATCCTATGGCTCTGTTATCAATCCCTTTAATGAAGAAAAAGAAAGGAATGATACAACTCACTTGGTACCTTTCCAGCTTACCTATCACCATCTTCATACCTATGACTATTTAATCGCCATAACTACATGACCAACATAAGATGCTCAAAACTATTAATCTTCATAATTACCACCTAAATCATGAAGGTCTCCACCACCACATCTAGAGTCATGACAATCTCCTAAAAATGAAGATTCTTTTGGCTATTGATCCGAAACTTTTTCTTGGGGAAGTTAAAGACTACGGTGAACCTGCACAAAAGCAACTGATAGTGTGTGAAGCCCTAATCCCAAGGATAAGTATTTTCCAAGTCACAAAAACATGCTTTGGAACATAATTTGTTTCCTAAGTTATACAGTATATTTTCAGTAAAAAGGTGATCTTTATTTTATGCACAATTACATGAATGCAGCCCAGACAGGAAATTTGAACCCTTAAAATATCAGCTTGTTCTGTAACTGTGCTAATACTTCAATAATTAATCTGTTCTGCAAACCATGTCTGATGACACTAATCAAATTGGATGAAAATTCTAGATGATTGAACTCCTGTTCACATCCAACACCTATAGATCATTTATAACATAGAAAGGATTCCAGCACATCATTGCAAAGTCCATTATCTATTTTACATTAAACGTCAGTATCCAGCTTCGTTGCCTTCAAAATCGTTCATAACTCTGTATCGCATTGGTCATTCATGCTAACCATTCCTTGAGAGGCATTATGAAACATTTTTATTTGTCCATTATAGAGTAAAAAGAAAGGACCTAAATAATGCATTTCCTGATGATGTAAATACCCCGTCACCATATAGGTAAATAGAATTCTCATCTCAAGCCTTGTTCCTCCCTCTAGACCTCCTCACAGAATGAGCCTTACAAAAATAAAAAATTACAACATTTGATAATAGAAAGGCACCCAGCCTAGTATTTCACTGTGGGGTGTTCCCTTAAAAAAATACACATTAATACAAACAGCAAAATCCAGTTACAGAAGGGGATACGCATTTAAGATCAGAAATCGATAGTTTCTTTTTATCGATGGTAACACATACATGCTAACAATTGCAAGCACGAGGATGATCATAAAGCCTCCTTAAATCCAATCAAAGTCAAACGTAGATAGTCAGATTGTCTGGCTTACAAATGCCTCGACAACTTTCATTGGCTTGATAATTGATACTTATGATTTGTAATCATTTTTTATGAATATGCTAATGAAATCCAATTGATTGTCATGTACTTTAATTACTCAGTTATTTTCTATTTCCACTGAGATTACTTGTGCTTCAAAATTCAAGAACAAAAAAAAAAAAAAACAACAAGATATAGAAATTGTATTCATGCAGCTTTGATCACAAGTTTTTCTCTGTCACAACAACGAAGACAAATTCAATTTGACCTTCGAGATACACATTAAATACCATAAAGAAACGAAAAATCCGAATCAGTGGTCACAAAATTAACGCCAGAGAAGGGGAGGAGCGATTACCTTCATGATGCCGATGACGGTGCCCCGGCTATCCGGGAAGTTCTCGACCGCGGTGACCACGTTCGCGGTATTGAAGAACGTCTGGGCGTGCGCCGCCAGCAGCATGTAGAGGCACATCAGCGCCGGCGGCGGGCGGGGGACGCGCCCGGTCACCGAGAGCCACATGAGGAGGTACCCAACGAAGCACTGGGCGGCGCCGGCGAGGTGGACGACCCACGTGCGCCCGTGGCCCGCCCGGGAGGAGATTAGCAGGCCGGAGAGGACGCCGATGTTGGCGCCGATGTCCTTGAAGAAGGCGACGGAGTCGAGGGTGGACTGGTCGTAGCCCTGGGACGACTTGAGCGTCGGAGAGTACACCCCGAAGCAGTAGGAACCGCCGGAGGCGCACTGGATCCACGTGCTCGCGGCCATCGCCGCCCATTTGCTCCGCCACGCGGCGGCGGCGACAGCGACAGCGGACGATTCAACCCGCATGGCGCCGTCGTCAACGACACCGCTTCTTCCCCCTTCTTGCATATTCATATAAACAATCGGAACCTAACCGAAACAGAGAACAGGAATCGTGCCATTTCAAGCTAGCTTTACGTGCCATGTTTTAGGTCGCGCCTTGCGGGGTATGCTGTCGCAGCTCTTTCACACGAAGGAGATGGGGACAAAGTTTCTTAGCGAGGCAATCGATGGCGGTAGCGCAACAATTACGGACGTACCATCGATCAAGCTACCGTTCAATCATGAAGCTGGTATCGCGGGGTCCCACGCGAACGAGTGGTTGTGATTGTGGAATCGGAGGATGCCCGCGGACTGGTAAGTCTCGGGTACGATTCCTCGAGACAGTGAAGCGAACATGGTAACGGATGGACACTACGAAGAAGGATTTGCGTCCCCGCCATTCGTTACCTGCTAAAATTGTTTCATTTGGCTGGTCCTCCTCCTCCTCACTTTTGGTTTATGGTGTTATTAGAAAGTAATTATATTCGAGTTTGAAATATATATATATATATGAAGGATTTCGAACGAATTTTTGAAAAAAAAAATCTTTAAGTTTCAAAAATTTTCGCAAACCATTCTATGTTTAATTTTTTTTATCATATGAAAAGATTATTTTGCTCTTACAATTTTAAAAAATCCTTACGTCAACTATGGTCGCATCTTCACGTTTGTGTGTGATTTGTCTTTATCAATTAATTTTTATTATCATTATCAATTGTGAGGATGAGCTACTCTTCCTCTTTCCTCACTCATGGTCATTCATAGGGATGAGGGCATGAGGAGACCTTGATAGTGAGAGATAGACATGAAAAATTTATGTGACTCCTATCGAATCCTATTAGACCATTGACTCTTATCGTCGTTATTTGTCATAGAGGTGCCACATAATATCACCTATGTTTTTGCTTGCACGAGAGTGATGAGAGTTGCTTTATCCTTGGTTTAGTGGGGTATGATGGAGGCCATTGCACATCCATCGTTATGTGAGCCTAGTGAAGAGGGTGATCGATAGGGCGACGATGCAACTAAAGACTTGATGGAGGGCAATGACCGATGAGAGTAAGATTATTATTTAAAAAAAAAGTGAGCTACGTGAGAATTTTTTTAAATTTGAAACATTATTTAAAATTTTTTAAAATTTAGAAATTTTTTTTCCCAAAATTCACCCACAAATCTTTTTAGTATTTTCAATTTGTTTATAATGTATTAAAATTTTATAGTTACTATCTACTTGACCTACTTAAACAAAATCAAATATATCACTCTGAAATATTAATCGATGCACCAAATTCATGATGTTATAATTTAGGTTGTTGAACATAGTTTTTCCTCAAAAGTCATGTTCCAAAATTAAAGATGATTTAGACGGGCATAAATTGATGTGTAACAAATATATGTGACATTAATTTAATTTAAAATTTCAACTTACACATTAGAGCAAATTTAATATATATATATATATATGATTTGATTCTTTTCAATTCTTAGTTTTGAGTTTGTCTATCTATTCTCATCTAACACACGTGTTTCTAATATTGTTCTTTATTCATGTGTGAGTTGATTATTGATTCTTCCCCATTTTTTATGTGATGATTGTCTTTCCTTTTTACTTTAAAATTCACCTACATCTTTTTATAACATTACATAATGATTTACACATTTGTGTCAAGCCAATTACGTATCTTCATTCGGTCAATTATAGCTTGACTTTGATTACCAAGTTGGCTCATTTTTTTAATAAATAATTTTTATTTATTTAAGTTAAATTTTATCCACCTTGCTTTCATACTATAATAAACATTAACTAATTCTAGTTAAAATTAACATATATCAAAATCAATCAAAAGCTTAAGTTTCCGAGTCAAATCTATTTTGTAATCCGACTCCTTCAATTTTTAGTAATATGAATTTATCCTCTTAGTCCATCTTTTTTTATATTACATAAATATTTTCTTATCCATTCAGTCCATATCTTTTTATATCATATGAATATTTCTAAGATAGATATAAATGAGATTGCCAATATTTTTTGCTATTAGCACAACAGTGTATACATTCAAGAAAGTATATATGTTACCAATATTTTCTTTAAAGGGCAAAATTATCCAATAATAGTAGTTCCTCATAGTCTCAATTGCAATTTGCTGTTATTTACATGAAGCTCATGATGTTCCTTTTAATTTGCACACAAAAATGTACACAAAGATTTAATTCATAT
Organism: Musa beccarii; assembly: GCA_024322285.1. Taxonomy (NCBI): domain Eukaryota; kingdom Viridiplantae; phylum Streptophyta; class Magnoliopsida; order Zingiberales; family Musaceae; genus Musa; species Musa beccarii. Next base: position 42,929,340 of record CM044397.1, read on the forward strand.
GATCAAAGGTTTTGTTCATCATATTCTTAGTTTTACTTATAAATCTTGCAAATTTGTTATTTGTATGAAAGCCACTACAATCATCTTTGTATTGTACGCAAAGAATATATAAATGACTGATATATATATATATATATATATATATATATATATATATATATATATATATATATAACAATCATCTTGTTATTTGTGTGTGTGTGTCGATTAAAAGAAATATACATTTCCTTTCAAGATATGCTTAAATATTTGATCAAACTTAATTCGATGGTTACTTTTCCTCTTAAAATTATTCTCATCCCTCGTTCATACATTGCAAATTGACATCTGCACCTAAATATTCAAAAAAAAAAGTTAGGTTCCAATTAGAAAAGGAAACCAAGATTAAGGATGAAGGCCTTGATACATGATGCATGCAGCAAGAACCCTAAAAGGGTCCATGAAGTGTTTACAGGTGCAAGCACACAACACCTGAGACTCGAGGAGGAAGAAAAGAGAAATAAAGAGAGAATACTTTTAATGCCACAGACTTCTTCTAATCGTGTAAGAAGATGATCAAAGGTACAAGAACGGATCCTAGCAGCACAAGTCTATCAGGCAGCAACAGCAGAGAGTAGCAAGACTGCACAGAGTCAAAACAACATACTGTTCAACAATAGACATGGACGCATGCATGGTGAGCGTCACGGAAAGGAATAGCTCTTGAGTGGATGAATACGAGGACACGCCAAGCGTCAAGGAAACTTGGCTCACTTGGAGGAGGAGCAACGTACTGACGCGGCGCCACCACAGCGGGGCGGTAGTAGCCTTGCGCGCCACCCAGAGCGGCGAAACCAAACAAAGTTAGACATCAGCAAGTGAACTACTTGAAGAACAAATAAGCAGGAATGAAAGGAACGCAGAAAGAGAGTAAAAGGTAGAAGAGTAGGATTGCAGTGCCAACCCTGAGCTGGGAATGGATAGCCATACTTGGTGGGATCATTCATCTTGGATCAGACCGAGAGAAAGAAAGGCCGGAAAGCGTACTAAGAAGATGGATGTGTTGCGCCGCTTAAAGCGATGAAGGGAGAGGGCGACGGAAGCGAAAGTCTAGCGAGGCGACGGTGTTAGATTACATGGCCGTTATAATCGGATAAGATATTTGATATAATTAATTGGATTCTGATATCAGTATCGATCAATAGAAAAAAAGTCTATATTATGGAGGATATCTTAGGGGATACCCTTGATGGAAGGAACTCCCCTATTAACTTATCCTAGACCTTCTCCTCTCGCCTATAAATAGACAGGACCTCAAGGGACTTAAAGCATCAGAAGCAACACAGAAGCATCTAAGAGTTGCGTAAAGATTAGCAACACAGATGCATCTAAGAGTTGCATAAAAGAAAATATTTCACAGATATAGATTGAGAGATTACAGTCTCCCTCTCAATCTCCCTGAGTCATCAATTACAGTGGTCCTGTGAAAGGATAGGAAGAAAGGAGGAGTCTAGTTCTCCTTGTAGATTGGCGCAGGCGTTGGATCTAAGGAAGGTATTCAGATCTTTCCTCATTTCTTTGCGGATGGCATCAAAGGTACATATCGTAAAAACATATCTATTATTTTTTTATTTCGATCCTAGCATTAAAGTTTTTCGCATTACAGAAGCATGATTAAAGATTTTTATGCTTACAATTTGTATCAGAGCTTAGGTTCTTGAAATCAAAACTTTAGATCTGTCGTTGTTTTTATTTACGATGTTTGATCCGAATTCTGCTAAATCTGTATTCCTATCGATTTTGGTTTATTGTCGTGGTTTATCGTCTGCTTGTCGACGATATTAAGGAAACAACGACGATATGCCAACCTCGCTGCGTACGACCGTAATGGTCGTCAGCGACTGCACGGTAGGAGCCATGGGGCTGCAGATCGATCGCATGAGGGCGGCAACCCCACGTGGCACAAACCGCACGCACCCTGGCGGCCTTCGCGCATAAACAGCCAGCTGCACGCTGGGCGAGGCCGACCGCTAGATGGCGATCGCCGCGGCGCAACACGCTCTGCAGCAGCCGCCGACGGCACGAGCCACAGCGCCGCGCACCGTGCAACCGCGGCCGAGGCAGCAGCGTGGGCACCGCGCAAGCACAAGCCGATCCGCAGCGAGCATGGCGCACCGGCGAAGCAACCTCGTGCGGGCAATAGGGCGGCCAGAACCGCCCAGAGCGCAGCGGCAACGACCTCGCAGGGAGCGGCGGCCGCGCAACCGCCACGCCGTCGTTTCAGCGATAGCGCGCGCTACTTGTGTGACGATCGTTCGGCAACGCCGACACGAAAGCAAAGCGACGGCCAGGTTTGGCATACAAGCGGCGGCGGTGCAGGGAAGAAAGAGTTTTTGGCAAAAATTATAGTTTTGCCCTTGGATTAGGGTTTTGCCAAATTATAGTTTTGTCCTTTTGTATTTTATTAATACTTTTAGTATTTTGACAGTTTTGCCCTCTATTAATATGAAAAATTACAATTTAATCCTGTCAATATATTTATAGTTTTGTCTTTATGAAATTGAGAATTTTTTATTTATATTCTTAATTATTAAAATTGATCAAAATAATTAAATTTGATCATGATTGTATTTTGAATTTGATTTTGATCAAATTTAGAAAGAATTAAATTTTGATCAATATTTGATTTTGATCGACTAGTTTAATTGGGCTAATAGTTAACCCAATTATGGGCTTACCCAATTAAATAAGATTGATTGGCATAATAGTTCTTTTATAATTTTCTCATATGAATTATTGATTGTATTTTATAAATAAAATCTAATTATTATTCTTGGATATTTACTTAGTTATTCATATGTATTTATTTGAAATTATGAAATGACAGTTATCTTTCACATAAAAGTTTTTCATGATTTATGTGTTATCATGATTATAGTTATTATATGAGTTTTCTTTATGCTGATCAATATATATGAATTATTGATTGCAAGTTAAAAAAAAATATATCCAATTATTGTTCTTAGATATTTGTTTGATTATTCATATGTATATATTTGAAATTGTGAAATGATAGTTAATTTTCACATAAAGGCTTTTCATGATTTATGTGTTATCATGATTATAGTTATCATATGAATTTTATTTATGCTCATGAATATTCAATAATCATTATGGTTGTTGTTGTATTATTGAATTATTTAGCATAAATTGAATTAAAGAAATTTAGTGAATATTATTTGTAATTCATCTTCCTAAGTTTTATCTGACTAGTAACTGCCAAAGTGGCCTGGGATGATAAGCTTATGAGATATGAATTACAATAAAAGTTGTTATTTATAGGATATTTTAGATTGTATTTTATATTTATGTATTGGTCTTGCAGCCACCAAAGTGACCTAGACCAATAATTTATAAAATATATTATGGAATTGATCCTAAATGATATTAAAAAAATTTGATAAATATTATTTATAATTTATTTTCCTAAGTTTTATCAGTAGCTCCCAAAGTAGCCTGGGATAATAGACTTATGGGATATGAATTATAATAAAGTTTTATCATTCATAGGATATTTTAGATTGTATTTTATATTTTTGTATTGGTCTTGCAGTCACCAAAGTGACCTAGACCAATAATCTATAAAATACATTATGGGATTGGTCCTAAATGACATTAAAGAAAAATAATATTCACAATGGCACACATAATTAGGAGATTTAGATAATCCCAAAGGAGAATCTATTTTGAATAATTATGTAATGGGGTAGGATGATACTATTTTGGATATCCTTGCAGTTTAGTGTTCTATACCCAAAGGTATTAATACTATTCCACAAGGATGGTATCAGTCCTCCATAAATGATTATATGTGTGAACAATAGATATGTCAATATTGAAAGTAAAATATTGATGATATCAATAGTTCAACATAAAACTCAAAGCATTGATGTTATATTATTACAGTGGTACTTCCTTCATTGCATTTTTATAAATGCCCATATATTTTCTAGAATAAATGGCTTGAGCATATATAAGTTATATTGAATGAGTGAGACCTTGATCAGATTATTTGAATGTGGAATAAATAATTAAGGTTACTGATCAGGAAAGGTCTGAAAAACTCAATTTGATGATACTTAGACTTTAGTACAGTAGCGCATGAGAATATTTAAGGATCAATATAAATTTTCTGATAAGTCATGAGTTGACACATCAATGAAAGAACTAACTAAAAATGAAAATATTTGAGGAATTAAAGATTACCTCCTCAATATAATTAACAAAGTTGTAAGCTCAAGACTTAGAATATTTGAGTTTTACTCAAGGAGTAGGTAACAATAAAATAAAGATGAAGCATAAGCCACCTGAGTTTATAATTACTATATAAACTCATAAAGGAATTTCTTCATAATAAAGTGTTACTTATGTAACAATGAAAGTTATATGAAGAAGAATTATAAAGATTTAATTTGAAATGAAAAGTTATGTGGTTCAAATCAAATATTATAGAAATTATTTTTCTAATACTTGGTGGATTAATTTGATGCTTCAATGTATGTTACCAATAATAGAGATTTATTTTAATATTTAAAAAGAAAAAAATAAAAATCAAAGGAGATTAAAATATTCATCATTACAGGGAATCATCTTAAAGTGAAAGCGATAGCAGTTTGTATTTATCGCCTACGCCTAAAGATGATTTATTTGATGAATCTTGAGGATTCGTGTTATATTCTTATAATTCTAGGAATTTGGATTCTTTACCTAGAATTATTAGAATATTGTCTCTCCTTGATAATTGTGAACTCAATATGATTCAATAAAAATTAACCTTTGGATTTTGTATAATGGTCTATACAGAATTAATATGAATCTTGAGTTTACAACATCCTATAATTAAATATTAAAAATAAAATAAAGTTCATAAACTTCTTGAGATTATGCTTACATCTGCGAGTCACTATAAATTTTTGTCTCATTAAAGAGAGACGTTTTATCACCATAACCTATTGAGATATGATTTTATATATATTTAATTCATGTAAAGTCTTAGGCCATTGACACTCTTAAAGTGTGTATAAAAGAGGTCGAGAGACAATTAAATAGAAAAGTTAAAATCATCATATCTGATAGGGGTGATGGGTTTTATGGTATTCATGATTTACCAGATGTGTCGTAGCAAAACATAATTGCTGAAAGGTATAATCGTACACTTATAAATGTGATTAGGAGCATGATGTATTATTCTTTTATACCCAAATCAATGTGAGAAGAAGCTCTAAGGACAACTATGTATATCTTAAATGGGGTTTCTAAGAAACCTAACTTAAAATATTTACATATTTAGGATTGTCCTGTAGAGATAAGGATCTTCAACTCACATAAAAGAAAATTAAAGTTAATAACTATTTCTGAATATTTTGTTATTTATTCAAAAAAGTTTAAAAAAGGGTATATGTCTTATTGCTCTAATCACAGTACGAGGATGGTTAAATCTGGTAATATAAGGTTCCTATAAAATAGTGAATCAGTGGGAGTAAAAATCTCAAAATTTAATATAGTGGAGATACATGTTGATACTCCTTTATTATTCGAGAGATTATTGTTACTCAAATTATTAAATAATTTAATAAAGGTGAACAACAAAGTAATATTCGCATTATATTGATATCGCTGATAATGGTCTTATAGAATAACCATAATTGACAGCCTTGGAAATTTTTTAATGGGAAAGGAATCTCGTCATTTATGGTTATGTGGTATATCTATAAGAATTATATTTTGATATGAGAATCAGAATAGATCCCTTATTGTTTTCACAAGTCATGAAAGGTAACGATTCTGAAAAGTAATATGATACAATATAAGAAGAGTTAAAATCAATAACCAGAATGGTGTCTGATGAATTCGTCGAATTGTCCAATAATCGTAAAAGAGTCTGTTATACAAATATGACTCAATGAACAATATCGAACAATATGATGGTCAGACTTTTAGTTTTTATATGGTTATAGATTTTACTCATAAAAAATATATCAATTATAACGAGATATACAGTTATTAAAGGAACTCGTTAAGAATCGTCATGACATTAGTGACTCATTATGAGTTTGAGTTACATCATAATGATATGAAAACAAATTTTTGATTAAGGATCTAGTTTTCTATAAGTTATTCTGAATGACTCGTAGAGAAAATGAAAGAAATATAAATTTGGCATGCAAATTTAGGAATCTATTTATGATCTTAAACAAGCTTCTAGACAATGATATATAAAGTCTTCTAATATCATTGATTTCTTCAGATTTAAGAAAAATACTGTTAATCGGTATTTATATCTGAAGATTAGTGGGAGCAAGTTTATTATATTGATCATATATGTGGATAATATTTTGCATTGCCAATAGTGACTTGGTTTATTATACTAAACCAAGAAATTATCACTAAGAATTTAAGACGGTTGATATGAATGAGACATCTTATATTATTAGTATTGAGATACTCAGGGATATATCTCAATTATTATTAAGACTGTCTCAGAAAGGATATATTAACCAGGTCTTGAGATGATTTAATATACAACTTTGTTCAGCAAATCATAAAAGTAAAATTTTAGTCAAAATTGAGTGCTTTAAAATGACTTGAAAAGAATCAGATAAAGAAAATATTCTTTATATATGCGCAGTTGAAAGTCTATGCTCAAGCCTATGTCAGAACAGATATCAGTTTTTTACAGTTAGAATACTTGATAGATATTTGAGTTATCGAGAAGTAAAAAAAAATATTAAAGGACTGCAAAGAAAAGATATAAGATATCTGGAAGGGACAAAGGATTATATGCTCACATGTATGAAATTATATCAACTTGAAATGATGGTGTTTTTCAAATGCTGATTCTATAAATTACCTCAATAACAGGAAATCCACCTTATAGTTAATATCTATATCAATTAGAGAGGTAATTTATTATTATATTATTATTAATAATAAAAGTTGATTTTATGGTATGCTTTGAGGCCACTAATCAAACTTTCTAACTGTGAAATTTTATCCCAGGACTTGGTGTGGTCAGACTCAATTGTCAAGTCGCTGAAGATATTTTGTGATATCGCGGTAGTTTTCTTCTCTAAGAATTACAAGTACTATTGCATTTCTATGTATTATGGTATAAAGTACTTGATGGTTAGAGAAGACGAGTCCAGAAATATCTAATGTCAATTAATTACTTGAGTTCCACTGTATTGATTGCTGATCCATTTACTTAGGACTTACAGCCTAAGGTATTTTGAAAGAACATGTTCTTATGATTGGGTTTGTGAGTAACCCATAAAGGATATGGCGATGCATATTTGAGTGGACACTGTAATTGACATTTTTACTTACGTACTTAAAGTTATTTGTTTCTGCTATCTTGTTCACAATTATGTATGTACATATTATGGTTGAATGTGATAACAGGATTGTCTTGACAAGACAAATTACAGGGGTCATTATGTATATTAGGAAAGACTAATAATATTGTAGTACATAGAAGGGAGTATAACATTGATGATATACAACCGCTATGACTCGCATTGATGGTTGGACTTAATATAGGATTATTCTGTTTATTCATGGTCATGTATAAAATGCTTTTCAAAATTTTCAGAATCCAATTAGGTAAAATATTTTCAAACAAATTTTGTTTTGTTTATTTTTTATTTTGAATATCTTTTATATCTTATCAATTAATGGGCCAAGTGGAAGAATGTTAGATTATGTGGCCCGTTATAATCGGATAAGATATTTGGTATAACTAATTGGATTCTGATATCAGTATCGACCAATAGAAAAGAAGTCCATATTATGGAGGATACCTTAGGGGATGCCCTTGATGGAAGGAACTCCTCTATTAACTTATCCTAGACCTTCCCCTCTCGCCTATAAATAGACAGGACCTCAGGGGACTTAAAGCGTTAGAAGCAACATAGACGCATCTAAGAGTTGCGTAAAGATTAGCAACACAGATGCATCTAAGAGTTACATAAAAGAAAATATTTCACAGATATAGATTGAGAGATTACAGTCTCCCTCTCAATCTTCCTGAGTCATCAATTACAGTGGTCCTGTGAAAGGATAGGAAGAGAGGAGGAGTCTAGTTCTCCTTGCAGATTGGCGCAGGCGTTGGATCTAAGGAAGGTATTCAGATCTTTCCTCATTTCTTGATGGATGACATCAAAGGTACACATCGTAAAAAATAGATCTATTATTTTTTGATTTTGATCCTAGCATTAAAGTTTTCTACATTACAAAATCATGATTAAAGATTTTTATGCTTACAGACAGAACAGCGAAGCTGGTGGTGGCAACAGAAGGATCAAAAGAGGTGATTCGTAAAGAGGCGATGCGTACTCTCCTCCACCGGTGCAAACTACAGTCTCTCGCAGACAAGCACTCGTTGGATCGAGGTGATATATGGATCCGATTTGGGAATGCACACCCGATCCGTTAACTCCTGTCTACGGGTTTCCTCGCCCGCAATGGTGATGTGAGACCACGCTCCTGGTAATCCAACTTTATCCAACAAGACCGGAAGCCAGTCGCCACCCACACCCAAGGGTGGGGTCCACTGGACCCTTGAGCCCCCAGCACTCGGGTAAGGTTCGTGGTTAATGACTCCCCGGGGTGGATAAGTAACTCCACTTTTCGGCGAATAAGAGAACTGCAGGGGCATTTAAGGAAATAAGGCGAGGAGACACGAAGAGAAAGCCATGGCTTGGAGAAGGGTTTTAGACCGGGCACGACCGGGTTGCGTTCTGTTACCCGTTCTACCCTTCATCAACCGACGGTCGTGATTCGTTTATTAGAGGATAATCTCAGCCGTTGAATGTGCTGTGATCAAACCTCATCTCCAACTCGAACCCCACCCGAGCGCCGACACCTCGGGCGATGTTGTTGACACGTAGACGTCGCGGGCCTCCTTTCGGTAGAAAAGATAGCGACACCTCCTTTTCTGTTACCCATAAGACTACCACGTGATCGTGGAGGGACAAGTAATTTGTCTGTGGGTCCCACAGTGTATCCGTATCTCGTTCCCGTCACAATCTGGTAGTGTGACCGAACCCCTTCGCCGACCCAGATACTTTGAACGAGAGATGGGACCCATCGGTGAACATTTGGACTTGCCAATCGTGTAACTTACCCGCGAAGCAAGATAAGTCTCCGCCGCTCTATACGTATAAATTTATGCTCGGGGGAGAGAGAGAGAGAGAGAGAGAGAGATGGACGGGGGAATAGATGCGACGACTCGAAGCGACCGGTGGGGATACCCGGTGCGGACGGCCTCCGACGCCTGCATCGCTGCCATCGATGCCTACTACGACCAAGTCCTCGCCTTCGGTCGCGACCGCGCGGTCATCCGCCGTGCCGCCCGCCACGACCCCTCCTGCGTCCTCGCCAACGCCCTTGCAGCCCACTTTCTCGCAGGCAAGGACCCCGCCGAATCCTCCCGTCTTCTCGGTGCCGCCTCCGACTCCCTGGTCTGCTTGAGTCTTTGCTGAACTCTTTTGTTTCCTTTGTTCCTCTCTTCGTTGTTTACCTTCTGTTGTTTCAGGATAATGCTACTCCGTACGAGAGGGCAGTGTTCGGAGCGATCTCTTGCGTGGTGGCGGATGACAGGGACGCCGACTTGGCGGTAGATCGACACTTCGAGGTTGGTGGTAGATATTCCTCATTTGAAAGTCGCGAATTTGCTTGTGATGTTTTATTTCCTCTGTTTTAATTGCTATAATTGCGTCTTTCTTCCTGATAATTTGTCGAAAACTCGATTTTTGATCGTCGTCTTAGACTTCTTTTTAGCGTTTTACGGACGCCATCGTTTGTGCAGTTTAGAAATGGTAATCTGACGAACATAAAGCCTCTTATGCAGTCAAACATAAAGCCTCTTAGCCATCAACTAGCTTTCTTCCACCTTAAACTTTTGCAGTCAAACCTTTTTCTTGATAATTAGCTGCCTAAATACTTCAGTCTATGGTATAAAGCCAGTAACTACTTGTGCCAATAGTGATATCAGAGGAGGCCATCCTGATGAACTAACCACTGCTTTGAACAATTGTAACAGAATCTTTTTGGCCATTTTCTGATTTTGCTGCCCCAAAAATAGAATAAATTTTTTGGTTGATTTGACAATGTTTCCCTCTTTTTCATGTCTTCTACGTCTTTGTCATCTACCTCTTTCTGCACTTCTTCTCTGTGCATTGTATTTTTCCTATGCCATAGGCTAACTCAAGATTGCTATTTAAATCTGGTTTGCATGATAAAAATTGGCTCATACCATTTTTTTGGTCAAATTGTTGTTGTTTATAGAAATTTCGTTGGCACCATCCCTTACAAAAATGGTGCGAAAGTATGAGTATAACCCCAAATTAGCTATGCTCATTGTACACTGATAACCATGCATCTAACTTTAAAATAACAAGTGCAGGGGTTTGGTCTGGAATGTATGCTAGTTGCATCGCAGCCTTACGTAAAGAGAATTCCCACAATTTTTTGTGAAACTTGCAGCAATATACTTTAAAGTTTAACATGACACTGTTATTGGACATTGCTGTTTGTTTAGCTATATGACAAATATATACAACTGTAGTTCCTTTCTCTCGGTTCAAACATTTTAGGGTTTTTGAGGTGTTTCTGGTGGATTATCTTTGAGCCTTCTATTCTTCAAAAACTTTTTGAATGTGGACCTAGAATTTCTAGATTTTGTTTTTGGTATGGTGTTTTTGGAGTTTGGGCTTCCTTCAACTTATTATGATATCTTGCACATGAGGAGGAGGACAAAAATGAACAGAGAATCTAAAGAAATATGGTCATTTATGCGAATTCTTAGATCTTTGATCCATTCCACTGACTCGTTGCTGACTTCTTATTGCTACTCTTTCCCTATATATTATGCAAAATTTCTAATGAAGTTGTGTCTATCAGACACCAGTGTAGGCTTTAGATGTTGATTCATAACAAATGAACATGATGCTTTAACTTACATGGTAAATGTTAGCTATCTGTCTGAGGTACTCTTTGTGATGTTTAAGTTGTGTTTAATTTATGATGTTACTTGTTACCAACTTTTAATGTTCAAGGGTAATTTTACATGGAATGATTGATTATTCATAGAATTGTATCCTCTTATGATGATTCTTTGTTTAAATTATTTACTTGCAGTTGCTGAAGGAGTTCCCTAAAGATCTTTTATCACTAAAAAGGGCACAGACCTTATGCTTCTACATGGGTCGACCCGATCTATCGCTTAACCTAGTTCAAGAGGTTCTCTTCTGTATGATGTAATAATTTTTCATAATGTATAAATATTTAGTTATAGGATTTTGATGATTAGTTGACAATGTTTCCTTTGTTTATTACTCCTGACTTGACAATATTTTTTTTTGAAGTGGTCATTGCTTGGTAACTCTGCTACTGAATGCCCAGCAGGTACTGGTACATAATGAAGATCAGAGTTATATCTATGGGATGCTTTCTTTTCCATTGTTAGAACTTGGAAGGATGGCCGATGCTGAGAGGGCTGCAAGAAAAGGACTGGGTATCAACAGCTGTGACTTTTGGTCACAACATAATGTAAGATAATGGTTGTAGAGTCTTTAATAATGAATAGGTTTAAGCATGTCTTCATTTTGATTCTCCCTTCTCTTTTCTTTCTTCATTTCTTTCTTTTACTGAATAAAGAGTAGCTCCATTTATTCTTGGTATGGTTCTGACATGGTGAAGGCTTCTATATACAGTTTCTTTCTGGGATATCATATAAATGAAAAACATTTGGAGGTGTAAGAAAGCTCAAGAGGAATGCAATAAAAAAAAAAAAATCCATGTATACTTTAGAGTTTTTCATAAAAAATAATGAAAAAAATCATGGATCATGCGAAATGCATGTATATTACAGTAATGAAACCATATTTAAATAAAGACCTTGCAAATCTGAATTGCCTTTTTTAATGGTTATGAGATGCTTCAACTATTATATCTATGATGTATCAATTGAGTGTCATATGTCTGCACGTTTATTTACTTTGACTTTTTATTTATTTATTAGAAATAATTGCTTGATTGCTGATCAAGGCAAGTCACATGTCATCCCAGTTAATCTAATAATCTGAGGATTTGTTTGAGGAAATGTACTTCCAACAGCTCTCTTGAGCTTTTAATTTATCAGACCAGAGTGGTTTTTTTACTAAATGATTATGCCACAGAATTCTGTTTAGTTTTTGTGAGAGGTGTTGCATGTTCAAAAAGGAAGGTTAAAGATGAAGTCACATGAAGCCATGAATGATCATCATATTATTTTGTTAATATTGAAAGCACAGGATAAATTCCATCAAATTGACGACTCAGTTTCGTGTTCTCCTTTATTTTCTTTGACACAAGAAGAGAAGAATATAAAAGGAGCAGATGTTGAATGAGAAACAAGAGAAAGAATATCATAATGTGTTTTGCCATTCTTGATCCTTTGCCCGCTAGGAGTAGCTTACAATCAACCAATCTATTCAATTTGCAGATGTAAAACTTACTGTTGTACTTTTTAAAACTTGTTCAGAGTTCAAACACGAATTTAGAAATCGTATATAATCCACTAATATATTAAAGAGTGTAGCAAAAGTAACAATTCCAATGATTGTGGTATTGAATTTCGAATAATACCGCCTGGTATTATTCGATCGTTATCGAGATATATCGATCGGTACGGCCTAGGTGGTACCATCGATATGCCCTAGCATACCAACGGTATATATCGGTACGTATCATACCGAGCAAACCTTGAAACTCTGGTGAGGTACGAAATTTCAATCTTCATTGGATACATTTGAACTGATATTTTAATAAAGAAAGATTGAAGTGCCAATATGAAACTGTCTACACCTCAATATGTCTATTCTAGTAGTAGAAACATATGGGGCAGCTGTCCATGAAGAATATGAAATGTATAGGTTACTGGATCCAACTGTTTTTTACTTTCTCTGCCTTTTTCCATGTACCACAGACTCGTAGCTGTACATTATCTGGGCAGACTTTTGATTGTTTTGTTCCATCTCTTAAATTGTTAAATGTTCTTCTGTATCAAAATTTTCCATCAGCAGAGATTTTGTATTTGGATGCTCAATATTTGACTTCTCCTTAATGATAAAGGTTCTTTATCTGATGCCTGTGATTTGTTTTTCCTCTTAGCTGTGCCATGTTTTTCAGTACAAGTGTCATTTTGAAGAAGCTGTAAAGTTCATGGAAGCTTGTTCTTCCACATGGAATTCGTGTTCATCTTTCATGTATGGATTTCTCTTTTTTTGTATATTTTTTTAGCATCATGAGGCTTCTTATTCTGGTGTTTGAGTTTCTTCACTTGACCTATTTTTTAGGTATACTCACAACTGGTGGCATGTTGCTGTCTGTTATCTGGAAGGTGATTCTCCATTGGATAAGGTTCTTGAAATTTATGATCACTGTATATGGAAGGAACTGGAAAGAAGTGATGCTGAGCCAACAGAGGTATGACCATGGTATACCACAGATTACTCTGCAGTTTGGAATGCTCAAATGCTCTCTTATGCATTCAGGTGTATGTGAATGCCCTATCCTTGCTGATGCGGATCTATGTGCGGGACCATGTGCATCATATTGCAGAACGGCTGATGTCACTAGCAAATGTTTTCAAGGATGAGGTCTAAGTTCTGTCTTGAAAATAAATTTGGTTTATGCTTGTCAAGTCCTGAAGATTTTGAGATTGGCATGCACATAATTTGATAATGGAGAGATTAGATGAAAACCAAATGGTCTTTTTGCTCCTTTTTGTTAATCGTAATAAACAAATCAGGACTAATCTCAAGTTCTTTTGTTTGAAAAATTGTCCTATGTTGGTTTTGACAAGAGTAACGCTTATTAATGTACATTCTTCTGATGCTTTCCACCCAAGCCGTATGCGAGCTCTATTCTTCATTTTGTTTATTTCACTCTTGTGCTCACTTAAATACTTCCTGCTCAATTTTCATATTGGTGAGAATTTTTCGATAGATGCATGTAGTTCTTAGAAAATATGGAACAAGCATTGGTTATATTCCTAAATTAAATATTGTAGCATTGAAAGAAGATAAAATGAGGATTACCCTTTAAGATGACAAGGACACAGACAAACGAGGATTACCCTTTAAATTGGATTCACATTTCTCATACATTTCCTCTTAAAATGTAGCTGAACTAATTGGTGCTTTTTTTTTTTTTGCATACTTCCCTGCAGTCTATGTGGCATGTTGAGTGGCATCTTGATGTCCTGGCACTCTGGGCCTTAGCTAGTACAAAAGAGACAAGTAAAGCAGAGGGTCTACTTAAATCCATTAAATCAAGGTGTAAACTGAGCCACATTTTTTCTTATTCGCAGGAAAATAGTAGGTCTTGTTATTATACTAAATTTCTAAGCTAATCTATTTTCTTTAGGTTTTCTTTAATGAGCAGGAAGAAGCAACAGAAAATGCAAAGTGCACTTCGGGTTTGCATCATTTCTGTCTCTATTTTCTCGTTGGCTTATCTATTTATCACATGTCACATGCATGTCTTGGTCATCCATATATGGAATTCTCTAATTCATGGTATCCTGGGCTCATTGTTTTCATTTGATTCCTAAAATTTTAGGCTGCTTAGCTTGGTTTATATCAGTTCCTTGAGTTCTCTTATGTGCCTTTGTCAACATTTGTGCTTTCTAAGCTCAGCAGCTTAAAAAGAAAGTCCCACTATTCTTTTCTAGTACTATGTTTCTATTTAAGATTGCAGTTCTATTGAATGTTGGGCAAACCAGTGGTTTTGTTGATCTCAGCTTGCAGAAGCCATTTATGAATACGGAAGGGGTAACTTTCAAAGTGTTTTTGACTTGCTTGGTCCAGATTTTGATGCCATTGGCTTTAAAGTATGATACTCCTGGAATCCACAATTTCCCCTTTTTGGTCATCTTTATTATCGGGGCCTTGACAACTTTTCTCTCAAAATATGTTCCAGATGATTGGTGCTTCTGACGAACAGCTTGATGTCTTTAATGAAGTTTGGTATATTGTTCTGTTGAATATTGGACAAATTTCCAAAGGTACTGTCTTTTTTTGTAATCATCTTATTGTTAATAGGATCTGAAGTTATCTGTACTGACTGCAGCAATCGAAGAGGTCAAAAAGCAAGTTTCTAAAAGAGGCAGAGTCCCTTTCTTGTGGCAATTGCTGGTATGCTCTATCATTGGACTTTTTTCCCCAAAACACATATATTAATATTATTTGATTCTTTCCAAACAAGTTCTCAACCAGCTTTGAAATGCATGTTTCAACACGTTCATATGCCCATCTGCATGTTTGATGCCCAACTAGAATGGAATGGCACAAGATTCATACTGATTCCTGTGTCAAGGCAAATATTATAAATGACCGTTCTTGGCATGGCATGAAAACCCATTTCAACTCTGTCTAAGCACTATATGACAGCACTTTGATGCGCTCTGCTATGCCGAGAGTCCATAAATTTCTTGGGTTTCATGTACCTGGACAATAATTTTGAACAAAGCTCGCATTCTCTATTAGGCTTCCAAACTCTTTGTTTTGACACCTGTCGATTTGCTAGAACAATTCCGTAACAGTTTGAATCTGCCATTCTGCCACTACGGTGTTAAAGTTCACATCTGAATGCATGTATTTTTTTCCAGGAAAAGGCACATTCCATGGAGGGGAGATCAGATGCTCCCTTGCAGGTGAACGGGCAAAGGTTTTAGAAGCTGCCTACTTCAAGTAAATTGTGAAGTAATCCATCATTATATCAATGTAGCTCAACTAATTCGGAAGTGAGAGGGAATGTGGCAAAATAAATCTACAGTTTTCTGCGATGTTTTATGTAATATCCTGTCACCAATGTAAACTTTAGCTGCATAAGACTGAGCTGTTTTAATACCTGATGATGTGCTAAAATGATGATTACACTGATTGGCCAAAGGAATGTCACATGACAATGGAAAATGGAGTATAATTATGGTGTTGTTGTAAGATGATCCAAATCTTGCAGCTGCAAAGATACAGAAGAACAAAATGCTGACAGATGAGACTCGGAACAGAAACAGTAGGAGTGAAAGGATATTATTGCTGAAGTATCAGATGTATTTGGTTTGTTATTGTCATCAAACCTATATAGATTGGAGGTTTATGATCATATAAGGTGTAATTATTATGCATAAATTTTTAATTTAGGCATATATATTTTTTTTATTTCATTGCTTCTTAATGAAATTAAAGAAATAACTATTCAACATTCCAAAATAGGGTGATGTCATTTTTATTAGTAAATTAAATAAATATAAATCTGAAATAAATATGAAAATTAAAAAAAATCCTTATAGGGAGTGATTTCTATCCTTCATTCTTCATCACACCGAAAATTTTTTCTTTGATTTTTCTAAATATTTAAACTTTTATTTTTAATTAAAATATGTTGTACTATTTTAAAATATTTTTCTTTAAATGTCAAAATTTTGTTGTTAGATTAAAACATGTTATATGCGATTTCTAAGATATTCTTTTTATCCCTTTTAAATTTTAAAATTTTATTCTTGGATTGGAACAAAATTATTCATGTTATATGCATTTCTAAAACTTTTATCTTGAATGCATGATATTTGATTTTTATTAGATTTATAAAAATACTTGATTTACAATGCTATTTCCTTCTTATGTGTTTTAATGACTTATTTTTAATGAATATATGCTTGACCATAATGTAGCAATTTAAAATTGAGAGAATTGACTAGGTTTGAGTTGAAATCAGTTAGTTAGCGGGTCAGGCCTAACCCACGGGTCAAACCCAACCACTGGTCAACGTGGAGAGGCTGCTTCCGGCAACAACCCAGCTGCGCATGCCGTTTTCTTCGGCCACACTGCCGGCGTCGTCTGCGACGATGCATCGGATGGTTTGGCTGTCCACCCGGGGAACCTCTGGGCGGCCTTCGTACCGGCAAGACGGAGGAAGGCGCTGTTCCTAAGGGGCGCAGCGAGGTAGCGGCCGCGGCAGCTCTCGAGACGGAGAGGCATGGCTGGTGGAGGATGTCGGTGACGACCTCGACGGTCCACCGAGCACCGCCGGAGGAGCGATCCTGGTGCTGGCCCACGCGCCTCTCGTCGCCCTCTGCCTCCAGGTACTTATTGTGGATGCTCTGCAAGCGGAAGACGCGCTCCCGCGACGAACTGCGTGGGCTACCCTCAGAACAGGAAGTCGACCACGTCTTTTGAGACCAAGAATCCAAGATTTTGGATGCATGACAAGGAGAGAGAGAGAGAGAGAGAGAGAGTACATGGAAGAATGGCTTCAGAGAGGATGGAGAGAGAAGGGAACGTATCGGATACTTAAGATGGTTTCAGTTGGGCGTTCCCGCCAATCTCTTTCTCTCTCTTAAGTTAGTCAAAGTGCAGCATAGGCCATACAATTTATATCCAATTGTAACCTATCAGTGAGAGAAAATTAGCAGTGTGGCATGATATATATATATATATATATATATATATATATATATATATATATATATAATATTATGTATAGTGAAACCCATTAAAATTCCCCCTCCTCTCACTAAGCTAGTCTTCCCTTCCTTTTATCTTTCTCTCTCCTCGGGCACTTGGAATTGAGGTAAGGAAGCATAATAGTCTTGGGTTCTTGGAATCGAACACCTTATGGTTTCTTGCTTGCAGGACTCGGCCATGGATATCTTTGCGGGGGCGAGAGTAATCCGCCTGCGGAGCGCCTACCAGAAGTACCTCGTGGCGAAGGAAGACACGACTCGCGTGGGGATGGACCAAGATGGCTTCTCGGACGGCGCCCGGTGGACCGTCGAGATCATCGCTAACGAGCAGCGGCTCCGCCTCCGGAGCTCGTGGAACCGCTACCTCGCCGCCGACAATAAGACGGTCTCCCAGCAGCTCCCCGATCGGGTCGGCGCCCGCGGCGATTGGCAGCCGTTCGATGTCGGCCATCACGTCCTTCTCAGGTGCAACGACGTCGACTACCTCCGGGCGCAGGAACGCCACCTGCCGTGGCGCGGGTCCGTGACGCTCCGTACGCCGTCGTGGCAGAGATCCCGGATCCCGTTTTACTGGGACGTTGAAATCCTCGAGGCGGAGCACCTGCCACTCCTGCCGCCGCCCCAGGCAGAAGCACCGGCGTCCCCTTCCATGGCAGCCAGACCCTCCTCGTCCTCCGTGCCAGCGGGACCGTCCGATCGTTCCAACGTTCCCATCCGAGTCGTCACCGGCGCTGCAGAGGCTTCCTCCTCCACCATGCCAGCCACCATCTCATCACCCATCAATGCCGCAGCTGCCTCCTCGGCCACGGCATCGCTGGTCCCCTCCGCGGTGATCCATGGCGCTGCTCCTGCTCTTCCTTCCTCGTCGTCCTATTCCAGATACGAGGTCTGTTGGATGATCATCGCTCTATTCTTGCTGACCTTGATGGTTCTTGGACTGCATTCTTTCCCAAGCTTATGAATCTTTTCGAAGCCAAGCTAATCTTGGAATCTTCTTGCTGCCCACGGTCACCCACCTGCTTTTCTGTGCTCAACGCACAGTTGATGGATCGGGAAATCAACTATGTCGTCGCAGAGGAGAGTGGCATTTTGACTGCGGCGTATGCTCGTGGGTTGACGTTCACCGGAACCAGCAGTTCTGAGCTCATCAGGAGATTGAAGGAGCAAATCGGGATCGAGGACATATACGTGTGCGCCCGCAATTATCACAGCCAGTGGTTGATGCCTCTCGATGAGGAGCTGCCACCCTTGTACGAGTTGAACAATTATCTGGAGGTGTTCATGGCGGTTTTTCCTAGTGAGTTCCTTCGCCTCTTGAGCTCTGCTTCTTCGCTGTTGTCGGAGGAGCTTTTCCTCGATCGATTCTTGTTTACAGACCAATTAGGCGAGACGTTCCGGACGGCGACCGCCTACCACATACGGAGCGCCCACGTCAACAGTTACCTAGTGGCGGAGGGCGACCAGCTGCGTCTGCGCTTAGACGGCTCCTCGATCGGCGCCCGGTGGACCATCGAGGTTATCACCAACGCCAGAAACCAGCAACGAATCCGCTTCAGGAGCTGCTTCGGCTGGTGCCTCTCTGCTTCCTTGACCTGGTACTCCTTGCAGCGCCTCTCCAGCGAGGACAATGCGGTCAGCCCGCAGATGGTCGAGGACATCGAAGCCTCCCGCGACGAGTGGCTGCCGTTCCCCGTGTGGGACCACTTCATGTTTAGGTGCTCCTTAGACGACTTCTTGGCGGCCGGACACCCGCTGGGGCTGAACGCGGTCGACGACGGCCCCACCTTCTTCTTGTTCAACACCCTGGACTCTTTTATGTGCGACATCCACGACATACTCCCTTTTATGTGGCGCATCGAAGCCTCCGAGCCCACCTCCCCGGCCACTACCGATCCCGATGCTCTTGAGCAGCAGAACGGACCGGATGAAACACCGTAAAACGCTTTGACGTTGTGCAGAGACATGCGGATTAAAGCTCGCCATGCATCATTCTCCACACAGCGTAGTGGTGTAGGACGAAAACAATGCTGCATGATCTCTGAAATCTACATGTACCAAACACCGGCTGCAGGCGTATGCTTTATCTTTTGGATGTGTTGCATGAAGCTTCAGCAGAACTCGATCTGCAGGTATGCCGATGGACCTTGTTTGGCGATCTTTTTATGGTGTTTGCAGTGGCTTGAAGATTTACCGCACACTGAACTTTCGTTCGTAAGCTGTCGTCTTCACATCAGATACAGATGGATCAAGATTTTTGTGTGTCCCCCTGCTGCTAGGAGAATTCTGAACCCATGAGACATCACTGTCCACGTAGTGTAACATCACCTGCATGTCACTGTGTTCTTGTTCTTCCTGGTTGGCCGCAGCAGGCACCAGTGAAAACAGGGGGATCGGGTAAACTTTTCCCAGGAGATTGCTGTTGCTTCAAGAAACCAAGAAATCTCCATAGGATGCGAATTCTGCAATTTCTCGAGGACCCAGTAAAATATCATGCCCATAAATGATAAAATTTTCATTTGATTTTAATTTTAAAAATTAGATGATCAGAAGATAAAACTAATTTTGTTTTTGGGTGATGGGAAAATAAATCAATAGCATGTGATGTCAAGCATCGCGATAAAGGAAGGAAAAAAAGATTGATGGTGAAAGAAAGTGAGAGAAAATTTCGGGACGATTAAGAAAAGCAAAAGAAGATAAAGCAGAGAGAATGACAATAGATATTGTTAGATAGATAGATAGAGAGAGAGAGAAGACTGTGGCAACACACTGTTGGAGTGTTTGATAAGAAAATTATAAGCAGGAAAAGGATCTGTAGGGGTATTAAACGTGACGCGACACTGGATCCTGCGCGTTGCGTCCGGATGACGTCGGCGCCCCTCCTGCGTTCAATTACTCCCACGATTGACCACCCAATGTCACTTCGCCTCTGCACTGCCTCACCATCATGCTGAGTTAACCACGGCATCGGCCTGCGAGACCAGGCCCGTATACCACCCCCAGACGCAACCAGAAGTGCGCGATGGCTCGACATATTTAAGTGACCACAGAGTAGGGTGAAAGAAGGTAAGTCTCTTTTGGACTGAGGATTGAATCTGGGAGCCCGGAACAAAGTCGGCCAACCGAGCGCCGGAACCCCCGAGTGGGAATCTGACTTGAGCGTCGGAGGGGTCGGGCGGAGCACCCCGCATCTCGCCAGGCCCAGGACGGAGCCCGGGTTCTCGAAAACCCGGGTGTTCCCCCCGAACCCGAGGTCATATCCTCAGATTCAACGGATTTACTCCGAGCGCAGGTCCGCTCTATTTCCCAACGCCTGGAGGAGGTGCAAAGGGACGTCCGGAAGTCGAAGGAGGAGCAGAGGGCGGACCCTCGCTGGGAGTCACCCTTCACAAGTGACATACAAGAGTACCCGGTGCCTCTGAATTTCCGCCTCCCCTCCGTCGATCTTTACGACGGGGCCAGTGATCCGGCGGATCATGTTGCCGCCTTTAGAGCGCAGATGGCCCTATATGGAACCTCGGACGCTTTGATGTACCAAGCGTTCCCTACTACGTTAAAAGGAGCCGCCCGCACCTAGTACAGTACTTTAAAAAGCGGGACGATAACGTCCTTCGAACAGCTCGCCAGGGACTTCGAGCTACATTTTTTGGCGTTCGCGCGTCCGAAGCCATCGGTCGCGCTCCTCTTAGGACTGAAGCAGAAGGAGGACGAGCCCCTCTCTCACTTCGTGCGGCAGTTCACCACGGAGGTACGAGAATTATCTGATGCTCACCCCTCGCTGCTGATGCAGGCGTTTATGACAGGGCTGCGGCCCACGAGATTTTGTTGGTCCTTGGTGGAACGACCCCCCGCATCCATCGCAGAGATGTTCCATCGGGCGAACCATTATGTGGCGGCCGAAACTTGGATGTCGGGAAGAAAGGAAGCGCGGTCAAGGGGAAATCCGACTCCAGCCCGAACGGGAGCGGTAACGAGACGACAATCTCCGCGTCAGGGACGCTAGGCGGGACACCCCGACCACTCCGCGCCCGAGCTCCCATCGCCCCCCTTAAATACGTCTCGCACGCGGATATTCCTCCAGATAAAGGAAAGGGGGATGCTTAGACCTCCCCACCCGATGAGGATGCGGCGAGAGTTTACCGACCGTACCCAATACTGTCGTTTCCACCAACAGAATGGGCACGACACGGAGTAATGTTATGAGTTGAGGCGGCAAATTGAAGAGCTGATCCGGAGGGGACATTTATATCAATACCTCCAACGCCCGCGGGAACCTTCCCTGCGCCCTGAGGGTCCGGTCGAGCGACACATTGATGTCATCGTTAGGGGACCCGCCTCCGGCGGGAATAGCACCTCGGGACGAAAAGCGTACGCGTGTGCTGCCACATCCGAGGAGCACCATTCCCCTTCCGAGCCAGAAGTCACTTTCCCCTCGGAAGGTGCGGGGCGTCCGGAGCACGATGACGCCCTGGTGGTATCAGCCCGAATCGCCAACGCGCAAGTCAGAAGGATCATGGTCGACACAGGCAGCTCGGCCGACATCCTTTACTTCGACGCTTTCTTGGCGTTGGGATTACCGAAGGAGGGAAGCCCCTGACCCTCGGCGCTCACATTGGATTCACTAGCGACTCGGTCTCGCCGCGTGGCGCGGTCACCCTGCCCTTAACTATCGGTGACTCTCCAAAGACCAAAACAGTGTTGGCGACCTTTCTGGTGGTCGATCTTCCCACTGCATACAACGCAATCCTAGGCCGGCCAACCCTCAACAAGTTAAGGGCGGTTGTCTCCACATACCATCGGACCTTGCAGTTCCCTACAAGTGCCAGAGTCGGGGAAGCCCGCGGAAATCCCCAGGAATCCAGACGGTGCTATCTGACGGCAATCTCCTTGGGTAAGAGAAAGAGGCCGGGGCAGCCCCTGGAAGACCCATGCGAGCCAAGACACCCGGCCCGACATCCCGAGCCGGCGAACCCGACAGTCGACATCCCGTTGCGAAATGACCGCCCCGACCAGACGGTCGGGATCGGTTTGGATTTAGCCGAACAGAGCGAGCTCACTCATCGCCTCCTCCAAGAGAATGCCGATGTCTTTGCTTGGGCGAGGCGACCTTCGGGATCGGCCGGAAGTTTCAAACACCACCGAGCATTTCTCCGACCGCCCGCCGGTGAAGCAAAGACCTCGGGCCCAGCGCGAGCGCCAACAAGCTGTGCAAACAGAGGTGGATAAGCTTCACGGCGTCCGGCTTCATTGAGGAAGTCAGTACCCCGGTGGTTGTCCAATGTAGTTCTCGTAAAGAAGCCTAATGGGAGTGGAGAATGTGTGTCGACTACACCGATCTGAATCGTGCTTGTCAGAAGGATTGCTTCCCCTTGCCCAGGATTGACCGGTGGTCGACTCAACAATGGGCACGCCCGTTTCTCCTTCATGGATGCCTTCGCGGTTACAATCAGATTCAGATGGCGCTCGAAGACCAGCAACACACCGCCTTCCATACCCCCCGAGGAGCTTACTTTTATAAGGTCATGCCGTTCAGATTGAAGAACACGGGAGCCACTTACCAAAGGGCGGTGAACAAGATGTTCGCCCACCAGATAGGGCGAAACATGGAAGTTTACGTCGACGACATGATCGTAAAAAGCCAAACGGGAGCCGCCCACCTCGACGATTTGAAGGAGACCTTCGATACATTAAAAAGATACGGGATGCGCCTTAATCCGGCTAAGTGCGTGTTCGGCGTTGCATCCGGAAAATTCCTGGGGTTCATCATACATGAAAGGGGAATCGATGCTAACCCGGAAAAGATCCAAGCGCTCGTCGACATGAGATCACCCAAGACAGTAAAGGAGCTTCAGTGCCTTAACGGAAGGATAGCGGCTTTGTCCCGATTTTTGTCCCGATCGGGAGACAAGTGTCTTCCCTTCTTCCGAGCCCAGAAGGAGCCCCGGAATTTCCAATGGACGGCGGAATGCGAGGAGGCCTTCGTGCGCCTAAAGCAGCACCTATCCGCCCTTCCCTGCCTAGCCTCAGTTTCTGCCCCGGAAACACTCCGCCTCTACCTGGCCACGTTTGGACACGCGGTAAGTTCTGTGCTGGTAAAAGAGGCCACAGAGAACCAGCATCCTGTCACGGACAAAATTGTAAACGGCTTGTTCGGTGTAATGCTTGTGCTTGTCCGTGTCCCTTTTTGGTTGGTTGTCACTTGTAAAGCTTGTAAAGGGCTTGCCAAAGGCAAAATGCCCTATTTGAGTGAGTTTGAACCATTGTAGGCTTGTACATACATAAAGTGCAGCGTCGAGGAATACTTGTAATAGAATTTGGTCATGTAGTGGACCAATTTTATGCCTTTGTTGTGCAACCGATTCGAGCTTGTGATATCCATTGTTGGAATGTGCATTGGCTATAAAGTGTTTACTAAAAGAGTGGCTTGTGGATCCCGTGTGAAGCGCTTTCTGTCCGTCTTCTCTTTTGCTGGTCCTAAGGGATTGTAGGAGATTTCGGGTAGGCTGACCTTTGCGGTGATACGCATTGGTGCCGCACGGCTTAGGCAAAACCAGCTAAGTCTGTGACAGTTGGTATCAGAGCGGGACAAGCTCACTTAGAAACACTTAGCATGCAAACGTGGGGGACCTTGTCAGGCACCACGAGGACAAGCTAAGAAGAATTGCGGAGCGCACAAAGGTGGGGATGGCTGAGTTCGAGCAGTGGCTCGACATTGACACCCAAACTTGACGGTGCTCGAGGCAAGCGAGGTGCTTGGCCAAGGATGAGACCGTGCAAGTTGCAGTGGGTTGCTCAATGATCGAAAGAGTTGTGCAAAACTCACAGAGGTGAGGAAAGTTGCAAACTCAAGGAATTCGATACTCATGCAAGGTCTTGCATGTGGACGATGGACTGTCCGTGGCCATCCCAAGGCGGCTGAAGGTCCGTGCATTGGAGCATTGAAACTTTCTCTTCGGCATGTGCAGGATACTTTCGTATGAAGCTGAAATGTGCAACAGTGCAGCATGTTGCTAGACCGGAGAGGGGTGCGGTCAGTGTATTGGTGAAGTGTCACAATCTAGCAAAGTGCATTTGCGAAGGCGAGAATTGGGCACGATTTGTTCAAAGCAAAGGCGGAGTAGTCCAAGGGGATGGTGGTCTCCAAAACTTCCTAAGGGAAGGATGCGAAGAGAGATGTTGCTCCAACGGGCAGATATCCGGAGGGATAAGTCCCGCTCTCGAATGTGAATCTGGTGCAATGAAGCGCTTGAGGAGTACCTCAAGACGAGCTCGAGGATCGAGTGAGCGGTGAGGAGTCATCGCATGATCTCGCAAGTGGCAATGCGTTGGTGGACGCATAAGCGAGATCAAGTGGGGAGCAACCAGGGCAACACAAAGTGAAGGCACACTAAGAGCCGACAAAGTGAGTTCGAGACTCAACAGAGGGTGACCCGTGGAATGGTGGGCGTGAGGCCACC
Source organism: Musa beccarii (assembly GCA_024322285.1). Lineage (NCBI taxonomy): Eukaryota > Viridiplantae > Streptophyta > Magnoliopsida > Zingiberales > Musaceae > Musa > Musa beccarii. Next base: position 42,954,342 of record CM044397.1, read on the forward strand.
ATTAATCCAATGCTAATCGAGAAGCGAGCAACTTGGTGAAGTACCCAAATCGCGTGAAGGAGTTGGCTTTGAAGACGGAACATGGAGCGGAGGCTTGGTGCTTTCCTTACACGAGGTCAAGGACATGGACTCTTGCCGAGGCAAGAATCGGATCATGTCGTTCCATGGGTTTCATATTCGGATGGAGCAAACTCATCTTGCATGGTGCCAAACACGAAGGGAGCTTGAGGCACATACATCTTATCTTGATGAAGCACTTGGTGGAGATTCTAAGGTGAGCGCTTGATTTCTTTGAGGCAAAGTTGGTGTCAAAAGGCCTTAGCACGGGGCAAGAGGATGCAGAGACAGCTACTCTTGAAGAATATGCCACAGTGTTGCTATTCAACTTGCCATGAGGAAGCGGTGCGCATGGAGATTGTCTTTGGTAGGAAGGCGAGTCCCAGATCAGCACAATGGTGCACCTATTTCAGCGAAGTCGAGGAGACTTCAAAGGAGCCGCTAGGCGATGGATTGTTCTAGAGCTAGGCTTCGTCCGAGAGTATGACCCGAGAGTGGGTGGACGAAGTTCGATTGCCAAAGAAGCGAACAGAATCGAAGCTGGCGAAGGCCCTGCGATGTGTTGGCGGAGTCCACACATGGAGATATCGCAGTTCGAGTTCATACCACAGGGATCAGAATGCAAGGAGATGTCACCAGGAGGCGACGATGCAGGGGATCGGAGTGGAATGGTTCGTGGCAAATCGACACACAGCAGATCCCGTGAGGGACATGGTCATCTGGAGATATGACCGGGAGCGCGACAAGGAGCTCCACAACGGTGAACAACATGACGGCAAGAAGAGCTATGGATTCAAGTGAATGCCATGGTACCGCAGAGGCGGGTCTTAAATGCGTGCACCGAATGTTGCATTGAATGGAAGCCTTGGACATCGCTTATGGGGTGTGCACTCTTAAGGAAGAAGTTCAGATGCAAATACCAGGGAGTCCCATTTGGGGACCTGGATCATCTGACAGAGGTATGATCGGGCTGCTGAAGAGTGGAACTACTTGAGCTCACTGCTAAGGAGCCCGGCAAGTCGAGGACAAGGCCGAGTAAGCGAACATTGCAGCCAATGAAGCTAAGGAGAGCAGAAATGGTGCAAGTCCTACAACATGAGTGGCGGTGGCCACACATGGGAGTTGCGATCAGATTTCCATCGACAAGCGGGGCGCTCAGAGAACACAGAGGTGTTGAAGCAGGGGGTCGGAATAGGGCGTGGAAGCAATGACGAGTCCAATGGGACTCAGCTACCCAATATCAGTCATCGGTTAGATTGAAGGTGAACTCAGAGGAGTGTCACAATGCCGCAGAGGCAGATCTACCGATCACGAAGAAGGGATGCAGATGCGAGACAACGGATAGTAGTGCCATTGGCGTCGCAGTGCCATGGTACCGCTGAGGCGGGACTTCCGGGGAGTCATCAATCCCTTGCTCTCTTAGAGGAGAGCACTTGGTCATGATATGGGCCGTGGAGGAGGAGAATGCTTTGGCAAACTCCATGTACCAAGACAAGGTGAAGGGCGAAGGCCGAGAATCGTAAGACCAATGTCAACAGACTTTCTATCAAGATAGCCGTGAGTGAAGGACTTCGGGTCGATGCAAGAGTGCATGACCAAGGATCGGAGCAGACAGTACGCGGTGCTGTACCTTTACTACTCAGAGGAGTCGGCGAAAGAAATGATGGAGAAGGCGGTACAATCCCAAAGGCGACCAAATCTATCGGAGACTTACTCCAAGTTGGAGTGATAACTTCTTGCATTCCGAAGTTCAATGGCAATGAAGGTGAATCACGATGGCGACTCGGCGAAGGATTGCAAACACTTCAAGTGCTTCGGAAGTGTGAGTGAGCAAAGCAAAGCGAATTCAAGAACTAACTGACTGACGCGCTACAGTACAACCTCGAGGAGGCGGGCGAAGTCAAGTAACCTTTGCCTTCTCAACTCCCAAGAGAATGGGCGGAACTCCAAACACCGGCTCTCTTAGTTATCCAAGCAGAGGAGCTCTGCACAGATGTGAAGACCCTTCAAGACAACTAAGTGGAAGAAGATTCGATGGGCAAATTTTGCGAAGGAAGGACTTGTAAACTTTAAAGGTTATGAGGCGATGCTCGTTAAAGCTCCAACAAGCATCTATCGATTCAAGAGACAAGAAGAATTTGAAGGCGGCGCATATCAAAGATGGTCTTTTTCCTTCATCAGAGGTATCCGCAAGAACCAACAAGGATCAGCACAACTTTGCCAACCCCACAACAAAGTCAGAGTCATTGGCGAGTTGAAGCAGCACGGCGGATTAAAGTTCGACGACTCAACAACAAGCGGAGAACAAATGGGAGCCAAGGGGCGCATCGCAGCAGGAGCAGAAGATCGAAGATCCAACAAAGAAAAGAAGTTGCAGCGTCAGCAAAGGCTTCGACGAGGACGTCGAAGGATTAAGTGGGGGAGAATGTCACGGACAAAATTATAAACGGCTTGTTCGGTGTAATGCTTGTGCTTGTCCGTGTCCCTTTTGGTTGGTTGTCACTTGTAAAGCTTGTAAAGGGCTTGCCAAAGGCAAAATGCCCTATTTGAGTGAGTTTGACAGCCATTGTAGGCTTGTACATAAAGTACGCGTCGAGAGAATACTTGTAATAGAATTCGGTCTGTAGTGGACCAATTTTATACCTTTGTTGTGCAAACTGTTCGAGCTTGTGATATCCATTGTTGGAATGTGCATTGGCTATAAAGTGTTTACTAAAAGAGTGGCTTGTGGATCCGTGTGAAGCGCTTTCTCTGTCTCCGTCTTCTCTTTTGCAGGTCCTAAGGGATTGCAGGAGATTTCGGGTAGGCTGACCTTTGCGGTGATACGCATTGGTGCCGCACGGCTTAGGCAAAACCAGCTAAGTCTGTGACAATCCGGTCTACTACATCAGTCATGTCCTGCGCGGGCCGGAACAGCGCTACCCTGCAATTGAAAAGTTGGCGTTAGCGCTCATCCTAACGGCTCGGAAGCTGCGTCCCTACTTCCAGGCTCATACAATCGAGGTAATGACCGACCAACCGCTACGTCAGGTTCTTTCTAAATTTGATGTGGTAGGGCGACTCCTAAAATGGGCGGTGGAGCTATCCGAATTTGACCTCCACTACAAGCCAAGAATGGCCATTAAAGCACAGGCCCTGGCCGATTTCATCTCGGAGCTGACTCATCCGGAAACGGAAGGCGCGGAAAAAGAGCGCCCGGGCTGGGTCCTGCACGTGGACGGGTCATCCGGATCGAGGGGAGCCGGAGCTGGACTTATCCTAGAGGACCCCGAGGGACGCACTTTTGAAAGCTCTCTCCGCTTCGGCTTCAAGGCCACCAACAACGAGGCGGAGTACGAAGCCTTACTGGCGGGCTTACGTCTGGCAGCCGACATGCAGCTGAGAGCGGTTCACGTTCTTACAGACTCCCAGCTGATCGCCGAACAAGTCGGCAGAGACTATCGCGCGCGGGACCCCACTATGCTGAAATACTTAAGGGAGGTAAAGGCCCAGGCCGCTAACTTCCCCGTTTCACCTTATCTCGAATCCCCAGGTCCCAGAACGAACGGGCGGACCAGCTTGCCAAGTTAGCCTCGGGAGCCAACCTCGGGGAGTGCCCCGAAGTAGAGGAGCTTGAGCGCCGGGCGGTGGCTACCACGGAGGTAGGGGGCTCTGGAGTCCCAACCCCTCCACTCACGTGGATATAGGAGATGCGGAGGTATAAGCGCGAGGGCATCCTGCCCGCGGATGACGCCAAGGCGCGACGCCTCCGCCGGACGTAGGCATGGTATTGCGAAATCGACGATCGACTCTACAAAAGGTCATTCTCTCGCCCACTATTACGATGCTTGGATCTCGATGAGGTGGAAATAATCCTCGCCGAGGTCCATGACGGAATCTGCGGGGAGCATATGGGCGGTTGGGCTTTGGCTTTCAAGATACTATGCCAAGGTTACTACTGGCCCACGTTACACCGAGATGCTAGGGCTTACGTACGGCGGTGCGATGCATGCCAGCGTCATGCCCGAGCCCCGCAGCGTCCCGCGGTACCACTCACTTCCATAGACGGCGCTTGGCCCTTTGCCCAATGGGGAATGGACCTTTTGGGGTCGTTCTCCCCGGCGCCGGGACAGCGAAGATATATCATCGTGGGAATTGACTACTTCACCAAGTGGGTGGAAGCCGAGCCCCTAGCTACCATCACGGCCGGGCGGGTCGAGCAGTTCGTATGGAGGAATATCGTGACCCGATTCGGCCTTCCCAACGTTATTGTCACCGATAACGGTACTCAGTTCGCTAGCGCTCGGTTCAGGGAGTTCTGCGCGAATCATCAGATCCAATTGAGGTTTAGCTCGATAGCCCACCCCCAGACCAACGGACTCACCGAGGTGACCAATCGGTCTATCCTCGATGGACTCAAGAAGAGAACCCTGAGGGCCCGATCAAGCTGGGTCGACGAGCTGCCAGGCATCCTGTGGTCCTTGCGGACCACCCCAAAAACAGCCACGGGTGAATCACCATACAGTCTGGCATTCGGCATGGAAGCGGTTTTGCCGGCTGAGTTGGTAATCCCGACTCCCCGGGTAGAAGCCTACGAGGAGCCGACGTCGACCCAGGGAGCTCGAGCCAGTTTGGACCTGCTCGAGGAGCGTAGAGCCGATGCGCACCTAAGAACCTTAGCCTACAATCGGAGTGTCGCCAAAGGTTACAACAGAAAGGTCCACCCTCGACCTCTCGGAGTGGGAGACTTGGCGTTGCGCAAGATGGAGGTAAGTGACCCCCTTCGGGCAGGGGGCAAGCTTACACCCAAGTGGGAAGGCCCTTATCGCGTTGTTACGGTCGTCCGACCGGGTACGTTCCGACTCGCAACAATGTCGGGACGTCAAGTACCGAGGACTTAGAACATCCAAAACCTCAAGAAGTACTTCGTTCGAAGCTCACAACTTCTTGCGACGAGCAAGGGGACCAAGCAGAAGTAGGGGGGCGTTAGAGGCAAGTCGGCAAAGATAATTTATGAAATCATAAAATTCATTAATAAAAGCTCTCGGATACAAAATAGGTCCCTGGAGAGGGAAAGGAGCAATACATGAGGACGAAGGAAAACCCCCAAAAAAGAGAAAGAGAAGAAAAAGAAGTCCCTCAAGAGTCGGCCCCGTGAAGGCTGTCGTCAAAAGGGACCTCGTCGGGCATTCCCACTCCCTGGTCCTCGGGACGGGAAGTGAAGGGATCCTCCTCCACTAGGGAACCCGAAGGGCAGGCCCGGAATCGCGCCAAGGCGATCCGGTATCCATACTTATAGGATACCCTGCCCGATCGGTCCAAGCCGAGGAGGAAACCCTCCAACTTCTTGTACCGCTCGATCGCCTCCCGGTCCCTCTCCGGACGGCGGTTCTCTTCCACCACGAGGGCCTCTTGAGAAGCCTTCGCCTCAGCCTCCTTGGAAGCCAGTCGTGCAGCCAAGTCGGAGGCCTCGTTTCGGCGGAGCCGGTTCTCCAGCTTCTCAGTCCGTAGCAACTTCTGCAGACTGGCCTCCGCCGTGGTTGAGGTCGCGAGCTCGGCAGTCAGTCGGGCCACCTCCGCCTCCGACTCGGTCGCCCGCTTCTCGGCCGCGATCGCTTCTCGGGGCGTTTGCTGTTTGACGAGCCTCCTCCGGTGACGGCGAGAGCGAGGTTGCGCTCGCCCAAGTTGCCTATGAGCAGGCCGGCATCATGGGCCCGGTCGATCAAGGCCATGGAATAGTGGACATTCTACATATGAAAGATGATGAGCAACTGCGGAAGAAGAAGTCTGGAAGAAGACATTGGAGACGGTGCTCACCCACAGCGTCGCCTTCGCCGCCTTGGCGATCAGAACCTCCGAGGGGAGCGTGTATAAGTCCCGGGCCATGTCGGGATGAAGCGCCCCCCGAAGGTAAGTGGCCGAGGGGATCCGTCCGGTCAACACCTTGTCCCCGCGGGACAAGCCTCCCCAACGGGCGACCAAAGGATCGCTCGCCCCCCCGGGTGGGATCTCACCCATTACCCGAGTAAAGAAGGGCTCGTCCCTACCCGGAGGGATCCGGTACAAGTCTTTCAAGGGCGGGCGGCAAGGGCTCTTGCCGGTCGCCCCTTGGCTGGGCTCAGCGCCCTCTGGCGGTGCAGGAGCTCCCGAATGGTCGGCACCCTGGCCGGTCGCCTCGGCGGTAGGGGTCGCCACCGCCTCGAGGTCCAGCACTTCCTTGGCTTTGGACCTCTTCGTGGGTCGATCGCACTCGACCACTAGCGGGGAGTCTTCGCTCGCCCGCTTGGACCCCACCGAAGCCTTCGGGGACGAGCCGGCTGGGGTACTCCCGCCATGGAATGACTTCAAGTTCACCATTTCTGCTGGAAATGAAAAGGAAACCGGTCAGAATGAGAAAGAGGCCATAACCTCAAAGGGGCAGAACGACGGTGACATACCCCGAGAGCGCGGGCTAAGCCCCGCTTCCGCTAGCCACCGCTTCGACATATTGCGGATGGCTTGAGAAGAGGGAAGGATGACCCTCAGCCTCTCCAGGTGTTCCCGCTCCTCGGCGGTGAGCTTCGGGACTGTATTATTAATGGCCCTTGAGGACCATCGAACCCCGAAGCCCCAGTCTTTTTCCCACCGAACAAAGAAGAAGCGCCTCTTCCAACCCTTATTATTGGTAGGGGCGCCGCTAACGCGGAACCCTGTCCGGGCTGCGAGAAAATATCCCCCCGACCCCTTGGAGAGGCGAAAACAGGAGAGGAAAATGTTGAGGGTCGGGACGATGCCGGCGTAGTGGCATTCCCCTAGGAAAGCCACTAAGTATCGACAAGAGTTGGGAGTGATCTGCGACGGCGAGACCCGCCACAGAGATATACAGGATGTGATAATATGGTGTAGGGGGAGGCGCAAACCAGCCTCCAAGGCATCAAGAGTCAGGGCGAAGCCCTTAGGAATCGGGTCGAAGGCCCGTTGCCTCGCTTCGGGGGCAGTAAGGATATATTCCCCCGGGATTCCATAGCGCTTCCGGAGGATCCCTACAGAAGACTCATCCAAGGTGGAATCCTGGTCGTGCGGCCACATCATGGCCTCTAGCGCACGCACCGCTTCCCCATCGGAGGAACGATTGGAGGATGGAGATGGTAGAGAGGTAACGACACGAGTAGTAACGGAGGGGGAAGAAGAAGAAGAAGCGGAGGAGGAAGAAGTGGAAGAAGTCATTTTTTGCACTGACCTACGACAAAGGGGTCGACTGGAAGGAGCCAAGAGACTCGAGGTCAAGGAAGAAGGCTTGAAGGAAGCGAGGCGGCAGGATTCGGAGCGGAAGAAACCCGTCGATAAAAGGCTACTGAGTGACGCGATGCGCGCTATTTAAAGGAAGAAAGGCGCGCCTTTCGCCCCGATGTGAGGCGGCTTGGCGATAAAGATGACATGGCGCGCGATCCGCCTTAACCGCATCGCATCGGCAGTCCAACGAGAGCGGTATTAATGAGGATGTGACGTGTCGTCATCCAGACGGGTTACTTGGCCGGCGCGCCAACGGCTTCTCGATTCCTGCAACCGTACTTATACGCACGGTTTCCGAATCGACCATTGGTTTTCTGGGCCTCGAGCACTATCTCGGCCCCTCATCCCGAACAGCAGTTCGGCGAATATGGTCTCGAGCGGATCTCGACCATCGGTTTTCTGGGCCTCGAGCACTATCTCGGCCCCTCATCCCGAACGGCAGTTCGGCAAATATGGTCTCGAGCGGATCTCGACCATCGGTTTTCTGGGCCTCGAGCACTATCTCGGCCCCTCATCCCAAATGACAGTTCGGCAAATATGGTCTCGAGCGGATCTCGACCATCGGATTTCTGGGCCTCGAGCACTATCTCGGCCCCTCATCCCGAACGGCAGTTCGGCAAATATGGTCTCGAGCGAATCTCGACCATCGGATTTCTGGGCCTCGAGCACTATCTCGGCCCCTCATCCCGAGCTAACGGCGTTCGGCAAATATGGTCTCGAAGCGGATCTCGACCATCAATTTCGGGCCTCGAGCACTATCTCGGCCCCTCATCCCGAGCAGCGATTAGGCAAATATGGTCTCGAAGCGGATCTCGACCATCGGTTTTCGGGCCTCGAGCACTATCTCGGCCCCTCATCCCGAACGGTTCGACAAATATAGTCTCGAGCGGATCTCGACCATCGATTTTCTGGGCCTCGAGCACTATCTCGGCCCCTCATCCCGAACGGCAGTTCGGCAAAAATGGTCTCGAGAGGATCTCGACCATCGGATTTCTGGGCCTCGAGCACTATCTCGGCCCTTCATCCCGAATGGTAGTTCGGCAAAAATGGTCTCAAGCGGATCTCGACCATCGGATTTCTGGGCCTCGAGCACTATCTCGGCCCCTCATCCCGAATGGCAGTTCGGCAAATATGGTCTCGAGCGGATCTCGACCATCGGTTTCTCGGGCCTCGAGCACTATCTCGGCCCCTCATCCCGAACGGCAGTTCGGCAAAAATGGTCTCGAGCGGATCTCGACCATCGGATTTCTGGGCCTCGAGCACTATCTCGGCCCCTCATCCCGGACGGCAGTTCGGCAAATATGGTCTTGAGCGGATCTCGACCATCGGTTTTCTGGGCCTCGAGCACTATCTCGGCTCCTCATCCCGAACAGCAGTTCGGCAAATATGGTCTCGAGCGGATCTTGACTATCAGTTTTCTGGGCCTCAAGCACTATCTCGGCCCCTCATCCCGAACAGCAGTTCGGCGAATATGGTCTCGAGCGGATCTCGACCATTGGTTTTCCGGGCCTTGAACACTATCTCGGTCCCTCACTTCGAGCGGCTGCAACCAAGGTCTCCGCCGGTCGACCAGGGGCAACCGGGTTTTCCCGAACACCCTCTCCTACCATCGAGGTAAGTCCCGCAGGAGTGGCTTTTTTTGAGGGGGGGTAGTGATAGGGGTATTAAATGTGACGCGACACTGGATCCTGTGCGTTGCGTCCGGATGACGTCGGCACCCCTCCTGCGCTCAATTACTCCCACGATTGACCACCCAACGTCACTTCGCCTCTGCACTGCCTCACCATCATGCTGAGTTGACCACGACATCGGCCTGCGAGACCAGGCCTGTATACCACCCCCAGACGCAACCAGAAGTGCGCGATGGCTCGACATATTTAAGTGACCACAGAGTAGGGTGAAAGAAGGTAAGTCTCTTATGGACTGAGGATTGAATCTGGGAGCCCGGAACAAAGTCGGCCAACCGAGCGCCGGAACCCCCGAGTGGGAATCTGACTTGAGCGTCGGAGGGGTCGGGCGGAGCACCCTCCGACCCGCCTTTGTGCAGGTACCGGTGACCTCGACTCGCCCGACCGATCGGGATCCGGCTGGAGCAGGAGCCCTCGACGAGCCCCGAACCTTACCGAGGCGACCCGGGATTCTATTCTTCACCGACGTACCACCCCGGGTCACGGTAAAAATCTGTTTGCACAAACAGGATCGAAACATGCCTTTCTCTTTGGCTTCTCCGACTTGTGGATGAAGTGCCCGTTAGAATGCAATTTTTAGTGTATGTTTCTTAATCCAGATTAAAAATCAACGGCAATTTAAGATCATTAATTGTTCCCAAATCAAATGCGAATCCTTCAATTGCCCCAAAGGAACATGGGGTTAACGGGAGATGGACGGCGTCGAAGGAGTTGCCATCTTCTTCGTGGCACCGGCATGTGCCGTCTTGTTTCTTGAAGCCTGCACGTTTGACTAATTAATGCATTCTTTTTGACTGGGCGACCGCGGATGTGCCGGAGCACGTGCTGTGGCTTTTAGATTAGTACACATTGCTTAGCTTACGAATCAATCGGATTCCGATCACCCGAGGATGACAACACGACGTCAATATTGGCGCTATTTCAGATATTGACTTGAGAACGACGGTCAACAACGATTTGACTTATGATCTCGTAACTCATTACGTTCATCATATTTATCATGTAGCTTTGACTATTATGTTGAATTCGTAAAAATTTTCACTTAGAAATTTTTGAGAGATGCTAACATAAATTGGAAATTAAATATTTGCATCGTAGCAGTCAAATGACAGCCCAGTAATGAGGGTTACATCCTAGAGAAATATATGTAAAAGCAATGTATCGGATTCGGATCATATTACCTCCTGATGGGCCAGGCCCGAATTAACCCGGTGTCGGCTTGCCATTGGCGGTGACGACGGGGCCACGACCTTGGCCAATCACAGTGGACGTGCACGGCAAGATATTGGAAGCAAGCTATTCGGATCGGATCGGGTCACTCGCACACAGAATGATCCGATCCGTTAACAGCAGGATCCCTCGATCCGAGTTCGACCCATATTTGCGCTGCGCGATGACGTGCCCACCGGCGTCCAGAAGTTTCACGGTGTTGAGCCTCCGAGGTAGAACTTGGGTACGTGTAGCAATATTCTTTCGACGGAGACGTGGGAAGACGCAGATTTGAGCGTCGCGCCACGTTACTTTTATTACTTCAGTACTCGTTCCGTCACAGACGCAGGTCCAACCTGCCGTCGTCCCCACCAATGTCCTGTCGTAGCTCGGTGGACCCCAGGTGCCCTTCGTCTCATCGGTCGAACAGTAGCACCCTTTAATACTCCCCCGTCTCCGTGGGTCACAAAACCTTCACGTGACTCCGTTGGCTTCTGCCCTCTGCTTTCTCCGTTCTTTTTCCCCACTTAAAACGCTGTTTGTGCTTCCCACCACGCTCTCTCTCCCTCTCTCTCCTCCGCGTGAGATCCCGTCATGCCGCCGCCGCCCCTTCCTCCTCCTCCTCCTCTTCTCCTGTGCCTCATCGCCGCTATCTTCTCCTTCGCGGCCGCTGACGGACGGCCTCGCCCGGCCTGCTCCCCTCCTCCTCCCTCCTCGAGTGGAGGGGAGCCTTGTCCCCCGTTTGGGTCGCCGCCGCACTCTTTCCCCTTCGGCTCCACACCGGGCTGCGGCCACCCCTCCTTCCGAGTCAAGTGCTCCACCCCCCACTCCACCCTCTCCATCAACTCCACCACCTTCCTCCTCCTCGGCATCTCCCGTCCCTCATCCCTCCTCCTTTCCCCGCTCCTCCATCCCTCCAACTCCTCCGTCTCCTCCGTCACCGCCTGCCCCTCCCTTCCCCACGCCGCCATCGACCTCTCCGGCTCCCCCTTCCACCCCTCCCCTGACGTCTGCCGCCACCTCGCCGCTCTGCGCCCCTGCCGCCCCCCTACGTCTGCCGCCGCCGGCGCCTGCCGTCGCACCTCCTGGCAGAATCGTCTCCTCTCCGAGCCCGACCTCCTTTTTCACTCTTGCGCCGACGGCCGCACGGCTTCCTCCCTCTCCCCCTTCCCTGCCGCAGCCTGCCAACGGGACGAAGACGTCGCCGCCGCCATCACGGCCTTCCTCCGCCGCGGCTTCCACGTCGAGTGGGACTCCTCCACCGACCCCTACTTTGCCAAATGCTCCTTCTGCAACCGCACCGCCGGGGGCGCCTGCGGCTTCAACGACTCGGCATCTGGCAAACCCTTCCTGTGCTTTCCCTCCTCCGATCATCTCCGCCGTAACGACTCGGCCGCCTCCCGCCGCCTCCTCCTCCTCACCACAACCCTCTTCGCCACCGCCTGCGTCCTTCTGGTCTTCCTCTCCCTCTGGGCTGCTGTCGTCTCCCTTCGTCGCCGCCGGCGCGGGAGCAACCCCGGCTCCGACTCCATGACCGCTTTCCTTCTCCGGCACCACCTCCATCCCCCGATCTACACGTACGAACAGCTCCGCGCCTCCACCGGCGGGTTCGACCCGCGCCGTAAGATCGGCGATGGCGGGTTCGGATCCGTTTACCTCGCCCACCTCGATGATGGTCGCGTGGCCGCAGTGAAGCGTCTCCACCGCCACCACCCAGCCGCGGCGGCGACGAAGTCCTTCTGCAACGAGATCCTCATCCTTTCATCCCTCCGCCACCCCAACCTCGTCCGCCTCCACGGCTACTGCTGCGACCCCCGCGGCCTCCTCCTCGTCTATGACTACGTCCCCAACGGCACCCTCGCCGACCACCTGCACGGCTCCCGCAGCTCCTACAGCAAGCCCCAAGTCCTCCCCTGGGCCGTCCGCCTGGACATCGCCATCCAGACCGCCGCTGCCCTCGAGTACCTCCATTTCGGCCTCAAGCCGCCCGTCGTCCACCGCGACATCACCTCGTCAAACATCTTCGTCGAGAGGGACATGAGGGTCAAAGTCGGCGACTTCGGCCTCTCCAGGCTGCTCACGCTGCCGGACCCTTCCTCGTCCCTGGGCTCCTCGTCCGAGTACGTCTGCTGCACGGGGCCACAGGGCACGCCCGGGTACCTCGACCCGGAGTACCACCGGTCGTTCCGTCTCACCGAGAAGAGCGATGTGTATAGCTTCGGAGTGGTGCTGCTGGAGCTCGTGACCGGGATGAAGGCCGTGGATGTGAGCAGGGACAGGAGCGAGATGGCGCTGGTCGACATGGTGGTGTCGAAGATCCATGTAGGGGCGCTGCACCAGCTCGTAGATCCCGTCCTGCTGCACGAGGGCAAGGAGGTCATGGCCATGGTAGAGGCGGTGGTGGAGTTGGCATTCAGGTGCGTGGCAGGGGACAAGGATGACCGGCCAGACGCCAGGGAGCTGGTACAGGAGCTCAAAAGAATCCGCAGTAAGATCGTCGATCCTCCCAAGTGATGCTGATTCAGAGGGAGAAGAGAGACATGGATGCTGCCATTAGGAGCTTCGCCTTCATAACTGTCCCTTCAATAAAAGCGTCGGCTTTGCCTGGTTCACAGTAAGAGTTTGAGCATGTGATTCATCAGGTTCCTCCTCGATACAATGAGACAGAGTTCTTGAGGTAGACAGTGCAATGAGTTCGAATGAGCTCTACAAGCGAAGGCCTATGTCAAATCACCATGGATTCCTCAGAGGATCGCTTCCATGGGTTCCCTTCACCCTTCTCAACTACACAAGGTGTGTCTGCATCCATCAACTTGGATCAGCATTTTTCAGGATTCGGGGGTACCAAACAAACTAGATTGGTTCAGTCACACATAGTATGGCTGATAGAATTGTTGTCGAGGGATGCAAGTGTGAAGGGAAAGCTTGTGAATTTGTATGGCTTCTACTCACTGCTTGTTGTCGTAAACAGATTCAGAATGGAGTTGGGAGTCAATTTGCAGAGGAGAAGAGGATTCTTGTTTTCTTCCTTCTTTGGAAGGTGAGTCTCAAATGGTGAGGATACTATTTCTTTTTGTGAATGAATGTGCCAATCTCAAATGCTTCCATTGGCAATCGTCTCAGATTCTTTGGTAATGGTTTCTTGTTCATGCGACCATCAAAGTACTGAGGTAGCATGCTTCACATTGTGAAGGTTTTCTTGGTGAGGCGAGCATGAATTAGAACATAAACCGAGACCAAAAGGATGCTTTGAGTGATAGAAGAGAAGAAACATCCTGGCTTTGGCTACACCTGAAGAAAGAACACAATTTTTCATGATGTTGCAATAATAGAAAAACAAATTTTTATCTTAAGCAATTATGATCATTATACATAATTATTTATGAATAAAAATATTTATGTTTTCTAATAATTTCATCAATAATATAAGCCTTTTGTATATGTTGTTTTTTAATTATCTAACACTCTATCCATAAATTTTATGAAAAGTATCCGATAATCACATTGCACTCGACTTCGTTGTCATTTTAATTATTTTATTTTTATTTAATGAATAGTATTTTTATCAAGCTTTCTATCTCATTGAATAATTATTCTAATACACCTAAATATTTTATTTAAAGAATCTAGCTCAAAAGCCATAGTTTACATTAATATTGTCGAAAAATATCATATGTTCTCTTAAAATAATAATTTGATGTACAATGCTTCCCTCAAAATTGAACTTTGAATAATAAAATATCAAATAACAGGGGAAAGTTATAACAATTGTCTTAAATACTTAAAAAATTAAAATTTGTTCTAAATTCATAAATAAAACATGAATTAGAATCGAAACATTTCAATATTCTTTTAAACTTATGATAATCATGATTAATAATGGTTAGTTTAAGTTTATCCAATACTAATGGAAGTGATGTGTATAGAGAATTTGAATATTTTAAAAATATGCATATAGTTAATATGTAAATATTTGGATCAAATGCCAGTCCATTAACTTGGTTGATAAAAATTACGTTTATCATTTTTGATAGTTTCTTCAATTTGGATGCACCACTTAATTTAATAATTATTTAGAAACACCACCAACGTTATCCCAAACAAAACCGGGATTTGGAATATATATATATATATATATATATATATATATATATATATATACATATGCATATATATATATTTTGCTTTGTGAGAATGAATGAATCGAACCGGTTCCGGACCGATCAATCCGGTCCGGCTTTTATCGAGACACCGCATCTCTCACTCTAATATATTGACTGGACCGGGGCGGAGACGTGATGATATGATGTGGATCAGATCACGGATCAATATAGGATCCGATCTGACTGGGAATTGGATAGCGCATGGACTGAAACAGGATCCGATCCGTTTACCGACGTGATCCGGTAGTCCGAACCAATTCAACCGTCTCGCTTGTGCTTCCCATCTCCCAAATCTCGTTTTGCTTCCGGTCTCCCCTTCCCTTTGATCTCCGGGGATCGGAATCTGGGCCAGGCGGAAATGTCGGTGTCGAGCGACACGGGAGGCGCGGGGAAGATGCTCCCCAGGCTGCTCGGCGGCATGGCCGAAGCCCTCGCCATCGCCTCCGATCTCGGCGTCCCTATCCCTCCTGTCCAGGTTGTAAATCTTCTCTTTGCCCTTAATTTTTCTTGATTCCATCAGTTCTTCTGTTTTCGACTTCATATTTAATTCGCTCTGTTTCTCATGATCGAAGTATTTCGATCCCCAGAATTGGGTTTCTTTCAAAGGGTATATAATTTTTGAGGATGTATTTATTTCGATCAACGCTTTAGCCACTTAAATTCTCAATTCATCATGCAACATCCGATCCTGTGAACACTTGCACGATGATCAACCGGGCTTGTCAAACTCCATTGCTGCGGTTAAAGGAGATGGCTTGATAACGGTTTTGAGAGAGCTTACTACTGTACAAAGAAATATTGCCAATTTGCAAGTGGAACTTCAAGGACGAAAGGTGAAAAAGCAGATGTTTCCATATACTTATTTTCTTTGAACTCTTGAGTGGGATTCTTCTTTTTAACTATCATCATATATTTCCAAGTCGTTTTGTTATTGTTACTCTTCTTTTATACTTCAAGTGATAAAATGACGATAAATATAATCGCAAATCATAGCACATAGCACAAGTATATAAGGATGTTTAAACAATTATAATAATTTACTTAAGTTTCTGATATTATTTGGTGAGATCTCTTCATGCACATATGTGGGTCTCATGATCATTTTTTTTAAGTGAGGTGGGTTACTCATTGTTCGAGTGTTTAAAAGTTTGAATGTTCTGTACATCCCAATGAAGGCATCTTAAAATATCTTCAAGATACTTCAAGTTTTTAGCTACTAATTTGCTTCATAAAGCTATTTTAGATGTAAACTGGAACCAAATAGAATGTACGAAATATTTGATATTTAGATTTTAGAATATATATAAAGGTGGAACACTAGCTTCTATGAGAATGCCTGTAATTTCGTACTCTGGTTCAGGTTCATGGATCTGTGCATGTTATTGAGTTCTGTTACGGGCAGTTTTGCTAGCAAATTCATGGGGCACCAAATCCTTTTCTATAGTTTCTACCAAAGACTTCACAAATTCTTCCTCTACCTCTCCTGGAACCTCCAATTTATTTGATCTTGTCTTGTGGACTTTCTAACAGATCCTTTTGTGGGAGCATTGACTTAGGTAACAATATTCTATGGACTCATTAGCTTATTCATCCATTGAGATGTACATTGCTTCTTATAAAATTATAATACCCATTTTTTTTACTCTTCTTACATCTAACATTTTGTTGGAGTTGCTCCAAATAAGAATGTTCCAAATTGCTAACAAACCTTTTATGCTTCCTCTCTTGCTGAAACTTTCCTCCGGAATTAGAGGGTTGCCAATAGGTTGACCGCCAATCATAAATTATGTCAAACATGGAATGATCAAATTAATCTCATGCCACATGCTGTTGTCTTCAGGCTGCTATGTAGAAGCATTAAATTTTCCATGAATTGGCATGCACATCTGGGCCAATGCTGGCATAGGTCCATTATGTTAAGGTATACTCAGCCATAATGTGCCATTTCCACGGTGTTACCTATACATGCCATGTCTCTGACTTTAGCCTCTCCTGTAGTATTTCTGATCCCATTTAAATCCCTGCAATGTTTGTTGTTGGAAGTTTGGAAGTTAATATTTGAGTGAACATTATAATAAATATTTACCAGAAACAAAGAAATTTATCAATACATATTTTCTTCCTTTGGATGATAAACTTGTGACATGATTAGTTTGTCTTCATTTATTGCTTATATTTTGAGTCCATTCACAATTATTTATCAAGTTATTCTCTTTTATATTTTTATTTCTTCAGGATGATAAGAATGTTGCTCATCTAACCCACTTTAGTGAAATGGAAAAGAAATGCAAGTCTTTGGCCAGAATTACTGCTATTTTGAAAGATGTCATTCAGAACAAGGTATCACGCTGGAAAAAAATTATAAACTTAAACATATTTCTTGATTCTAATTACTACATAGAATCACATGTGCAGATGTTTCAACTTTTCAAATAGATCCAAACAGAGTTACATATCTTTTCTAGACTTGATTTTTGTTATTTTCACCTTTGTTTTACGTGAGGTCTTTGCCTGTGTTTTTTCTTACAGTTTCTGGTTTCCGTCTGCTTATTGTTGGAATTTTTTATCACGAGCTGCAAACTTCTGGAATGTGACCATCCTTTCTTGATGTTTGAGTTCATTGACTGTAGATGTGTTGTAAAATCTCCGTCTCAGTGAAAGATGTACACCCAATTTTTATGTACAGTTCGGTTGCAATGTTTTATGTCAGTCTTTATTTTAAAAAGAAGGATAAGTACAAGATAGATTTTGCAGAGCCTGTTGTGTCCCTATTTTTCCATCTGCTCTTACCACTTGAGAGATTACCATGGTTGGGAAATTTGAGGATTTGTCTTGACTTGCTTAAGCTGATGGCCACCACCCTATCATGTTTATTCTAATCATCTGATGAGCATGTTTTTAGTATATGCTTGACATACTCATTTGATGATAGCACTTTATTTGCTCAGGATCGGATCAATGCTAGATTGCAGCAACCATATTCTTTAGACTGCATTCCTGTGGAAGCTGAATATCAGGTGAAAATCTTAGTATACAGGAATATTTACAATCAAGTTGTCATTTTGGACAGTGTTGTATGTGCACATAGGCACTAATTATGTTTGCTTCTGACATTATACATTTTGACTTCATGGTGAACTCATTCTCTTGTGCCTAATAAAAATTCTACATATATAGCAATTGTTGAGGAAGTAACTAGGTCTACTATGTCTGCATCATGGTTAAATTTTAGAGTAGTTGTGCGATTGGTCTTAGTTTTATTTTGACATTAACAAACAGTATCATGAATAATACTTATAAGCACATGAACATTATGACTAGATGTGTGCACCACCCAAGTCGGCCATTTAACTCAAGTGGTTTGGGGCATCTAATACTTCTGTGAGGTATCTTTGTGAGGTTATTGTTGACATGCCCTGATATCTTTTTTCTTTTTCTTTCTTCACTTTGATCTACTAATATACACTTATGCTCCATGCATGAAAATTTTTTCTTCAACCATGATCAGCATGACACAGAAAAGAATGTATACGAATGTACCAGGTTAACATGTTGGCATGTGCTTGCTGCCTATCATCTCTTTTCTTTTTAACAAACTGATATCACGGACTGACTTCATTGAGATCAAATATACCTAATGCATCATTTTGTGTGCCACATTAAGACCACTTGTTTTGATGGCATCATTGTTCTAAAATCCACAAACTAAAATGCTAAAGTAGGGATCTTTTTCATGAAAGATTAATTTGTAGCCATCTTAAATCATTATAAGTTCCTAATCCTTGCATATAGTCCAGAAACAATTCTCAGAATTATTGTTGAAGGCTGCTAGTGATTATGGAGCTTTGACAGCAGCAGTTGCTGATTTCCAGTGGTGCCAGAATTTCAAAGAATCACCTACAGTTTGGGGGGTATGTTAAATGTGTTATTTTGTGTACACTACAGTGATTGGAATTCAGTAATTAATTATATGTTATTTGTGTTCAATTATATGGAAAGGTTTTTCATATCACTTAAACATCAGCTTACTTACTGAATGCATGATGTATCGCAGCATATATTAATTTTTGTTCACACATTTATATTTATGCCATTTCCAGAAAGTCTGCAGCATACATGATTGGATCTAATTTATATGGCTGCCCTTAAATTGAATTATTCATTTTAATTCTTGTAAGGAGTCTCTTGATGTCTAATTCTGTCAGATCCATTTTTCTGTTTGGACCAATGGAACATATCAGAAGGGCCAAGAGATGTAGCTGAGAAATGGCAACTTAAACCTTGTACTTCAATCTAAATTGGTTGAAACAGGCAGCTTTGATTGGTTTGGGCCCTGTTTGTTGTTTTAGTTCCAAGTCAGGTGTTTGAATACCAGTCCCTGGTTGGATCAATACTTATCATACCGTATTAGCAAAATCAAGCAGCAAAGCAATCCAAAGGCACAATGCCATGTTAGACTGGGTGGCATGGATGTTCCACCCGGATGTCATTGTTTTGGACAAATTTAGAGGTGCATATCTTGACCAAATTATCTTAAGGAGAGTTCTATATTTCATCAAGTTTTGGATGATACAAGGAATCTTATGTGAAATTTAAATTAATTATTAGGTTGATCATACATTTAGGTTTTAACTTATGCTGGGCGCCATGCTGTATTAACCACATTCTGCATTTTGAAATTTGTCCTCTGTTTTTTTGGCCCATTGTTATGATGGTTGAGATTTTGTCACTGATTTTGAAGGAAATGCTGCATCCTATTCCTGCTGCCCTGGCATCATGTACCCGCTTCTTCGAAACCATGTCTGCTATGAGGGATTCATTTGCAACCCTACAACAGTTTCGTGTCAGTAACTCTTCCTTGTCAACAACACCTAGTGACTCTTCGGGAGGGGATTCCAATTATGTTATGCCTCCCCATTGGAGGGAAGGCGTGACAAGCTCGGATGATTCGATGGTCGACAGTTGGAGGTAGCAAAATGCAGAGGGCCATCCAATGGAGGCGACAGATGATATTGGTCAAAGAAGGTTGTCTTGGCCATCCTCAGTCAAGAAGGGTCTGTGAGTTGTGGCTTTACCATTTGTCTTGGACTGATTGAAGATTCATTGAAGAAAAGGTAGAACTTGTAAGATCAGCAGATAAATTAAGTAACCAAAGAAGATGTCAATTTTACATGCTACAGAGTTATTTTATGGAATGCAAATGCTCTTACTTTTTTATTATAGTTGAAGCATGTAATGTAGTCAATATAGCTTTCATATGGGTTTCTCTCAACCTAACCATATTGGAATTATCCTTTGAGCGACTGTTTGCATAGTAGTAATATATTCTAGCCATTTTCATGCCATGTCTATGGCAGAGCTTCTAATGATGGATTGTTTTACTTCTAAATGTCATGATTTGTACTAAAAACTAAACAATCTGGAATTACATGTTTTTGTTGTTCAACTAGAAAATAGGTTGCCAATTGTCTCTTATATCAACTAGCAATTGGTACAGTTGTGGAGCTTCTAGCCCCTGCTCATAGATTTGTAAATTTTGGGGTTTTCTTGTCTCTGTTCTGTTTGTTGTTATTATTATTTTTTCCGATTCGTATGCTTTTATGGTGACCTCGCAACAAAATGAACAAGCTTTAAGCAACTTCACCTTTTAATGCTATGGTTGGCAATTTAGTCAAATTAATCTTGTTATTTTTTGTTAGTATGGCTATATGATCTATGCAATTATGTTCCTAGATGTGGATTGAATTTTGTGCAGTTATAATCTCGAAAAACAAAATTTATGAATATGCTGACTTGTATCTGAGAGTCAATAAAACCTCATTTCAACATTAAAAAAAAAATCTCTTACTACATGTGCTAAGCATTTCAATTCCATTTAATTACATATTACCTTATAGTTAGATAATATAGTTAGTTATGTTTAGTATTTTGATTCTTACACTTTAAAAGTTACATTGACATTCTTATAGTTATAAAAGTGAAACATTTATATTTATTTTTTCTAACATCCAGTTTTATCAATAAAAATATAAAAATAAAAAGTAAAAAGATGATTTTAATATTTCGATTGAAGATAATGAACGATAATGGCATTAGGAGCTGTGAGTAATTTTTGCAGATGAGGAGAGCGATAACGAGAGATGAGGGTTGCTCTGCATCTGCGTTGATATCGATATAATTATCGTCTAGCCCTTTCATTGTTTTGCATCTGTGATGACATCGACATAGTTATTAAGTAGCGAAAGAATCGCTTAATATTTACATTGGCTGTACTTTCATCGCTTGGCAACTACGTTAATGTTGACATAGATGATGATAACCATCTCAGCGTTGGCTCGTTGGGTGAATCGCTCAACCTAAAGTTAGAGACATCAAGGCTCCTACCATTCCCTTTGCTGTTGTGTCAATTTCGACATGGGCATGAAAAATGGGAGATGGGACGCTCATTGGAAGAGGAGTTCTATTCACCATGGTTATTATTGATTGAAAAGGTAAGCTCTAAAAGATTGGTAGGCAAGTGGTTATCGAGCTCTTGACGAATATATCTAGTGGCGATAGAAAAATGTGGGTCCCATAATTCGATATTGAGTATGCCGTCGTACCTATCATCGACATAGTTGTTAAGCAATCCTTTTGTCGCTTTGCATCAACGTCGACGTAGTTGTCGAGCGATAAAAGAGTTGCTCGGCATCACCCCTTATCATCTCTCTCCTCATCTACAATAGCTACTCGCAGCCCTTAGCTCATCCGTCATCACTAACTAAAACGTTAAATTTATCTTTTTACCTTTTGTTTTTATATTTCCGTTAGTAAAACTGATGGCCTTAGAGTAAATGGACCTATAGGCTTTACTTTCGTAATATAGTAGTGTGAATGTACTTTTTTTTAAGGATAGGAATCGTGAGACGAAATATAACTAATTACAAGAGGTAATATATAATTAAATCATCTAATTTTAATAATTATAATTTTTTATTATATTAAATAATTTAATAGGTATATCATTTATATAATAATATACTAATACTAATAATAATAATAGTTTTTTATTACATTAAATAATATATAAGATCTTCACAGTCTGATTTGAGATCTATCGTTTATACAATAACTTACGAAACATAACAATCCATTGAAACGAATCAATAAAAATAATTCAAACACTTGCGTTCATACTTTAATACTACATAAATCGAATTAAAAAAATAGTGGTCTATCATTATTCTTTAATAATGGATGGGTACCCATAAAATATATCCTTTCTGAATCCGATTTGAGTTCCCACGTGTCTGATTCAGTGATCCCAAAACCTAATTAAAGGCATTTCAAACTAAATCCCACTCGATGTTGTTTCTAATCCGACTTTAATCTCCCACCAACGTTCCGCTCATGTGCCGACCGAGCCACGAAATAGATAAGAAATCTTCCCATTGGTCCATAATTGTGGGCCCCGCTGTCGTTTTAAGACTTAGGAGCATTGTTTAGGGGTCCGCCCAGAACTCGGACTCCGGATCCAATAGCAGGGCGAAGGAGCGTCCGAGCCCGAGGCGGCCCGACTGCCGCTCCCCCGAAACTGAAGACCTTGAACCCTAAACGACGCTCCGAGGCCCTCTCTTCCTCGTTGGAGACCGCCAAGGATGGGAGCTCTCGCGACGCTGACGAAGTGGATCCCGGAGGACGACTTCCTGCTCAAGAACGCCGTCGAAGTAAGTACAACTCCATCCGCTTCTTTTCCTTTCTTGCGAATTTGGATGCCCTATCGTTGTTTGCAAGAAAAGCATCGAATTCCGCCCCCAAATCGAGAGGTTCGGCAGCAATTCGCGGTAGAAGAAGGCAAACGGATTGGAGTAGAGCCATGTAGTAGGCTTAAAAGAGAAAACGATGATTATTATTTTTTTTTTGTGATTTATTTGCTATTCTATGCATTGATAACCTGTTGAAAGGCCTAAATTTAACTCCTGGGGTGGTGTCAATGGTATAGTTGTAAGAAGGTTAGGATGGAAGTAATATGCTGTTTACATGTGGAATTTTCTGTTCCATTCCTTGTTGTGCATCCCTTCCTTTCTACAGTTGTGCTTGATCCTCCTGCAAAGTGCGCCTTCTTGACCGTATCTTTGAGGGGAACATTCAAATTAAATATTTACTCACGTGCATAAGCACCTTTTTCATTATTAAGAACTTATACCAGAATAGTATTGAGTGTAACATGTTTGTGGGTTGTTTGTCTGAATGATGAACTCACATAACTTGTTTGATGAGTTTTGAAGAGATATGATTGTAGGATATAACTGCAAAGAGATTAACAGAGTAGTGCATGTCAGTTTCCGGATTAAACCTTACGAGCATCACATTGATATAGTGCATCTACAAATTAACATGTCATATTTCGTTGTTCTATTCTAACATAATATGGCGTCCGTGTTATATCCTACAACCCAAAACAAGTTCTTGAAGTAGTCCATAGCTCTTACCAAGGGTTGCCTTTTCGGGTACCGGACCTGTTTCGGCAATCTGTCGGAATGAGATGTATTGGTCTGTACCATTGTACCAACACATGGTACGTCGATGGGTACCGATGTTTCGACAAGAAAAAGAGGGTGAAGAGAAAGGGACGATGAATGAACATAGGAGGAAGAAGGAAGAAGAAAGTAGAGGAGTGCAGCAGTCGTGTACCTGGAAAGGAGTGACAGCATTGAAGCGATAATGGTAGCATCACAACGACGAAGAGGTAGCGTCGCTGTAGTATCACAGTGGTGAAGTGGCAATGGTGAGAAGAGGTAGTGCCGCTGCAGCATTGTATGCGAGAAGAGGGCCCGCAAATTTGCTTTTTTTTTTTTTAATGTTTAAATGGATTGGGGCTCATCGCTTTTTGATTTTTTTATTATTTTAATCAGACTGCCTTAATAATCGGACTGTCCGAAATGGGGGTGGTCCATGTATCGGTCCACACCTGGATTGGTATGTACCACCCGTACCATACCGTTTTGAGTAGTACAACATTCATTGACTCTTACTACATATATTATTGCCAATCTAGATATTTTTTATTTAGCGTGGATGGCTTTTAATAGGATTGATAGGATGCAACATTGACCACCTCATTTGAACTAAAGGATAGGGTTCAACACTAACTGCTATTATTGTGGGGTCCAGTGATTTAAAAAGTGCTAGGCGCCAAAAGGTGTCAAGGTATAAAATCGCCCGAGGCGTTAGCCTGAGCGAAGCGAGGCATTAAAATATAAAAATATAATATAATTAATAAATATAATTATTTAAATAAAAATATATTATTAAATTAGAAAAATCTAAGGTCAAAATCACAAAATCACATTACTAAAAAGTCTCAAAAACCGAAATAATAAAATTTTAACCCAACTCTATATCTGCATACTGTTAACAGTATATTAATAGTCTTAGCATTTGTCAAATTTTAAATAATTATTACTATAACAGTTTGCAGATATATTAATAATATATTATTAAATTAATAAATAAAATTTTTTGTTACTAGTATATTGTTAATAGTATACTGTTAACAATATATTGTTAATATATCGTTAATAGTATACTGCTAATATATTGTTAACAGTATATTGTTAATAATATACCGTCGAAGTAGGACTGAGAAGATCGAGCCTGTTGAAGCGCAGCAGGTGACAGTGGTAGCTGGAGTGGGAGCGGCGAGCGACGGCGATAGCGACAGTTGGAGGGGGAGCGGCGAGCGACAGTGGCAGCTGGAGGGGCAGTGGCGAGCCACAGCGGCAGCTGGTGTGGGAGCGGCGAGTGACGCCGGGAGCAGGAAGCGGCAGCAGACACCAGCGGTAGCGGCAGCGTCAATCGCGAGGGTTAGGGTGGGGAAGTCGCGAAGGTTAAGCTGTTATCGGTGATTTAGTTGGTTCAATCGGACCAACTAAATCACCGGAGACCGAACCAGACCTAAAATTCTGGTTCGGTCGCCCGAAGCGCCCGACGCCTTGGCTTGGGCGAGCACCTAGGTAGCGCCTCTTTGAAGTGCGCCGCCTGGAAGTGAAGCGAGGCGCTCGGGCCTCGTCTCGCCTCGCCTCGCCTCGTCCGAGCGCCTAGGCGAGCGCCCGGGCGCCTTTTAAAATCATTGGTGGGGCCCATTCTAAAATTTTCAACCAGAAATAATTTTGATCTGTCATACATTGTAAGTCAAGATCTAGTGATTGATTGGAAAATTTGTTGAGCCAGAGGTGTTGAGAGTGAATGTTTAGTCGTAAAAGGTTTCATGAGCATGAGAAAAAGAGATATTAATTATGAGAAGACAAATAATATGACTACCTATGTGAATGTTGTTCAAAATGTTGAGTTATTTATAAAACCTCATTGGTTAGGGATTTGTACATGTGTTTCCCAGGCCAATAAATGGCTTTCCTAGTATAGTCAAGTTCGACCAACATTTTAGGTTGGCTTGGTTTGCGACCCTATTTGGTACATGCAACAGTTCTCTAATTTATGTCGAAGAACTGCTCTACAGAAAGATGCTTCTTGGAAGTCAGAAGTTTAATTTTGGTTGGATTAACTTTTGGTAATGGTATATATTTGTTTTACTTTATTCTATTATTTTATTAAATCATCACATCATAAAGAAATGATTAATCTATAGCAGATTTGCAAACGATCCATTTCAGTTTATTTGGGATCATACTATCGAACAACTTTTCTCCTCTAGAAACATGAAAGTCTTCTTTTGTAACACATTACATTCATTAGTAGGCTTAAAGCGCAAAGAATGTGAATCTTTCTCATTTTTATCTTGAAAGTGCAGCAAGACTACCGACAAAATGGGGTCTAGGGAGAGTCAAAGTATGCATCCTTGCCTCTGCAAGCTGTGACTTGAAACTTGGTCCCGTATTTTGTAACTCCAGATTTTTAAGTTAATATTTTGTGGCATCTAGGTTGTCATGGATATGTAGATTAAATTTGTGATTACCTAATTTGACTTTGGCATAAATTTCCATCCTTCAAACTGGAAGTTTGAAGTGATTAAGATGTCCTGCGGCATTTCACATCTGTTATAGTGCTTGTTATGTCTAATTTGCTTACTTTTTGTACTTGGTTAAGTTCCAGTAACATCCCTAGGAAAGAAGTTTGTTTTTCTTTATGGTGATCTTTATTGCAGGCTGGTGCTTCCTTGGAGTCATTGGCTAAAGGTGCAGTATGCTTTTCCCGAAGGTTCACTCTTCGTGAACTGCAGGACCGTTGGTATTCTCTCCTCTATGACTCTGATACCTCAGCAGAGGCATCTGCTCGCATGATTGAATTTGAAATTGAAGTTTCTATGTCCAATCCTTCCAAAGGTAACCGAAATTGCAACTTGAAAGGAAAGTATTCTGTGTCTGGTAAACGGAAAGGAGATAGCATAAGAAGCCATTACCATGCCAGGCGAAAACGTATCAGAAGTGAGCCTTGTAATTCAGGCAATCCTGGTTTCCTTGCACACTATCCACATGTTGCTAGTGATAGCATTTATGGCGGTGGAGATCGGTTAAACCTTCAGGATCAGCAACAAGCTGATAACATTTGTCCAGGAGAACGGATCTTAAGTTGTTACGGATATCCAGAAACTGGCTATGACAATGAACATATCTTCCCTGAAATGCTTAAATTCGGTTCTGCTACTGCCAGTGGTAACAATTGTCACCATGCATTTCATACTGAGTATGTTGGATCTGTTGAAGATGAATGTCCAGATGGAATAGTAGACAAGGAATATCTATACGACTTCAAAGAAAATATTTCCCTCGAGTTAGTTGACAAAGAACGGTTAAATGCTGCGGAGCAGTCCTTTGAAAATGACTACATACAGAAAAGTCCTCCTCCTCAGTTCCTTAGAGATGTACAGAAGGATCCCTCTCAGTTCCTTGAGGAGAATCTTCCTTCTTTGGATGCATCTGAAGATATTAATGAAAATAAGCCAATTCAGCCATTGCCTATTAATGATTCATGTGGCGACAAAGTCACAGAAGTGAAACCCCTACCTAGTCCTGCTTCAGAAAATGAGAAATATGATGGTGTTAAAAAAAACAATAACACATGTTTACATGTTCCCAAATGTGGGGATATAGTCCATCAGCTTGGGTGTTCATCTACCACAACTTACCCTCTTTCAGGAACGGCAGACATATCCTCACAAAGTATGCTGATGAATATGCATCTTGAAGATAAAAAGGTTCTCACCATTGATGATCATATCAACAAAGCAGGATGCCATAACATGTCATCAGAAGCCAATATAGGTGAAGGAATTTCTAATGTTGGATTAAATAGCCCAACAATGATATCAGAAACTGACCTGATGGACTTCTCTGGTGCTTTCTTGGAGTTTGCTGATGATGAGGATATCATCTTCATGGATATGGATGAGAAAGATATTGGAGACAAATCCTGCTTAAATGGTCTAAGCTCCATTTTATTGAGTTCTCCTAGTGATACACATGAAGATGATCAAGCTAATTGTGACATAAAAAAGATGGAGGATATAGATACTAGTGCTATGATCTTTGAGGGGGCTCAATCAGAAGGAACCAACAAAAACTGTGATCAGAGTGGTTCTTTCTGTGACAATGATTTAACTGTGTGTGTTAGAGAAAATGTGCCAACTGCATCTTCAGCAGTGTCTCATACTGTTAAACCTCTCGAAGGGCTTCTAATTTGCACATTGAATACTGAGGATCCTGAAATTCCATGCAATGATGATGTTCTTTTACCTACACAACTGCTGCCACAGTTTCCTGCCCCTACTAAGCTACCATCTACTGATGGAAAGTGCCCTTTACTACATGTAACCAAAGTAAAGGAGGAACATATGCCAATTGCACAACCTGTAGTTTCTTCGTTCACAAAAGTGCCTTCTGCATTACCCAAAGGAGGATTGTTGAACTCAACTAATGATTGTAGGCTAGAAGCTAATTCCTTTGAAAGGGTTGGAGTCTCTAGAGATGCAAGCCTTGCTGCTAAAGATAAAAAGTCATCCATGTTACAATCCATTGCATTGCACTCTGTGGCAGGAGCTCTAATGAAGGAAGAAATTGTAACTCATGATTTGGAAAAGCAGTACAAATTTGATAATTCTGTCAATCCATGTTTGGGTAAAGCAGCACCTTTATCTGATCATGCTAAACTTTACACCTCAAATACTGCTGATGGTTGTAAAAGCGAACTTGATATGCAAGGTACAATAGATAAATGTGTTTCATTCAATTCGGATCTTGTTTTGTCCAACTTGGATCTTTCACAACCCCTTCCAGGTATCTCAACTTCAGATCAGGAGCTTCAAATTTCTGACAGTGAAGATGATGTACCAAACTTCTCTGACGTTGAAGCGCTGGTAAATTCACTCATTTTTATTAGTTGAAATTTTGGTTTGATTTTTTGTATCATTACCTACTTCAAAAATTTTAATTCTGACCTAGAGGTAAAATATGGCTATTCTATGTATTCTTTTTTTGCAGATACTTGATATGGACCTGGGTCCACATGACCAAGAGTCTTGCCTGTTCACGAAGGAAGGTAATCTTGCCGATATTGGCTCCAATGTTTAGTATATAAAAGATCTTGCCTTCTATGGTTTGTTGCATGTGACATACATTTATTCGCAGTATGTGTCTGTTTTTATGAAACTTCAATCCTTCTATACAAATTTGGTTACTGAATACATTCTGTAGTTTTTTTTATTCAATGAGACACAAGTTGTCACAATCCGGGCTTGATAGGTAACTGGCCTATCAACCTCGTTTGGACCACTGATCAAAATGTTTAAGTTGAAGTTAATATTAGTACACTTATTAGACCCTTATAAGCCAATTTAACCTTGTCCATTTTCGATGTGGGACTAATCAGGGTATTATAATTTCCCCCACTTAAGTGATTGACATCATCATCAAGGCTCAGCATAGCTCAGATCAAATCCTAACATGATGCATGTGAGATGTAGCTCAGTGGTGGCTCCATGCTATGACGAGTTCTCTGACTTCATTTACGGGTAGTCCTTTCCTACTTGAGCCTCCTTGCTATGCTCAAATACTAGGTCTGCTCTGATATCAAATGTTACGATCTAGGCCAGTAGGCTTGATGAGTTAGTTGGCTTATCATTTTCGTTTGGCCTAACCACTGGCCAAAATGTTTAAGCCGAAGTTGATAGTAGTATACTCATCAAATCTTTATAAGCCTATCAATCTTAGTCTTGTCCACTTCTGATGTGGGACTAATCGAGGTGTTACACAAGTAATATGATCGGACTGCACTTATTCTCTTTACTAACCAACACATAGTTGCCACACTGGATGCAGTACTTGGAATGCTTGGTCCCATTAGGCCAGGTTTTGATTTAGTGACATGGGGCATTATGCACCTGACTTATCAGCACAATGCTTGTCAACCATCATGGATTGGCATGGGGTTCATACCGGCCAAGCCTGGCTGTGTGCTGTCTTTTAAAAAATGGAAGCTTTATTAGAAAAACAAAAACCTGTTACAGAAAAAAAAAAGAACTGGAATCGACACATTGATTCTTTTTTCGCAATTTTTTTGAACCGTACAGTTCAAAAGGTGCACGTACAGTTCCTAAAGGAACCAATTTTGTGTCCTAATCAACCAACTTCATCGAGAAAGATTACTTTTTTTAGGTCGAGGTTAATTGCGAGATCTCAAATCAAATTGTTGGGCCATTGCATGATTCACATACCAGCATACATGGATTTTCTTGCTGCTAACCATGTCATCATGAATTGACACATAAATCTATAGTATTTATTACTTGGTGATATGTAATTACCAAGACTTATTCTCATGCATTATCCTGGTTTTATTTTCATTCCTAATTTTCTTGTACAACAGAAAGAAGAGGCACTTAGAGTTGAAAGTTGGTTCCAAGTTTTGTAGCCATTCACGTGTAAGTGATGTATCTGTGTGAGGAGGTGGTATTTTGCTCCCATGCTATGCTAATGAGGTTTTATATCTAATGATTGTCCTAGGGAACCTTTGAGGTTCCCAACTGACACAATAATTAATTTAGACATCTGTTAATACAACAATGGGTTTGTATTCTTCAAAATTGGCAAAGAATCCCTGGCTAGATTGATGTCAGCATATTCTTCAAAATTGGCAAAGAAGAGGCACTTAGAGTTGAAAGTTGGTTCCAAGTTTTGTAGCCATTCACGTGTAAGTGATGTATCTGTGTGAGGAGGTGGTATTTTGCTCCCATGCTATGCTAATGAGGTTTTATATCTAATGATTGTCCTAGGGAACCTTTGAGGTTCCCAACTGACACAATAATTAATTTAGACATCTGTTAATACAACAATGGGTTTGTATTCTTCAAAATTGGCAAAGAATCCCTGGCTAGATTGATGTCAGCATATTCAGATTTTTCAATCATTAATTTTGGTTTCTTTGTCAAGTACATATTTAATTGGTTGCCAAGTACTGCTTATTGTGAAAAACTTGTCATTTTTATTGGCATTTATAATGTTTTAGTTTATACAGGGAATAAGGGGAGGATTTATTTTGATCCTTCACAATCAGTTGGAAGGTGAACTGACTTTGTGAATCATCAATTCTGTATGATTAAGGTTAATTTTTTAAAAATGATGATTTCGTATGGTCTTGAAGTATAGAATTCTCTGGATTCAAGAAGTCATTTCATAAGAAGAATCTTTTTACCATCTAAACCGATTTTAAATTAATGTCATTGATGCCACGGTTAAATGGGTTTTTTTAAGTTTCTTTTTTTGCTTTTTCAGCCACATATTGCCATATGATGGTATGAAAAGCTTTTACTGTTGTTGCTAGATACTTTAGTTATGCATACTGCTCCGAATGTGCTGTGTTGACTTCATTCTTTTCTGTTTTTCCTTTTTTGTGTGATCAGTGTCACTCTATCAGCCTGTTCATAGCAAGAAGGCCATCATGAGGTTGGAGCAAGGTGCCCGGGCTTGTATGAATAGAAAAATTTTATCGCATGGTGCTTTTGCAGTTTTTTATGGGCGCCGTATGAAGTACTTCATAAAAAAACCTGAGGTAGACATTGAGATTGACAATATAGACATTTAGTTTTACTTTGATATTTTATTGAATTTAACTTACATCAATTATGCTGTTTATCTCTACATAACCACACATATAATTGTTGTTATAGCAGACTTGATGCACCATGCTGCCATTGAATTATCTGGTGCAGTTTCAACTTAGCCAATATTAAAAATCTTAGTCTGATCCTGGTATCAGTTGGTGGTTGGACCAGCTTGGTACTGGTACTGTACAGTGTGCCTTGTGTTGGTACACCCAGTTGGTGGTTGGACCAGTTTGGTGTGGTACTGTAAAGTGTGCCTTGTGTTGGTAAAACCAGTTGGTGGTTGGACCAGTTTGGTGTGGTACTGTACAGTGTGCCTTGTGTTGATATGGAGCGATAGTGGCCTGACCATAACAAGAATACCTTGAAAGATGAAGGAGAGTTGTGATTTTGGAGGAGGGTCAATGAAGTTGGGGGAATAAGCTCGTGCAATCATAGAGCAAATATCTTCTTCTAGATTTGGAAAAGAACTTAGAAATAAGGGGACATGACAAAATTCTTCAGCTAATGAACATAATTCCCCAGTAAAGTGAATAAAATTTTGAGAAGTAATAAAAGAGAAACGATCACTAGATATGTTTAGTGCCCGTGCAGCTAAGAAGAGGGATACAGAATGCTGGTTTTTATTTCATCAGTTGGGAATAAATAGAACTTTACAAACTTAATCAAGAGGACGTGGAATGTTATTATCATAATGGGAACAGGTTGTGGTGCAATAGAGATATAAATGACCCAACTTCACGGACTGCTTGTTTTCCGTAAAGTCCTAGCTAATTTTAGTCTACATTGATGTTAACATATAAGGAAATTTGTTGGTTATATTAGTGACACTTATCCAATTAATTAAGAATCAATACTTGGATTTAAACATTTTTTTATTTTTTATTTTTTGATATCAATTAGACTATTGTTTGATCTTTTAAGTTGTTTATCTTCATTGACAGTGGAAGTGGTCTAGTGTTATTGTTACTACATCTGCTTTTTCAAGAAAGACCTATGCCATTGTTTTTATAAGGTTGTGTTCTTTATAGATTAGTTTCATACATCTTTTGAAATTATTACTTTATAATCTTTTTCCTAAGACATCATATATCATGCTTTTCTTGACATGAAGGTATCACTTGGAAGAGGGACAGATGATGTAGAAGTTGATATTGACTTGAGAGAAGAAGGGCATGCTAATAAAATATCTCGACGCCAGGTAACAACTACCTGCTTACTATAAGTTATTTATGCTAATTATAATAATTTGATTTTCTTGGCTAATATATTTTACATATTGGATTCTTTTAAGTCCTTTAGTTTCAAATACTGCAGATCTCATTGATTTTTTAGGGTTCACGCTTATATTCTATCTACTTTTAGCAGTTGAGACCCCAATATATCTTTAGATACTTCTTTCTATGCATACATCTCCCAGCTTTTGTTGGTATAGCTCTTGGGTTCAACTCAGAAAACCTGTTTTGTGAACATTGATTTCATGTTTTTAGGTACTTATTTTTCATAACAATTGGCCATCGAGCAGTCATGCAGAATTTAGGGTTTAGGTGGTTTCCTTTTCTACAATGCTCTATCCTGAAATGGTGGTTGAAACTAGTTTTCCTTCCGCTGCTGTGTGATAGTGGTCACATGAAGTTTTTTGTGTCACTACAAAAAAATGTTGATTTTGAACCAGTATCTCTTATGTTTCATGATTTGGAAATTGTTTCTGCTAGAATTGTTCCAGTTAAATTATTCTTGGCATTTTAAAGAATACATAATGCATTCATATTGTTTGTAAAGTTAATTTTTCACTTGTCAGTAGATAAAAGATAAAATGCTTATTTAACAAGAATTTGTTGTCCTATTCTGAAAATCATGCCACAATTCTCAGCAGAGAACGAGGCACCAGCATGAGTGAGTGCCATTTGCTTAGTTTGGTTCATCAAGTGATTCATGTTACTCGTCCTGGAGTTATAAATTGGTTGTTAGAAATTCACAATTTCCAAAACGTTCTCTAGAGCGCACTGTGCCAAGCTTCCATGGTCTCTCATCAGAAAATAGAGATGTGGAAATTTGACTAATTAACATAATTCTTGTTTGAAAGTTGACTTTATGGCTCAGTGTTGTCCTAGGCTTTAAAAAGGCATCAAAGCTCCATGCTCTTGCCCAAGCAAAATGAGGCGCTAATCAATATAAATTTTTTTAAAAATATAATTAAGTAGATAAACAATCATAAAAATTCTAGCAATGAAAAGTTCAGTAATTCGCACAACTTATAAACTATTATTAACGAGATTTAGTTAGCATTACTATTAAATTTAGGAGAAGGCCAAGGAAGGCAGGGGAAGGGGCTATCAGTTGGAGGCGGTTGACTGAGATTAGTGGAAGATGGGTGAGACAAGGGTGGACTCCACCCGGTGGAGGACTGAGAACATGAGGCTAGGCGGAGGGCTGAAAGAAGGGGAAAGCAGGGGATGGGGCCTTGGAGTTGAGGGAGGTAGCAGGGTTGATAACACTAAGGGCCTGGAGGCTAGCAACAGAAGGGGGGAGGGGCTCCAGTAAAAAAGATAGGAGAGGGCTCCAGGACAGAGAAGATGCTGGGGAAGGGCTGAGACAGAGAAGAGAAATTGGGGTTTGTTGGGCTGGGGCTTGAGACAGATACGACGAGGAGGTTTGATACAAAGAAGAGGGATTTGGGGATGTTGCGTTAGGGCTTGAAATGGAAACGAGGCAACACCGAAAGGAGGGGCTGTACTGCTGGAAGAGACAAAGAAGAGGGTTGGGGAGGAGGAAGAAAGAAAAAGAGGCAGTAGAAGAGATAGAAAAAACGAGTGGCTGCACTATCAGGATCGAGAAGACAAAGAGTGGAGGGCTGCATCACTAGAGAGAGAGAGAGAGAGAGAGAGAGAGAGAGAGAGAGAGAGAGAGAGAGGGCAGGGGGGAGAGAATTAAAAGAGAGGAAGGTCTCAACAAAGGCATTGCTGCATGCTATCATCTACAAGAGGGGAGGTACCGTGTTTGTTGTCAGTCGCCTTGCTGGTCGACACCGTTTCATGTTGTCGTTAGGTGTGCCCGATATAATGTTTGTGCTTTTCGGTTTTGTTTGTCTTTAACAGCATGTAAGGGGCTTGTAATAGGCATAGTAGTCCCATCAGGTTTTGTGGTCGTTTATGCCACTCGCATGCGATCATTGTGGTACACATGAGCTTGGATTTTTGGAGCGGAGATGTGACACAAAAATATCAACCATTTCAGCCTCCTGGAACCCCTAGGTAGGGTTAGATGGGGTTCCAAGATATTGTGTAGGGATGGCCCATTGTGTGGCTCTATAGCGATGTCTCATGGGTACTTGTGACAGGGATTTTTTTTTGTGCTACGGGACTGATTTGAACCATTTGTTGCATGAATGTTCGGAGCGTGTGAAGTCAGTCTTTGTATTTTGCATTGCCTATAAAGTGTTTGCTTTAATGTTTAGTTCTGGAACATGAGTTTATGTTTTAGCGAAGTCGATAATAGCTTGCCCGTGTGTTCTATGTTCACTAAATCATTTTCTTTTCTTGCAATCCCTTAGGCGATCCAACGAGATTATAGGAAGGCGGATCCTTTACAAAAGGATACACAAGGGTGTTGCACGACTTAGGCAAAATCAACTAAGCCAGTGATAGTTCGTTGGGCATCGAATGAGGAGATCAACAATTATAGGATGACTAGAGTTCCTACGAGAGGAGGCATTGCATGATTCTCAAGGAAGGAGGTTAACATATCACCTTGGTTTAGTTGAACTTGGTTCATCCATTCAGGTTCAACTCTACACTAGGTGCATGATCTGGTCCCAGCACACGCCTGGGCCCACCCAAGCCCACGCCTAAGCAACGCATGGGCGAAGTCACTCGCATGGGATGAAATAAAGGTGCCCGGGCCTCAACTCACCTTGCTTATGCACCTAGGCCGGCATTCGTGCACTTAGTGATAACACTATTATGGTCTTTACCAAGATTTTAAATTTTGATCCCATATCATTAACAGCCCTTCCCATGCTGATACGATATTGGCACCATAGGTACCAGTTGAACCGGTTGTCTCCACTTTTTGTATCCAAAATAAATGAAGACAGGATTTAATGCAGGCCCTTGCAATGACCTTTAGTCTTTAGTAGCTAAGTTAGTATCTTAAAAAATATTGGTAAGGGTAAGTGGTGAAGGTGGGATTTGTTTTGATACATGAGTTTTTACTAAGCTTAGTTTTTTTACATATGTTTTCCTAATGAATCAACATACGCATTTAGGACATATAATCATATATCAAAACAATATAAGAACTTTTCAAGATGTTAAATTAGCACTTGATACATGAGTTATTTATGATACAACCCATAATTTGTCAATATGGGGCCCTTACTGATACCAAAATGGATGCCATAGTGCCTTGACAGGATATTGTGGCTGGATGTTATTGTGATGATTTTGTAGAAGTCATTCATGATATTGCTCTCATGATATTTGATACAGTGTTTTGATTGTGGATCAATCAAGAAATGATTGGGCTACACTACCCATTAAGTTGTGTTGGTGGCAGTACAACTTAAACTGATATGTAGTGCTAGAATGGGGTATGAGTGTGACAAGAATAACTGTTGAGTACTAAAACTACCATCGATACCTGCTGTTCTGGTCAATATGAAGTCTCCAACTCAGTTGAGGTTTAAAATCTAGGCCTGGTATTGCTATTTGATACTTGATACACTGTGTTCTGATTGTGGATCAATTGAGCAGTAATTGAGCTACACTACCCATCAAGTTATAGGTCGGTGGCTACAACTACAACTTTAACTGATGTATTGCTAGATTGGGTACGAGTGTGCCGAGAGTAACTGTTGAGTACTAAAACTACCATCATTACCTACTATTGTGGGCAATATAAAGCCTCCAACTTAGTCAAAGCTTGAAATCTACGCCTGATAGTGATCCCAGCCATCGTTTTGAATGGATTGTGCGTGTACCAACTGTTACAATGTTTATGCATTTTAGTGGTACAATTTTATTCTCCTACGACATATTGCATTGTAAATTAGCCAAAGTCTGCAATTGAAATATCTGTTTGGCTTCTTATCTGTTTTTATGTTCACCCATATCAATATTTCTTTTTATTTCTTCCCTAGGCAATCATTAAGATGGACAAAGACGGATCCTTTCTCTTAAAGAACACAGGCAAGTGTTCTATCTTTGTGAATAGCAAGGACGTAGCAGCCAGAAAACGGATAGTTTTAAGTTCTAGTTCTTTGATTGAGGTATGAGCTTCTTTTTTTTCTTCTTTTTTTCTGAGGCAAGTTTCTTTTTCCATTGTTGACATTGATTTTTTTGATAAAGAATAGTGTTTTCATTGATAATTGTGGTCCAGGTGTAGTGTACTAGTAGCAACAGCAGCAGTAGTATTACATATTTTTATGTAATATACTAAAATCCACTAGGAAAAAAAAACAATGTATGTCTTTAGTGTCCCGCCGAGGTGCATAAACCAATTCTGTAAATTAGTACTAAAATTCATATGGAAGGAGATATTAATTGAGGCAGACCTTTCTAATGGGAAGACGATCAGTGCATCTCATCTTTGTAGTAGATTCAACTTCATGAACATGACAAATATTGTTATCTAGATTTTGTTGGCATTAAAAATTTGAATTCTGTACTGTTGCAGCCGGGGACTCGTCGCATACAGTTATTCAGTTGCTTATCCATTTTGTAATAAACAATCAATTCACCAGTGTTTGATTGCGTCTGCAGGTGAGGGGTCTGAAATTCATATTTGAGGTAAATCAGAGCGCAGTGAAGCGCTACATCGCCGCCACCACCGCCAGGGGGGCTAGCAAAGGAGAGAACACCGAGTTCGACTGGTTAAATAGTCAGAATGCGTAAGAGCGGGAACTGACGACAGCTTCTTCCTAATGTTTCAGTTGTCGCATGCTATCTAACATCTCATCTGGATCGGGTGTTGCTCTTTGTACTTGCTTGACACACCGTGATTTTTGTATGTACGAGGCTGCTTTCAAATCCAATCATCGGATGCCAACTAGCCAGAGCTGGTAAAGATCTTAAATGTTGATAGTAAATTTCTGTGATCAAATCTCATCTTCATTCATGGCTTACATACACGCACAAAAATCATGTGCCAATGTTTTCGGTAGTAGCCTATTTGACAATGCAGCCTGCGGACTTCAGTTGCGGGAGAGTTTTGATCCTGGCTGAACCCCAAAGTTCATGCCCGCGATTGGTTTGTGGTTCTCAACACAGACATGTATCTGGTGAGCACACATCGAATATATTGAAGCTGTGCGTAGATTCTAATAGTTTAAGATTGCATGCGGAATTATGATATTTTAAAATATTATAATATTTGAATTTCATGCCCGCACGGAATTGTTTGGGAATGTTTTAATTAAATTGATAAATGCAGATTTGCGTCGAACACGCCATTTTTTCAGTGTCTCATCGCATCCACCCCATCCGTGTGCAGCATGTGGTGAGTAACGGACTCCTTGGTACTCGACAACATGAATCTTGAATCCGCTATCGACTTGTCCCGATGTGCAGCTGGGATATCAAGCAGAAAGATGAGACTTTGGGATGCAACGATGGCCACATCAACATTAGACAACAAAACAAGGGGCTAATTATATATATTTTGGGATATCAAAAAGAAAGATGAGAGACTTTGGGATGTAACGATGGCCGCATCAACATTAGACAACAAAACAAGGGACTCGTTAGGTATTAACCCAGCAGTTAGACTTTCCTAGCATCCGATCCTTAGATTTAAAAATTTTAATTAAAATTTTTATAGTTATGAAAATGAAACATGTAGGTTCATTTATCCTAATGCAATTGGTTTTACCGTCGGAAATACAAAATTAATGAGCAAAAAGTTAAATTAAATATTATAGATGGTGATGATGAACGACATCAATAGCGATAGATGATGACAATGTTGGGGGGCTGCGGGTGGTTGCTGTCGATGAGGAGAGTGG
This sequence comes from Musa beccarii, assembly GCA_024322285.1. NCBI lineage: Eukaryota > Viridiplantae > Streptophyta > Magnoliopsida > Zingiberales > Musaceae > Musa > Musa beccarii. The sequence continues at coordinate 42,991,806 of CM044397.1, forward strand.
CGATAAGAGATGAGGGTCACCGTGCATTTGCGTTGAAGCTGATGTAGTTGTCGAGCGATGAAAGGGTCGCTCGGCATTTGCATTGGTGCCGACACAGATGCAGAGTAGCATCGCTTGGCAACTGCATCGACGTTGACACAAATGTAGAGCGACAAAAGGGTCGCTCACTGCATCGGGGTCGACATAATTGTCGAGTAGCGAAAGGGTCGCTTGGTATCTGCATCGGTGTCGACACAAATGCAAAGCGGCTCTTTCGTCGCTCGGCAACTACATTGTTGTCAATATAGTGAACATCCTTTTTGTCGCTTTACATCTATATCGACATCAATGCAATTATCGAGCGACGAAAGGGCTGCTCGACATTTGCATCGATGACCCTTTTGCCACTCGACATCTCTCTCTTCATTCACAACAGCCACCCATAACCCCTAGCAGCATTGTCGTCTGCCACCACTAGTTAGAACATTGTAATTACTTTTTTCTTATTATTTTTATATTTTCGTCAGTAAAATCGATGACGTTATGGTAAATGGAATTGGATGTTTCACTTTCATAATTATAAAAATTATAATATAAATTTTTTATCTCTAGATATCAAGATGCTAAGAAGGTTTAATTACATAAGATAATATATAATTAACCCCAAAACAAATGAGGTGGGATCATATACAATATTATCTTGCATAGTGTGATTATTTTCGTGACTCAAAATCCAATCTCTTGGATAATACAGCAAACACTTATTATGCCATCCCATTACGTCGATAATGAATTGCAAATACTAAAAATCACTTCTTAGGAGATGTTCTCATGCTCATTAGACGTTATGTGTACATTTAATAAGTCCGACATCATCTTTTGTGATGGTTGAATAGAAAGAGCAAAATATAAAAAATCATATATATATATATATATATATATATCCTCAAATAATTATCAAAATTTAATGTAAAATTCTTTGAGGGGTGACTTGGAAGACGTATTCCACGTGAATAAACTCAACTTCAGAACACGAAGAGCACCACTCTGCACTGTCCTTTCGCTAGAATTATAACTCCCCAACATTCAAGTGCAGTACCATGTTGTCATTCACTCCACCAAAAGAAGTTGCACCACACAGAACACGCCCACATGAGGGCTTACTTTGCTAGCTCGGTAATTATATTAACAAAGATGGTGGAGAAAATATTCACCACAATTAGAACTTGTTGTAATGGCATGGTAAAAAGATAAAAAATAATATATTATTTATATTATTGAGGGATTAAGTCGTTGACATACTGGTCAGTTCGACATGAGCTAAACACGTGTATGTAGGGTTATTTTAGGTGTCTCCGAAGTGAAAATACTAAGTTCTCGAGATGTCACTTGCATGAAGACCAAGGTCGGGAGTGATTTTTCGACTCGATCCCTTCGACGTCTAAGTTGGTAGCCTAAGATATATAAGTGTGAGTGCGAGAGGTAAAAAAAAGGGTAGGCCCTCTTTTATTATATTGAAAATGAGTTTTTATACCTAATCATAAAGAGAAAATATTTCATGAAATATTTTGCAGGAGCCTGTAATTGCCTCCAATACCTTGGACATCATGGCTGACAGTGTATTCCAACATGCTTCGAGGCTCTTGCAAGAGTGGTTTGAAGTGCGATGTTTAGTTCATTCAATACGTCAAGTTTATACCTCTTTGATTCATTACCGACTTGGTGGCATGTCTAGTTCGTCCGACATGTCTAGTTCCTTGTGCCCGACCACTACTAGTGATGACCCATTGTTGATCGACCCCTTGTATTGTCGAGAGACATACCTTGGTCGGATGGGGTCAGGTTTCCCAACCCTCCCATCTCTTCCCAACATAGTCGAGTTTCTTGACCTCACACCTTAGGCGGAAGTGAGGGTTGGGTTTCCCAACCTCTACGTCTCGACGAAGGGTTATGTTTTTTTTACTTCCTTGTCTTTAGTGAAGGCAGGGGTCAAGCTTCCCAACCTCCATGCCTCGAGTGGAAACAGGGGTCAAGTTTCCCGACTTCCTTGCCTCGAGTGAAGGTGAGGGTTGGGTTTCCCAACCTCTACGCCTCAAGTGAAAAGAATGGATAGGTTTCCCGACCTTCCCACCTCGGGTAGAGGTAGGGGTCAGATTTCTTGACCACCACACCTCGGGTGAAGCGGGGGTCAAAATTTTCAATCTCCTTGGCTCGGTGAAGGCAGGGGTCGAGTTTCCTAACCTCCCTATTTTGAGCTTCCCAACGTCGACACCTCCACTAAGGCGGGGGTTGAGTTTCCCGACCTTCTTGCCTCGAATGAAGGTGGGGCCTGCATCTCTTTCTTATTACACAGTCCTTGTCTCTGCTTAGCATGCTTGCATCTCTTGTCAGATGATATGGAGGCCCCGTTTCTACCCGAGGTTTATATCTTTTTTTAAATTTATGGGCCTCTCAGTCGATGGGCTACGTTGGACAATGACCTACCCACCTCGAGGAAAGGAGGGGTTAGTGCTTTACCTTCATGCTTCAGGCATTCTTTCTTATATCTCCCATCGTGACTAACTTACTCTTATATGGGTCGAATTTTCTCGACTCATGTGCCTTACACGTCTCGCCTTGTGCCTCCCATTATGGTAGGTTTTTCTTATTAAAGTCAAGTTTTCCTAATTTGTGTGACTCAAGCATATTTTTTCTTATGCCTCCAACCATGGTGAGTTTCTTATTACATGAGTTAGGTTTTCCCGATTCATATACCTTGGGCATATTTTATCTTATATCTCTTACCGTGGTGAGTTTCTTATTATGCAGGTTGGGTTTTTTTAACTCATATGCCTTGGGTATATTTTGTCTTGTGCCTCATGCTATAGCAGATTTTATATTACACGGGTTAGTTTTTCTCGACTCACACTCCTCAAGCATATTTTGTCTTGTGTCTCTCTGTCATAACGAGTTTCGTATTATGTGGGTCAGGTTTTTGTTGGAAAATCATAGAGAGCATCACATGCACAACGAAAGATAAAAATAAAAACTAGTTTCCCAAATTAATCTTATTAAATCATCATGCAAAGATCGAGAGCGAAAAACTCGAAAGCGACAAAATGCATAACTGCATAAACTAGTTAAAACATTCTCATCTAGGGGAGCTCGTATATCCTATAATCTACAGATCTAGTCCATAGATAAAGGAGCTCTCGCAAACTCCTCTCTAGTGGTGATCCACACAGCGGATGCGGCGATGACGCACCTCATCGTGTAGGATGTTCCTTCCCTCGCGTTCGCACACCACCACACCATAGCATCAAAGGATGGATCAATCCCTCTTACTGTCCTCCCACACCAGAGAGAGGGCAATCGGTTGGAGGAAGGGGCAAGGAAGAAATGTAGGAGGTGGTGGCGATAAGTCTCTAGCATATGATCCTTTAAGCCCCAACTCCTATATATAGAAAGCTCTCTTAACTGACCCAAATGGATCCTACCTTAATGGGTACTAGATGTTCATCAAATTATCCTAGCTTAATGGATATTGGATCCCCATCCAATAACCACTCTAAGTCTTATTGGGTCTCATCCAATGGATCCAATAAAACAAAGGCTTATTGTGCTAGGAAATCGCGAATCGACATCTCATGTGCAACGAAAAACAAAAACAAGACCAGATTTTTTATAGTTAAGTACTTGGTCATTATGCGATGATTAGTGCGTGAAAAACTCGTAAATCCGAAAAATCACACATATCATGTTAGAAGCGTTACCTAAGAAGATCGTATATCCTTGAAATTTTTAGATCCGATGAAGAGGATGAAGGAGCACTAGCGTACTCCTCTCTTGTGGTAATCCACACAGTGGATGCAGTGATGATGCTCCTCAGATCACCATGGGATCTCCCTCTCCACGTGCACCACAAGGTTGCCGGAGTCAAGGAGGAGGAAAGGAGGCTGAGGAGAATAGGAGGGGCGACTACCAATAGCTCTAGCCTATGAACCAAGAAGTTCCTCCTATTTTTAGAGATGCATGAAGCTTATCCTTAATGGATCCTGTTCACATTGGATCTCTATCCATTATCTAGTTGGATCTCTATCCAATTATACAATTGGATCTTATCCAATCATCTAATAAAATCTCATCCAATTATCTAATTGGTCTTATCCACAGGATCAAAACTAGGGGCTCTGTAAATATCTCATATCTGCACCTCTACTCATTGCAACATCCACCTAATGTGTGTGACCCTATAGGTCCGATACCGAGCTGGCCGTGAGTCACTCCCGTCAGAACTCCTTCTGACTCAGAACTCCTTATGATATAGTGAATTATTATCTCCATAATAATTTACTCGATTTATCGACTATGGACGTACTAGGTCACCATGCCATAATCACCAAATGGTACAAGGGGATCTAATCCATCAGACATGTCTATCCTCAATTACCATGTATCTATAGTCTCTCATCCATCTAATATCCCAGAGATCGTATATTGGGCATGGTAATGTCAGGCCCATATAGAATCCTATCTGAATCTCGCTCTAATCGGATTCTTCCAGAAAACTCTTCTCTCCATCCGAACGACTATAACCAGAGATTTTGCTTGAGCGAGCACATACGGGATATTCCTCTCATGATACTGAGAGTGAATGATCCTCTATTGACACTCAATTACCTTCGTAAGATTGGCTATCATTCCTGAGAATTAGTTATACTAGATCTGGAGCTTTCTAAACCTGTAAGTCCGATATCAAAGAATGAAGTACTCATATAAGACATCTTTGGTGTCTTAAGTCTAAGGACCAGACACACAATATGGCCCTTCCTAATTTGACACTAGTTTGCCCTAAGACCTAGTTGGATCATTGACTTTAGCTTCCTGAAGCACTAGGTCTTGTCTAAGGGTGCTTTAATTAATGTCTCCAACAACTCAAGATGTAGGATGGACTTAGCAAAGTCTTGAGGATTTATAGGTGGCACCTTGGGTCGGGCCCTCTTTGATAAGGAGACTATTGCCATGCAACACTAGTACGACTCCCTTGGGTTGCTTTTTAGCTCTCCAATGTCAGTTCTCGTTAGGAACTTCATCATCATGTGGTAGGTCGACACTATCACCCTTAGTCTATTCAATGTGGGTCGACCTATGATTATGTTGTATGCCAAGGAGATTTTTATCACCATGAATCTAGCTAGTATCAGTTTGGAGCAAGACTCATCTCTAAATGTGACATATAGGTTCATGGTCCTAAGAGGGGTGATAGAGTCATTAGTGAACCCCTTAGCGAAAAAGTTATCAGGGTAAGGTCGTTAGTCGAGAGCTTATGTTTTTAAGATGCATCAAAGTAGAGGATATTGATAGAACTATTCATGTCAATCATGACCCTCTTACTTGAGCATTGGTTATCCTTATAGAAATTTCCAAAGCATCATTGTGGTTCGGGTCAAGGTACTTTGTCTCTTCCACCTTAAAGGTGATCTCGAAGTCGCCCTCCATCCATCCTCAGGCGCTTTTCAATGGTAGTTCGAGTATAAGCTTTATGATCCGAGGAGCTATCGCTCCTTAAGGTGGGTCCATCAATGATGATGTCAATCTATCTTTTCGTTGGCCCTTGAGATTGATGTGAGAGTTCCCGGTGCTTTTTCGATAAACTGTCTGAGGTATCCACAATGTATAAGTTCTTTAATCTACTTTTTCAAGTCACGATAATCTTATGTGTCGTGATCATCATCCTAGTGGAACCGATAGTATTTGGACCCATCTCTTTTCATCAATGGAGTCTTCATTGGGTAAAAGTCTTTTAAGAGCCCCTTCTCTTTTATTTGTAAAAGAGAACTCCTTTGCCATAGTGAGGTAACTTAGGTCGTTCATTCCTCCTTTACCATAGTGACCTCGAGGTTATGGTGGATTATGGTCACTCCTGCTTTGACATCTTATGTGACTCCTCATGCTTACTAGAGACCATTGCCTTGGTGATAATATTCATTGGCCATCAGAATTATCTTTGATACTATTGTTGTTGGCCTCTCTACCAACAACTAAAAGAGATGAGAGGGTTTGAGCCTTATCATGAAGATATATATTATGAGCGATAAATGGACATCTTCTATACCTTGGATTTCATTAATGAACTGAGCAATGAAATCGGCAAGCGTTTTCTCCTCCCCTTGCCCGAGTCTAAGAAGTATTATTGCTAATGGCCTCAAGCATATGTTCCTGAGGAAGTGAAGTTTAACTCGCTCATGAACTAGATAAAAGAACTAATGAAAAGTAACTTCAGGTGCATGCACCATTCTCATGCTGAGCTTCTTAACATGGTCGGGAAGGCATGACACATTAAGGCATTTGAAGTATCATAGAATAATATTTCGACGTAAAAAGCTACAATATGCTCCATTGGGTCGGCATTGCTATCAAATGGCTCTATAGATAGGAGGCAAAAGTTTTGGTTCTTCTTGGATTTTCAGAGTGAATGGTGATCGACCTGAGGTGTGAACTTTTCTTTTGAATTGTTGAAACTTTCATCGCATCTCCTCCAAACATCGGTCCATCTGTCATAGTTGGATCCATAGAGAATTCTCCATTAAATCCATCAATTAGGTCTCAGATTCAGATAAGATAGAGTGGTGGTGTGGTTCGTTAAATTTTATGGTTAGGGAGTGAAGTGCCCCCCGATTGGTAATTCGATATGTCTCGGGTGCTCCTATAATGTCAGCATCACATTAGGTGAACCACGATGGATGCCGATGTTGGTGGTAGTTGAGCCGATGATCATGGCTAAGCTAATAGCATCGCTTATTGGGTTAACTAAGGCAAAAGTGGAGCAATGGCCTATATCGTGCCTATTAGCATCTACACTTACTAGATGAGATTCAATAACACATCGATGGGAATGAGTATGTGGCTCGATGTCATCCTTAGGGATGATAGGCTCGGGTCATTGAATAGACGCCAGTATTGCATCGGCATTTGTGCCAAGGTGGATATATTCATATGTAGAAAGGATGGCTGTTGCCCCCCTTGAGTGGAAGTATTATAGGTCGGGGGCAAAGCCTCCTCGCTCAAGCATTCATTAAGAGGGTTGGCAGGCGGGTGTTGCCATTATATCAGGCCTTCCTTTTAGTTTCAAAATATTGAGAGAATAAGTCATTGATATCCTGGTCAGCCTAACATGGTTTGGATTTATATGCACAAGGTTGTCTGAGGTGCCTCCAAGGTGAAAATGCTAAACTCTCGTGGTGTCACTTATACGAAGATCGAGGTTAGAAGAGGCTTTTCGATCCGATCCCTTTGATGCCAAGTTAGTAACCCAAGATATATGAGTGCAGACTCGAGTAATAAAAAAGATAAACCCATTTTCATTGCATTGAAGATGAGTATTTATACATAATCGTAAAAGGATAGAATATTTCATGAAATATTATATAGGAGAGCAACTTATAATCGTCTCCAATAACCTCCCCTTGGTCTCTTATCCACTTGGAAAACAAGGTGGGACAGCTCATAACCGCCTGCCTTAGACTCTTGCCAACGTATACAAACGAGTGGAGAAGGGTCTTCGTCTTCTCTTTCTATCCTGAACACCACGTTTTGATCACGAATCAAATGAAGAGTGAATGACGATATATTACCTATTATCCGTGAAATTGAAACATAAGATACTCTTTAATGGAAGAATATTTTTCTTTTGATTTTGATTGTAAAAAGGAGTTTATCGTCTCTGCACCAAATAGATATAATGTAATTTTTAAACTTAGATACCAAAGGCACCTTGTCGAGACGTGCTCCCGACACACATGTAGATGCGTTGGAGCGTGCTTCAACCTCGAAGATCTTCACATCCAACATTTGAGGACCAGTCCGAGAGCAATTCTCATGTTATGTGAGGATTCAAAGTTGAGACGATGGATCCACCCTCCAAACCCCGAGCTGATGGAGAATCTCTATCATGTCACATCACACTCTCTCCTAAATGCCCAACCCACAACGATCTCCTGCCTCTTCCTGCCTATCATTACCTAATTGTAACCGAAGGTCGCCTAGCTCCTTACTCTCCTCCGTGGACTCCGTCCATGTCTCCCAGCCCAATTGCCTCCACATGCAGACACTTTGCGGGTGGCAAGGGGTGGCGCAGCGTCCTCTGCTCGCCGTGGATCACTCGGTTGCGCTCTCCCAACTCGAGGAGAGGAGGAGAACCTAGGAAGGATGAGCACAGTGGAGGTGGATAGTTGATGATATAGTTCAAATACTATATCAACGACTTCATATTTCGTCCTCTCATGGATAGTTGTTGTACACCTGCAAACTATGAGCATGAACAATTTATAGGGTTGCAGAGCAATCATTTATCAGAGTCGGCAAAATTATCCCAGAATGGTTAAGCTTTCGCGTGTCATAGCTTTTTTTCTATAGGTAGTGGTGTAGTATGAAACGTCAGCTATCTTAGTACCTTAGAACCACTCAAGTTGCATAGGGCTAGATAAGGGTTTAGGATAGTATTAGGCGTTGATCGGATTTACAAGTTCGTATGTAAAGTCTACGGGAACTGGCCAACGTGCCTGACACCTAGTGAGTAGTCGTTTATGGACTTACAATTATTTGTTTGCCTACAAAATTACTTGTTTTCTCTTTCCTTTCATTTTCTCTCTTGCACGCTAAGTGTTTGCTAAATTGTTTATAAAACTATTCTTTTATGAGATGTCGAGGCTTGTCTGTCACTCGTGTTCAGAATTAATCAATTTATTCTTTTATAAGTCCTTTGGAGCTTGAACAAGATTGCAACTAAGCTGACCCTTTGCGAACAAATAATACAATGGTGCCTCACGACTTAGGCAATTCCAGTTAAGTCCATGATAGTTTGATGTTTAATTAATATTTGTACAATACATACCCTTCTATCTAATTAGTTTGCACTATGCACTTGGGTTTAATTGCATGTGTGAGACTGATCTGACTTGCACATGAAAGGGAATGTTAGAATTTAATATGGTTGATCTTTTCCTAATAACTTAAGTTTTAAGATTATCATTGGGGACTATTGTATATGAACATTTGCACTTGACGTTCTCCTTAAAGAACTTCCACCCGGACTCATTATACTTAAAGACATCAAAACCAACCAAGTGACCTCTCATGATTAACATGCTTACTGTATCTTCTGGTAATAAAATTTCTGAATTCATGATGGTGGATCATGTTTGGTTGAGACTGTCCATTGATTTGCTCACCCAGTCTCACTTGATGCAGAAAGTGGTATTTGTATCTACTAGATTTCACAGGGTGTGTTGGAAACTTTCCCTTACTCCCAGAGGGGATTCCAAATTGATACAGTGTTTTAAACATACAATTTTCTTGGTGCTAATCGTATGCTGATGAAAAGGCAAGAGACATTAGTAAGAATCTAAAATTTGTTCGACAACATTAGCTATGCCTCGAGAGTAGAATAAGTGTCTTTGTGTACATTTAGTCGATAAGAGATCATACTTCAAGTTGACTATGCTCGATAGTCGATCTGAATTTGTATCTATCTAGATGCTTACGATGCTTCGTGACACCAGGATCTGCTTATAACCTCTGGCAAAGGTATTATTATTCTGTGTCGCATTGGTTAGCACACATGGGTCAACTGGCACAGACTAAAAATTAGCCTAGTCATATATTAGTGCCACCAATTCGAGACATCCAGGGGTGTGCCAGCAACTTTCTCCCACAGTTATGTTTAGGGCTGTGCCGACATGTACCGATCGACATGATAATGTTTCGATTTGCAATATCACAAGTATTATGATGAAAAAGCCCCCTAAGCATATCAATATGATTGATCAACTGTGGTTTATGCATGCATGTGGTTTTTTCAAAATCATGGGTTTCTTATCTGTTATTTATGGATCATTTGGAAGTGAAATGATCGATTTCCTTTGGTGTAATTTTGGCATATACCTCCAATTAAGGATTTTCATGCCATGCGAGTTGGATACATTCTGCGTGTCTTGCCGTGCCACGACGTGTCGTATCAGTCTGTGCCATTTATGTGCCAGACTTGTCCAGACTCTGAATATGAGCACAACCCACAGCAGCATTTCAATCCTGATCAAACAGGTGATGCTGTTTATTACCATCTTATGTACAATATTAATTGTGAAGCTTTCCTCTATATTCTGATAACAGTTCTATAAAGTCAGAAAAAAAGATTCATGTAAAGAAGTGTCAGTTTAAATAAGCACATGAAATTAAGCATCTGATGATTGATTTGAGTGCACAAGAGCTCTTTACGCATCTCTGACCAATATTAAATGATTTGCCACCCTTGTTTGCTTAATTTCATCAGTATCATGTTATCTAAGGTTTATGTGATCGAAGCAAAAATTTCAAAACCATCAGCGATGATCGCTGACAATTTTTTGTCATCATTTTATAACAACATTTCAACTGTTCCTGAAACTTTTGGAAGATACTACTGTTATTTTGTCTTACGGAAACGTTCCATTTTTTTTTATTTTTCAAAATAAATTATAATAAATTCCTGTTTAAAAAGATTTTAGAAATAAAATCTCAGAAACAACAGTCATGATTGGGATGTGCCCTGCTTCTTGAATGAATAGCCTTCCTCTTCTTCCATGTGGATCAGATCAAAATTGGAGCGTATGCAAAGTTGTGTATCTAATCGAAAAAGAAAATTGTCAAAAGGGCCCAGTAAATAAATTTTAAGTTTTTTTTGCAATAAAATATAAAACTTTAACATGATGAATTTATCTTGTTTGAAATTCTTTCTCCACTGCTGGCAGGACCGTCAAGTCCTAGCGAACAATATCGTGCCATATCAACCTAACAAAAGTCTCCAATTTGTGTGAACGAAACAGAAAAACGCATTTCATTTTGAAACATGAAAAGGTCTACGGTGAAAAACACCATTTCTTCCGACGGTGCAGAAGATACCTTCAAAATGAAGTTTGGCGAGGGAAGAATCACCGGTACGGAAGAATTCCTTCCTTCAAAGACCAGGAAGCCGACCAGCGAGTAGCAGTGTTTCTGAGTTCTTACGAGCTGCATGCTCAGAAAAGAACCGGAGGATAAGTGTGAATGAACTCAGAGGATGTCTTAGAATACCATTCGATGACAGCATCAGATATTTCTGAATCAGATGTGAGCTGAAACTCTCTTCGGCACCCTTATCCTCTGATAATTTGAAGACAAATCATCCGATATCATGATGACCAAGAATCAAATGCGAGCATCAGATGACTTCAGAATCAGATACGAAGTCTCCTCAAATTGTCATCAGTTATCATGCAAGGCAATCATTTCTTTCTAAAACAAGTTATCTGGTTCCACGATGACCGTGATAAAGTAATTGATTGTTCAACAAAAAACATAGGAGCTTGCAGATAATTGTCATGGAAGCGTGCCAATTCTCCAACTTATTTGTTTGATCTGACACCTGCTGCAACTAACATGCTTTCTTTGCTCATCTATGTTTCATTTGACATCTACTAGGTAGAGGTGTGACCCTCTCACCTTGGCAAGCACCTTTTCATAAATCATGATTGAATGGAGGCAATGCCTCTTTTTATTCCATAAAATGGTTATATTACTAGTTACATCTTACTCAGAACTATCTCATAAACCTTAGATCAATGTGAAATTGTGTAAATCTGCAGAACATGTAACTACTGGTCTAACCTCAATGGTCCATGTTTGCACTCCTACCCGAATGCTTTGATCTTCCAAGCTAGTGGACTTTGGCACATCCCTCTCAAGCCTTGAACATACAAAAGGGGTAAAAAGTAGATGGTGGCAAACTCTCTCTCTCTCTCTCTCTCTCTCTCTCTCTCTCTCTCAAAACCATCCACCAAAGTTCTCCATTATTTCATATATATTTTATCTAGAAGCATAGAGAAAGCGCAGTCTTTACGCCGAGCTCAATTGGCTACTCTACTGACATTAACTTGGATCGAAACATTTTGAATCAATGGTCCAGTGACATCGGCTATTACTATCATCTTACAGCAATCCACATGATGTTTGGTTGTCTATCTTGGAAATTTTTGAACCAATAATTCAGTGGCATCGGCTATTACTATCTTATACCAATCCACATAGTGCATGACTGTAAGATTAGACCGGCTTTAATTCCTGTGCCGTCACTGCTATATCATTGATTTAGCAGCAGGGATCTCGATCTTGAAATCCAAGCAAACAAACAAAGAACTGTAATCTCCACGTCGTTTCCCACTCGAAGAAGGTGGTGGAAGGATGCATGACCACACGATGGGTATGTGCGGTCTTCCTCACCGAAACAAACATCCGAGGGGATCGGCGTCATCTCCATCAAGTTGGTATGTGTGTGTTCAACATTGTCACATGGCCTCCCCTTGCTTTCTTCTTCTTCTTCCTCTCGGCGTCGTCTCCATCAAGATGGTATGTGTGTATTCAACATAGTCACGTGGCCTCCCGTTGCTTTCTTCTTCTTCCTCCTCCGCCTCCGCCTCCGCCTCCTGAATTAAAAGGGCACATATCGAAGTCGATATACATCTCAGACTAATAGATCGTTGGGTGTTCTGATTTCTGCAAGGTCGATATACATCTCAGACAAATAGATTGTTGGGTGTTCTAATTTCTGCAAAGTCGGTATAACTGTGGACATAAATGAAAATTGGAGGTTTGTGGAAAGAGGATGGCATACGGCACACCGATGGCTGAGTCTCCAATGGTTTTATCCATGAAGAACATCAATGTGGAAAAGCAGGAAGAGAGAAGAAGACGATTGGCACCCATTCCTGCCCGATTGAGATAATGACATTCTTTTCATGCTATCAGGAGTCAAAAGGAGAGAGAGAAAAAGAGAAGCAACCCGACAAGAGATGCCGCAAGTGACCGCACCACTTCCCTCCAACGTTGATCTCTATTCGACTTACTTATATTTGGGAGTCCAAATCACTTCTCATAAGAGAGTGTATACAGTTAGAGTTAGGAATGCCTCGTCGCATGCATTCCGTGCATCCAACACCAATCATACGAGAGACTACGGGAACGTCAATTGGATGTCGGCAATCTTACGGTGTCATCCTAGAATTGTTAGATGACATTTACGTACGAAAAAAGAATTAAAAAATTAAGAAAACAATCTTACATTGATAAATATCATGAGAGCAGATGATATATATATATTTATATATATATTCGAATATAACTCATAACCAATTAACTTTTCAACCGGAAAGATTTTCCTGCCACAAGGCAGAAATATACTTCGTGTCGGGTGGATCTCACTTTCGTCCCTGTCCCCACCTTCTTTGAAGGGTGTTCATGCTCGCTGGTCCTGGTTGTAAATCAATAGTGGACTGCTTTGAACGGCACTCCGTTTTTGTGTGGTCGATCTCGGCCGTCTCTTTCTCCACACTGTGCAGGCTCTCGAAGGAAGTAGAGCTTGGATTCCCTATATCTGTCGCTCGCTCTCTTCTATGCTGTGTAGTTCATCAGAAGAGAGAGGAGCAGGGAACGCGAAGCATGACGACGTCGACGCGGGAGGAACAACCGAATGGGGAAGCAGCGAAGCCTGTGATCAACTACAGAGGGTGGAAAGCCATGCCATACGTGATAGGTACGTGGAACGCATGCTCTCCTCCACCTTCGCCCACGAACCACTTGAAATCTCACGAGAAGGAGAATTCTGGGCAGGAAACGAGACGTTTGAGAAGCTGGGGACGATTGGCACCTCCGCCAACCTCTTGGTCTACCTCACCACCGTCTTCCACATGAAGAGCGTCGCGGCGGCCACCCTCGTCACCGTGTTCAACGGCACCACCAACCTCGTCCCCCTCCTCGGGGCCTTCCTCGCCGACACCTATCTCGGCCGCTACGCCACCTTGGGGGCCGCTTCGGTTGCTTCTTTCTTGGTATGCTACCACGTTGAAGAGCTGCCATTCTCTCTCATTAGCTGTTCTCGTCTTCTTCGTATGTGTTTAATGAAATGCCAACCAAATAAAACTCCGAGAGAGTAAGCTGAAGATGAACTTGTGTTCCGACAGTTCTACTGACATGCATTAGAGAAAGAAAAAGAGAGAAACCTTTAGAAATAGACTATGCACCGACAAAAAGGGAACAAAAAGTAAGCATAAATAAGATCAAAATTGGAGCCACCCACCAGATATTACCAAAAACAAAATAATAACAGAGACAGCTATTTTTTCAAACACGTGAAGAGACAACACCGCCGAGAGTTGCAAGAAATTTGTTGGTCTTTTTGTTTACATGCAAGGGGTAACACGTCCATGTGAGCTTTGATATGACGCAAAATGATAGGGCCCAATATATTAATGCATGATATGTACAGTACGATATAAGCCTTCGTGATAAATAGAACACATTGAGACATGTCGGCACATGTTAGCATCATCGAAAGCCAGTAAAGCTTGTGGGTCATCAGACCCCAATTATTGATGGTAAGCCTATCGGATTGCTGTCTTCTAATCCCATGTGTGCATGATGATTGATGATGTTGAAGGGCATGCTCATTCTCACACTCACGGCGGCCGTCTCCAAGCTTCACCCTCCTCCCTGCAGCGGTCATGGCGACGCATGCCACGGCGCGAACCCAACTCAGCTGGCCGTCCTCTTCGCCAGCTACGTCTTCATGGTCATCGGAGCCGGCGGCATACGTCCCTGCAACCTGGCGTTCGGCGCCGACCAGTTCGACCCCGCCACCGAGGCGGGGAAGCGGGGCATCGCTAGCTTCTTCAACTGGTACTACATGACCTACACCTTCGCCATGATGGCCTCCTCCACCTTCGTCATCTACGTGCAGAGCAACGTGAGCTGGTCGCTGGGGCTGGCCATTCCCACGGCGTTCATGTTCATCTCCTGCGTGCTCTTCTTCGTCGGGACCAAGATCTACGTGAAGGTGCGGCCGGAGGGCAGCCCGATCACCAGCATCGCCCAGGTGCTGGTGGCGGCGTTCCGGAAGCGAGCGCTGAAGCTACCTGATGACCTCAAGGGGTCTCTTTTTGACCCTCCACATCTCAGTTCTCTGGTCTCCAAGCTGCCACACACCGACCAGTTCAGGTACTTGGGAGCACATGAAGTGAGATTTCAACTCAGAAGCATACACCAAACCTATATTTTGATGGCATGAGATGATCTAATAAATTAGTGGAAAATTTTAATTAACCTCAATCCATTTGTAACACTTCCTTCAAAGTTGATAACATCCAAACTATTGTCGTCCAAAGCTACTACAATTTGCTTCATGAGATTTATAACAAAACTATCACTAATTTTACTATATTCTAAGAAAAATAAAGTGATCAACTTGATATGTTCAACCAGGCTACCAGACATGATTTTTGATTTTGTTTTTCGGTTACGATTGCAGTTTTCTTGACAAAGCTACGATCATAACCCCCATGGACGATATCAAACCGGATGGCTCAGCTTCAGATGGATGGAGATTATGTAGATTACAGCAAGTGGAACAGATGAAATGTTTAGTAAGGATCATCCCTGTTTGGTCTTCATGTATCATCTTCGAGGTTCCCGTCCTTATGACATGGAATTACGGCGTCTTCCAAGCCCTTCAATCCGATAGACATCTCGGGCACAGTAACTTTGAGATTCCTGCTGCAACTTTTAATGTGTTCACCATGGCGGCGATGACTATTTGGTTGCTTGTTTACGACCGTTTCGTCGTCCCATTGCTTCAGAGGGTTACTGGAAAGGAAGGTGGCATCACGCTGCTTCAAAGGATGGGGACTGGCATTGCGCTTTCGGTCGTGATGATGATTGTCGCTGGCCTGGTAGAGGAACGGCGAAGGAGTTATGCGCTTCACAAGCCGACATTAGGGACTGCGTCCAATGGTGGTGCCATTTCATCCATGTCCGGCCTCTGGTTGATTCCTCAGCTCGTTATTGCTGGTCTTTCTGATGCTTTCAACCTCGTCGGCCAAGTTGAGTTCTACTACAAGCAATTTCCCGAAAACATGAGGAGCATGGCAGGGGGTCTGCTCTTCCTGGGTTTAGCATGTTCCAACTATCTGTGTAGCTTGATAATAACTATCGTCCATCGAACAACTGGTGGACATCAGAAGAGAAATTGGTTAGCAGAAGATCTTAACCAGGGAAGACTAGATCTTCTCTACTTCTCGATCGCATCAGTATCCGCCCTTAATTTTGTCTTCTTCATTGTATGTGCAAAGTGGTACAGATACAAAACCTCAGACAAAGACCATGAGATTGCTCTGCAAACAATGGAGATCAAAAGTTCTGTATGAGCAACCATCTGATACACTGGATCTTTGCAGTGCACAAGAAGAAAGAACAAGGTTGTGGAATCAGGTTTCATCAGAAGAGAAGCAACAGTTCTGTTAATCATGGCTCTTCCTATGTGCTGTTGATTCCTCTTTTTTCGTTTTATTACTATTTGAAGCTGCAAAACTTTTATAAGAGCAGAATGCTGTTCATAGTAGATGCACAAACAATGGTTCACCCTCTCTACATGTTATATCTGCTAATATCAGATAATTTCCATTGTGAAACCTTTTGTGCCCATTGATATCTATTTTGAACTCAACAGAGAATTAGCTTGATAAACCTAACATACTCCAAGAAAAAGGCATATTTATATTGCTGTGCCAAGTAGGCCTGCTTCAAAGACTAAAAGATCTCCACGAAGGTACAGTGAGATAGATCATGCAGACACATGCAGTGTATCAAAGATAAAGCTGTGTAACTCTTAATTGATGTCAGTCTAGCCTGCCTTCAATTGGTTTTAACCTCAAATTATGACATAAAAGTAAGCACCCATCATATATGCAAGTAAGATGAGCGTCCAATCCCCTAGGATTTGCAAGCTTAATTGGTGGGACCTATGCAAATAAGGCCCACACCTCAAGTACACGAGAGACTTCATCCTGACAATTTTGATCCATCTATACAGCATGGTCTATAGTCCAGAAGCATAGAGAAAGTGTAGTCTTTACGTGGAGATTAATTGAGTGAATTATAAGGTGAGAGTGCGTCCTCTACTGACATTAACTTGGACCGAAGCATTTTGAGTTAATGATTCAGTGGCATTGGATATTTCTATCATCTTGTAGCAATCCACATAGTGTGAGGTCGCCTGCCTTCGATCCATCTGAACTCTGCAGTGAACTCCAAGTTTCGTGGAATGTGTATGATTGTAAGATTAGATCGGCTTTAATTCCTGTGCCATTGCTCCTACATCATTGATTTAGCAGCAGGAATCTCGATCTTGAAATCCAAACAAACAAACAAAAGAGCTGCGTTCTCCTCCTCGTTTCTCACTTCAAGAAGGTGGTGGATGCATGACCACACGATGGGTATATTCGGTGTTCCTCACAGAAACAAACAACCGCGGGTATCGGCGTCATCTCCATCAAGACAGTATGTGTGTGTTCAACATAGTCGCATGGCCTCCCCTTGCTTTCGTCTTCTTCCTCCTCCGCCTCAGCCTCCGCCTCCGCCTCCTGAATTAAAAGTACACATATCGAAGTCGATATACATCTCAGACTAATAGACTGTTGGGTGTTCTGATTTCTGCAAAGTCGATATAACTGTGAACATAAATGAAATTTGGAGGCTTGTGGACAGACGATGGCATACGGCACACTGATGGCTGAGTTTCCGATGATTTTATCCATGAAGAACATCAATGTGGGAAAGCAAGAAACGAGAAGAGAGAAGAAGATGATTGACACTCATTCTGGTCTGATTAAGATATAAGACATACTTTTCATGCTTTTAGGAGTCAATAGATTCTATTAAGGAGAGAGAGAGAGAGAGAGGAAATAGGCCCACAAGAGATGCCCCAAGTAACCGCACCACTTCCCTCCAACGATGATCGCAATTTGACTTGTATGTGGGAGTCCAAATCACTGCACATAAGAGAGGGCACGTAGTTGGAGGTAGGAATGCCTCGCATGCATCCAACACTAATCATACGATACACTACGAGCACGTTGATTGGATATCGACCAATCACTATCCAACATCTATCATTGTTTTGGAGGCTGGCGTGAAATGAAAAAAGCTGACTCATCGTCCACCTGCCTTCTCCCCCTAGACAACGGTCCGAGAAAAAGACTGTTTGAATAAAATACCAAAGGAAAAAGTTGGGGATAGTTGTAGGCTTGACTTTTTCTCGGGGCAAGTATATAAGCTAATCCGTTGATGTGATGCTGGTGGTGACGGTTTTTTTTTCAAAAAAAAAATTAATATTTAAAAAAGATTTGGGATTGACTTAAATATTAAAGAGATCGGGTAAAAAAAAATTTCTTGATAATAGTCTTAGTTTAGGTGATGCTTCGGAAGCTTGATCCCCACCTCGGGAGGTCATCTCGGAGCCACTGGCGAACTACTTTGAAGATACTTCAGATGCTCTCACACCTTTGGGTTTGGATTACTTCGAGTCAACTTGAATGTCAACAACAAAGTCTCATAATATTTTGGCACTAAAAAGAGGACTTGATGTCATAAAAACGTCCACCAGCTAATTCACTCAAGAAATGTTCCAACGATGAGGCCTTGCCTCCAACCCACAATATTTTTATGTAGGGGTAGTTGCCATCCTTCACACATATTGACACGTTCACTTCGACGCAAACACCAACGTGGTACTAGTGTTTGTTCGATGACCCAAGCTGGGGACAAATTCAAGCCACATACTTGGCATCGTCGAGATATTATTATACCTCACCCATTATATGCGGACACTCATAGGCATGATGCATGCTATCGTCTTGCTCCTTCCTCAACTAACCCAACGAGTAACACCACCCTCCAAGTCGCGATTGATAACTCAACCACCATTACTATCGACACTTGTCAAAATCCTCTCAATCGATGC
Source organism: Musa beccarii (assembly GCA_024322285.1). Classification (NCBI taxonomy): domain Eukaryota; kingdom Viridiplantae; phylum Streptophyta; class Magnoliopsida; order Zingiberales; family Musaceae; genus Musa; species Musa beccarii. Next base: position 43,010,626 of record CM044397.1, read on the forward strand.
AGTGCTAGTATTTCAGGATCCCCCAAGGTTCATAGGGCTGTCAATCGAAGGGGCACCCCACTCTTCAATGGTGGAATTCAATGCATTCGTCGGACCACCACCCTACCCTATCCGAATCCGAGACCCAATCAGCATATTTAATTGATGACTCCTTGAGGGTTTCACAGTAGGAGATGGATCAACACTTGGATGAGATGCAATGAGAATTCTAGCTAAGGATCAATACATTACTCATAATGACTCTTAATGCAGAGGGAATAACACCTATGTTGCTCCACCACAAAACTTGTAAGCACCCTAGCTGCATTGCTATGGGGGTGCAAAACTTTAGGAGCAAACAAGTTATGAAGAGATCCAATAAGGTTGGTATTGAGTGGATATATAGGAAGATTTAAAATGAGAGTTGAGAACTTATTCCTATTCGAGAACATAGAGTGCATCACAACAAGAAAGCTGAGACAACTTTACTAAAGTACTTTCATTCAGAAATACGTGAAGTAGTTTTCAGCATTGATACTAGATATACAATATATGTCTTAAAAAGAATGTCATTAATGTGATCGAGACAATCCTAGCTATAGAAAGACTCACCAACTTTGTTTCTTAAGAGAACCTAGGGAAGAAGAAATAATCTTCAAAAAATCACCCATCTAAGTATTCCTAAGAGAATGAATCCACAAACGAGCTAAAGAAAAAGAATTGCTAATGGGGGTGAATTCAAAAGGCAAAGCTCGATGCTTCTTATGTGGAGGATTGCACATGGTGAGGAAGTGCCCACAAAAGTAAAAACTCAATCATTGACGTCATCAATCCATTCCTTTAGACCAAACAAGGGTAAGATTATCGCCCTTAGATTGAGCAGTTCGAAATCTAACAGTGGATATATAGGAAGATTTAAAATAAGAGTTGAGAACTTATTCCTATTCAAGAAAATGGAGTGCAACACAACAAGAAAGCTGAGACAACTCTGCTAAAGTACTTTCATTCAGAAATACGTGAAGTAGTTTTCAGCATTGATACTAGATATACAATATATGTCTTAAAAAGAATGTCATTAATGTGATCGAGACAATCCTAGCTATAGAAAGACTCACCAACTTTGTTTCTTAAGAGAACCTAGGGAAGAAGAAATAATCTTCAAAAAATCACCCATCTAAGTATTCCTGAGAGAATGAAGCCACAAACGAGCTAAAGAAAAAGAATTGCTAATGGGGGTGAATTCAAAAGGCAAAGCTCGATGCTTCTTATGTGGAGGATTGCACATGGTGAGGAATGCCCACAAAAATAAATACTCAATCATTGACGTTATCAATCCATTCCTTTAGACCAAACAAGGGTAAGGTTATCGCCCTTAGATCGAGCAGTTCGAAATCTAACAGTGGATATATAGGAAGATTTAAAATAAGAGTTGAGAACTTATTCCTATTCGAGAACATGGAGTGCAACACAACTCTGCTAAAGTACTTTCATTCAGAAATACGTGAAGTAGTTTTCAGCATTGATACTAGATATACAATATATGTCTTAAAAAGAATGTCATTAATGTGATCGAGACAATCCTAGCTATAGAAAGACTCACCAACTTTGTTTCTTAAGAGAACCTAGGGAAGAAGAAACAATCTTCAAAAAATCACCCATCTAAGTATTCCTGAGAGAATGAATCCACAAACGAGCTAAAGAAAAAGAATTGCTAATGGGGGTGAATTCAAAAGGCAAAGCTCGATGCTTCTTATGTGGAGGATTGCACATGGTGAGGAAGTGCCCACAAAAGTAAATACTCAATCATTGACGTCATCAATCCATTCCTTTAGACCAAACAAGGGTAAGGTTATCGCCCTTAGATCGAGCAGTTCGAAATCTAGCAGTGACGATGGGGATTCACAAAAACCCTTTATAAGAGTAACGCATTTTATAAAGTCATGACATTGGTAGCTCATTCTACTTTTAAGCCTCTAATATTTATTTTTCTTATAAAGACATGATTTATGCTTTATTATCATTACAATTATCATATGATTTTTTTGTATTGATTAATATCTAATAATTATTATAATTATTTTTTATTATTAAATTATTTTTATATAAATTAGATTAAAGAGTATTTAGTGAATATTATTTATAATTTATATCCTTTCATTTTATCTAACTAGTAATTGTCAAAGTAGCCTAGCATGATAGACTTATTGGATATAAATTATAATAAATATTTTATTATTTATAAGATATTTTAAAATATATTTTAAATTATTGTATTGGTTTTGTGATCGTCAAAGTGGCCTAGACTAATAACTTATAAAATTATATCAAAAAATAGTCCTGAATGATATTAAAAAAAATAATATTCACAATGGTGTAAGAGATTTAGATAATCCCAAACAAGAATCTACTTCGAAGAATTATATAATAGGGTAGGATAATACTATTTTGGATATCTTTATAGTTTAGGGTTGTATATCCAAATATAATAATATTATTTTATAATGATGGTATCAATCCTCCATAATGATAAAATATTATTTGAATATTAGATATATCAATATTACACCTAAAAATAAAAAACAAATATTATATCAATAATTTAACATCTATCAAAAGAATCTAAAAATATTAATATTATTTTATTTTATTAATATGATACTTTATTCATTGTATTTTTATGAACATTCTTATATTTTTTAGATTAAATTATTATAAATGACTTAAGTATGTGCAATTATACCGAGAGTTAGATATTAACCTTATTTGTTGAAAGCATACTTAAATACTAAAAATTATGTGAGATAAATAATTAAATGATTGAAAAGGGTTGAAAGGTTTAGTTTTAATAATTATTAATAATATTTAGACTTCATTACATAATATAAATAGCACATTGAAATATTAAAAGATTGATATAAAACTATTGATAAGTTATTAACTAGTACCTTAATAAAAGAATTGACTATAGCTCAGTAATTACAATATTTGAGGATTTCTAGGATATATCCTCATTATGATTGATAAAACTATAAAATTTAAGGAATTTAGATTTAAGGACTATTTTTAGGTATTTTATTAATAATCTAAAAAATTTAAAGGAATACAAACTTTATTATCCTAATTATGGTATGAGAATAGTTGAATATGATAATATAAGATTCCCAAAAAATAGTAAATCGATGAGAGTGAAAAACTTAAAATTTATTTTGGAGATTCTTTATCATTTTATATTTGAGAAGTTGTTCCTCAAAATATTAGAAGATTTGATAAGGGTGAACAAAATAATATTAATAAACTCCTATATAATATCGAAATCACTATTGATGACTTGCAGAACAATTATAATCAATAGTTTTAAGCTATAATTAGTAGTTTTAAGAAAATCTTAGGGAGAAAGAAGACATATCATCTTTTATTATGTTATACACACACACACATTATATATATATATATATATAAAAGAATCATATTATAATATAGGAATCAAAGGATACCTTATTATTTTCACAAGTTATGGAAAATGACAATTCTGAAAAATAGTATAATGCAATAAAAAAAAGTTACATTAGTGATAATATTAAATATATAGTCAGATTTACAGTCAAAGTTTTACTCATAAAGAAAACATCAATGAGACATTTTCTCTAGTTTATCCAATGGACTCATTAGGAATCGTCATTACATTAGTGGCTCATTATATTTTATGAGTTATATCATATGAATGTAAAATTAATTTTTTTAAATAGAAATCTAGATAAGAAAATTTTGTATGGGTTTACCTAAATAATTCACAGAGAAAAAATATATACAATTTGGTATGTAAATTTATATAATTTATTTGTTACCATAGTATACAAAAATTCATGAGCTTCTTCATATTTAAGTAAAATATTGATAATCAAACTTTATATATGAAGATTAGTATGAGCAAACTTATTATATTGGTCATGTATGTGAATGATATTTTGTTTATTAATAGCGATATTGATTTATTACATGGAACCAATAAATTTCTCATAAATTTTTTTAAAATGATTGATATAATTGAGACAACTTATCTTATTGACATAGAGATATTTAAAGATATCTTAATAATTATTAAGATAATATTATAATAATTTATTAATCAAGCCCTAATATATTTAATATGTAGTTTTGTTCAACAATTGACATGTGTAAAATTCAATCAAAACCATTATTTTCTAAAATTAACTTAGAAAAGAATCAAACTTAGTAACAAATAAAAAAATATATTCCTTATGCAAACACGGTTGAAAATCTATTGTATACTAAAATCTATATTAGACCATATATTAGTTTTGTAGTTGGAATACTGTATAGATATTAGAGTTAAATAGGGTATGAAATATTAAAAAGTTATAAAGAAAATAATAAGATATACTATATGCTCATATATAGGAAATCAAATTAGCTTGAAATAATAATATTTCCATTTATTGATTTTATAAATTATCTCAATAGCAAAAAGTCCATTTTATGAATAATATTTATATTAGTTAGAGGGACAATTTACAAGAATAATATAACATAAATTATGTTATTAATATTAAAAGTTGATTTCATGATATGTTTGGAGGTTATTAATTAATCTTTATAATTATGAAATTTCACCTAATGACTTGCTGTGGTTATACTTAATTACTAAGTCACTGAAGATATTTTGTGATATACCACAGTAAATTTTTTCTTTAAAAATGATAAGTACTATGGCAGTTCCAAGCATGTTGGGATAAAATAATTGATGGTTAAATAATTAATACAATAACAACTAGTGTCAATTAGGAATATGAGTTTCACTATATTGATTATCGATCCATTTATTTAGATCTTACTATCTAAAGTATTTAAAAGAATATGATCTTATAATTGGGTTTATAAGCAACATATAAAAGATTTAGTAATACATATTTAAGTGGACATTATAATTGATATTTTTATTTATATAATTAAAATTATTTATTTTTACTATCTTATTCATATTTATGCATATATATCTTATGATTAAATGTGAATTATAGGATTGTCTTAATAAAAAAAATTATATAGGTAATTACAAATTATTATAGAAAAGACTAATAATGCTGTAGTACATAGAATTGAGTATAGCATTAATATCATAGAACAACTATGTCTCGTATTGGTAAATAGATTTAATGAAGTATTATTGTGCCCTTTGGACTTATTGACTTATTTTAAAAATTCATGGTTATGTATAAAATACTTTTCATAATTTTCAAAATCTAATTAGATAAAATTATTTTTAAATAAAAATTTATTTTATTATTTTAATTAAAATTTTTTAATCTCACTAATTAATAGGCTAAATGAAAGAATGCTAGATTATGTGGTTTTATCTAATTAAGAAAAATATATTATATATCTGATTGAATTCTGATTACAATCATCGTTAGAAAGTTCAATTATACTAGAATTCTTTAGTAGATTACCTTAATGGAAGGGACTCTCATAATTACATCATAAACCCTCTCTTCTTACTATAAAAGGATATAATCTCATAGAGATGAAACATCAGAAATTGAGATTATAAATTTATTCTCAACCTCCAAGATCTTTTCTCAATCTCCCGAAGTTCCTATTTCATAGTAATAGTCCTGTGAAGTATAAGTAGAAAGAAGGCTAGTTTGACTTTCTTTACATATCAATATCTTTATTTTGGATCCAATTATAATATGCTTGTAGTCAGATAAAGATTTTTTTGAATGACATTGAATGGTATACATATCTTGATCTTAATCTATTATTCTTTAGTTTTAATTTTGATATTATAGTTTATATATAATAATATTATAATTATAAATTTTATGCTTATATTCTTTGCTTACCTATCTCTTAGTTTGAGATCTACTATATAGAGGTGTGACCCTCACCTTTGCAGCCACCATTTTCATAAATCTTGATTCAATGGAGGCAATGCATGCTTTTATTCCATAAAATGATTATATAACAAGTTATATCTTACTCAGAACTATCTTATAAACCTTAGATCAATGTGAAATGGTGTAAATCTGCAGAAAATGTAACTACTGGTCTAACCTCAATTATCCATGGTGACACTCCTACCCGAATGCTTTAATCATCCAAGCTAGTTGACTTTGGCACCTCTGTAAACCTTAAACATACAAAAGCGTAACTCTCTGATTCCAAAAACCATCGACCAAAACTCTCCATTGTTTCATATATATTCCATTTAGACGTATGGAGAAAGATTCAGACACCTAAGTTCAGTCTTCACGTCGAGATCAATTGAATGAATTATAGAATGTGAGTGCGTCCTCCACTGACATTAACTCGAACCGAAACATTTTGAATTAATAATTTAATAACATCGGTTATTACTGCCATCTTATAGCAATCCACATAGTGTTAGGTTGCCCGTCTTGGATCCATCTGAACTCTGCACTCAACTCGACGTGTATGATTGTAAGATTAGACCGGCTTTAATTGTCGTGCCATCACTGCTACGCCATTGATTTAGCAGCAGGAATCTCGATCTTGAAATCCAAGCAAACAAACAAAGAACTGTAATCTCCTCCTCGTTTCCCACTCGAAGAAGGTGGTGAAAAGATGCATGACCACACGATGGGTGGAACATGCGGTTCCCAATGGTTTTATCCTTGAAGAACATCAACGTGGAAAAGCAACGAGAAGGAAGAAGAAGATGTTTGGCACCCATTCTGGCCCGATTAAGATATCTATAAGACATTCTTTTCATGCTTTCAGGAGTCAAAACATTCTCACAAGGAGAGAGGGAGGGAGGGAGGGAGGGAGAGAAGAAGCCCCCATGAGACCATGTCCCAGGTGACCACACCACTTGCCTCCAACGATGATCTCTATTTGATTTCGTATGTGGGAGTCTAAATCACTGCTCATAAGAGAGTGTACACAGTTGGAGTTAGGAATGCCTCGTCGTAAGCATTCCATTCCATGCATCCAACGCTAATCATACGAGAGACTACGAGCACGTTGATTGGATGTGGACATTCTCGTCGTTCCAAAAAATATTATTAGAAGATATTCATTTATGTGAAGAGATTAAAAAAAATTAAGAGAATAATTATATATTGATAAATACGAGAGAGTCGGATCATAATTTATCAGCTTAAGTTCTTATATTAAATTAATGTTTAACTTAATATATATTAATATTGATTAATTTAAGTCACTCATCATTCATGCATTTGTAAGAAAGATGTTCCTCTCCTACATGTTTATATTCTGCAACCTGCAAGTTAGATAAACATTTCGTGTGGGGGGTTGGATCTCACTTTCCTCCCTTTCTCCATCTTTTTGTGTGGCCGATCTCGGCCGTCTCTCTCTCCACACCGTGCAGGCTCTCGAAGGAGGTAGATCTTGTATTCCCTATATCAAACTCTCGATCTCTTCCACACTGTGTGGTTCATCAGAAGAGAGAGGAGAAGGGAACGCAAAGCATGACGACGTCGACGCCGGAGGAACCACAGAATGGGGAAGCGGCGAAGCCTGTGATCAACTACAGAGGGTGGAAAGCCATGCCATACGTGATAGGTACGTGGAACACATGCTCTCCTCCACCTTCGCCCACGCACCACTTGAGATCTCACGAGAAGGAGAATTCTGGGCAGGAAACGAGGCGTTTGAGAAGCTGGGGACGATCGGCACCTCCGCCAACCTCTTGGTCTACCTCACCACCGTCTTCCACATGAAGAGCGTCGCGGCGGCCACCCTCGTCACCGTGTTCAACGGCACCACCAACCTCGCCCCCCTCCTCGGGGCCTTCCTCGCCGACACCTTTCTCGGCCGCTACGCCACACTGGGGGCCGCGTCGGTTGCTTCTCTCTTGGTAGGCTACCACCTTGAGGTGCTGCCATTCTCTCTCACTAGCTTTTCTCGTCTTCTTCGCATGTGTTTGATGAAATGCCAACCAAATAAAACTCCGAGAGAGTAAGCTAAAGATGAACTTGTGTTCTGACAGTTCCACTGGCATGCATTAGAGAAAGAAAAAGAGAGACACACTTAGAAATAGACTATGAACTGACAAATAAATAAGATCAAAAATGGAGCCACAACCAGATATTATAAAAAAAAATGAAACAGCTATTTTATCAAACACATGAAGAGACACGCCACCGAGAGTAGCGAGAAATTTGTAGGTCTTTTTGTTTACATGCAAGAGGTAAGAAGTCATATGTGAGATTTGACATGATATAAAATGATAGGGCCCAATATATTAATGCATGATAAATATGATATAAGCCGTCGTGACAAAAAGTACACATTGAGACAGCACATGTTAGCCATTCTTGAAAGCCAGTAAAGCTGCTCCAGGGACACAGACTTGTGGGTCAACATACTCCAATTATTGATAGTAAGCCTATCGGATTGCTGTCTTCTAATCCCATGTGTCCATGATGATTGATGATGTTGAAGGGCATGCTCATTCTCACACTCACGGCTGCCGTCTCCAAGCTTCACCCTCCTCCCTGCAGCGGTCATGGCGACGCATGCCACGGCGCGAACCCAACTCAGCTGGCCGTCCTCTTCGCCAGCTACGTCTTCATGGTCATCGGAGCCGGCGGCATACGTCCCTGCAACCTGGCGTTCGGCGCCGACCAGTTCGACCCCGCCACCGAGCCTGGGAAGCGGGGCATCGCCAGCTTCTTCAACTGGTACTACATGACCTTCACCTTCGCCATGATGGCCTCCTCCACCCTCGTCATCTACGTGCAGAGCAACGTGAGCTGGTCGCTGGGGCTGGCCATTCCCACGGCGTTCATGTTCATCTCCTGCGTGCTCTTCTTCGTCGGGACCAAGACCTACGTGAAGGTGCGGCCGGAGGGCAGCCCGATCACCAGCATCGCCCAGGTGCTGGTGGCGGCGTTCCGGAAGCGAGCGCTGAAGCTACCTGATGACCTCAAGGGGTCTCTTTTTGACCCTCCACATCTCAGTTCTCTGGTCTCCAAGCTGCCACACACCGACCAGTTCAGGTACTTGGGAGCACATGAAGTGAGATTTCAACTCGGAAGCGTACACCAAACCTATATTTTGATGGCATGAGATGATCTAATAAATTAGTGGAAAATTTTAATTAACCTCAATCCATTTGTAACACTTCCTTCAAAGTTGATAACATCCAAACTATTGTCGTCCAAAGCTACTACAATTTGCTTCATGAGATTTATAACAAAACTAACACTAATTTTACTATATTCTAAGAAAAATAAAGTGATCAACTTGATGTGTTCAACTATGCTACCAGACATGATTTTTGTTTTTGTGTTTTTGGTTACAATTGCAGTTTTCTTGACAAAGCTGCGATCATAACCCCCATGGACGACATCAAACCGGATGGCTCAGCTTCAGATGGATGGAGATTATGTAGATTACAGCAAGTGGAACAGATGAAATGTTTAGTAAGAATCATCCCTGTTTGGTCTTCATGTATCATCTTCGAGGTTACCGTCGTTATGACATCGAATTACGTCGTCTTCCAAGCCCTTCAATCCGATAGACATCTCGGGCACAGTAACTTTGAGATTCCCGCTGCAACTTTTACTGTGTTCACCATGGCGGCGATGACCATTTGGTTGCTTGTTTACGACCGTTTCGTCGTCCCATTGCTTCAGAGGGTTACTGGAAAGGAAGGTGGCATCACGCTGCTTCGAAGGATGGGGACTGGCGTTGCGCTTTCGGTCGTGATGATGATTGTCGCTGGCCTGGTAGAGGAACGGCGAAGGAGTTATGCGCTTCACAAGCCGACATTAGGGACTGCGTCCAATGGTGGTGCCATTTCATCCATGTCCGGCCTCTGGTTGATTCCTCAGCTCGTTATTGCTGGTCTTTCTGATGCTTTCAACCTCGTCGGCCAAGTTGAGTTCTACTACAAGCAATTTCCCGAAAACATGAGGAGCATGGCAGGGGGCCTGCTCTTCCTGGGTTTAGCATGTTCCAACTATCTGGGCAGCTTGATAATAACTATCGTCCATCGAACAACTGGTGGACATCAGAAGAGCAATTGGTTAGCAGAAGATCTTAACCAGGGAAGACTAGATCTTCTCTACTTCTCGATCGCATCATTATCTGCCGTTAATATTGTCTTCTTCATTGTATGTGCAAAGTGGTACAGATACAAAACCTCAGACAAAGACCATGAGATTGATCTGCAAACAATGGAGATCAAAAGTTCTGCATGAGCAACCATCTGATACACTGGATCTTTAGAGTGCACAAGAAGAAAGAACAAGGATATGGAATCAGGTTTCATCAGAAGAGAAGCAACAGTTCTGTTAATCATGCCTTTTCCTATGTGCTGTTGATTCCTCTTTTTTCTTTTTATTACCACTTGAAGCTGCAAAACTTTTATAAGAGCAGAATGCTGTTCACAGTAGATGCACAGACAATGTTCACCCTCTCTACATGTTATATCTGCTTATATCAGATAATTTCCATTGTGAAACTAGACTGTGCTCATTGATATCTATTCTGAACTCAACAGATGAGTAGCTTGATAAACCTAACATGCTGCAAGAAATAGGCATATTTATATTGCTGTGCCAAGTAGTTTCCCCAGATTGGCCTGCTTCTAAGACCAAAAGATCTCCACCAAGGTTAAGTGAGTTAGGTCATGCAGATGCATGCAGCATATCAAAGGTAAGGCTGTGTAACTCTTAATTGATGTCAGTCTAGCATGCCTTCAATTGGTTTTTAGCACAAATTATGACATAAAAATAAGCACCAATCATTTATGTAAGCTTAAGTGGTGGGACCAATGCAAATAAGGCCCACACCTCAAGTACATGAGAGACATCATCCTGACAATTTTAAGGGCGATCTGATCCATCTATATAGCATGGTCCACAGTCCAGAAAAGTGAGAACAATACTATTTGTGCCTTTCGACTGCCCTCTTAAAATCCCTCGTGACAAAGAACAGGTGCTAAGTGATATCTAAGATCTGCAATGAATTACTGATCAGCAACAGAACAAGAATAGCTTTTCAGTCTCTATCATCAATGTGGCATCGGATGGAGGATCATGATAGAAATAAATATGAATGATAATTTTACATTCTTTACGTTATCAATTAATATATGATTTAAAAATTAATCATAAATTTGATTACATGATTTAAATGTATGTTCGAGAAAAATCTTTTTATACATGTATAAATATATATTATCCCAACGAATGAAATCATCTTTTTTATGATAAATTTTTTTATGATATCAGAGCCCTTTTGTTTCCTGTAAGCTTATCTACGTCGTTGGATTCTAAACCTCTATGCGTCGCTCAATCTGCTTCCATCTATCGATTTTCCTCCTCCTCACATCAGAGCGGATGCTTCCAGCGATTGGTTTGCTGTGCTTGCACTTGCACCGAAGTCGAAGACATGCGATTCCTCTGTCCGATCTCAAGATCTGCTCTACAGCAAATCTACTCCACCACCCCAGAGATATGATCTCCTCTGTTAGGTTGGTTACTCCCTTATCAAATCAGATCTCCATCTAAATCAACAATTGGTTCTGGATTTCCCTTATTGAGCATTAGGAAATAATAGTTCACCTTAACTTATAGGACATATATATGTCGATACAGTAATTCTAATATTTTTTAAACTTTCCAAAGGCACGAACTATATATCTTAACGAGTACAATTCACCAATCTTCTATTTGAATATGATTTACTAGCTATAAGAATGGATCTCTCCTTTCTTCATCCAAAAAGATTCAAATACAAGGAAAAACAAATTTAATGACAAATCTTAATCACAAGCTATGATTATGTTAAGATCACCTTATTCTATAAGATATTCAAACTTCAATCACTTGCTCCATAGCATCATTGATTTCTTCATATAGCACTACATTAGAAGCATAGTCCAAGTTATAAATTACCTTCGCTAATTACTCTTGCATTGCATGTTTAATCTTTTATCTACCCCGATGAAAACAACTCAAGAGAAAAGTATTATTGTTGGCTATATGAAAAATCTAAAAGTTATTATAAAAGACTTGGCTATAGTAGGTCATCCCCTAACTGATGAAGAAATCATCGTTCACGCTTAATGACCTAGGAGATGAATACAAAGTACTGGCAGCTACTATCCTAGTGTGTGATTCAATAATATTATTTGAAGAACTATATGACAAGTTACTTGATCATGAATCCTATCTGAAGATAGAAGAAAAAAGACATGACCTATAATCACAGTTCCACTAAAAATCTAAAGGCAAAGGCAATCAAGGTAATCAAATCAATGAAGGCTCTAATAAAAGTTCAAACAAGATGGATCCTAGACATATGGGTAACTCATAAAGTCATCATCCATCACTCTACTACCAACCTACTAATCATGGTGGCCATTCCAACTTACAAAACAACTTCAACTACTACAACTACTAAGAAGCATGGCCGCTCTAACAATAACCACTACAATCAATGAAAGTTGTCTACCACCTATGTGATAGGATTGGTTATATAGCAAAGGAGTGTCATTCCGAACTAAAGCCCAATGACACATTTAATTGGCCCCAAGTAAACATTGTAACTAGTCTGGCTACTTATTCAACTAATTGTATTATCGACTTAGGTACTTTACATCATATCACCTCTGATTTACAGAATCTATCTACTCACTCCAATTATAGTAGTAATAAAGATATTATCATTTATGATAGTAACGAAATCTCTATCACTCATACTGGTTCCATGATACTTAATTCACACGAATACTTTTACACTCGAAGATGTTTTGTATACAAAAAAAATATTTTTATTGAGTTCTTTCTTAACTCATTTCTTGAAAACAATTTGAGCAGGGAGGTATCTTTGGTCTAAGATTGGAATAAAGACAACATCTACGGATGGCTGTAAGCTTTATAAACCATCCAGTTAATCACTCTTGCTTCAGTTACTACTTTAATTAATGTGTGACATCATCATCTTGATCATCTATCATCCTCCATTCAACAATAGATAATTTCTCATTACTCTCTTCTAATTTTCAAATCAAGTAAAATTGTTACTCATTATGATGCTTGCTTAAGTCATATAAGTTATCTTTTGAAACATTTTTCATAAGATGCTCTAAACCACTTAAAATTATTTAACTAATGTCTAAGGCCATACTCCAATCTAAATATATCACTTCCTTTGATAATTTTATATTTTATGTCATCTTCGTAGATTACTTCACTAAATATATATAACTCTATCCTCTGAAGCATAAATCTAAAGTTACCATAGTCTTTGCTAATTTTAGAAAGGTGGTCAATAACTTCTTCCAATCTATTATTAAAATAATTTACTCTAATAAAAAAAGTGAATACTAAGCTTTAATAACTTATCTCGCATTATGTGATATACAACATCTTAAGTCACCAATACATAGCTGGCTCTATCGAATGAAATTATCAACATATAGTTGAAATTGGTCTCACCCTCCTACACTAAGCCTTCGTGCCATTAATCTTTTGATCAGTAATCTTTTAAACTACAGTCTATCTCAGTGATCGCATGCTTGCCCCAATCCTAGAACATTAATCATCATTTAAAAGACCATTTCATAAAACCTAAAATCTTCAAAAACTCAAAATATTTGATTATTTATGTTATCCTTGGTTAGGCCTCTACGTTTCATACAAGTTAACACCAAGATCTAAATTGTGCATCTTCATTGAGTACTCTCTTGAATATGATATTTTTTAATGCTTTGATTCTCAAACTTACGATATCTTTATATCACGTTATATTATTTTTGTTGAGATCATCTTTCACTTTCAAAATCTTATTCCTTCAGTAATACGAGCCATTACAATAACCATCCATCAATGGGTTCATATGAGTATACTTCAAACTCTCTCTTTCAAGTGCATCTCTAACCACATCAATCAACAAATTTCCTTTAGAATTATACTCTTATTCCCCCAGCTTAGCAACACCTCACTCCTTCTATAACTTCTCTATCCACCTCTTCACCAACTTACTCTATAACGACCAATGAAGCAATGCCATCAACACTATAAATAATATCTTTATCCTCTCTTGAACCAACCGATACCGAAGTATATTAGTCTAATCAGGTACATATCACTAACTCTTCACCAATTCTCATATCATCGATACAACCTAATAATACCATCGAGCCTAAACATCATATGACAACATGCTCTAAAAATGATATCTTCAAATTACATCAAATCCTTGATCTCTAGCCTGCCATAAGCTCTCCACCCAAATTCAAAAATCTTTATACTAGCAAAACCATATGTAAAAAATATGATGCTCTACTCTATAAAGCCACATGGACCCTTATACCATCTTATTTTACACAAAATATCATTGAATATAAGTGAATCTTTCGAATTAAGCAAAACTCGGATGGATTCATTGGTATATACAAAGTACATTTAGTGGTCAAAAAGTTTCACCAACACCTATATATTGATTTTATTGAGACCTTTAGTCCAATTGCTAAACTGACGATAATTCAACTCATTGTGAGTATGACTATTGCTCAAAGCTAGTATATATGCTAACTAAATGTTAACAATGATTTCTCATAGGGGATTTTAACTAAAAATATCTTTATGCAACAATTCCCTAGCTTCATCTGCCCTCAATATTTAAATCATATTTATAAACTATGAAAAACTATTTATGAACCTTATTAAGATTCAAGAACCTAGTATACTGAACTTGGCTCATTTTTGTTGTTAGCCGACTTCATTAACTTCAAATCTGACAGCTCTTCATTCCTATGATAATAAAAGGAATATACTATATATTTATTAGTTTATGTGAATGATATTATTATTACATACAATACTCCTATAGAGATCAATCAACTCCTTAAACAATTGATGGATCAATTCCCTATAAAAAAAACTTAAAAACCTTAACTATTTTCTAGAAATAGAAGTAATGTTCATATCTTCTGAACTTTTCTTATCTCAAAAGAAATATATTTGAGAGCTACTAATTAAAAATAAACATGTAGAATGTAAAGAAGTTACTATGCCACTCTCATCCACTCGGTCAC
This sequence comes from Musa beccarii, assembly GCA_024322285.1. Classification (NCBI taxonomy): domain Eukaryota; kingdom Viridiplantae; phylum Streptophyta; class Magnoliopsida; order Zingiberales; family Musaceae; genus Musa; species Musa beccarii. The sequence continues at coordinate 43,025,663 of CM044397.1, forward strand.
TCATAACCCTATTACGAATCTCATATAATACTAATAAATACTTAGTTCTTTGTAATATTTATTTCTTACAAATCCATATATTTTATTTGCAACCACCAAATTATCACGATTCATACATCATCCCTCCATTACATATTGGTTAGCACTAAAATGTATTATATGATATTTTAAAGGGACTCCATCATAAACTTCTTCTTCGTAAACTCTCATCCCTTCATGTCTATATTTTCGTTAGTACTGATTAGGTAGACAATACTAATGATACAATATCTATATCATCTTATTTTGTCTTTCTTAGAGCAAACTCGATTAGCTAGAGTTCTAAGAAATAGAATACAATCGCAAGATTCATCACTATGGTTGAATATCGGACCATCACCACTATCACTACAAAACTCAACTATGTCACCAATCTGCTATATGAACTTGGTATCACCTCTCAATCCATTCCAATAATATACTGTGAGAATGTCGATGCCACCTATCTATGTATCAATCTGGTATTTCACTCTCATATGAAACATATTGTCATCAACTATCACTTTGTCAAAGTTCAAGTTGTCAAACATTAACTATGAGTTTCTCATATCCATACTTCTACCCAATTAGTGATTCTCTCATAAAGCCACTCGCTCATGGGATTTTTTAATTATATCGTTCCAATATTGATATGCTTGATGAAAGCTTAATTTTATGGGAGGGCATGATAGAGGATCATGATATAGACAAATATGGAATAACAACTTTACATTCTTTATATGTCTTAATCCTCAATCAATATCATAAATCTATGATATGATGATCAATCATAATCATAGATTTAAATATATGATTGAGAAAAATCTCTTCCTCAAAATTAGTATAAATTAAAGGAATATCTCTAAATTCTTCACCTTATGTCTAGTTATAATGTATGAGACAAAAATATAGAAAAAAAAAATTTAACTAATTTGAAATCACTTCCATATATTTGACCAGCAATCATAAGTTGATTAGAAAAAGATCAAGTTTTTATTTAATTACTATAAATCATTTATTATCTTTAGATTGACAGCAGTCTCATACACTATATATAATGCATCTTCCTTTACATGGTCAATTCGTACATATTTTTCGTACCCAAATTTTATGCCATTATACATTGAAGATTGTAGCTGTATCTTCAAACATATTGTAGTACCGCGATACCTTATAGATCTATCCAGGTGAGAGGTGGATGAAGGTAATGGTGATCCTGACGCTGACGGCCGCAGTCCTCCGATGTGTAGACAAGTGGACCAAGGCACTCGGTGTTTGGCCCTCTCCCATGCTCAGTGGGTGGCGCTATTCCTCTGCCTCGCCTCCTTTGTCTCGGCTCCACCAGCGTTCACCCCTGCGAAGCCTTCGGCATCGACCAATTTGACTGCACCATAAAGTAGGAGCGGTGTGGCCTCAGCAGCTTCTTTAGCTGGTACAACTACACCACTGCAGCATGGTGACAGCCTTCACGATTATGGTCTAAATACAAGAAAGCATCAGCTGGGCTTGTCAGTTTGGCATCCCGGTGGCCGGATGCTGCTCCCATCATCTTTGGGCTGCCCAAGAACAGCGTGTTCTCAGGTGTTGTGCAGGACCTTGTGGCTGTGTTCAGGAAGAGAACATTCCCACTGCGGCGCCACAAGACAAGGTGGAAAAGACTGGTTGCATTACAACAAAATATCCAGGAAGAATACATTAGTGATATAGCTTCCCTTCTATAGCTGATCCTGTCATCGGACGAAACCGAGTACTAATTTGTACTCATCACTAGGTTCTTGAACAAAGCTTTCTATATCGTGAAAGGGAGATAAAGGAAGGCGGCTCACCTGTAGATTCCTGGAGATTATGCAGCAAGCAGCGGTGGGAATAAATTTGTGCGCTTTCCTCAACACTGTCATCCGAATGAGCACTGGCAATCTGGATGATAACGTTGACATTGGCAGGGTAGAATACTACTACTACCTGAGAGCCATGTTGGGCTTGAGCAATCTGCTATATTTCCTGGTTTGTGGTCACTCCAGGGTGAAAGAAAGAAGAGAGGCATGACCGCATTGAAGTATATCAAGGAGCGGAGCTGCAAATAAGAGGGTTATAATCAGAATCCTACCGAAGGCTTCGACATTGTAAAGACCGAAGGGCAGACATTGTGCCAGAATCCATGACACAAAGATTATAATGCTAAAGCTTTCTAGTTCTTTGTGCCTAAGCACGTTGAAACCTTTCAATGATAGTTTCAACTAGCAGGAAAAGGTGTTCCTTAGTTCCCTAGTTATCTGAAGTGAACTACAAAAAGGAGAGATACTAATTACTTTGACAGTGTGACTAGAAATCCACTTAAATGGTGAAACCGTGAAAGTGAAGATTGTCTCTATCCTCTGTTGCAACAGCAGAAAATTTCCCTTCCTCCCTCATGAAGGTTCGCACACGATTGAGATTGGTGCAAACACAGGAGGAACAACACCAAAAACAATCACCATACTCCCAAGCAGCAATGTACATGTTCATCTAGAGGTCTCAATATAAATTGAACTAAGCGAGATTTATTAAGAACAATGAGATATTTAGGCATTTTCACATAAACTTGAAAGGCAGCGCATAACAAGCATTAATAGCAATGTAGGCTGAGAAGATGATGCAAATTATTGCAAGGTGATACCTTTATCCAGACGAACAGTACTCCGAGTCGAGCTTAAGAAGAAATATATAAACGACGCGACACTCTCTGTGACTAAATAGAGAAGGAACAAGGTGATACCTTTATCCAGACGAACAGTACTCCGAGTCGAGCTTATGAAGAAATATATAAACGACGCGGAACTCTCTGTGACTAAATGGAGAAGGAACGAGAGATTCCACATCGGAAATGGAAACCGGTGCCGCCCACCGCCCCACCGCCACAGCAAGCAAGAAACAAGGCCCTCAATGAGGAGCCCGCAAGACCATGCTCAAGCAGAAGAGAGTTGCATGGTCACCTTCTTTACCACAGCCTTGGGTCTCAAACGATGCTTCCCGTTAGCGAAGCAGCGATTCCCGGAGACGCCAGATTCGCCGGATATCCGCCCCTCACGCTTCGCAGGTGCAGGCAGAAGCATCCAAAGCCCGCGGATCACGTGCATCCGCCCGATGGACGTCGTCCTTCCTAACTGTGCACTATGGTATGGACGAGTCAGCCATGGAACAGTTCATGGGTCATCTCACCGGTTCCAGCCATGCGGGTCCTGCAAAATATATATATATATATATATATATATATATATATATATATATATATATATTATATATATATATATATATATGTATGTATGTATATATACATATGTATATATATATATATGTATGTACATATACACACACGAGTAAATATCAATCAATCATTTTGAATTTACACCGTACAGTAATAACTTTCTTCTCATTTATTATCACTTTCATTGACATCCGTCAGATAAATTCAGGTTAAATATTATTAATGATCGTTAGTAATAAATTTAGGGAAAACGCCTTTTTACTCTCATCAATTATTTTATCTACCATTTTAAAAAAAAATGAAGGAATATTATTATAAATTCGGGTTTCGACAGCTTCGGGCTACCAGTCAACTTTAGATTATTATTATAAAGTTCTTAAGGTTTGCAGAAATATTGGTGACAAATTTAGATTTAGAGAGATAAATCTAATGATTTTAGAGGAATTTATATGTAATTTTGTATTATAATATATATGTAATATATAATTTGAATCGAAATCCTCCGCCCCGCACGATTCTCGACGCCCTGTTCCGCCTGGACCCTCCTTGCCTGCTCTCTCTCTCTCTCTCTCAGGCTTATTATTTCTCATCATTAAGAGAAGCTCACACGCCCAATTAATACTCTCCTTTACCCTCACCCGACCCTCCCCAGCCACTCCCTCTCCTCCTCTCTCTCTCTCTCTCTCTCTCTCTCTCTCTCTCTCTCTCTCTCTCTCTCTCTCTCTCTCTCTCTTTGCAACTCCATCTCCTGCTTCACTCCAACAAATCGGCCAAAGCTAGGAAAGCAGCAAATGGGGAGGCAATGCACCATCATGGTAAGCCGATGGTGTATCCGTTGTCGCGCCCTCTCAGTCTCAGCTTCACTCGTTTGTGCTCTCACCTTCCTACACTTCGCCCGCGCCTTGACTCCTGATGGTAACACTTCTTCTTCTTCTTCCTCCTCGTGGAGAAATGGAGTGAGTGAATGAGTGTGGGTTGGCAGGGGAAGCTCTTCTGGAACTCAAGCTGGGCTTCAGTGACTCCAAGCAGCTGCTGCGGAGCTGGCGGCCCACCGATCCCGACCCCTGCTCCTCCTGGCTCGGCGTCACCTGCCACCTCTCCGACCTCACCGTCCGCTCCATGTTTGCTCTCTCTCTCTCTCTCTCTCTCTCTCTCTCTCTCTCTCTCTCTCTCTCTCTCTCTCTCTCTCTCTCTCTCTCGTCTTTCCGCTGCGTCTTCTCTACCAGTGTGCTCCTTCTGATCCCTCCCTGTTCTGTGGCAGTAACTTGCCCTACATGCAGCTCGGCGGCATCATCTCCCCCAGCATCGGTCGGCTCCGAAGGCTTCAGAGGCTGTAAAACCCATTACTTTCTTCCCCCTATTTTTTGTCCTCCTCAAGACATCTTTGAATGCGTATAATACCTTTTGATAACATAGCAGTAATTTCTCGGATCAGATTGCTCTCGTAATTGCTTGATTGTAAGCAGATATAGCACTGGAATAGGAAAAAAGGTTGCTTTTTTAGTTTTCGGAACCTGTTTCAGTCGCCATTCCAAACAAGATATATTAAACAGTGTTCTTCTTGCCTAACATTGAAACACATTACTTGGTGAAACAATTATTACAAGGATTACTTTGGCAGGGCGTTGCATCAGAACAGCTTGCACGGGCCCATTCCACCTGAGATCAAGAGCTGCACTGAGCTAAGAGCACTGTATGTTGCTTTTTTATTGTCTCTCTATCTCTGTGTATGTGTGTTTTGTCCTTTTTCTGTGTTTAGTTATTGATGGCGTCCATTTGATTATTGTTTATTGGCTGCGAGAATATGCTACATTGTGTTCTTCATTGATGTCCGCTTGATTATTTGCTATTGGCTGCATCAATCTGCCGCATTGCCTTCTTTCTCAAGGTATCTGAGGGCTAATTACCTTCAAGGAAGCATTCCACCTGAGATCGGAGAACTTGTGCACCTCACCATCCTGTACCTTCTCTAATCTCTTGCTGCTCTTTTGCTCTGTGATTGTGCTTTTTCTCAGTTTTTTGCGGGCTTGATGTGGAAAAATGTAGGGATTTGTCAAGTAATCTGTTGAGGGGTGCGATTCCTCCATCTATCGGTCATCTGTCTGAACTGCGCTTTCTGTGAGTTTTTTGATAAAACTATTGTTGGCTCACCATCTTCTTTTTGTGAATGTAAGCTGTTTGACTCCGATCCTTTCATCTGCAGTAATCTATCGACCAACTTCTTCTCTGGTGAAATTCCAACTGTTGGAGTCCTTGGAACTTTCAGAAACACTTCGTGAGTCATACTTCAGCTCTTTCTTTCCTCCTCTGACCTGGCATTCTTTCAGAAGCACATCGTCATATGATTCAAATTAGCCGAAGTACAAGTTTTCTTTCGGCAAGAAGTTTCCTGTCACTTATCTCTGAGTGTTTATGTTCATGTAGCATACCGGTAATACAAATTTTGAACGGGGTTGCAAAGTTAATGCAGGTTTGTTGGGAATCTAGAACTGTGTGGCTTGCCAATTCAAAAAATTTGTCGTGGTACATTGGGCTTTCCTGCAGTGCTGCCACATGCTGATGCTTTTGCTTCTTCAGGCATGTTTCAGAAATGAAACATTTTCCACTCCATTCCTTTTATTTTTCAGCATAATAGGAGGATTGACTGACCATTTTTCGTTTGGCATCCTGAATTTGTCTTCAACCTCCCATGGTAACTTGTCAGGAATCTCATCGATCCCACGGAAAAGTTCATCACATTTTCTGAATGGGATTATAATTGGTGCTGTGACCACCATGGCCCTTGCATTAGTTGCAATCCTTGGATTCCTTTGGATCTGCTTGTTATCAAAAAAAGGAAGATTTACTGGGAACTATGTAAAAGTTGATAAAGATCTTGTCCAAGATGCCGGTAAGCCATATATCGTGTCACTGCATCTCTCCTACTATCCCTCAAAATGTTAAAAACTTATTGTATTAATTTCAATCCATTTAGGCACCAAGCTCATCACTTTCCACGGAAACCTCCCATATTCATCCCAGGAAATCATAAATAAGCTGGAGCTACTTGATGAAGATGACATAATTGGCTCTGGAGGATTTGGTACAGTCTACAAGATGGTAATGGATGATAATAGTGTTTTTGCCGTGAAAAAGATCGATCGCAACCGTGAAGGATCTGATCAGATTTTTGAGAGGGAGCTCGAGACATTAGGCAGCATCAAACATATCAACATTGTCGATCTTCGAGGCTATTGCAGGCTCCCATCTGCAAGGCTTCTCATTTATGATCACTTGGCCTTGGGGAGTCTAGACCAGTATCTTCATGGTAAGCAACTCTGGCAAGATATTTCTTTTCCTTTTTCATGTTAAAAGATCATATATTGTAGAGATTTTGAATATTTCTGCATAAATCAATTAGAATATCCTTTCAAAAGATTTCTTGACTGCTGGTTTCTCTATTATGAATGTTACTCTTGAAATTGCATAGTTGCTTATGGCATGACATTGGAATGTATCAATAGATCCAACGAAAAAAGGTCAAGATAATGTCTGAAATTTGTGTATCGACTCTAAATTTCTAAATTCAGAAAATAGTGATGAAGAACAACCCTTGAATTGGAACGCACGTATGAAGATTGCTCTTGGCTCTGCAAGAGGATTGGCATACTTGCACCATGACTGCACTCCCAGGATCGTTCACATGGATATCAAATCCAGTAACATTTTACTTGATAGAAGCCTGGAGCCTCATGTATCTGATTTCGGTCTTGCCAAGCTGCTTGTAGACGGTGATGCACGTATTACTACTGTAGTTGCTGGTACTTTTGGCTATCTCGCACCTGGTATGCTACTTCCTTCCTTTCATGATTTCATTCATTTGCATTAGTGTCTTGTGAAAGCTTCATAAAATTTCTATCATAAAAACGAGCTGACCTTAGTATTCTCCGATAATTCATACTGTTGCATAAATTGCTGTGTACGATTATCGATTACTTTGGAGACTTGGGAGATGTCTGTTATGGAAACTTCATGGAGCTAATCATGAAGCTGTGCTGGTTTAGATCTTAGATTTAGATTTAAGTTAGGTTAACGAACACGGTTTTTTTTTTTTTTGGCAAAGAGTAAGTGATGACTGGATTTGATGTCAAGTTTTTGACAAGCTAGCTGAAGTCATCCACTGGGTTGTTTGACAAATAGTAGTACTCCTGTGTTCCAGAGTACCTGCAAAATGGACGTGCAACAGAGAAGTCGGATGTATACTCCTTTGGTGTGCTCCTGTTGGAGTTGGTGACAGGGAAAAGGCCTACAGATCCATCCTTTGTTAGAAGAGGATTAAACATTGTTGGCTGGGTAATCAAACACTCCTATTTCCTTATTCTTTCACCAATCATCATCACTTCTTCCATGGAAATCTTGATGGTGGCTCACTTTGTATGTACATTGGCAGCTGAATACACTGGGAGAAGACCATCATCTGGAGGAAATTGTTGATGAGAACTGCAGTAATGTAGAGGCCGAAGCAGCAGAAGCAATCCTTGACATAGCTACAATGTGCACAGAGGCCGATCCGGAGGACCGCCCTACCATGAGCAGGGTCTTGCAGATGCTTGAGGAAGAGATAATGTCACCCTGCTTGAGTGATCTCTATGAATCTCACATGTATATTTAAGTGCATCTTTCTCATGATTTCATGGAAGCATGCTTTTTGTACATAGACACTGCTTGTGAGTGAGGACACTTTCCCCATTAAATCCTAGCTTGGAAGTTTTGTTGTTTAAGCAAAATTTGTGATAGAAGCTTGATGAAGTCATTGTCGCGGACGGATGTAACCCATAAGGAACAAAAGGTTGTCGATACCTGAAATCGAAAGAGGTGGATAGGTAGAAAACATCATGCACACCTGCATGTCTAAGACACTATCATCACACCTGCAAGTCCAAGATGATATCATCTGTTGCAAGTCATATTTGCTGAGCTTTAGATTGTGGTAGTGGTGCAAAACAAGGGACAAGATTTGGAGATGCAGCACCCTGCATCTTTGGAGTCAAAAAGAAGGCAGTCTGTGTCCTCTGGGCCATTCCCACCTAACTTTCCAGTCAATGCAGCAACCTTCAAATGATTCAAAGCTCTGCAATGCTTTGCAACATGAAGAATGCAAGGCCCTACACTACATGAACCTGGAATTAATGTCCAAAGCCTTCGTCACTGTATCTACCACTGTATCTAGGAACCCTAATCCGAATCCGATTCAAGTGGGTCGGACAGATGCAAATATCTTGCAAAAGCATATCCTAATTTGATTTTTTAAATAAATCAAAATAGAAAAGAGGCCACAAGAACCACACATACTAGTTAATCCGGTTTTTAAGTTTTTAAAGATTGCATTGGATCAGGCCATTCGAAATGGGGCAATCCGCATCTCGATTTGCTCTCAGATTGGTAAATATCAACCGGTACAAACCGACCGAGCTTTGATATGGACCAAGATAAATGGAGAGAAAACGAGAAAAGTAATGTATGAGAAAGAAGAAATTAAAACCAAATCGACTTGGTAGCTAATCTTTACCACATGCCATATAGCAAAATGAATAATGCATCGACTAATCATTTCAATATCATAATGCATCGACGAAAATAAACAATCATTTTATATTTGATTTCTTTTGCCTATGCCATAGTTTTTACTGTGGTAACTATGCAAGTCCCAGACTTTGCAGCAGTACTTGCATCCAAGGGAGAGATTTAGCCCAACTGAGTACCAACCTGAACAAAGGAATCTTCCTTCAACATTGCTGCGATATGTTAAAGGTAAAAGTAAAACAATTGTTTTGACACAGCCAAATGAGTGTACTTATTAAGAGACTGTAGCCAAATGCAGAACATTGACAAGTACAAAACATGGTGCATTACACCCAGGTCATATGATCATGCTTATGTCTTCTTGCATAGACACACAGGATTGTTCGCGGCTTCATCCAAACTGAATAAACATTTATGTTATTGTCTTTGAGCGAAGTTGTCACAAAAGGCTAAGAAAAGTACCTGATTAATCATCAGAACAATAAATGTCAAAAACTTGAAGATATTGAATCTGATTGAAGATTTAAGATTCAGATATGCCAGATAAGAAATAATCACACTGTTTCGGACTCATTAATCGTACAATTGAGTGGACACAGCAAAAAATATGAAATGCACGATGATGTGACTTCACAATTACTCAAGTTCCCATGACAACATTTGCCGCGCTTAACTTAGTGGTTGTAACTTTGAGTTAAGTGGTCATAAATCTGTAACAAACAATAAGTCAAAAAGTATCTTTTAACCTATACTTGAGAACCTAGTATACTTGGCTCGGGCCCTATTTATACAAGGTATCAAACTAATAAAAAGTAGAGAGAGATACAGGAAACAGCCAATAAAATCAAAGAATGACATCCATAAAATCACAGCAAATCCACTTGCAAATTATTTCTATAGGTTAGTTATCAATATAACAAAGAAGAATCACAGAGCAAAATCCTATTTGATGCAGACACAAACTGTGACCTGAACGATTTCAGTTTCTTTAAGCTGACCAGCTTGTTATCTGAAAAAAAAATTGTATATTTTAAAAAAGTTCGCCTCTATAATAATACATTGATAACCTTTCTAGACTAGTAACATTTTATTTATATGATATTAAAACTATATGATGTATAACTGCTAAGGGTTTAAATCTACTTGGGAAGCGTCATAAGGTAACTCCCACTTCAGATCAGGGGTTGGGAGTTTAACTAATTTCAATTATTGACACTTACAATTAAAATTTGAACTACAAGGGTTTTCCTTCAGAAATTAATAAGTCAAGGGCTGGACCTTAAAGTGCTATGCAGAACATATTCACACAGAAACCATTTTCCCAAATCAACTTGGAATTTCTTAAAAATTGACTGGAGTAGGTTTTCCAACCAGGCAGGAAACTTCGCTCTTATGACCTGATGCTAAATGAATGGATTGCATAGCAGCCATAGGAGCACGCTAGAGACCCCATTCAACAGTCTGCTAAAGGTAAAAGTCAAGGCAAAATTAGCAGCCACATTAAAGTTCACATTAATAGACTGCAATGCCCCAGTCTTTACAATTATAAGGCTCTTTAAACAAACGCAAAAGGTGATATTTGAATGCTATGGATTGTTTCCTTTGCTACTGTGCAAAAAAAAAAAGGGGAAGAACTACATGATACCAAAATCTCAAAATAAAATTGCAAAGGCAGAGGAACAGGCATCTGATAAAAGAATCTATCTGATTCACTTCAACCCCATTTTGGATCCAAAAACCTCATTTCCAATGGAATCAAAGTGATCTGTAGATTAATCAGAAGATCCATTCAATTCTTAAGAAATCCCCTGATATCATGGATCCACCCTAGAGTTTATCCACATTTTCACTTTTGTCTCTCAATTTGATCTATGATATACCAGCTTGCTAGTATCTAAACTATGACCCAGACATAAGCAGCCCATTTCTCTGACTACTTCCAATATTCACCGATGGGTGATCCTATAATTGGCAAGTTTATCAAGCTACATGAACCAGAGAAAGAAAAAAGAAAAGTCTAGTGAAACAAAAGGGACTTTATGGCCTTCCATCTTTGGGGTTTGCCACCTTTCAGATCCCCGGTTGATGTTTTTCATATGATTCTGAGTAGCTTCTAATTCTCAAATTGTCTCATTACCCACTTAAGGTTTACTGCATAACAATCGCTTGCTAACCTTGTTCTGGATTCTGGGAAGTAGTGACCATAAGTATTTGTATTGCTTCATTGATCCTTGTTTCCTAAGAAAATTTGATCTTACAGTTTGTGCACATTTCAAGTCGTTCCTAGTCAGATATTCCATAACAATTTCTTACTCAAACGATACCTGATGATCAGAAAGAGAACGCTGTAAACCGTTCCAAAAACAATGTACAGGGAATAACAGCAAAGAAAAGCTACAGGTTCCATGAAACTAGTTAAAAGGAACTCATAAATCGTTAAATCCAACTTCAAACAATAATGGAGACCCCATTGACAGAAAGCTGATAGAAAGAAGTATTAGATTGTGATATAATATCTAACTCGGTTAGACCAGTCAGATGATTTCCAGGTTAGACATAACATTAAGAGTGCAAAAAATGATAAGACATTGAAATTTCATAATATGTACATCAATGCACACACAGAGTCACAGACTCACAGATAGAACCCCATTTATTGTCTTAATATAACACATTGAAGATAGTTCTCAAGAAGAGACTAAGGTCTTTAACGAGGCTTAGAGATTACTCGGCTGCAGACAATTAAGTTTCTTTGGCATCAAGATTCCAGTTTTGGACTAGTCACCAAAACCCTAGATTATGGTCTCTGAGAGGTCAATTTCGATCAAAGGTTATTCATACATTTAAAGTTCGATGACAAACTAATGACTAAATTGCACAACCTAATTTTGGCAATCAGGGATTGAGTATCATAATTAGGTTCCACCAGTAAACACAGAGAAAACGCTAAATAACATGAAGAACACAAAATCAGGTATCACATCAGGAAGTTAAAGAACAGAGCAATCCTCGTTAATCAACTTCATAGAAAGTAGTCTGAAGAGAGATCATAAAATGGAGTTAGATCTTCACCTAACCATAGAGATTACTACCTAAAGCAGTTCCTACCACACCCAATCTCCGCAAGCAAAATTTGATCTTTAGCCTAGAGATTCTAGTTCGGACTTGCAACGAAACCTAGAATAGGATCTCGACCAGAGAGACACATATACATAGGGAGCGACGGGCTGAGGAGCGTTATTGAGTCCTAAAAATCTCTGCTTTATTATATAGATAAAGAAAACCCTCGCAAACAAAGAACCAGAATCGAATCCGTCGTCGTTCCGAAAAGAATAAGAGACGAGATGAAGAGGGTCGGGGTCATACCGATGGATGGACCAGATCATTTGGAGGACGAGCGGGAGGGAGGGACATCGGCGGGCTCGTCAAGGAGGAGGTCGTCGTAGGGGTCGCGGCGGCCTTGTGCCTGGCTGATCTGGGGGTCGCTTCTCAGCTGGACGTTGAAGCGATCAAAGGTCCAGAAGCCGTAGGGGCGGAAGGGGAGGCTCCAGTTGGCCTTTGTTTTCTCGCACCGCTCCCGCATCTCATAGATGTGCTTCCGCTGCGCCTCGTCCCGCTTCCGAGGGTCCTCCATCATCCGCAGGATCAGATTCTCCGCGAATTCCATCACGAACCTCATCCCGTCCTTCTTGACCCTTTCCTTACTCGCCGTTTACCTGCAACGGATGTAGATGGTGATCGAGCTTCTTCCAACCTTCTGCAATAGTTCACGCCACGCGAGCGCTTCGATTCATCGTATCAGAGAAGGCGAACCCTAGTCGTCGTCGTCACCTTATGTCTCGCCGCTCACACGTGACGATGCGTTCGCGTGGGCCCACACATTGCCGTAGGCGACTCACGAATGGACACGTAGAGGAGAAAGTTTTTGGGACGTTTCGTCGGTAGGCGCATCTAATTTGGTAATTTTGATTACTTTAATATATATATATATATATATGTATATCATAAAATGATTACATATTTCCTGAATAATACTACTAACTCTCCATGATTTCAAGAGATTATATATATATATATATATAACCCCAACCAAAATCACTACCAAAACAGTGTTTGATGGGGTTAAGTTTTGATCTCGAGTCAACCCACCAGAGTTGCAATCTCATCTCCAAGAGGATGTCTGTTTCATGGACAATATGACAATCTGTGTTGTCTTCTAAGGAGCCGACGTAAATAACGCCGGGATTGTTGGATGTCCTCTTGGGGTGGGTGAGGGTCTATCGCATTCGATCTATGGCTGAGAAGGAAGGAAGGAACACAGGCAGCAATGGAGCTTGGGGAACAAAAGTCTATCGCAAAATTAACTTTTACTTGGACAACAGCAGTGCATCACACGAAAATTACACAGTTCCTTATAAAAGAGACCAAATGGAAAGCTCTCTGAACAAAGGTCGAGAGAGATGACAAACCACACAAGACCAACAAGTTTCACAGGGTCTCTGGTGACACAAAAAAGAATTCGAGAAATGGGTACTTGGCATCCATATACAAGCTCAATACCCAGTCATTATGGTGTTATCAACTCCATTTCTTTTTTGAGTTTCAGGTCATGCAGCTTCAGTGGAGACGCAATGCCTCTTGCCGCCTGCCCAAAAGATTCAGCACTGTGGCTGCAACATGTCTGGAGGAAAGTCCAGCTGCTTCAAATTGATCCTGTGGCGATCCATGGTCGATGTATCGGTCTGGTAGAACCAAGGACCTCAGCTGCAAGAACCCAAATCAAATCAGTATTTGAGGAGAAGGTGAAGAAAATTTTGATTCAGATCAGTAGCATGTATTATATGCTCGAGGAGAAAAATACTTGCCTTTATGTTTCTATCCAGCAGGCCACTCAAGCTTAGGAAGTGAGTTACGTGTGATCCGAAACCTCCAACGGAGCCCTCCTCCACTGTGATCAGGATCTCATGCTCATTTACCAGTCTCCTTATGAGCTCCACATCCAGAGGTTTACAGAACCGAGCATCCGCCACTGTGGGGAAAATTCCATGCGATCTCAGTGAGTCTGCGGCCTTCAAGCATGTCTGGACTATCGAACCGTATCCAAGGATGGCCACCCTGTTTCCTTCCATCAGAACTCTTCCCTTCCCGATCTGTCGAAAGAATCAAGTTGCTAATTGGTTTTACTTGCAAAAACCATTGTAATTCTTGCAAAACTCAATAATGACAAGACGGGGGCGCACCTCAAGAGGGGTGCCTTTGTTGTTTGGAGGAAGGGCCACACCGACTCCATTCCCCCTAGGGAATCTGAAGCAGCTAGGTCTGTCATCGATCGCCGCCGCTGTTGCAACCATGTGCATCAGCTCAGCTTCATCAGATGGAGCCATTACGATCATGTTGGGCAAGCACGCCATGTACACGATGTCGAATGCTCCACAGTGGGTAGGTCCATCAGCTCCGACAAGGCCAGCTCGATCCAGTGCGAACCGGACAGGTATCTTTTGTAAGTCCACATCATGAACCACCTTCACACATGGAAAGTTCAGCAATCAGATCACGAGGTTGCAGCAACATCTATGGCCTGAAGACCTTGTGTGCTTGGTGCTCAGTTTTACCTGATCGTATCCTCGTTGCAGAAATGATGAGTAGATGGCACAGAAAGGCTTGAGGCCCTCGGTGGCCAAACCAGCTGCAAAGGTGACTGCATGCTGCTCTGCAATTCCCACATCAAAGCATCTTTCAGGAAATTTGTGTTGAAAATAGTTCAGCCCTGTCCCGCTACCCATGGCAGCATGAACAGCGATGATCTTGTCATCAACCTGGGCTTCTCTAATAAGACTCTCTGCAAAGTATTGAGTGTACGAAAGGGTGGATGATTTTGATTTGAATTGCTTCCCAGTTTTTGGGTCAAACTTCACGACACCTGCAGTAAGGAAAACATGTTTTCTTCATGGGAATCTGGAAAACTATAGGCCCATGATTAGAAGAAAAAACAAACAAACAATCTCACCATGCATTTTGTCAGCAGCAGACTCGGCAGGGGGATAACCCTTGCCCTTCTCCGTTACGATATGGATAAGGACGGGTCCCGGAGCAGGCAAAGACTTCACCTTCTCAAAGATGGTAACCAAGTCATCCACATTGTGCCCATCTACAGGCCCAATATAATACAAACCAAGCTCCTCAAACAATGAAGACCCCGTAGCACTTATCATTCCACGAGCATATTCATCCACCTTGGCAGCAATGTCATGCGCCTGCCCACCAATCTGCTTCGTGATATTCTGAACCACAGAAAGAACAATTCCATCAGAATCTATCATTTAGACATAATGTTCATCCTTCAATCTGGACAAAAAAATCCATGATTTTGGAAAAAGGAAACAATTTTGACATAATAACGGAGAAAGAGCTCATTCTAACCATCGGTCATCGGTGGTTTTAGCTTTCGAATGGCTGAATTAGTCTAAGAAGCCACCAAAGGAACAAAAGCTCCAGAGGTAAGTTTTCCTATCTCCTTTGCTGAACAGATCACAGTATCACACATGGTCTACACTGATCTACTTAGAACAGCTTAAATAATAAGCATTTGATCAGACATTTTCTTTTGGTAAATACAGAGAAATTTCTACATTGCAGAATTTTGAGAATCAATTGTGAGACACGTGTAGTCATATACCGAAGTGATTCATATAGAAAGAGTTCAGCTTTCTCAATACAATTAAATGCAGCACTAAAAGGAAGAACAGTTGAGTAAAACAAAGGAATGACATTTACTAAAACATGCTACCTTAGCGGCTTCACGGAGCTTGCGCAGCTTAGTGCTCGATTGAAGCTTGGTGAGGGCCTTACTCAGCGCACCAACAGGAGTGGCTGGTCCATCAAGTGTTGCAGTCGGTAGCGAAACTTGCTTATTATCATTCAACACGATAATAAGGTTGGAGTCCAAGTAGCCAGCATTGTTCATGGCCTCATAGGCCTGGCCAGCAGTCATGGATCCATCGCCAATGACAGAAATAACATGATTCTTCTTCCCTAGCAGATCTCTTGCAACAGCCATTCCTGCCAACACATCCCATAAAACAAACGATGGGTTTCGGTTTACATGTTATACTAGCTCAAAAGAAGTTGAACAATATGAGAAGTGATCATAATCAGACAGCAAGAAAGAGAAAAAACTGAGGGGAGCGGGCGAGCTTACCAAGCCCCGCAGAGATGCTTGTGGAGCTATGCCCAGCACCAAAGGCATCATAGATGCTCTCATCTCTCTTGGGGAAACCGGCAAGCCCTGCGGTCTGCCTGATGGTATGCATCCTTGACCTTCTCCCCGTCAATATCTTATGAGGGTAGGCCTGCTCTTCATCCAATTCCTATTCAGTATCCATTTCGTAGAGCAGAAGTACAATTTCTTTGGCTACTACTAAAAGAGGAACCTGACCTGATGGCCGACATCCCAAATGATCTTGTCCTCGGGGGCATCGAACACATGATGGAGAGCTACAGCCAACTCCACCACTCCCAAGCTCGAACTCAAGTGGCCGCCAGTCTTGGACACGGTGAACACGATTTCTGCTCTGAGCTCAGCCGAGAGCTGCTCCAAATCCTGTAGAACAGAAATTTCGAATCATAAAGCTGCAACCTTTTTGCCCCCATTTCGATCGATCACAGAACAACAAGACCACCAACAAGTCACTGCATCAAGCAGAGATCTAGAATTACCCGGGTGGAGAGGTTCTTCATATGAATCGGGTAGTTGATGCTATCCAGCAGAGGTGTTGTTGGCTTCTCCCCCGAGTAATCGATCTTCCACCCACTCTTTTCCTTCGTAATCATCACCTTCCCATCGCCGCTCGCCCCACCCGCCCTCACGCAAAGCTAGAGGAGAAACAAACCACGAAACTGTGAGCACGGCGCAGGCCAAGATGACATCTTTCAAACACCAAGCACGTATAATCAACACGGAAAACCAACTTTCGATGGCAAAACTCGAAAATGGAGGCCGAATAGAGAGAATCGAAGTGTTCTACCTGTCTTCTACCGTTTGCGCTCGAGCTTAGAGCTTTCAGGAACGGAGCAGCAGAGGCAACCATGAGAGACATTGCTTCCACCATTGTGAGTACGAGAAAGAGAGCGGGAGCACTCTCAGATTACGAGAGAGAGAGAGAGAGAGAGAGAGAGAGAGAGAGAGAGAGAGAGAGAGGTTTGATGGAGGTTGGGAGCCAAAGATGCGACCTTTATATAGAAAGGCGGTGGAAACTCCCGCAATACTTCAACGGCGACAAATCGGCGATAAATCGTCGCTTAATCTTAGATTAGTAGAGCATTAACGCGGCAACGGTTCGAGAGCGGTTCAAGGTGGGTCATGATGGCACTTAACCGGTTTGCAGTAGACCGGGCCAGCCGTGAGCTTATCTCAACCAAGTAACTCAGCTAATAGCCTCAACTCGAACCCGACTCGGACACCTAACTTGCATCAAATCTGATCAGACTCCGAACCCGATTTAAATGTCAGGAGCATGAAATAATTATAATAACATAGACAAGATATGATGATGACAAGATGTCGTCCATGAAGTTGGTCAACATATTTTGCTTATAAGCAACAAAATGTATAGTTGATTTAATACTAAAACAGTGATAGAAACTAAGGGGCGTCCTTTCATTACTGTGCAAACAAAGATACAGTGCATATGTGCATGCATAACTGAGTAAGAACAACTAGCATTTTATTTGTTTGGTGGCTTAATTTCAACTTTTTTGAAGAGATTTAGATCGGTAAATTCTTGATTATTTTAATCAATCTATTATTGATAAAAGAAAAAAAAAGATTATAAGGTCGAAGTATATCAATGGAATAAAAATGATCTGTCATGAAAGATAGGATAGAGGGGAGGAATCAGCAAATGACACAAACTATAAGATTGTTTTTATGAATTAAACATTTATTATCGCCTATGTTTAAAATAAATAAATTATTAAGGTTATATAAAAAATAATATAAAGATCATTAAATAGATAAGTTGTACTTTAATTTTATAACCTCCCTATTTTGCAAGTAATATATCATGAAACTTCTTTACTAGAATTTTTCTTTCGCCTATATACGACTAAAATGAATATGAATCAACGATATTGAATTTTATTTAGATATTCATATGAATTATTCATAGACAATGTATCGTATTATCTCATATTGTAGTGCAAACTATACTCAATCTTAAATTTGATCCACAAAGTATGTGATCAAAATTTCACATGCCATCTCTTCTTCTTAATTTCTTTAAAAAAATTTCTCAATTAGCATTATTCTCGTACCTCATGCATTTTTTGTGTTTATGATAATTTTGTACTATTTATTCAATTTTTTTCTATTAAAAAAAAAGGAGAAAGAGAAGAATTCTTATGTTTGATCCAAGACTTCGTAAAGAGAGGAGACAACTTGACTAGTTCCTATTCTTGTTTGTTCCCTTTTATGTATCATTTTATCTCCTTCCTTCCTTCATGTTTTACGAGACCTTCTTCTAGCCTCGAAGTCAACATAAAAAAGAGATTGATTTGATATGCATGCTAGATTAATCAAAATCAGTACTCCATAAAAAATAAAAAATAAAAAGAACCAAACTGTTGATGATCGATTCATAGACTCGAGCCTATCAAAATAAAACCCTTCAAAGTGCATTAACCAAGGCTTGTGTTTCATTGACCATGATAGCTCTCCTCTTATACAAGCTACACTTGTTTGGCTACAACATAAACCCAAAATTAATGCCTTATCCACAACACCGATCCCAAGGCCAAGCTTGTTAGCTTCATATCGTCCATGCCGAGGCATGGGTCTCCACTGAACGTGTAACACGTTGACCATGGAGACTTGAAAGACTCCAAACCAGTGGAATGAGGAGGAAAGTTAAGACTGGACCAAGGTCCCACTAAATGTGTAACACATTGCACTCGGGTAGCAACAAGAACCTGGAAGTGGTGAAACCCATGGTGCCCGGAAACATCTTGGCTGCTGCTCCCGTGGTCCAACCTTCTTCCGAGGACTTACGTTCTTTTGTTCATACTAGCCTTCAAAATCGAGTGATCCTGCTGTGTCAAGATTAAAAATTTTCATGAGAAACTTCGTGTTCTTCTTAAGCATAACTTCTATCGCTTGTTCATACTATTTCAAAATCATGTAATCTTTATATTATTGTACATGCAAGGTGTATCTGTAAAGTATTATATATATATATAATCATGTTACATCTACTGGTTTAAGATTTTGGATTAGTTAATGATAGTCGAGATCTAGAAATCATGTTCCGTGACTGGGAGTTTCTTGTCTACTTACATCATGATAGAGTATCTACGTCAGTGAAATATTGTCAACATCAAACAAGCTTCGCAGGAGACAATTTTCTTCACCCCCAAAGAGAGAGAGAGAGAGAGAGAGAGAGAGAGAGAGAGGATGGCTTTGTTCGAGATATATTTCTTCTCCTGTCCCTTTTGTCATTAAATGACATGATGTGACTGCTACTGGGGCACAACCTGTGGCCAGAAAGAAGTGTTGTGACTGCACTCAAGAGAAATGGTTTGACAAGTGAAATAAGGCACAGTCCGTAGCTACAGTGATTTGATTTGTCTTGGTAGGTACACACGAGAAACATGCCAGCTTTGGCAAACAGTGATGAGGTGATGCCCACCAATTCGAGGATTCAAGGCTAAGAATTAATCTTGCGAGGTGGCCATGAATCGACCGATTTGATGAGTTAGAAGACATGGCTGGTGAGTCAACTACAAGTTTGCATCAGTTTCAAGCTGGTTTGAGGATGACTTCAATGCAAATAATTAGGTTAGTTGTGCATGGTTCATATTCGTAAATAAGAATTAAATAACGAAAATGAGATTTTTGATCTCATTATTTTACCATCGAAGCAAAATTTTTATCAGTTAAGTTACTTGACTTGTCACAAAAATTATATATGTATTATAGATGTCAGATAGGTTAGTCGATATATTATTACTTTTTGTATTGAATCGTCTAAATCAAAATAAAGATGAACCGTAAAAATGTAATATCATTTAATACCGTTGAGATTTCTCGACCATTAACTGACAAATATTAATGGACAAACCATCCCGTACATCATTTACACATCCTCCATTCTAAATGTCCCATCAATAATAAAATATTTAATCAATTAGATGATACGTCAAGATCATTCATAAATATATTTATAATTATCTTTTATTTTATGGATCACATAATTTAGGTTTCTATGATATCTGGAATATTCTTTGGCATGACTCGCATGCCTAATATGATGGTTATAATTATCTATTCATGTGCTAACTCAAACATTAACATGAGATGCCAAGGAGGTTGTAAGAGTTTGACGTGTTTCTTGTACCAATCTTCTTTTGTACTCAATGATTAAGCCTCAAAATTAGTATCAAAACTAGCCATTAGGATTATATATATTTTTTTTTATTTGTTTGATGTGTTATCATTTTCGTCTTTGGTTTATATGGGATGTCCTTCTCACATGAGCAAGTTGTATTTGAAACATGTTTTAGCAATGCTGCACATGATCTACTACACCATACCAAATTATTCTAATAGATGCACATGATCTACAAAACCTCAAATATCTTGAAACATGATAACAATCACATTGAAATGATCCATGACTTGGTGAAGCACCAAGTGGCCATTCAAGGAACAGTTTGATGATTGTGAAGATTACTACTTGGCTAAAACACATGGATAGAATCACTACTCCAAATTGAAGATTCTTCAGTACTCTTTCAAGTCATCCTCATCAGCCATTTGAGGAGAAAGAAATTGCTGCTTACATCTGAAGCACATGAGATGTTAAGACTAGGAGTTTAAGGCAGTCAAAATCTGGCTATAGTTTCTTTGTAGTGGGAACAATTTCACATGAAATTGTTCCCACTATGTGTGTGTGTGTCTATGTATATATATATATATATATATATATATATATATATATATATATATATATATATATATATATATATATATATATATATAGATAGAGAGAGAGAGAGAGAGAGAGAGAGAGAGAGAGAGAGAGAGAGAGAGAGAGAGAGAGAGAGAGAGAGGTCAACCAATTCAACATGAGGAAGGAGTTGCCAAGATTTCTCCTTGTGCTGTGTTAATGTTCTACTCTCAATGTACTTCTCCTAGCAATTGCTGAGATGGATGAATCGAATACTTCTTTAAATATCCCTTCTTAAAATCTAAAACTTGTAGTTGTGAACACTTGTACAATTTCATATACAAGCCAGAAAGGAAAAAAAATAAAAGAAGTAAAAGATTATATTGATTTTAGTAGGTCTTATACATGTGGTTAAGTATGAAATCAAGGTTCCTCTCTAGGAGTTTTTTTTTGCACTAAAAACATAGGTCTCTGCAATGATGTTTATATCAAGGATGACTTGGGCTTGAATTGGTTTTGATTTGTGGGCTTCTACTAGTACCAACTAATTATGTTTAATGGGCTAAAGTTGAATTCAACATCTTGTACTCTCCTGGTGGTTGAGAATAAAATGAAGCTCTTCTTTAATTAGTCTACAATTGATTTTTAATTTTAAAATTAGTTTATCCTAGTTTTAATTGATTTGGGATTCCCCTTCAAAAGTTATGTGCAATTAAACTAGCTTTAATTGGTTTTAATGAGATCACATACCCTTCTTTGTTTTGGATGAGTTGAGTCTTGTGTGGGATTCAATTTTAATTTTTTATGTTAAGATAAGAAACTTGCTATTAACATATTTTACTATTGACAATCATTAAAAAATAATAAAATATAATTTTTTAATATAATTATTTAATTATCAATCATATTAAAAAATAATTTTAATATAATTATTTAATTATCAATCATACATTGGATGACAGGGATCAGTTTACAATCCTGATGGCGCTTTTGTTAGCATTTTTTTAATCTGAGTGTTTGTAATTTGACCAAATTGAAATAAGAACTTATTTAACTAATATTGTCACATTAATCTAGAAATACTTATTCCTAGTAAATCAAGCGCTGATTCCATGGGCAAAATCGGGAACCAAGAAGCCGTCGTCAACCGGCCCATCCCGCAGCTCCTCTATATAAGCACCCCAATGGGTCCTCTTTGTTTCAGCCGTCGCCCATTTAGTAGCTTTCGAGCTCTCTAGGGTTTCATTCTTCCTCTCGCGCTTCGAGTCGCCGTCGTTCCTCGCCGAAGCTCCGGTAATGTCTTTGATTTTTAATCCCTCCTTCTCTGTAGATCTCTCTAGGGTTTTGGAGCATGCCCAGATGCTGCGTTCCTATGCTTTTCCTCTCGTCGTATTTGAGGTTCTTGTCGATTTCTGTACTTTAACCTCATTTGTCCAGAAAAAATTTCTTGCTGTGTTTTGACAGAGGGAATAAGATACTGTTGTTTGCAAGCATGTATGATGGTCAAGATAAATGGTCACTTCTGATTGAGTGGTATATTTTGAGGTTTAAATACCAGGATTCAAACATATGTCATGGCCAAGATCACATACCGATCCATGTAGTGTGTCGGTACTGATTGGTCCAGACGGTACCAATACGGTACTGATTGAAGCATATTTACCTTCAATTATAAGACGGCATAGAACGATACTTATTGGACCGGTCAATATCAGTACCTGACTGATCCTTAGCCATATAAGGCCTCAATATGTATAGGACCTATTATTAATCATGTAGTGAAAATAATATAAATTCAACTTGTCGAATGCTAAATTATCAAGCATACCACACCAATCAATGCATATATCGAAATATAATTCTTAATTTTTGATCATGCATCTGAATAAGATTATAAATTTGGGTAATCAGTAGTTAATATCATGTGAGCATGCCTTATATCTTGTTGTCCCTTATTAGTGTTAAAAAAATCAATGTTGGCATGTTTAGTGAACTTCTTGGAGTTCTATGTAACATTTGTGTTCATAACTTATTGCAGATATACATGGATATTGGCTTGATTCGTGACTATCTGGTGTCGATGCATGCGGATTTGGCCAAGATATATGAATTTTGGCTACATCTGTGTAGATCTAACTTAAGCTCACATAGATTTATGTTAGATCTAGGCTAGATATGGTTCCAGTTACCTTAACCACAAAATCAATAAATCGAGTTTTGAACTTACCTTAATTTGGATAGAAATTCTTTTCTTGCTTGAGATTTGAAGCTTGACCGGAGAGGCAAGAAATACGAAGTGAGATACTTGTTTGGAAGCCTGAAATACATTTTTGGGTTTTTTTTATGGGTTGGACATAGTTTTGACCAGGTGGTAGGCTTATTGCCTAGTTCAAGTTTGTTACGAGGCCAATATCTGGTGATACACCGATATGCCTGTAATTTACTGAATGGTATGACTGATTTGTATTGGTACCATTGGGTTCTGCCTGGTCTGTGGTTGGACTAGTAACACTATTTATCAGTTCCCTACCTATTACAGTATAGGCATCCCTAATGAGCATAAATATTTGGTAGAGAGTGATCAGCTCTTGCTAGTAAAAACTAATGTTGTAAATCTACTTAAAGAGTCGACTCTTATTGATGTGAAAACAAGGGCTTGCAATTGTTCCAAGAATAATGTGGTAGCAAACCCATCCAAACGTAGTGTATGGTCTTCAATTTAAATGGAAGGGACGATTATTGCAACAGTAAATCTCAAAAAGAAAAAGGAATGTTACACGAAGATATAAATAAAGTAAAACACAAAAATGGGAAAGGAGTGTAAAAACACTATGCTGGCATACTTTGGCTTTAAACATTGATTTCATTTTCTAATTATCATCTTTTTAAGATACTGATGATTCTTTTAAAGTCTCAGCTGAACTTATGTTTACTTAAATTAGGTTCTCGAACAGCATAGCTCTTTGAGAAGTGTTTGATCCCATCAAAGTGGTGTTAATTATTTTATCCTTGAGTAATGTAATCCTATTTGTATTAACATTTCTGGATCCATACCTTGATTTAGATGCTACTTTGTTTACCATGAAAGAAACTCAATCTCTTTCTTAATTTGTTAGGGTCATACATGGACTTTGGTGTTACCCAACTAAATTGCTTCTTTGTGTTACAAATGGAAATAAAAGAAAAAATTTGATGCAAATACAAAATAACTTTAGAAATAGACTTGACTTAACTTAACCTATACAAAACTCAAAATTTGCTTCTTTTAAGATGCTCAATATTCCATCTCGAATAAGCATGTGTTCAAATTGCATAAGCATCACCTAATATTGCCTTTTGCAGATTTATCAACTCGTATTCATTCTTATGGTGTTTATCTTTATCCATTTTTGACTCTTGACATTAGCAGGACCAATAACACATGCTTAGACTTTTGCATCCTTGATGATATTTGTTATGAATTCCTATCTATGGCCATATCTTTAATTTTTGGCCTTTCATAAAATGTTCTATATTGCACTAAATTTTCTATAGTTATTATCCATTTTTTATTTTTTATTTGTGTCCAGAGTGATATGGTGAAAAGAAACTGTTTAGTTACCTTAGTTACTGATGTCTGATCGATTCCTTCTCATTTAAACTTCTAGGTGAGGTCCCTTTGCTTCAAGGATATTGACTGAACATTTTGCATTTGTCTCTTGCTCAGGATGTTTGGTTTTTTGTTTTCACAAGCTTCTTGGCTATGTCAATGGATGATTCATATTTTTGCCAGTTTTGATTGATGATATTTAGGAAGCTTCATGTTTTGTCTAGCCTTTGCATTATACAATTCTCTAGATTTGTTCACTCCATTTCCTCTGGTCCACTGTTATAGCACATAGCAATGAGAAGTCTAGCAAAAGGATTTTAAGAGGTTCCAAGTGTGGTTACTAGTTTTTAATGGAATGGCTTCCAAAGGAGAAGTATAAATTCACCTATATTTTTTGATATTTGTGAAAGCTAGGTTGTCATTATGAAAGATAAATCTTGCCATCATGAATTGTGATATGTGGTCATTGTCACCTAGTTCAGCACTATCCTTTAGTTGTTGCAATTCGCTAGTGTGCTACTTAGGTCATCCTGATCTTTTTTCTTTCCTTTTTTCTATGATACTAGTTGAAACTTATGCTTCCAATTTCTTATTCATTTATTTGCAGTACATCAGGCACGACCTCTAATTTCTTATCGACATCCTAGGATGAAGATGATATCATTACTTCTTGTACTCAGGTAAGGAATATTAGATTTTTCTAGAAAATCATTAAAATTCATCTTCACATCCACGAATTTTTATCCTCTGTTCCAAACCATCCAACCTTTTTTTGTTGAGAGCAACTAATATTCTATATTTATGTCTACATTGTCGGAACGACTTTCAAGCCTAGCATTGAAGATTCAGGTGCCTTTATCCTCATCACACTGGACAAATTTCTGATCACACTTAGATCATTCTCAATCTTGTTACTATGGAGAGCAAGAAATAGAGAAATCGAAAGTCTCTGGTACCAAACGATAAATTCATCCACTTATGAATTTGACAAACACTTAAAAACAAAACTTGACAATATAATATTTTAATGTTCATATCAGATCATGATATTTTCTCGTCTTACCTGGATGGATAAGGAGGAAAAAAGAAAAGATTGAGTCGAAAGAAAATGCTAATTTGAAAATAGGAACTGATGCTATACCGTTGTCTAATATTTTAGCGAATCTACTCTATCACAGAAATTAACTCTAAACTTTTATCACATATCTGTCTATCCAATAGTTAACAAGCAAGTCTATAGCTCAATTGGAGAAAATTAAAGAATATAACAGTTTGATAAATTGTAGATTAAAAAAAACAAAGAAATAGGACTGTCCTTACTCCTGATCTTTCCATCATATAATTGTAAAGCTTTGAGATGTGATATATGCCATTGATATGACATCCAATAAGATGTCATGTAAGACAAGAGTTGTCAAAGGTGCTATGCACAAAGTTCTGAAATTCCAAAGGGGTTAGGCACTCATGCGAGCTAAGTGAGATGCTCGTCAATATAAAATTTATAAAAATATAATTAAGAAGAAAGATAAATATTAAAATAAAAATTAGACACTACACGAATTTCATATTCAAAATATTACTATTAAGATATCAAATTATATTCATTTAATCATCTATAAAACAGCGACAATTGAAAATATGAGACAAATTCAATCCTTTAAACAATTCATAAACTAGTATTGACAAAATTTAATCATTATTAACCATAATTAAAACAATTCAGGGAAGAAAAGAAGTAGAGAAGGGGAAGTTGCTGGGGGAGAAGCCACAGAGGGAGAGGAGGAGAGGAAGGGGCCGGGGTTGGGGGAAGCAATTTGGGGCAACCATGGAGGAGGAGAAAGAGGGAGTGAAACAGCCGGAGAGGGGGGAGGTGGGAAGAAGCACAGAGAAGGAGAAGGAAGAGCGGGAGGGAGGGGGGGTGTCGGGGAGGCTCGCCTAAGGGCGGTAACGGACCAGGAGGAGAAAGAGGGAGAGCTATAGAGGGAAGGAAGAAAGAGGGATGGAGGGGAAGATGCACCGTAGAGAGAGACGCACCGTCGGAAAGGGAAGAGACGTAAAGTGATGGCTGCCTTTGCACGCGGAGGTAGAGGAGAGATAATCGCCGATTTAGGAAACATACATGATCGAGGCAAGGAAGACGGTAAGGGCTTACTTCGCCATGAAACACATCGCCTCTTTCTTTTGTGTGTCCCGATCTCTATTTCTTGGTCCAGTCTCTCGGGCGAGTCATGGTTAAGTAGCTCCTTCGTTACAGTCCATCAGATTGGACTCTGACACCCCTGATACAAGATTCTGCGAATCCAGATGTAAGCACTTGTAAGCTCTCAACAAAGATGGAATAATAGTTGCTCTCAACAAAAGAAGGCTGGATGGTTCGGAACAGAGGATAAAAATTTGGGGATGTGGGGATGAATTTTAATGGTTTTCTAAAAAAATCTAAGATATCTTACCTGAGTATGAGTATAAGAACATTAAAATATTATATTGTGAAGTTCTGTTTTTAAGTGTTTGTCAAATTAATAAGTGAATGAATTTATTGTTTGGTACAAGATGTTTTTGATTTCTCTATTTCTTGCTCTCCATGGTAACAAGATTGAGAATGATCCAAGTGTGATCAGAAATTTGTCCAGTGTGATGAGGATAAAGGCACCTGAATCTTCAATGCTAGGCTTGAAAAGTTTTCTGACAATGCTGACATAAAGATGGAATATTAGTTGCTCTCAACACAAGAAGGTTGGATGGTTCGGAGTAGAGGATAAAAATTTGGGGATGTGGGGATGAATTTTAATGATTTTCTAAAAAAATCTAAGATTCCTTACCTGAGTATAAGTATAAGAAGTAACGATGCCATCTTCATCCTAGGATGTTGATGAAGTCTTTAAAAGGCATATACTCTTGAGCATGTGATGGATAAATCATAGAAACATGTCCAAACCAAAATTTAGGACAGCATTCAGGACTATGAATTCTTGGTCTACTTTGTTTAATTTTAAGACTTTTTTGAGCAGAATCCAGATGGATTAAGCACTTGAATCAGCCATATAATTGTATAAGCATTTCAAATAATTTACTGATCAGAACTACCTTTATTTGATTTATGGATTCTTTTAGAAAAAAATGCATCTAGGTTGTATGGATTGAAATAGTGAAATTATTGGTAAAATTTATCAAGTACTGCTTGAGTACCATTTGAAAATCGACCTCTATAAAAGCTATAGGTTTCATGACATCACATGCAGAGATTATGCTTAGACAATTGAAATTGTTCTGACAAGCCATAAGTCCCAATAATTGGAGAATTTTGTGATGGTTAAACAGTAAAATTAATAGTTTTGTTCCAACAAAGCAATTGCTTTTTTCTACATACTAACATTCCTACTTTAATTAGCTGGCTTCTTTTTTGTTTGCAAGCTTTCTTTATGTTCTCTAAGACACTGATTGAACATGAGTTAAATAAGAATGTGCAAGCTTCTCTTGAACACTGTAGAAGTAAATAGTCAAACGACTTTGGTTCCAAGTGCTTGTTTGATTCAACAGGCTGTTGAGAGAAGTAGGGCATTCTTTACAATACAATGGTTAAAAAAAAATGAAACTCAACTCCATTTGAGAATCCATTCTTTTTTTTTTATCTTAACAATTAATAGTTTTCATAGTGATGTTTATTGTATTTGATGCGTATTAGATATAAAATAGTTAACATGGTCTTGAATTATATGGATCTCTGGTTTATAGATGTGAGCAAGAACCATATAATTTACAATAAAATGTAGGATCTGTTACTGATTTGTTTTACAGTATCATTAACTGTTTATTTGTTGTGGAATTCTGAGTTTTAAGCTCCACTGAAAATTTGCTGCATTCAAATCTATTCAATTTTGCCGTTTACTCCAGCTTTTTGAAGTATGGTCAACATAAACAGATAATTGACCCCTGTTGAAATCCTGTTTTATGTCACATAATTGGCACTTTTTGAAAATTTGTTTTAGGTCACAGCTGATTTTAGAAAATTATGTGATCATTACCAGTCTTTTTATTGAGTTCTTTTCAAAATTGACTCCATCTCGATGATAAAGTGGAGAATTTTTTTATTTGCCTAGAAAAGAAAAAAAAGGTCATGTAACAGACTTTGCTTAAATTTTAAATTAAGCCAAACTTCTCCTTTTTGTCTGTGCATCCTTTGTTCATCACCGAGTTAATGATTGTAGGTTGCTAAGTTTCCTTGATCTGCAGACATGTACGATAACTTGGGCAATCAGGCTGGGATGCAAGGACCCACGACCAATCCTCCTCCCAATCCATTTGGCAATGCATTCTATGGAGCTGGATCTGGACTTATTCGAGGTGGCCTTGGGGCATATGGAGAGAAATTCTTGGGCTCAAGTTCTGAATTCATGCAAAGTAATGTAAGAAACTATATCTATGGTAACACATATAGAGTGGCTATAATAAATGGCTGATGATTTCTTATATTCCCTGTGTATGTTCATAAGCATTTGTTAGTCATATTCTAACATATAGGCTCTGATGAAACAGATAAGCAGGTATTTCTCTAACCCTCAGTATTATTTTCAAGTGAATGACCAATATGTGAGGAACAAATTGAAGGTCATATTGTTTCCATTCCTACACAGGGTAAATTGACTATGTTTTGTCATCTTCAGTTTCTACTCTTTTTTATTTCAATCAGATTATCCCAAAAGGAGTCTCTTTTTTACCTGACGTTACAATCTTTCCAGGGTCACTGGACTAGAATAACTGAGCCAGTTGGAGGCAGGCTGTCTTATAAACCCCCAGTATATGACA
Organism: Musa beccarii; assembly: GCA_024322285.1. Lineage (NCBI taxonomy): Eukaryota > Viridiplantae > Streptophyta > Magnoliopsida > Zingiberales > Musaceae > Musa > Musa beccarii. The sequence goes on from CM044397.1 coordinate 43,054,821, forward strand.
TAAATGCCCCAGATCTATACATTCCTTTTATGGCATTTGGAACCTACATTGTTATAGCAGGCTTTTCGTTTGGTCTTCTTGGAAAGTAAGTCTTGCCTTGGCCTTATTAATACATGCCATTGTTATAAAAGATTTAGATACCGGTTGCTTTGATACATACTGGTTGCAATTTACAATTCCGACTATTGGTTGTTATGGAACCATATGGCTCAGTTCGGATGAGTATCCATTTTTTATTATTTCTGAGTGATGTCGGGCAATATGGATCGGTATACTACCCAGGATACTAATATTGGTCTGACAGGGTGCCGATATCAGTATCAGACTAAGTTTTTTTATATCTTGATTGTCATCCTTGGAGCAACGTTAGATCTTACCATTGTTTATCTCTCGCAGATTTACTCCAGAAATTTTGAGCTTGCAGTTGACAAGGGGACTTGCCGGCTGGTTTATGCAAGTTCTTCTACTGAAGGGATTGTTATATTCATTAGGAAGTGGGGAAGCGCCACTTCTTGATATGGTGTCATATGGTGGGTATGCTTTTACGGGATTGTCCTTGACTATGTTGGCAAGGCTTTGCTGGAGTTACTCATACTATTTCCTAATGCCGTGGATGAGTTTGTGTATGGGGGTGTTTTTAGTGAAGACCATGAAGAGGGTACTTTTCACAGAGATGAGGAGCTATGAGAAGCATTCGAGCCGGCAACACTATCTACTACTCTTCATGGCGATTGCTCAGTTCCCTCTATTCTTCTGGCTCGGCAAAGTAGCAGCTGGATAGAAGTTCGTTTCAGCTGCACGATAAGTCGGTCAGTTATCTTTGCAGTTGGGAATCGAAAAGAAATGGAAAAAGGAAAACAATCTGCAACTGGTAGGTTTTGTTGTCATGGCGTCTTCAGAAGCTGGTTCATATAGGGAAATCATGGAAGATTTTGGGGATGGTGCTTGCATGCAGTGCATAGTTAATGGTTGACATACATTGGAAGGGTACCTCTTTGTGAACTTTGACAGGGATCAGTTTACAATCCTGATGGTGCTTTTCTTAGCATTTTTTTTATATCTTAGTGTATGTAATTTGACCAAATTGAAATAAGAACTTATTTAACTAATATTGTCACATTAAGCTAGAAATACTTAAAAGTTACTTTGGCATATTACAAGTTTGTAGTATACTATTTGAAATTAGATTTATTTTAGGTCAATTGAGGTGGATATAAAAGAACGAATATATATCTATTTTGATTGGTGCAGAGGTGATTTATTCTTCATTCATAGTTATGTTTCCATTCGGTCATCTCATGTGCTTACTATCATTGAACATTGCAATCTGGTTTCTCTCTCAGAATTTTGGTAATGCCTTTGATTCCATGCTCCTTATCATACTTGTGGGCAACTTGGGACAAGGCCTGTGATGTTGATGTTGCTTAAATATCATCATATATTGTACATATCCTATCAATTTTAGAATCTCTGTGCTAGCAAGAAGTATAAATATATAATTTATAAGGGAGGGATGCTGAGTAATATTCTTCGTAGATGGGGCTTGTAGGAAGAAGTCCGTCATCAAGTTACCTCCTCCGTGAATCCAATTGGACGGCTATCGTTTATCCGATCGCGCCTTAGATTCCGATGCCGAAGGAATATTCTCCCGAAATATAGTTAGAATACTACGACCAAAACCGGAACTGAAATCATCCATCATCCAGTTCCTTAACCGATGGTCTAATTGGACGGCTATTATTTTTCGCAATGAGATGACTTTTCGGATATTTCTCGTAAATCAAGCGCTACTTCCATGGGCAAAATCGGGAACTAAGAAGCCGTCGTCAACTGGCCCATCCGCTGCTCCTCTATATAAGCACCCAATGGGCCATCGTTTTTTCAGCCGTCTCCCATTTATTCGCTTTCGAGCTTTCTAGGGTTTCATCCCCGACTATCTCTTCCTCTCGCGCTTCGAGTCGCCGTCATGCCTCGCCGAAGCTCCGGTAATGTCTTTGATTTTTAATCCCTCCTTCTCTGTAGATCTCTCTACGGTTTTGGAGCATCCCCGAATGCTGTGTTCCTACGCTTTTCCTCTTGTCGTATTTGAGGTTCTTGTCGATTTCTGTACATTAACCTCAGTTGTCCGAAAAAAATTTCTTGCTGTGTTTTGACAAAGGGAATAAGATATTGTTATTTGCAAGCATGTATTCTTTCTGTGATTTGACAATGGGATTAAAACATTGTGTATGATAGTCAAGATAAAGGGACACTTCTGATTGAGTGGTATATTTTGAGGTTTAAATACCAGGATTCAAACATATGTCATGGCCAAGATCACATACCGATCCATGTTGTGTGTCGGTACTGATTGGTCCAGATGGTACCAATACTGGACTGGACTTTTTCTCTCTTTGAAGCATATTTACCTTCAATTATAAGACGGCATAGATCCATACTAATTGGACCGGTCAATATCAGTACCTGACTGATCCTTAGCCATATAAGGCCTCATTATATACAGGACCTATTATTAATCATGTAGTGAAAATAATATAAATTCAACTTGTAGAATGCTAAATTATCAAGCATACCACACCAATCAATTCATATATTGAAACATAATTCTTAATTTTTTATCATGCATCTGAATAAGATTATAAATTTGGGTAATCAGCAGTTAATATCATATAAGCATGCCATATATCTTGTTGTCCCGTAATGGTGTTAAAAAAATCAATGTTGGCATGTTTAGTGAACTTCTTGGAGTTCTATGTAACATTGTGTTCATAACATAATGCTGATATACATGGATATTGGCTTGATTCATTACTATCTGGTGTAGATCCATGCGGATTTGGATAAGATATATGGATTTAGGCTACATCTGCGTAGAACTAACTTAAGCTCACATAGATTTATGTTAGATCTAGGCTAGATATGGTTCCAAGTACCTTAACCACAAAATCAAGAAATCTAGTTTTGAACTTACCTTAATTTGGATAGAAATTGTTTTCGTGCTGGAGATTTGAAGCTTGACTGGAGAGGCTAGAAATATGAAGTGAGATACTTGTTCGGAAGCCTGAAATACATTTTTGGTTTTTTTTTTATGGGTGGGACATAGTTTTGACCAGGTGGTAGGCTTATTGCCTAGTTCAAGTTTGTTACGAGGCCATATCTGGTGATACACCTATATGCCTGTAATTTACTGAATGGTATGACTGATTTGTATTGGTACCATTGGGTTCTGCCTGGTCTGTGGTTGGACTAGTAACACTATTTATCAGTTCCCTATCTATATCAGTGTAGGCATCCCTAATGGGCATAAATATTTGGTAGAGAGTGATCAGCTCTTGCTAGTAAAACTAATGTTGTAAATCTACTTAAAGAGTCGACTCTTATTGATGTGAAAACAAGGGCTTGCAATTGTTCCAAGAATAATGTGGTAGCAAACCCATCCAAACGTAGTGTATGGTCTTCAATTTAAATGGAAGGGACCATTATTGCAACAGTAAATCTCAAAAAGAAAAAGAATCTCACAAGAAGATTTAAATAAAGTAAAACACAAAAATTGCTAAGAAGAGTAAAAACGCTATGCTGGCATACTTTGGCTTTAAACATTGATTTCATTTTCTAATTTTATCATCTTTTTAAGATACTGATGATTCTTTTAAAGTCTCAGCTGAACTTATGTTTACTTAAATTTGGTTCTTGGACAGCATAGCTCTTTGAGAAGTGTTCGATCCCATCAAAGTGGTGTTAATTATTTTATCCTTAATTAATGTAATCCTATTTGTACTAACATTTCTGGATCCATACCTTGATTTAGATGCTACTTTGTTTACCATGAAATAAACTCAAAACTATTTCTTAATTTGTGAGGGTCATACATGGACTTTGGTGTTACCCAACTAAATTGCTTATTTGTGTTACAAAAGGAAAGAAAAGAAAAAATTTGATGCAAATACAAAAGAACTTTAGAATGGACTTGACTTAACTTAACCTATACAAAACTCAAAATTTGCTTCTTTTTAAGATACTCAATATTCCATCTCGAATGCATGTGTTCAAATTGCATAAGCATCACCTAATATTGCCTTTTGCAGATTTATCAACTCGTATTCATTCTGATGGTGTTTATCTTTATCCATTTTTGACTCTTAACATATGCTTAGACTTTTGCATCCTTGATGATATTTGTTATGAATTCCTATCTATGGCCATATCTCTAAGTTTTGGCCTTTCAGAAAATGTTCTATATTGCACTAAATTTTCTATAGTTATTATCCGTTTTTTCTTTTTTATTTGTGTCCAGAGTGATATGGTGAAACGAAACTATTTAGTTACCTTAGTTACTGATGTGTGATCAATTCGTTCTCATTTAAACATCTAGGTGAAGTCCCGTTGCTTCAAGGATATCGACTAAACATTTTGCATTTGTCTCTTGCTCAGGATGTTTGGTTTTTTGTTTTCACAAGCTTCTTGGCTATGTCAATGGATGATTCATATATTTGCCGGTTTTGCTTGATGATATTTAGAAAGCTTCAATTTGTTGTGTGAATGCTTAATTATATTGTTTGTATTATGTAACTCATTTGTCCATAAGCTAATTAATTATCATATATACTCCGTAGGTCGTCCAGCCCCCCGTGCTGCTCCTCGTCCTGCTCCAGTGAGGAACCCTCCTCAACCTGGTAATACTTGGCTGTGACCCTTTTTTTTTTTGAATGGTTGAGAGATTTTTAATAAATAACCATAAGATATATCCTACAGCGTTTGATATGTTATTGTTTCTCCATATTCAACCTATGAATATTCCATCCTTGATTAACACAATATATTTGTCTAAATGTAATTTATTGTCATTTTATCGTTACTGAATAATGTTTGTTTTCATACGGTTCCATGGTGGTATGTATTTTTACACCTGATGTTGGAATGAAATTATTACTTTTGATCGTCTTGTTGTGGTTGCATTTATGGGAATTATCGGTTCTTGCTTGTTTTGTTTATTGTGTTCCTTTGCGAAATTATGTTTTGTCTAGCCTTTGCATTATAAAGTTCTCTAGATTTGTTCATGCCATTTCCTCTGGTACACTGTTATAGCACATAGCAACGAGAAGTCTGTCAAAAGGATTTTAAGAAGTTCCAAGTGTGGTTACTAGTTTTTAATGGAATGGCTTCCAAAGGAGAAGTTTAAATTCCCCTATATCTTTTTGATATATGTGAAAGCTAGGTTGTCATTATGAAAGATAAATCTTGCCATCATGAACTGTGATATGTGGTCATTGTCACCTAGGTCAGCACTATCCTTTAGCTGTTGCAATTCGCTGGTGTGCTGCTTAGGTCATCCTGATCTTTATTATTTCCTTTTTTCTATGATACTAGATGAAACTTATGCTTCCAATTTCTTATTCATTTATTTGCAGTACATCAGGCACCACCTCCAGCTCCTGCTCAGGGTGGTGGATCTATCCTAGGAGGAATTGGATCCACAATCGCTCAAGGTTATTGTCTTCTTCCCTCCCCCTGTTGACATATATATACATGCATCGAATTTTGTAATCCCAGTTGATGGATATGTCAACTCATGGTAAGCTGTGGCCCTTGATCAGGCATGGCATTTGGCACGGGCAGTGCTGTTGCTCACAGAGCCGTTGATGCTGTTCTGGGGCCTCGCACCATCCAGCATGAGACCGTGGTATCTGAAGCTCCTGCTGCTGCTGCCGCTGCCCCAGTGAGCAATGCTGTTGGCACAGATGCATGTGGCATCCACTCTAAGGCTTTCCAGGATGTATGTATTCCAATCTCTCGCTCTCTCTATTGACTCGTTTCAATAATTTACACTAAAGCTTCTCTCCTATACATTCGTGAATGTAGTGCATCAACAATTATGGTGCCGACATCAGCAAGTGCCAGTTCTATTTGGACATGCTAAATGAGTGCCGTCGAAGTTCTGGTGCTGGGCTGGGTGCCTGATCTATATAATTATCACGAAGTCCATATTTGCTTATGCTGGACGTGTTTCTTTGATAAGTAATAATAGCGCCTTGAAGCTTTATCTGCTAAAGACACCCTTTGCCATCCTGCCATCCTAGATAAGGCCCTTGGAAGTGAATCAAAAAAACATTATTTCCATCTGCCTTTTCTGTTGCTATGATTATGATGTGTAAGCATCCAACTAAACTTTATCGCCTGATGTTTTAAATTCAATGTGACGCTGGAATGACAATTTTATTGATTAGTTGCCAATTTGATACATTTTAGCAACGTGAATCTTGTTCTTCGTAGTATTTGTCATTTGAGATACAACGTTGTATGCTAATGGATTCAAACTACTGCAGCAGCCTTCATTGTCAACTATGTCAAATTTGCTGTTGAAAGATGGTTGATCTCTTGTGAGCTCGACCATTGCTGAGTTTGGATTCCGAAAAGGCACAAGTAGAAGGTATGCTTGATGTTCTGTCTTTCGTGTAATGGTTGATCAAGGAGGCTGTGCATGTGATGGGTCTGCAACCGTGCTCAATTTAGATGGGATACCTATCAAGTATTCAAGAATTATGATCAAGTGGGGCAAATATGATGTGTAGTTAAGTTGGTGGTTAGATTGTCATGAATGATGTTCCTGAAAGAGAGCATACTCTCGAGGTTGGGTCTCGTAGATTGGCTATTTGAATAATTGCAGACAGGGACTTGCTGTTGCATAAATCGAACACCAACCTTGGTCTATTCCCCCTTGCTGTTGCATAAATCGAACACCAACCTTGGTCCCTTTTTTTTTTCCTTGGCTTTGCAGAGGTGGGAGGCTCCATAATGGGAATTGACTTCTACCCTTTCAAGGGTATAATGGGAATTGACTTCTTCCCTTTCAAGGGTGAGATACTTTTCTTATGATGATCTTATGTTTCTTTTTCGGTTTATCGATGCTAGTGTGGTGGTCGAATCGAGTTGAGCTTGATGCCTTGAGCAATGGCTCGTTAATAGTAGTCGGAGTCGAAGAGGTCATTGTCATACTCGAAGAAGAGCCAACTACCTTCAGAATATATGTTTATGTTTATAAAGGATTACAATCATAAGGTTGTAGAGGATTAAAAGGAGGAACAAGGTGAAATGACGAGGTTTAGGTTGTATCCCGAGGAGTTGAGCTAAGACCAATGTCGATCAGCCAAATCAAGTTGGGCTCGATGCCTCAATCAATGGCTCGTTAATAGTGGTCGGAGTCAAAGAGGCCATTGTCATACCCGAAGAAGAGCTAGACACCTTATCTTCAAAGAATACAAGTTTTTGTAAAGGATCATAATCATAAGGTTGTAGAGGATTAAAAGGAGGAACGAGGTGAAGTGGTTCGGGTTGTACCCCTTGAGAAATATACGATGACATCATATGCGCAGTGGAAGAATAAAAACAAAAACAATAGATTTCTCGTAGAAATAGAGGTTCTTATCGTCGTGCAAAAGTTGATGCGTGAAAACCCGCAAAATCAAAAAATTGTACGTAAAAAAAATTACCTAGGGAGATCATATATCCTTGAATCCCTGTAGATCTATAGGACTGGATAAAGGAGTTCAAATGTTCTTCTCTCTAGCATTAATCCACACGGCAGGGGCTGCGATGGCGCTCCTCAAATCGTTGCCTAAATCTCCTCGCTATACGTACTACGTGATCAAGAAGGGGTCGACTCTTCTTGTTGTCCACACGCTCTCAAATTGGGGTTGCTGGCTAAGGAGTAGAGGGAGAGGAGAATAGGAGGTGACTGCTAAAAAACCCTTATATAGGCCTTTAGTTCCCTCATATTTATAGATGTCTCCTATCAACTTAACCCTAATGGATTTTGTCCTATTGGGTATTAGATCTTCATCCAATTACCTAAGTCTATTAGATTTAGTGGGTCTCTATCTAATAATCTCTTATTGGATCTCATCTTATGCGCAGTGGAAGAATAAAAACAAAAATAACAGATTTCTCGCAGAAATAGAGGTTCTTATCGTCGTACAAAAATTGATGCGTGAAAACCCGCAAAATCAAAAAATTGTACGTAAGAGATCATATATCCTTGAATCTCTGTAGATCTATAGGACTGGATGAAGGAGTTCAAATGTTCTCCTCTCTAGCGTTAATCCACACAGTAGGGGCTGTGTTGACGCTCCTCAAATCGTTGCCTAAATCTCCTCGCTATACATACTACGCGATCAAGAAGGGGTCGACCCTTCTTGTTGTCCACATGCTCTCAAATTGGGGTTGCTGGCTGATGAGTAGAGGGAGAGGAGAATAGGAGGTGATTGCTAAAAAACCCTTATATAGGCCTTTAGTTCCCTCATATTTATAGATGTCTCCTATCAACTTAACCCTAATGGATCTTGTCCTATTGGGTATTGGATCTTCATCTAATTACCTAAGTCTATTAGATTAGTGGGTCTCTACCTAATAATCTCTTATTAGCTCTTATTGGATCTCATCTTAGGATCCAATAATTCAGGGGCTTAACGGATATCCAATAAGATAGGGGCTCTGGCAGATATCTCATATCTGAACCTCTACTCGTTGTGGCACCTACCATATGTGTGTAATCCTCTAGGCCCAATATCGAGCTGGTCGTGAGTCATACTTGTCAGAACTCCTTCTGACCTAGTGAATTATTATCTCTATAATAATTCACCCGACTCATCGACTGTGAACGTACTAGGCCACTACGTCGCAGTCCTCAAACGATACAGGGGAATCCAATCCTTTGGACATATCTATCCTCAGTTACCATATACCTATAGTCCCTCATCCATCTAATATGCCAAAGACCCTATACCGGACATGGTGCTGTCAGGCCCATACGGTCTCTCCTCGAGTCTCGCTCTAATCGGATTCTCTCGGAGAACTCTTTCTCTCTCAATCTGAACAACCTTGACCAAGGATTTGTTTAAGAATACATGAGATATTCCTCTCATGATACCAAAAACGGATGTTCCTCTATTGACACTCAATAGCCCTCGTAAGGTTGGTTACTACTCTCAATAACCAATTATGCTAGGTTTGGAGCTTCCAAACCTATATGTCCGGTATTAAAGAGTGGAGTACTCATACAGGACATCCTTGGTATCTCAAATTTAAGGACCAGATACACTACTAGGACTATGAAATCGTTGTTTGATAATAAGGTATCATCAACCATCTAACATTCCGTGGGCGGATCAATCAGTGAACTCATTCTCCAATGAGCACTTGTATCCTTAGTGTCCCCACACGAGCAACTATGAGACCAGTCGTCTCCATCATATGGAAAAGTATACAATACACCAGTCTGTCCGGTTATCTCGATGTCCTTCTCGAGTAACCTATGATTGGGATTATTTAGGATCCATGTTTAAAGGTGAATCGGTCTCATTATTGTGATCTCATCACGATCTAACTCCCATTGCATAGATCCATGGACATCACAATATATGCAACACGCAAGATAAAGTGATAAAATACCTAATAATAATAAATAAAAGAAAGAGTGCATGTCAAGTTACACATGTCATCGCTCATGTGATTGACTTACAGGGCACATATGACTAGCACCAAAGAGCTAAGCTAAGACCAATATCGATCAGTCAATCCTCATCCATCTTTCGAATAACCTCGAAGGAATAAAGTATATCTCTCAGCCAAAACACTTAACCCACCTCCTCGTTTGATAAGAAAGGGAGGGGGTGTTATTTATGTAATACGTTGATTAGGTGAGATCAAACCTCCAATCTTAATTTGGATATACGAAAAAGAAGTGCTCCTTCCAACTTGGGATGAGATAATTTTTGGCTCCAAGTTTGAATCCATTTGCAACCTATAAATACCTCTCTCATCCCTGGGTAGAATATACAAGCACACAAACTTTAAAAGTGAAAAAACATTGTAAAAATCTCTTTAGAAATCCTTCCTCTAGCCTTCATTTATTTTCAGCTTAAAAAGAGGTGTAAGTGCCTGTAAGAGATTGATCTCTTGAACCTGTAAAAGGAGAATTGAATTTCAAGGGAGTTAGTCTTCGCCCATTGGAAGGAAGACTACTAGTGAAAATCAATGGCCTCAAGCGAAAGAGGAATCAGGAGTGGACGTAGGTCGAATGATCGAACCACTATAAAAATCGATTTGCGTTTATTTCTTGCTGTTTATATTTTTACAAACCATATTTACTTGCTACTCCACTTCCTCATCTCCTTCTTACAATCGGCTTCAAGTTTAAAGTATCTTTCCGCTATAGATTTAATCGAAATGAAATATCTTTCTTCATATGAAGTTTACAAAATCGTCGAATTTGTCATTTTTAACCGCTGCACTAATTCACCTCACCTCACCCCACCTCACACCCCCCCCTCTTAGTGTCGAACTGATCCTAACAGTTGGTATCATAGCCCGGTATCTCTCATTCGGATTAACACCCAAGAGAAATGACTCTTTTCGAATTTCAAGAGAGCTTTTCTATCATTTGTCCTCCTATGTTCAATGAGTCGGACTATACTTATTGGAAAACTCAAATGAGAGTTTTCTTGCTTTCCTTGAATTTGGATTTATAGAATATCGTTGAAAATGATTTTCAACAACCTTTGAAACCTATGAATGAATGAATTTTCAGAAAAAATCTTTTTCGTTAAATGTAAAAGCTATGAATGCCTTATTTTACACTTTAGATAAAAATGAGTTTAATCAGATTTCTACTTGCGAAACAACTTTTGATATTTGGCATACACTTAAAATCACGCACGAAGTAAAACTATTGGTGACATGTATACCCGTTTCACGAATGTTGTCAATAGTTTGAAAAGTCTTGATAAATAATTTTTTAATGTCGAAATTATAAACAAGATCTTAAGATCCCTTCCAAAAAGGTGGGATCCGAAAGTAATGATAATACAAGAAACTAAAGATTTAAATAATTTTCCTACTGAAAAACTCATTGACTTTTTAATGACATATGAAATGAGTTTCTTGGAACACAATGAACATGAGAACCACCTTCCAAAGAACAAGAAGGTAATTATAATTAGAATGGAAGAAGACCTCTTGAGTGATAACTCAAGTGATGGTGAAGAGGACATTAAACTTTTAACGTTAAAATTAAAAAAATTCATTAAATAAGAATTAAAAAATATATGATTTTAAAAAGAACACTAACTCTTGCTATGAACGCAAGAAGTCGTAGAGTTCCAAAGATGAGTACACAAAAGTGAAGAAGAAGAAAGCTCGCAAAGAAGAATCAAATGACGAAAGAACGAACCGCGCCTTAACGACCTTCAACTACAAGGTAAGCAACTCAAGCAAAACTCCCTTGCTTTATGAAATTACTTGATCTTTCAAGAATTACTTGATTTAGATTGTAGGAAATAATTTTTTTTAAAAAATATATATATCATGCTTTTCTTTCTAGTATTTTTCAAAAGTAAAAATTATGAATGATGATTAAAGGATTTATGATAATGATTATACATCTAACACAATTCCATGTATATAATTTGTATATCGATTTTTGGTTTCAATCTTGATATATGGTTTTGATGCAAAAAATTAATTATAATGATAATTGCATCTCATGCTTGCACACCCAACAAGATTAAATCTATGAATATTTATTTTGATGATTTTCGTATGACTTTTCATGAATGCATGATTTTGGCATAAAAACTTGGGTACTTTGATGATTTATTTTGATAAATGCATTATTAAATGTATGTGATGATTTCAGTTTTAAACATTGATATTTTGTCTTTGTTAGAAAAAATTTGAACATACCTTATGAAATCATGCTTGTTAATGATGTAATGAAAATTTTAAATTTTTTGTGTCATGATTAATGATTTTATATTACGGTATCATACATGAGGTTTTGAAGTAATAATCTTATAAAGTGTCATATTTTGATGATAAAACTTATATGTTTTGTTTTAAACATGATACTCGTCTTTTAAAACTTAAGCACACTTACATGAAAACATATAACTTAAAATGAAACATATTATCATGATAAATCAAATCTTTTGAAGATGTCTTATGTGTAATATGTTATATTTTTTGTTCTTGATGATCTTTGATGAAATTTGTCTTTCGGTTTTGAATGTTGATACTTGTTTTCATTAAAGTCAAATCACATGAATAGAAACTTATAAAAATGAAATGTAATCCTCTATCTCAATCTTATCGATTTTTCAATAAGAAATTCATGATTCTATGCTTGTCATTTACGAATTTCTTAAATGTGATTTTGATCATGATTTTGGATTTGACGAATGCTTGATTCGTGTTTACAACTCAAGATGTATTTTAAATATAAATTCATGTGAATCTCTCAAATCATGAAATTGATCTTGATGATTTGATTATGAATTTCGAGTTGATGAATTAATTTGAATGAGATCTTTTGTTTCAAGCGAATCATGAACTCTCTTTTGATTTCTTGACTTGATATATCTTATGCTTAATCGAGAGCTTTTCTCTTATGTTTCTACCTCTCATTTACTAAGAATGAGAACTTTCTAAATGAATCATGATCTTGATACTTTTTGAAAGAATATTCATGAATCTTGATCTTGATCTTGCTAAAAAGAATATTTATGAACCATAAATGATATTTTTTTGGTATTCACGAATTGATGTAAAACAAAATTTGTATTCTTCCCTTCTCTTCATTTCTTTCTTTAAAAATAAAAGGGAGAGAAAGAAAATTACAAGCATCTTAAAGATAACCTTAAGTGATAGCTTAAGTGTTAAATTGGTTTTCATAATTTGATTTTGATGAATGAATCTTTGATGTAAAATTTTTGATACCCCATTGATCACTCTAGTTGATTGTCATGATTTGAAAATTCATGTAAAGAGAAAAAAATTACAACTTTATACTCTTCCCTTTTTTTTTTGACAATGATAAAGGGAGAGTTAGCTTGCTAGCTTGTGCATTACAATGGAAAGAAAATATGCTAGCATTAGTATTCATGACTTGACTTCGATGATTAAAACAAAGTGTTATCTTGCTTATCATGAGAAAACAAAATGCAAACTTGCACATCTCAAGAAGCAAGTGAAAAATTGCTATACTTGCACGAACTTAAAACTTGCTATGATTGAATGTTGTAAAGTGTTATAAATCTAGCTTAAATGTTATAAAATTTGTATATCTTTAAATCTTGCTAGATGCCACTTCTCCTTTTTATTGATGACAAAGGGGAATAAGTAGATTGATGATCATGCACTACATTGTATTGAATATGTCAAAATATTACATGATGTTTTTAATGGCATGTTGCTTGGATTTTTTTTGAAATACAAGGGTACTATTAATATGATATTTTGATAGGAGGAGTTTGTTTAAACTTCGGGTGTTAAGGTTAACTCCGTCATCAATTAGTTGTCATCATAAAAAATGAAAAGATTGTTGAATCGCGGATTTTGATGATGAAACTAATTGATTATGTTTTAGTGATCTAATTACATTTTGAGTTGCAGGTCTACTCTCGATCAGGATTATACAATTGAAGCAGGAAGAATCGACGTTGTGCCGAAAAAAAATACGTCAGAATATTGAACGTCAAGCCGGAGGATCAATCAACGTATCAGTAGAAGGCTTCGGACAAAGAAATTGAGCATCGAGCCAAGACAAGCGAAGTTGCACCAAGAAGATCGGGGTTGCGGAGATCAATTACCGATTGGGCAATAGGCCGCAAGAGAGGACGATGCATCGAAGAACCGGACGAAGCGTCGATGGACCAATGACGTGTCGGGCAATAGAATATTGATTTGCTTTGTGATAATTGTCTAGATCGAAGTAAGATTAAGCTTAATTAGGTTGAAATTGGGCCAACCCAATTAGGGTCCAATTGGGCCTGTACCCGAACATGTTTGGGTCGGATGAAAGGCCTTGAACCCTGTCTGGCGGTGGAACCGCTTAGGGTTCAATCTCCTAGATGGTCTGGGCGATGGTACCTCTTAGTGTCAGTGTGCTTGGCCGGTGGTACTACCCAGTACACTGACAAACTAATGTACCTAGGCGGTGGTACCGTCTAGTGGCAGAAAGCCTGAGCGGTGGTATCGCTCAGCATTGGCGGTGGTACTGCCAGTACTCAGAAGACCCAGGATGAGATGATTTTTGGCTCCAAGTTTGAATCCATTTGCAACCTATAAATACCCCTCTCATCCTTGGGTAGAATTTACAAGCACATAAACTTTAAAAGTGAGAAAACGCTATAAAAATCTCTTTAGAAATCTCTCCTCTAGCCTTCATTTGTTTTCAGCTTAAAGAGAGGTGTGAGCGATTGTAAAAAGTTTATCTCCTGAACTTGTAAAAAGAGAATTGAGTTGTTAGGGAGTTAGTCTTCGCCCATTGGAAGGAAGACTACTAGTGGAAGCCGATGGCCTCAAGCGAAGGAGGAATCGAGAGTGCACGTAGGTCAGATGATCGAACCACTATAAAAATTGATTTGTGTTCACTTCTTGTTGTTTATATTTCTGCAAACCATATTTACTTGCTGCTCCACTTCCTCATCTCCTTCTTACAATCGGTTTTAAGTTTAAAGCATCTTTCCACTATGGATTTAATTGAAACAAAATATCTTTCTTCGTACGAAGTTTATGAAATCACTGCCCCCCCCCCCTCTTAGTACCGAACCGATCCTAACAACACATTTCAAGTGTATTTGGCCTTGCGCCTTCGTTATGGTGAATTTTTGTGCCTCTTTAAGTCCTCCATCTTGAGTGTTTTGAATCCCAACCTATAATTTTCAAGTTCGTTCTAGTGCTTTTCGAATCTTTCTTCTGGTATGTTTCAAATCTATTATTCAGCACTTTTCGAATCCATCAGATGAGGAGATGGGTCAAGTGCTTCGGCTAAAGGATATACTTTCTTTTTTCGAGGCTATCCGAAAGATGGATAAAGATTAGTTGATCGATGTACGTCTCAACTCAATTCCTTGTGGTACAACACAAACCTCCCATCACTTCATCTCGCTCCATTTAATCATTTATAGCCTTGTGATGTGAACTTTTATAGATATGAACCTATATTCTTTGAAGAGGAAGGTGTTTGGCTCTTCTTCGGGTACAACAGTGGCCTTCTCGGCTCTAGCCACTGTTCGCAAGCCATTGCTCGAGGTGTTGGAACCGACTTGGTCCGACCACCACACTAGTATCGATAATCCGAGAAAGAAGCAAAAGATCATCATGAGGAAGGTATCTCACCCTTGAAGGAGTGTGGAACCTAAGGAGCTAGTTCCTAATGGGGAGCCTCCCACCTCCACAGTGTTGAGGACTTTTAAGGGTCACCAAAGAGAAGATAGACCGAGGTTGGTGCTCGATTTATGCAAGGGCAAGTCCTTGCCCTTCGTGGTTATTCAAATAGTCGACCTGTCAAACCCGATCCCAGGAGTACCATTGTAACTGAGATGGGAGGGTTTGCATAAGGAGCAAATGGTATGACCTCGGAGCAATACTGTCATAAATCCTTATGTCTAAAGGTAGCGAAGTAGATCTATCATTCCCCTTCGGAGGTTTTGATTGACACCTACTTCCTCAACAAAGTGTTGGTAATTTAGGCCATGGCTAGCTCCTTTGGATTCACTTTGCTCATTCGTTTGTTTGTGATTTGCAGCACCATTACTATGTAACGGCTCTTATTGACCATGTACATGATGTCGAGCACGTCTGCCCCATTAATATTTTATTTTGATATGTCAGCATCTCATTTTAAATGTAGAGGTTCAATTGAACTAATGTGATTTTTCTTAAGCAATGAAGTTTCTTTTTCTTAATTTATAATGAATGTATGTTGAAGATACAATCTATGACTGGTGCCTTCGGCTTTGTAGATCAATGTTTGTTATTTGGGGTATAGTTTTCCCCAAATTAATCGTGAGAGAAGTCTTAGAGATAAAACTTTTTCAAGTTCGTAATGTGCTACGTTTTCGACAGCGTCACACTTTCTGTTGTCTGAAGACGATACACTCTATCTCAGAGGACCTCAATGATTTGATATGACCTTTCCCAATTTGGCATCAGCTTTCCCTGAGAGCTAATCAAGTTGTTGACCTTAGCTTTGTGGAACACCAGATCCCCTAATCCAACTACTTGAGGGTGAACACTTTGATTATACAATCTGGCCACTGCATTTTTATATCTCAATACCCATAGATGTGCCTCTACTTGGAGATTAAGTCAAGTGTAACACCCTTAGTTAGTCCAATAGTTCTACATTGGAAGTGAGTGGGACTAATATTAGCTTATATGGGTCTGATAAGTGTATTTTTAATAATTTCAACTTAAGCATTTTGACCAGTGGTTGAGGCCAAAAAACGAAATTGATAGGTTAGTTAGCCCATTAGGCTTGGTTGTGACATTTGGTATCAGAGCCAACCTAATATTCGGGCATGGTGAGATAGGCTCGAATAGGAAAGGGCTACCCGTGGATGTAGTTAAAGAACTTGTTGTAGCTACCATTGGGCTATGCCTTATATACATTATGCTAGGGTCTAATCTGAGCCTTGACAAGGACATCAAACCATTTAAGTGGGGGGATTGTAACACTCCTAGTTAGTCCAATAGTCTCACATCGAAAGTGGACAAGACTTAGATTAGCTTATATGGGTTTGATGAGTGTACTATTAATAACTTCAGCTTAAGCATTTTGGCCAGTGGTTGAGGCCAAAAAATGAAGATGATAGGTTAGTTAGCCCATCAAGCCTGGTTGTGCCATCAAGCCTAGCTTAAAGTCTTTAGAAGTTTTTTTTATCAAAGTTCTCAACTCGAGGTGTCAGGAAGATTATCTCGGGTGACAGGACAGCCTTGGTACAAAAGGCTCAGCTAAATGGTGATTCTCTTGACATGATCTAAGGTGTCATCTAAGAGGCTCATAGAACGCTCAATAGCTTGTTCACCCGATACCCTTAGCCCCAGTAACCTACTTTTTTAACCCCTTAAGAATGGTTTGGTTGGTGACCTCGATAATATCGTTAGTTTGAGGAGTCATTAGGCTAAACCTTAATTGAATCCTATAAAATTGATAGAACTCCTTGAACCTCGTATTATTAAATTATGTCTCATTATCGATGATGAGGACCTTGAGATTCCAAAGCGAGTGGTAATGTTTTTTCATACAAATTTTCCTATTTGTTTCTCAATGATCAATGCCAATGTTTCAACCTCTACCCACCTCGTGAAATTGTTTACAACTACGATGAGGAACCTCCGTTGGCCCAAGGTTAGCAAAAAAGATCTAAGGAGATCCATCCTCTATTGGGCAAAGGGCCATCCATAGTCGATTAGGTTTAGAGGGACCCAAGTTCACATTGTATCCGAACAAAGTTTTGACATCTGTGGCATCTTTGGGCATAGGTTACTGCATCGTTTCGTAACGTTGGCTAGTAGAACTATTATCGAAGCACTTTGAAGACTAGGGCCCATCCACCAATATGCTCTCCACAATTACCTTCATGCACCTTGGCAAGCACCCTCTTGGCTTCTTAGGGTGTTAGGCATTTGAGGAGTGGTTGGTTAAAGGATATACAATATAAGTGGTCATTAATTATACAATACCAAGCTTGATGATACTTAACTCTTCAGGCCACCACGGGGTCGATCGAGTGTGTCCCATCTCTTTTATAGTATAGGATTTTGTCCATCTAGCTCAACTCTCCCTTGACCATAGATACGTTGTGGTTCTCAATGGTTTGGGTCGGTAGTGTCTTGACAAAAGGCTAGCCTTCCTTCGAAGCCCAAGTGGATGCTAGCCTGGCGAGCGCATCAGCTTTGGTGTTTTCTTCACAGGAGACTCGTAATACATTGAGTCATGAGAAATTACGAGTTAATTTTGTACCTCGACGAGATACTTTACCATGGCCACATCTTGAGCTTCATAGCTCCCTTCAATATGGCTCGCAACTAGTTGCGAGTCACTGAACACCATCAAGTCTTAGACTTGAAGCTCTCAGGCAAGCTGGAGCCCCGAGAGGAGTGCTTCATATTTTGCTTCGTTATTAGAGATATTGAATTCAAACCAGATGGCTCATTCATATACTTGTTTGTTCAGGCCCTTCAAAACAAGTCCAACAACGCCTCTTTCCGAAGTGGCAAAGCCATCCACAAACAACGCCCATGCTGAGAAGGTGTGATTGTTGACATTCAACGAGGGAGTTAGCTTTAAGATAAAATTGATCAATACCTGGGCCTTAATAATAGTCCTCAACATATATCGGATGCCAAACTCATCTAGTTTTATTGATCATTTTTAACAATCATCCTGAGACATCAAATCGAGAAAGGATGTGTCTAAGGATGTGGCTAGCATTTGCTCGGGCTCCGAAGGAAGACTAACCTTTGGTTGAGACATTGCCGACTCAGACCATTAAGAAGCACGAAGTATTTATGGTTGGGGAGGAGCTGAGTTAAATGGACAAGATCCTATACTATAAAAGAGATGGGACACTCCTGGCTAATCCCGCGACAACCCAAAGAGTTAAAGTATTATCAAGCACAATATTACATAATTAATGATCGTTTATAGACTGAGGAATGAGAAAATAAATTAAAAAAATAACCACCTTAATGTGCATTGCCTTAAATTTTGAAGTTGTGAAGAATTCATCATAAAATCTATCCATCTATTTTATCTTTGCGCTTAGCCATCAGCTTTGATAAAAGTGAACAAGTGGTACTATGACATTTACTGAAGTTTATAAATCTTTTGATGCAAACTTGATGTACAAATGAAAGACTCATCTCTATGATAATATGATATTAAACCTGATGCACAAATGAAAGACTCGTCTCTATGATAACATGACATTCGTTCCTTGAACACAACTTATCTTCTCGTTGTGTTGCTTGTTTCCTTTGGATGATTAAATCTCTCAATGGATTTGTTAGTATGTCGTTTTGTCTCATAAGATTCCACAACAATCAATGGTCCCTATGTCTCTCTATTAGTCATGTCTTGAGAGCCCTAAACTCGAATTGCAAGCTTCTTTGTGTCACCTCCACCACTACATCGTAAGGCCTTTGCCACTTTTGGTAGTGTTCACTTTATTGGTAATTGACTTTCACCCATCCTCAAATGAGCCATTCGAAGATGAATCTTAGTTCTAGATTAGTCC
This sequence comes from Musa beccarii, assembly GCA_024322285.1. NCBI lineage: Eukaryota > Viridiplantae > Streptophyta > Magnoliopsida > Zingiberales > Musaceae > Musa > Musa beccarii. The sequence goes on from CM044397.1 coordinate 43,073,897, forward strand.
ATCATCTAATAGTTCTCGAAGTCTACTAACTTTGTTGAAGATTGGTTCTTCGACATTTGGATGTTAGGACTTTGCCTTGAATACAAACTCTTGCCTATTGCCTCTACAACCTCTTGTCCCTCGCAAATGCCTTCTAGCTTTAATTTCAACTTCATATTTATTATCGATTGCCTTGTTGAGATCAAGTGTGTCTCAAAACTCCTTTCAACTTTAAAATCATATAAGAAGAGTCTTACACCATTAGGAATTCGAGGGACAATACTATTTCCCTTTTGCGTTTGGGAGAGATCAAGTCCTTACCTCCATCCACAAAAAGCACCATGAAATTGTTTTTGCACCATGTTTCTTCTTCTAAATAGACTCCATTCATAAACCACATCTAGCTTAAGATGCTCTACCCCCTACTCTTCATAAGGTTGAGTAGGCTTGCTTTTCAAAGGCATCTCTTCGTAATCTGTCGAGAAACCAAGACTTATTCTGTGCAAACTTATCCTATTGGAGCAACTTTACTTTCTTTTTATTTCATGCAGTAGCCTATGACATTATTGCTTTGTGATGACCATGGAAAATATATCATTCATATATAAAATGCATGAATACCAAATTTTGTGAGTAGTCAATTCTCTCACTTCATGAGCCCTTGCTCAAACTTAACCATTCTCCAACTTGTAGAATCTCATCCTCTATCAATACTCTTACTTGCATCAAGCATTATCAAGTTAAATTAACGATGCCAAGTTATAACTCAAGCATTATCAACTTAACCTTTATGCACACACATGTTCTTCCTAACTCATTTATTCTCACGATGCCTTTTATGTAAAGAGTTAGCCACTCCTTCGAATATCAATCTTGATTGCTCATTCCATTCCTTTAAGTGATTTCATTTTCAACGTCTCCATGCTCATTTTCCCCCAGATAATCAGGTGCACCTCCATTTAGCCCCCCGCTAGGTTTGCACGTTACATGCCAAATGTTGGACCTAACTAGTGTTGTCTATGATGTGCGACACACTTGCGAGATTCATCTGCAAAGGGATAGCCTTTCTGTAATCTTACGCAATCCCATAGAGACCTACAAGGAAAAGATAAGTTAGTAGAAGCCAAACTCCAATTGTAAAACATTGACTTTGACTAATTATGTAAGAAAAGTCCATGGTAGTCTATCACACATAAGTGCACATGTGACACCGGTGTAAAACCACATTTGAGGAAGAGAAAACGTCATGTGACTTAGAAGGATAGGATATGATTCAAATGGAAAGACCAAACCAAAAATCATAAGTAATAGAACCAAAACATTAGGAGCTTGAACCTCAAAAGATTTTGATTATCGTTTTCCTTGCAACCATCCGGGATGCTAAGGATGACCCATCTGTAGACATATAACCCATTCATAGACATATAATTGAAGCTTCAGCCGAATTAGTGTTACCTAAGGATAACAGGATGATAAGACAATTGATGTTTTGCATTGCAAGATCATCAGGCAGAAATCAACCATGAAAATGGGATTCCTTTGAGCGCAACTGTCGCTCTACCCAAAATATGTGACAGTGTAGAGTGTTCATGCAGTGCACAACCCAACTTACAAGCTTAAAATGATGTCGGTTAATGTTGCCAGCATCAAACGCAAATATTCTTATCATCATTTTCTCAGTAACTAAAAGTTCTTTTTCCTAACAGTGATAGATCTCCCTTTTTTCATTTATCTTCACCATGATGACAGAAAAAAAAAAAAAGGATCACATGATGTATAAGAAAGGAATATATATGAATTAACATAAAAAATGCAGAGAACTAAGTAATGGCAATCATACCTATCTACGGGTTTCAGGTTGCAACATAAACAAGAGTATTCCTCCAGCAACTGAAACATTAAGGGACTCAAAACCACCAGCCATAGGAATGCTTACTAGCTCGCAGGCCTGCACAGTTTGCTTTGACAATCCATGTCCCTCACTGCCTAATACCAAGCAAAGAGCCTCACCTGCCAATGACTCTGCAAGTTCATGAGACAATGAACGAGTTGTATTGGATCCATCAGCGCTACTCCCTGGATGACCTGCCAACATCTTCATCTTATTCTTGGTCTTTAAGGTCATTAGATGAGACCACGTACCAGAAACCACAGGGAGCTGAAAGGAAGCTCCACGAGATGCTCTAAGTGCCTTCTCATTGAAAGGATCACAGCAGCTAGGAAGCAGAAAGGCACCATCCTGTGTATAAGACAAGCCAATGGTTTCAAGAAAGTTGTTATTGCCCTCTCATAATATTCTCAAACTTGTATCACCACAGAATTTTTTCTTCCTAAGGTAGTGACATATAATAATAGAAATACAATTAGCTTCAAGGAATGATAAGTCCTACCCATTTGAAAGCCATAGCTGATCTTATCAGAGTGCCAAGGTTACCAGGGTCCTGCAACACAAATGGAAAGAAATATTAAATTTGGTCGAAGCATTATGACCTGAGACAACAGAGATATTGAAGACAATAATTGCAGACTCCAAAGTTGAACAGATGAACACTCATTTCTAGACACCACAGAGTTAACCATACTCAGCTATAGAGCATCTCTATGAGTGTTGTTACCCAAAAGAATAAAAAGAAGGTTGCGAGCTATCACATGGAAGATTTCGAATGAATATTTTATCTATATGTTGAACTGGTAGAAGAGGGAAAAATTATATTTCTCATATCCGTGGGTCCACCCACCCTCTTAAGGATGCTTTTTATTACACAGCAAACCTCCTACAATGAAATCTTTGCAGATGCAATCAAAAGATTGGCAAACGAGATCTATTGCTGCATTGTTACTAGAAATTTAAGAGAAAAACCGGGCCACAGCTACATATATCATAAATGCCATGAATATGGCATCAAGCATGTAAATGAAAATAAGTTACATCAGAGGTTCTTTCTGTACATTCAGTGAAAATGTGACTAACAAGAATGAAAAAAGAAAAAAAGAATTGATAGTGAACTACTTGAGCTTTGGCTTCATAGTTGAGGGACTAATAATTAAGAAGATACAGATGTCAATCGAAAAACAGCCAAACACTGTGGTATATGATACATGAGCAAATCTAACTTCCCTTTCCATGTTAAAATGGCATACAGTTCTGGTTAGGTTCTCCAAGTGGTATAATAGAGATCATCTCCAAAACTTGAAATATGATGAGGAATTGCTAACAAACAAGGGTGTTCCAATCCTACAGCTACCCCGATACTATATCCAAAGAGACACATCGAAACTATAGTAACGTGCTGCACCTGTATAATGCACAATAGTCCCCTTTAATCTTTGCAATAGGTTGTGACTACTTCTAAAGCCCTACAAACAGTTTAGAGAATTTGAGCATTGTGAAATCTTGAGATCGATTGAATTTCCAGGCATGTATTGTCTTCCACATACGTCTTCCAAGTAGCAACTGAAACTAGGCCATATAACTGGAAAATCTAAAAGCAAACAACTTATGACAGTTAATAGATGCAAACCAGTGCTAAATCTTTGCGAAGAACATAAAAGCAAACAAACTGTGATGGAAAGGTCAGAAAAACTGCAGGGATTGTAAACACTGCATAAACAAGATTGGAATCTCTAATTTTCAAACAGATGTAATAGTTATGCGGTAAAAGTATAGTTCATGGGTGAGTGATGTAAGAGCAATCTCATGCATAGATCTTATATTAATGCTGGAGGTCAACCAACAGTTGGATGTTTCATCCCGTTCGCTTTTACCTCCCAGGAATCTACATCAATGCTGCCAGAAAGTGCATACATACAAAGCCATGTGACATTTTTCAATTGCACTACTGTAGTCCTGGTGATAATTTATTAGTAATGCCATTTCATTGTAAGAAGCCAAGTTTACTATGAGAATTTAACAATTATAAAATTGAATCGAGCTAATTGGACATAAATAACTACCTGCAATGTTTTGTTTTTCTTTTTATGTTCACTTTTTTCTCTGGGAAGGAAAGTTCCTTGGGACATCTAAAAGCCCATTTAAATTAAACAAGTTTAGACAGCAAAGTTAACATATTATTAGTAAAATTAGTCAGAAATCTGATTAAAACATCAAAGATCTTTCTTTTCATGTTTAAAGCAGAGCTACTGCATTGATCAATCAGATTGCAAGACATTCAGATCATATGTAGTTTCCCCGAGGACGATTAAAATTGATGCATAGAGAAGCAAATTATTCAAGAGTGATAATGGATGGACTTAACTGAACTGCACTTGTGATAGCTGTTGGTGCGAGACAATTTTCTTTATAACTGCCTTAGCAGAGGGATCAATTAAGACCAGTAATCTTGATTTCTATGTAGCAAATTTGAGAAACAAGTAATGGAACAAAAGCAGACAACAGGATCAATTAAGACATCAACAATCTTGATTTTCTATGTAGCAAAATTGAGGAACAAGTAATGGAACAAAAGCAGAGCCCAGGATCAAACAGGAAAAATTGGTACCTGGATCCCGTCAAGCACCAATAACCGGTGAGATGAAGGGAACCAACGTTGACATATTTCATCATTCTCCTCAAGGTTTAAGAAAGTTCCAGGGAGCCTCATAAGGGCAATAGCTTCAATGGAATCAATTGACTGCATACCAGAGACTTTCTTCATCACAATAGGGCTCACATGCACGACAGGAGCAGAGAAATGATGGAATCCTCTAAGAGTGTCTGCGCCATCCAGCAAAAGCAAGCAATCCACCATAGAATCATCATCTCCTTTCAATTGCTGAAACCTGCATATCTCCCTGCAAATTTTTGTGCCAAAAAAAAAAAAAAAACACAACAATTTTTTTAGCAAAAGATGTTATAGAATGCACCAATTTCATATATACAGAATGCTATGTAGTTCTAGGTTATTCCAGGAACCAGAACCTCTAAGAAATCCCATAGCAAAAGGGCACGCATTAGAAAAGATGCAGCTTCTTCTGCTCTTTTCTACAACAATGCTTCTCAAAGATTCGAACTTTAACACACATTAAGATATGAAGGACTGGTTGAATCGCCAAGGAGACTGACAAGATGGGGGTGAGGCCCACAACGAGGGCGGAGCCGCAGGAGCGACGGTAGGAGGAGCTGAGCCGGAGCTTGACGCAGTGCTTGACGAATGGGTTGGACGCGCTCGTTATCCTCGCAGGCCACCGCAGGAACGGAGGAGAAAGAGACGAAGACCACGATGAGTCTTGATCAGTGCCATCGATCTCAGGTACTCCTCTTCTCCCACCTCCTCGCCCGCTGCCGGCAGAGGAAGGAACAGCCGACACGCCGGAGTGGACACGAAGCCGCGCGCCGGCCGGCATCACCATCACAGCCACCATCCTCTCTTCTTCTGCTTCTACTTCGGTGGGATAAACACGACACAAGTAAACACCTGTCCAGCATTTGGGTTGGGCCAAATTTTAATGGACCTTGTTCCCATGTACACTTCTCTATCCATCATCAAGTTAATTTATTTGCAGAAGCAAACAGAAAGTAGATGTCATAGTTATCAGGATCAAAGTCGACATCAATCAAATCAAGTCACATATGACTTGGTGATCAGTTTCATTAGAGGGTCAACTGATTCAACTACAGGTTTAATTATTTTTTGAAATATATATTATATAAATATTTTTTTATGACATGAAAGCAGATGATAACGATGAAATAGACATGAGAGAATAACAAGTGCTCTTGGAAATTTTTCATATATTTTTGACAATAAGACATTAAGGATATTTTGATCATTGCTTGGTAAAATAGTACATAAAAACATGCAAAGATGCTAACATATGCAATTAGGTGAGCATGCGAGAAACGAGAATAAGATGATGCTTTCACTAATAATGTACACGATTTTTTTGGTTTATGTCCTCCAAAAGCAAGGGAAGCAAATGCTCCATAGCACTGACAGTGTGCAGAGGAGGAATCATGCGGCCGTGATCCCTTCCCACGAGAGAAAATTGATGCAGTCCAAATGAACAGCAAAGTGTAGAATCTTGTTTGTTTATATGATAATGACGGCAGCAACAGTTTCAGGAGACAGGGCAGAGAGGCTCATTTAGCAACATTATTGGAAGCATCAACAGATTCCTACTTGCAGAAGGTGGTGAAGGTGAGAAGAAAGCTATTCTTGTAGATCAAGAGATGGTCAAACATGTAGAACTCAGACCAGAAGATACGAACGTAAATGGGGATCCAAAAAACCAATTCACAACCAGCCGTTAATCCAACGCAAGCATGAACTGCATTCAAGAAACTTACAGGGTTTATAACATCGATCCGATCTTTGGACTTCGACTCCACAAGCTCTCCTCCGATGAGATTCCGGACCCTCGGCTGCAAATTCCTCATCAAGTGAATCCTTGAGTTCCGAAAAGACGAGATGTTTCGCCGATAGAATCAAATAGAACAATCAAAGGCATCGATTAATACAAAGATGCAGAGAAGTACCGGATGAGTGGCGTGGATCGGCGATTTTCGGAGGCAGTGGGAATCGAAGGGCCCCGAGGCCGGAGGCCGGAGACCGCCGTGGCTTGAAGCCTGCCGCTGCAAAGGAAGGGGATGATAGAATGCGTCAGAGAGAAGAGCGGGGAGGGGAGGGATCGGTGATCAATGGTGCATGGAATTAGGGTTTCGGGAAAAGGGGGAAGAGAAGAGGATCGGGGGTTCGTTACCTCCGCGAACAGAAGCGCGCAAGCCTACTCGAGGAAAGACGACGTCGAGAGTTTAAACTGTACCCGTCAACCTACGAACCAGATGTCATCTCCACTGGGAGTCATCAATCCGAAACGGACAGGAGAACCATTCCCTTGAAGGGGGGGCCCACTGGACAAGTGCCTTGTGACTTAGAAAGAGCCGTGGGACCCGCTGTTGCCTCCATTCACGAGGCTTGTAGCTTGCCGGGTAAACGTCAAACGATGTGTTTTTGTTTCAGCTAATTACATAGATTAGCTCGTGTAATTAATTATTTTTATTTTTTTGTATATTTTTAAATTATATTAAAATTATATATATATATATACATGAAAATAAAATATTTAATTTCGTTTCTTTTTACATCATCGACTAAAAGCACCACACATGTCCAATAATAAATTGAAGCGAAATAAAATTTCAGTGATAAACCTTAAAATATCTAATATAATTTAAAAAAATATAAAGATCAAAATATTAAAAATAATTAATTACAGAAATTGATATATAATTTATCATTCTTTAGGTTTCATGTGGTGATATTTAAGTCCTAACGCATTTGTGAACACAGTATAATCCTGTTTCCTGATAACCCTGCTAAAATCAACCTTCAAAAGATATTTAAACTCACAAAGGCATTCATCCGATCCCAAAAAATAGTTTCTTAGCATTTCAGAAGTCATTATGTAACACCCATAATTTAATGATTTATCCTCAACAAGAATTAAGTTAATATACCAGTTACCTTTTCGATCGTGCAACACACAATGTAATGATTTATGCTCGTCAACCACCAAGTTAATATATCAGTGGATCGCGATACATTCACCTGATTGGCATGAGGTACAATGGACAACATGATTCTGTTCTTTCTCAAGTGGTAGATTAGTCCCTCGACTCAAAATCATACACAGCTTTAGGTGCATGTTCGCATTCTTTCATCGAGAAAGTTTCCGAGAAAAGAGATATCGGTAGTAGACAGCAGATAGAGATAAACAAGGAATTCAGCTGTTCTGCTCTCAGTACCTACTACATAAATAGAGAGAGCCAGGGCTGCATCCACATTTCTACTGGAAACCAAAACACAAGAACAAACAGAAGAGCAGTCAAGAAAATTCGAGGAACAATCAGCATTACTCATGAATTTCTCCTCCCGATGCCAATCGTAAAGCTTCTGATGCTTGATCTAGCTACTCACTGCATGAGAAGCCGATAGGACTCGTCGGTCATCTCATAGGTATACTCATATCCGAGATCCTGAGCTCGATGCTTAAATTCTTGCATGTCCTCCTTCGGCACTTGGATACCTACTAAGACATTTGCACCAGTCTCACCCTATAAAAATCAGACAGTAAACATAAGTCACCTCACCATCTTCGATGAGCATCTAATGGAACTTGATGGAACCTCCATCACGGGAGGTGAGACTGTTTACTCATCTTTCTTCGCATGTCTTCTGTTCGTTTCATGAGTTTAGCGGAATAAATCTTGTATAGGTTATTGTTCGATAATTCCCTCAAAAAATAAAAAGATAATACCCTTGCATTCTTGGATATATAAAGTTTTCTTTGTGGTATATTCAAGATAATGGTAGCAAATAAGGAATAATCTGGTGATCAACATAAAGTAGAAGAGGAAAAGTATTAAACCTGCGCTCGATAATGGAACAGGCTAATATTCCAACATGGACTAAAGGCGTCCAAGAATTTCATAAGAGCACCTGGCCTCTCCGGGAAGATAAACCTGCAAAGGAGTTCATCTTGGACATTCGACCGGCCTCCCATCTGTATAGGCAATGAATACCAGTTCAAGAGTTGATACAATTACACAGTATGAAGCTTTCATAAAACCATACATGTATGATAAATACAAGGCTACATGATGAGTCAGTTAATAAGTTAGGAACAAAGAGTGGACTAATTGTACAAATAAATATAAAAAGGTAAAATTCCATATATATATATATATATATATATATATATATATATATATATATATATATATATATATATATATTGAAGAAATGAATACAAGCAGACTGCTCTGTCATCTATATGCATAATGAATATTAATTTGGAACTGTCAAAAATGTGTTAGTCTTTAAAGTTTAAACACTAATCTAATTGGCAAGTCTGTGATAAATGATTAACCCAAACCTACTAATATGATATAACCTAGAGCCATATCAAAAGTAGAAAACGTGAATTTTGGATAGCAATGGCAATGATATATGACTACACCACTTACAGCAAACCATTGTCAAAATTGGTAACTTGCTGAATTGCCCTTTTGGCAAGCAGGCATGGCAAACAGTATCCAGCTATTTAAATATCACATGCTACCTTTGTGCAATGCCTAGTGCTTTGAGTAACTGAAGAAGAAAAAGAATAAAAAATAAATGGAAACAATGTGATGCTTTTATTACAGTGATTTAAAAAGCGTTAGGCACCAAGGTCATAAAATGCCCAAGGCATTAGGCACTCACCCAAGCGAAACGAGATGCTCTAAAATATTAAAATAAAAAAAATCATATAACATAATTGATAAATAGATATTAATAGTGCTAAGATCTAAATAAGGACTATTATATGATAATAGTAGTTAACAATCTACTGTTAACAATAGTCAAAGGGGAGAATAGAGTCACCAACGATGAAAAGTGAAGAAAGAGAGGATGATGATGACAGAGGAACTTTCAGACGACGACGATGATGGCGGACGAAGCTACATATGACATCAATAGCAACAGAGAAAGCTTTGGACGATGACAAAAAAAGTTGCGGACGATGACGTTGTGGACAGAGGAAGCTTCAAATGTGTCTGTTGGTAGCAAAGGAAGCTGCGGTCCTCATCCTCGATGGTGGAAGGAGCTACACATGGAAGCAGCGGTGGCGAAGGGAACTGCACATGAAAGCTACACCTTCAAACTTGTCCATCAACGGCAGAGGAAGCGTTGGTCTTGTACATTAGCAGCGGAGGCAGAGGCTGCGCTAGGATTGCTAGGGGTCGCATGGGTGGGGGGGGGGGTGGGGTGGGCGCGCAGTGGGGGCGACAAGGGGCGCACAGTGGGGTTTTGCAAGTAAAGTAACTTTATGTAGCTTAGTTGGTTCAATCAAGCCAACTAGCTACTGTTCAACCGAACCGTAGGCACTAGGGTTTAACATGGTTTCAGTCGAGCGCTCGCTTGAGGCGCCCGACACCTAGGTTCAGGCGAGCACCTAGGCGGTGCTTCACTGAAGCGCACCGCTTGGCGAGTTTGTGAGGCACTCGGGCCTTACCTCGCCTCACCCAAGCGCCCGAGTGCCTATTTAAACCCTTGTTTTATTGTCTCGGTTTGTTGGGTCTTAGGGAAGAATAATTTTTCCAAGTTCTGAGTAAAGGACAGACCCATTCACTGAAGGGTTGTTCTCTTGGAAATGAAATATTTTATGGCGACAACTGTAGTTATTTAATAAGTTCCTTTGTTATCGAACTTATTTTATCTGCTGTCGGTCTCCTTCCTCCTCTATGCCTCCCCCTTTCTTTTCTTTTTTGTATCACATAATTCATACACTTTATAAACTAAGTTTGATAGTTTTCCTGTCTTTAGGCTCAGAATAGAAAAGGCAAAAGAAAACTCCACATTCATTTATTTATTATTTTGGAAGTATGTAACATCAGCCTTGGATAATAGGGTAACAAATGCCAAGTATATTAAGTTATCAAAAACCAAGTGACTTACAAAATATCTGAGATGATCCTTTGCCAAGTCATCATTAGTAAGATTGATAGTTCGAAGTTGTGCAGATTTCATTCGGTTCACCATGGCTCCTAGTTCAGTGTCAGTATGAAGTCCCACACTGCAATATCAAAGACCAAGTGGCTTTTAACAAATGAGCAAAACTTTTTACCACCACATAAAGTGCAATACTGCATTCAGAATAAGATATTGAAGGAACGAAAGAGTGAATTTCAATCAATAGATCGACAGTATTATGCATTTTTTACTGGACTAAAAACCTACTGATGGTTTTTCTAGATCTAATATCAAATGAGCATCTTACTTGCCTGTAAAGAACAAGAGCATCTTCTCTACGTGAATCATATCTGTATTTGAACTCTGTAATATTCATGGAGCCTACCTGCAAGGCTCTCCTATGTCTAGAATTAAAAAGTCAAACACTAAAAATAAAGTAGATTAAAGTAATTTTTGCAAAGTACCAGTTTACAGAATGTCTTAAAACTCCCACGCTCCTCTGGTAGAATAGTTGCAAGTACAGCCTCTCGTTTCCGACCAACATCAGCAAGTTCAGTTACCAACCTCAACCTATCAAAGTTCATGTTTGCTCCACTGGTTATTGCAACAACATTTGTACCTTTCAAACCATAGTATTTGCAGTATGCTTCTGCACCGGCAAGAGAGAGAGCACCAGCTGGTTCTAGAATGCTCCTTTTCTCCTCAAACATGTCCTGTATTTGAATGTAAAATCTTTAAGTGATTCAACATCAATTATTTTGAAATTATACATTAGTTGCAAGACAACCAAAATTTAACAAGTGGGCAAAAGCTAATGTTCATAATGTCAGAAAGTTTGAAACAACATGAAGAAGAACAACACAAGAATTCCCTTCGGTACACATGTTTGAATGGTGTCTTTATTAATGGTCAAAGCTTGTTTAATGTCAACCCTCCTAACAGCCAGAGACTCGAGAATCAGAAACAGGATTTAAGTCTATTCACTGATAATATACAATTGTAAACAATACACACCTTAATAGATGCACAAATAGAATCACGACTGACGAGAACCACTCCGTCAACAAGTTCCCTGCACAAACGAAATGTCTCTTCTCCAACTACTTTTACAGCAACACCGTCTGCAAATCCACCTACATGCTCTAGCATGATCCTCTGCCCATGATGCAAAGACAGTGCCATTGCATTTGCATCAGAGGGTTCAACTCCAATGATCTTCACCTGTGAAAAAAAAAAGTGATCAATTCCTCTGACCTTTTTTTACTCAGCTTAATTTAGTTGAATGGTACAGCAACAGATTTGAAATTGAATTTCAGTGTTATAATGAAAGCAAGTTTTACTACATGAACCTAATAATGCAATTTTGGTTTCACTAGAACAGGAATAGGAGCTCTCAAAATGATAGATAAAAATATTACTAAAAGATCAAGTAACACTGTAAAAGTATATCAAAATTGCTTCACAACGGAACTTATTAATGAGGACCCATCCTTGAAGAAATTTTCCTTGCATTAGTCTGGCTTCTTTGAAGAGCATAAGACCACTTAGAGGATAAGAGTTCTAGGTCTTCTGTTTAATGGGATTTTGTAGGCTGATTAGATTTGCTTTCATCCCACATCTCCAAGACACATTAAAACTTATAAACCCAAGTGAATATGCTCGGAGACTTATTATTTGTGTTATGCAGTTATTTTAGTGGGGATCCAATAGCAATCTTTCTTCTCTCTTATTTTCCTGAAGGCCTTTATATTCTTTGAGTAGGTGAAAAACCCAATTGGTGGGTCTTATCCTAAAATAATACTCTAACCATAAAAAACCAAGAATTTAAAAGCAAAATATTACTCATTAACAGTTCTAGATTTACCAACTAAAATCAATTTATGAACTTTGGTCAATAAAATTTAGAACTGAATGTTCCAATCATAGAAGGATTTTGAAGTAGCAAAGTATAATATAAACATGTCCCAACAATATATTGCTTTACAACATTAAATCAGTAAGGGGTATTTAATAATGTGCATTTATCTAAACCTTTGTTACAAATATTATAAAACGAGTTGTAGGCTTAGAAGATATAAGGATATTATCGTCATGGACAAACCTCTGGGCAAACTCGTTTTACGTAAGCAGCAATTCCTGCTATTAGTCCACCACCTCCTACAGGAACAAATATTGCATGCAATGGACCTGTCAACTGGCGAACAATTTCCATTCCAATGGTTCCTTGACCCGTAATAACATCGGGATGATCAAAGGGGTGTATGAATGTGTGGCCTTCCTGCTCAGCACGCTGCTTGGCGTATGTCTGCGCTTCATCATATGAATCTCCCTTAAGGACAACCGTTGCACCTAATCTCTCAACAGAACGCCACTACAAATAAAAAAAAAATGGAAAATAAGTGAGATGGGACAACAATTGAAACCAAAAAACAACAACAACCAGATGTTAATTTTCTACTCCATGAACTCCCATCATAGAAGAAAGAAAATGATGGTGTTTAGTTGATTCAGAAACCTTAATTTCTGGTGTTGTAACCGGCATTACAATCACAGCATCACAGTGTAACTTCTGAGCAGCTAATGCGACTCCTTGTGCATGATTTCCAGCAGAAGAGCATATAACACCCTTGTCCAACTGCTTTCGTGAAAGCTTAACCATCATATTGTAAGCTCCTCGTAGCTTAAATGAGAATACCTGTAAAGCGAGATCAACCATCATTCCAAGAAATGAAACTACTGGTGGCAATTTATTGTGCCGAAAACACTTTCCCCTTTAATCCAAAGACCAAAAAAAAAAAAAATCTAATTTTTGGATTTCTTCAACAAAAAGTTGCAGACTCCTTTTCCTGCTGAATCAATAGTTCGACAAACCCACTGTTTTCCTCAAGGAGAACAAAGAAGCTTCCTGTCCACCTTGCTTGAACCACGTGACTCAATAGTACCAGAACTGGAATCAACAAAATAGAGGAAAAGAGGAAGAATTGAAAGTGTAAGAGAAGCAAAATGGCCTAATATATGAGACTTAAGAAAGTGTAGCAATCCACATTTGCCAAAGCAGTAGTAAGGACGCAAGGAAATGAAGGTGGAGATATAAAGATGAGAATAGAAACCAGACGGAGCAAAACCATACATTCTTGCTGGGTAAAAAAGGCTTGAAATTCCATTTAAACAACAACAATAATATCCAAGAGGAAACAAAGATGGCATTCTTTTTTCCAGCAGCAACAGATGGAATAGAAATCGTTACCGGTTGCAAGTCCTCTCTCTTGAGCCAGAGATTGACCCCGAGCCTCTCCGACAGCTTCGGCGCCAGCTGCAGCGGGGACTCGATCGCCACGTCGTAAACCCTCGAGGAGAGCACGTTGGTCAAGTACTCCATCGGGGTGAGCGCCCCGTTCGGGCGCTCCTCCCCCGCGGCCGGCCGTGTCCTCTCGGTGATGGCCCCAAGAACGCCGCTTTCGTACTGCAACGAGTCCACCGATGCCCTCGCGAGGGGGGTCGCGACGGTGTAGGTGGCGCCGGCCTCTCGCTGCGTCGTGACGGCGGAGGCCACCAGTGGGGGCAGCCTTGCGCCGCCGCCGCCGCCGGTGGACGTGGGGCGGAAGCGTTGGGGAGAGAAGGCCGTCCTCGGCGCTGCAGCCGCTGCCGCGCGAGCGGGGAGGGGCGGGAGGAGGCGGCGGGCGACGGTCTGGGACTCCATCGCGGACGGGGCGGAGGAGCGAGGCGAGGCGCGGCGAGGCGAGGGAGAGAAGCTTCACGAGAGTCACATTTTAATAGCACTCGGTCGTAAATCATTAAGTGCGTTCCTACCCAGTCTTTTACCCGATCCGCACGCCCACATTTCCAATCCGGGAGCATCACGTGGGCCCCACTTTTTAGCACGACAAATATCTGCCGCGGGTAACTGGGAATCCCGCACAAGATCAAAACTTGCATGCATATGCGAATGGTCAGCGGATTCCGCGGAAGAGAATACCGGACGAAATCATTTAACATAATAACATCCACCGTACGTTGTCAGATCAACGGTTGACGATAAATAATACTAAGCTGGCTTGACCACTGTGGTGCGTCCAAAAGCAAAAGGCACGGTTTCTTCCAAAGACCCACGTGAGCCCTTCATCTTTTATATTTTTTATATATATATATATATATATATATATATATATATATATATATATATATATATATATATATATATATTTCATGTTTCTTTAACTCAAAAAAATCCATGATAAAATTTTCATCTCCCTGAGAAAGAATATAGCATTCACTTTATATATATATATATATATATATATATATATATATATATATATATATAGAGAGAGAGAGAGAGAGGGGATGAATTATATATTATTATTATTATTATTATTATTATTATTATTATATAAAAATATATATCTATGAACATCTTAATCTACTTGAAATGCATTAATTTAGAGATTTCATAATGCCTATTAGTGGAGTAGGCGTATGGCACTTGAAGAGATTGAGGGTATATTGCTTTGGAAGTCAAATAATTTTGGTAAAAAAAACTTTATGGCTTTAGTAAATCAGATATGTGCATGACAATATAATAAACAACAAATATAGATTGTACCCAAAATTAGGGTTTCAATTATTGAATCACTCACTGTGAGGCACTTGTGAATGGCACGGAGTGGCTCATGCTTCTCATGTTTCTTCTTCTTTGCAAACCCTTGCAGTGGAGTGAGACAATTCCACCCACATCAAAAGTTCACTGGAACATTGCATTTGCTCATGCATGTAGTGAACAATAATTGGCTGTCTCCGTTCGAATCTTGTCCCATCCTTTGGACGACCAGTGGGGCTGCATTTTTGGCCTTTTCCATGAAGAAGTCATAAAGTAATGCCGCCACTAACTACTCCTTAATCTCACCCAAAACAAGATTCTTCTTCTCATCATGTTTCTCGCGTTGAAATCATCGATGCTCAATGAATCCAACACACTCTCAAAATTCAAATACGAAACATAAGAAATAAAAGAGAGGAGTTGATTGCCATCAGCTCGTTTGGTCCACAATAGCTTGCCTCTATTTGTCGCATGAATCCTCATCTCGCACATCAATCTCCTGTCGTACGGCCGCTAATTGTCGAGTCGCAATCAGTGATGAGTTGTGTTGGTGTGGACGAGGGATTATAACGTGGATGGTAGACGATGGAGATTGGCAAATTGGAGGGTTTCAGCTCTTTGCACATAATGGTGGAGATGATTTGCTCCACATCGAAATATATTTATCGGTATGCCATCGATCCGATTGAATTGAATTCAATTTTACGGTTGGAGGATCATGAAATTAACAGATCAATTACGCCATCGAGTCAAATCATGATACTTGATTCAGGTCTAATTAGGAGAGGTTTACTCTCTGATGATAGGAATTGAATTATATTACAACTTGATGAATATGCTATCATTAATTTAAGAATTATGAGCCTTATGTATGATTATAATAGAATAAATAGCCACCATAGAAATCCTGTGAGGCCTGCTGTGATCTAATTACATCATCCCATGGAGATCGAACACACTTGTGCAGGGTGATTTCTATTGGTTTTGGATGTCAATGTTGGGTCAAAGAAGAAATAATTGAAGTATTGGTGTAGAATCAGAGAAGAAAGCAGGAAAATGATGATTGAGTTTGAGATTTGTTTGTTAAATTCGCATATCAAAATGTCTTTCTCCTTGCATAACCTTCACACTTCAATCCCAGACACACCATCTCTAGCTGCTGTCGCTGCCGCCGTCGTCTCAATCGCGGAACTGTTTCGGCTTTCCCTTTCCTCTGGCCCATCCTTTGAGCTTGTAGAGCAATTTTGGCTTCTTCAGACCTGAATGAATCTTCCTTGCTGCGGCATCCAAGCAAGATTCAATACCAAGTTCTGCGACTGACGACGAACAATAGATGGGCTTCTTTGGACCTGAATGGTTTTTATTTGCTGCAATAACTGAGCAAGTTTGATGACCAATGCCTGCAACTGGTGAACAGTCCGAGTCATGGAGTTCCACCCTGCAACTCGTGATGTTATCGTTTGCTGGGAGCTCCATGATCCACTCGCCTCCTATTTTCTGCACTGGATGATTCTTCCTTGCTGCCACATCCAAGCAAACTTCATGACCAAGTTCAGTAACTGATGAAGAACGATATGTTGACTTCTCTGGAAATGAATGATTCTTCCTTGCTGTGGCAACTGAGCAAGCTTCATGGCCAATAATGCCTGCAACCGGTGAAGAACGGTCTGTATCATGGAGTTCCACTCTGCAACTCTTGGCCTGGTCATTTGCCGGGAGCTCCATGATCCACTGGCCTCCCATCTCCTGCACTGGTTTTACTTCAAGTTCATGCCTCAAGCATGAACCAACCCAGCCCAGATAAATCAGCTCCTCCATTTCTAGGTACCACCGGTATCGAAACTGGCCTAGTTGATCAGGCATTTCATTGATCGATAAAATCCTGATGCTGTCATCCTGGAGTGTCTCCTCTTTACTCTATGGACGTGAAAGTAAGAGCATGCATCACGCTAACTAGTCAGTAGCTACAACAAGCATATAATGAACTCAAATGAGGAGCCGGAATACTAACCTCTGATGCAGATGGATAATTTGCCATAAATGAACCCATCCTTGAATCCAAGACTTTCTTTCCCTGATCAGCTATATCTTTTACTCCTTTCAGCTCCTCATTGATCTTTGATAACTCGGCATCTCGAGCATCCAGAATCAGAGCCTGCCGACGGGCTTCATGCAAATGAAGCCTATTTAGTTTGGACAACTTTTTGGCCTTCCTCCACAGACATTTGAGCTCTGTTCTCATAGACTCGAGTCTTTCAAGAGCTCCTTGTTTGGAAATGGTGGCCTCAAGCCTCTGATTCTGGGTTTCCAGGCACTCGAGCTTCAGCTTCTGCAACAGTGATTCCTGCTCTTCTGCATCACAGTAGTCCCAGAATTGCGATTCGACCTCGCATGATCTGCCGTTGATCGAATCTACAAGGCACTTCAAGCTTTCAACCTCTTCTTCCAAGCTATGGGCATCTTGGAAATTGATGATGGAGACCTCACATGGGTTCTCTGCGCATTGCACCCTCATGATTTCTTCTTCTTCTTCTTCTTGTAGGTACATGGAAGATGATTCCTGGACTTGCAAGCTCACCTCATCCTCAAATTCAGAGAGAGAAATGAAAGGGGAGGAATCCATGAGCTGATCTACTTGGCTTGATGTACTCAAGGGAGATTTGCTACTTGTTCTACTCTTTTCGGTGATGATGGAGAAGCTGAAGCCAGCCAATGGAAGAGATAATGGAACGGCTCTCTCCTATTCCTTTCCTTCTCCATTCATAGAGAACTGATGGTGCCTTGTTCTCCATGCAACTGAATGACCTATTGGAAGTCTTGTGCATGCTTCATCCTTGTCTTGCCTCGAGGGACTACTACCTTGTTGTGCACCTTCTGAGCCACCTCTTGAGGTTGGTTTCCCTCCCAAAGGGGTTTGGAATTCAAGTTGCTTTTGCTTTGGGTAATAGAACACACATAAACAAACAAACAAACAAACAAGGATAAAAGATAAGAGAAGGAACAAACTGGCCTTCTCCAAGCTGATAAAAATTGGAAGAGATTTGGGTTAAGAAAGATCTAGTGAAATAACCAGCCAACTTGAAGACAACCCAACCAGTACTATAACTAAGCTGAATAAAGGCTAGCAGCAGCATGCCTGCAGCTCCCCTCACCAAAATGGCAAAACCTCTAAAATCTAAACCATGCATTCTTATCACAGAGATTTTGTGAAACCAACAGACTTCATTGTTCAAACATATATAATTCTGAGGACTTAATTCAGAATTGATTTCCGGTGAAGTCATGTGGTGAAGGGAAATGCATTTCACAAATCTAAAGTGCATGTTTTGTTAACCTTTTCATTACATTGTTATCCAAAACACAGGTTGGCTTTAACATTTTAAATAACAAATATGAATGTTAAAATACAGGTTACCTGCATGTTGTAAGCACTTGATCTCTATCTGAAGAAATATTATTGCCACTGTGGTTTTTGTTCTTATGATTCTCCATTAGGGCCTGAGCTAAGGAATTG
This sequence comes from Musa beccarii, assembly GCA_024322285.1. NCBI lineage: Eukaryota > Viridiplantae > Streptophyta > Magnoliopsida > Zingiberales > Musaceae > Musa > Musa beccarii. Next base: position 43,092,441 of record CM044397.1, read on the forward strand.
TTGTGGAATGCGTTGTTTGATTAGGTTCTTCATTTGATTGTTAATCCATCCTGGGCTCAATTGAACTTACTTTTCTAATGATAATTATACAAACTTGATTAATGGACATCCTAATTCAGTTTAAATAAGTTGATTAGGTGCAGATAGTCTGAAAACACAATTTATTACCTAAATTAGCTATCTAGGTATCTAAACCCATTCTTAGTTCGACTCAAGTACCCATATTTTCAAATTTATCTGTTCTTGATCAATGGATATCCTAATCTAATTTAAGTGTATGATGTGTCAGATAGATAATAGGTGCTTGTAAAAATCTGACAGATGACTTTGAACAAAAAAGTGAGAAAATTGATTCCACTTTGAGAACCAATGAATTAAATGGGATTACTTGATGGCGGAGGTGGGAGAAGAGGAAGAACACCCAGGTTCAGACCTGAGACATAGTTGGTGGACTGACGGTTGATACTCCCAGTTATGCTATGGATCACCTGCTCTAGACACTTGGCTGATAAAATTCTCTAGCAGTCTATTTGCATGGTTAAACAACATTCTTGGGGATCGGAGAGGGGTACAAAAAATATTGAGGCAAAGGCAAGTCTTGTTCATCAAGATGTCATGCATGATCAAAATAAATTTCTCCTCACCGAGCAAGATCAATTTAGTACAATAGCCTGCAATAAAAATCTATCATGCAAATTCAAAATATTTATGTTGTTTGGATTAAGGAAAAAATAACTCAAAGTTTGGAGACTTACAATTTAATGGCCAAGGTTGGAGCCTGAAACCTAAGACTCTTAGAAACTCTTGTCCTGTTGTTCTATTTCTCCAGCAATTCTCTTTCAATTCATTGTGTCTGCATCTCTCAGGCAAGCCTTTGCTCGAGCATTGGCACCATCTCCTCCTCTTTCTCCTCCAATTCCTTCTTTGCATCTTCTCCTCTGTGCCTGCTATATATATCTCCTCTATAGAATTCCCATGTCCTCCAAACCAACACCAGCATCACCGCAGCCCCTGCCATCGTCACCGCTGTAATGATGATGAATGCAAGCTTGAAGCACTCCTCGCCGATGCATGTCGCCAATGACGACTCCGAGGAAGAAGAGGAAAAGGAAGAGTTTGACACATTGCCGATAGCGTTCTGCCGCACAGCTGCACGATCGTACAACTGCCCTGCCACCTTCACGTTCAGTATGTACGACCCGATGGGGCTCGCTGCGCCGCCGAAGTTGTGCAGCGTCGAGTAGTGCTTCAGCCCGAACACCTCCGATATGATGGCGAAGAAAAGCGGCACCTGCGCCCCGAAGCAGAATCCGGTGATCACCGATGCAAAGTATAGCGAGGCCGGGATGCTTCCGAAGGCGATGAGGAGGTGGCCGGCGCAGGATAGGAGGAAGACCAGAGTGAGCAGAAGGGGGCGGGGGAGCCTGTACTTGACGAGCAGGATCTCGGAGACGAACCCGGCGGCGACGCGGCCGGCGTAGTTCCAGATGCTGATAAGGGAGACCAGTGTGGCAACGCTCTGGGCGTCGTAGCCGAGGGACTGGCCTATCTGGCCCATGTTGTCGATGGCGGTCAGGGTTCCGCCAACGCCGCAGATGGTGGCGATGACGATGATGAGCATGTCGACGCTTGCGATGGCTTGCAGGATGGAGTAGTCCTCGCCTCTCTTTGGGGCCCTGAAGACGTCGGCTAGGGCTGAGGAAGATGTTGCTGAGTTTTTCTTTGGTGTTGTGATCGATGCTTTCGGATGGATCGGTTTGGATTCCAGTGGAGGGCCTCCGATGGGTGGTTTGCCGCGCTTCCAATTCGATGCCTCCTCTCTCGCGACCACGACGAGAGGGAGGAGGAGGAGGATGAGGACGACGACAGAGCCGGCCGTGTAAGCGCGCTGGGAGAACTCGGAGCGGCTTTGCAGGATGATCACGGCCATGAGGAATCCGGCGAGAGCGAGGGTGATGTAGAGCAAGGAGCACAGGACCTTGAACTCGTGGGATTGATGACGATGAGGAGGAGGCTTCATGTAGCGGATGGTGTGCAGGAAGACGAGGGAGACGGCGGCGGGGAGCCAGGCGACGAGGAGGACGAGCGACCTGGGGTCACCGCCGTGGCCGTAGAAGGCGAGGTAGAGCTGGGTGAAGATGGCGCCGCTGAGGCCGACGAAGCCCTTGAGGAGGCCGAGCACGGCGCCGCGGCTGTCGGGGAAGTTGCGGACACAGGCGACGAGGGCGCCGGTGTTGGCGAAGGCCTGCGAGTTGGCGCCCACGCAGATGTAGAGGCACATCTGCCAGAGGCGGGGGCGGGGCGTGCGGCCAGTGATGGCGAGGTAGATCATGAGGTAACCGAAGAAGTTCATGGCAGCGCCGGTGGCGAGGACGACGGAGGGCGGGGCGACTTCGTTGACGAGGCCGGGGAGGACGCCGACGCTGGAACCGAGGTCCTTGAAGAAGGAGATCGTGTTGAGGGTGCGTTGGTCGTAGGCGAGGGAGGACTTGATGGCGGCCGAGTAGGCGGAGAAGATGTAGGTGGCGCCGGAGGCAGTCATGATAAGGAAGGAGGCGAAGAGGGTGAACCAGCGGCCGCGGGCCACATGGACTGCCAGGTTGATTGGATCCCAAGATGACATCCTTCTTCTTTTTCTCTCCCCTCTCCCTGAGAAGAGGAGGACGAAGAGGAAGCCGGAGAAGAAGAAGGGGGGCGGCTTCGGCAATTGGTCGTCAATGGTGATTGACCGCTGCCTCAGATCTCGGAAGGGTTTTCGTTATTACATTACATTGCCGTTTGTCTTCAAGGAAGAAAACGTGAAACTCAAGTCGTCCCAACCATTTTCTACCAATAATTTGAGATCGGCTACAAAATAGTATTTTAATTACAAATATTTAAATTTTATTTAAAGCATATAATTTATTAAAAATATAATATAATTATTATAAAATAAAAAAATAAATTAAAAGGTGAATATTACGAGGCATGACATAAACCAGACAAAAAAAATCACCATCAGTGACAATTATAACTGTGATTAAAAGGAATTTATCTTTGATCGAACCATTTAGTAATAAAATATGAAATTTTTTATACACAGACATTAAAACTTACAGCAACTCTAAGATCCAAGATCTTTTTAATTAATTTATTTATATTATTAATATGATTGATCTGCAAGGATACATTGACTTTTATCTACGTTTCACGAAACCCGTAGTACATTTAATTGAGGTTAGATGCGGAAGTAAATTGAGGCCCAAGACAGACACATCAAGTCGGGTCACTAAATATACTAGGAAGGAATTATTTTGGCAGCGACAGGCACGCGTATATATGCGTACAATGGTAAACATGCATGCTGTTATATGCAAAAACAAAAAAAAAGTACAAATTAATTGATTTTGTGTTTTTGAAATAGAAATAATGGTTATAAATGCATAAACAAACACGCATATTTATCAAATGTGGACCCAACATTAATCTGGTCAAATGTTGGCCCATCTGTTATAAAGAATATAAACATATTCATAATTAAAAAAACACTTATATGCCCATGAAAAAAATTTAAAGAACTTTGATATTAAACAAATAGTTGAGGATATTTTTCAAATGATCTAATCAGTGAATTGAACCAATCAGCGGTTCGGTTCCCCCATTTTTCCGATCCGATCCACCCATCCGAGTCAGATTTTATAACTGTGAAACCACTTTATTATTTCAAAAATCACATACAAAATTGTGAACAAATTACATGGAAAGCCGTCTCTAACATTGCGAATGACCAACGAAAAGAGACTAATATGTAGTCAATCAGATTGCATACCTATGGGAGACAGCATCTTGCAAACTATTCAGGTGGTGACATAGGTGACGATATAACCATGAAACACAGATACCGGCATACCTTGAATTAGCTATGTAGAACTTACCAAACAAGATTAAATGGTTCCGACCCTTCTGGATATGCCTTTTGGTGCTACGTAGATGCAGGACCATATACAACGCTGCGGTCCAATTTCTACTACAAACATTCCAAGAGAAGTTCCGATATCTTCAAGAATGGAAACCTTGTGAGAAAAATCAAATAAGAGATGTCTGTAACTACTATAAAATGTGTGCCAAAACTGAACATGAATTGTAAGTTAGAAGGATTATCACCTTCGCTGCACCAGTTACGTGCCAGTGTAGCTGTACACATCTGCCGCTAGTGCTCTCCGGTTCATTTAGTATAAGATGGGTTTTGATCAATATTCAAAATCACTATGGAACAAACACAGATCCATTGGCATTCAAGTGTCAAACATGGCAGCCCCTGATGTAAGAGATGACAATAGTCCGGCCGCTGGGCCAGGAAGAATGTCACCAAATGTTGACATGGCAGCCGCAGATCTGTCCTTGAGCTTACCGACTTGCGCATCAGACAGCATGGAGCCCCACCTAGAGGTACTCTCCCCAAATTTGCTGCCAACCTATTTATTTTGGACAATAAAGTTAAAACCAAGACCCGGTTCTAAGTTTCCAGGTAGCTGGAACACAGCAAAATGTCATGATTATAAAAAATTAGACAAACACCAAATCAAGCTACATCAGAAATAGTAGGAGATTAAGCACCGTTGCAGATCAATTCCAACAGTGAGGTTATACATATAGGACAAAAATCAAGCTGATGTAGCGCATGCCAACTTGCTAAAGTCTATGAGAAGATATTGACATGGATTTAACATGTTCTAAATTACCACAAAGATGATGTATGACATTCATATGGGAGACTAGTAATTCAGCAACGAAGTGATTGAGTTGGAAAATTTTCAGACTAAGTAGCTAGTCTTTCTTAAGACACCAAAAGAAGTCAAAGCCCATAATCTAGAGGACCTGCAGTACAGGAAGATAAATCAATATTAATTCGAGTACAAGTACTACCAAAAATTGATGAACACAATTGTGGAATTGATGTTTGTGGCTGAAATCCAAGCCATTTCCATCCATATGCAGTTGTCTACAAGGACAATGCAACTAGAGAATGCTGAAAGCTTATTCAACAATTTTAGTCAACCTAACATCATCCTAGAAACATGATGCCAATATAGAGAGGTCTCCTAAAGCCCAACAGGCTATTTGGTGGGTGAAAACTTTTACCTGATCAATTACATTATAATTTTGTGCAACTGACTAAACCCCCAAAGTTCCACAGGCCTGATCTATTATGCAACATATTTGGAAACATATGCACATCATGGCTAGGCAATTATGGTATTCTGGGGCTTGAGTGCTGAATAAATAATACAAAGGTCTTTGAAGATTAAGTCCACTCAGAAATCATGAGCACAATCCACAGAACAATTAATCAATAATACACTCTTTTGATATTGTAAACTTGAATTACAATCAATAATCCAATATAAAACCCATCTATGCTGAATGTTCAAGCATGCCTTTGTCATTGCCTAAATATATGTTGCATAAAGTTATAAACAAACTAAATAAAGTCACCAAGTCACTCATGAAAGAATTATGTAATGTTGTCAAAATTAATGTACCTGTGTCATTATGGACTTGAGCAATGGCGCTGCAACTCCAAAATTTGTACCATCATCAAACTCGAGCTTTGACAACTGTTCTCCATTTGTGTTTGCTTTCCAAGAACTCCTCATTGTGGAATCATCAGCTGCCTGCAGAGCTGATTTATGTGCACCTCTTGAAGACAAGGCAGGAGCACTGGAGGGAAAAAAAAGTTCAAATCATAATCACATCATAATTAGTAAGTTGGGGTACGGTTAATTGAATGAGAGTGATACTTTCAAAAATCTAAGATGAAAACAAACATTTTTTCAAGCAATAATATACCATTCTAATTATAAATTTAATCTTCTTTTGCTCCTCCACTGGCTGCAACATTAACCAACTGGTGCATGTTATCTAGAACTACTTTTTTCCACATATAGCAAACACATATAAAGCTTCAAATTTAGCTATATAATTTTTGCAACAAAGTTAGTAAGTGGATGATACAAATAGACAGGATCTTTCAGTAGCCATGAAGAAGATGCTAAAACTATAGATTGAAATCATTCCGTATTGATCATATAAATAGGTGCTGGTCTTATATACACTGAGCTTACCACAGTGTCCTGACACTTCAAACAATTCTAGTCTACCATAGCATCTGTACCCGGAAGTACCTCTTCTCTAGCTGTAGAAGACAAGACCAACAAATTCTACATGCAATACTCCAAAACATGCACTTCGTCAACTCAGACTAGCATAAGCTACTTTGTAAGTTCGTTGGGATCTTTTAATACTACTTTGTCAACTTCATTTCTCTTTAAAAGAAACAGACCATCTAAACAATATCAACTTTCGTTATATGCTCCAAAATTAGTGGTGTCTCATCAGTTAATAGATGGTCAGACCCTTGCAAATTAATTACCATAAAACCTTTTCAAGCAATTCATACTAACAGCAGATAATATTGCAATGATCAGGCACCAAGGAACATGATCTCATTTTCTCATTAAACCTAAAACTTCTAATTTAGGCTTTCCACCACTATGACATGATAGATGATATTTCTGTTGAGAAAACCATGTGACATGGTCCTTGCACATTTCATTTTCACTTTTTTGATCACTCGAACCCTCCCTCCAGGTTCACACTTATGGGAGTGCACTCATTTTTTTGCAAGCTCGAAAGAGATGAAATATGAATTTGTCTTCTCATATTTATACTTCTAGTTGGATTAATCAGACTTGGTTGATCTAGCAAGTCATCTGTCACATGAAGTGCTAGTTAATATCCAGCAACACAGAGATTATTGTCAATCAAGAATCCTCTAAAGTGATGAAGTTAATTAGAAATCATTTTTCCCAAAATTTCATTCCATCTTTCCAGGTTTGTGATCCTCAATTACTCATATATTATATTGAACATTACTGAAACACCACTTTCATTACTTTATGTTGCAACCAGTTCTTGTTAGAATAACGATAGAGGAACAGTTGGATCCTTGCTCAAACACTAGCAAAATTCAAAGTTCTAAAACGAAGATAAAAGAGCTTGTGAGTTGTACCCTCCCGGAAAATGAAGATATAGAAATCTGATTAGTTGAGGAAATGCAAAATTCCAATCTTCATTAACCATAATGACACATATTTAATCCTGATTTACATGACATCATAATAGCACAGCGATAATAAAATTCTGATCGCCATTAACCATAATGACACATAACTAATCCTGATTTACATGACATCGTATTAGCATAGTGATAATAAAAAAAAATAGTCATAATAAAATTATTGGTTCTTTTGTTAGAACACCAGATTGTTCAGTTGCTATTGAAGGAAGTTAAAAGAATTGGTTAGGTAAAAGAAGTGTAGAAGATATGGTAACTAGATAGCTGAAAGAATAAGCAAAAATAGGCAAAATTGACCTAGGAAAGTTTATCATGTAAATTGAACCAGTTATGCGGAACTTAACCATAGATCCCAGCTTCCCATCTTTGTCAAATAAGAGAAGATTAATAGTAAGGAGACTTTTGATCTACAATTTTAATCCAAGAAAAACAAATTCAAACTCTGTATTATGAATGTGTAAGACATTGGTGCATCATACAATTAAGAAAACATAACTTTAAGTCCTCTTAGAACTCCAAGGCCATAAGAACGGCATGCCACCTTTACTTTCTCATGCCTTCAGCTACAGGTAAAAATCTGATACCTAAGAACAAGGCTTTGTGTAGTTGGATTGGTTGTATCCAATATTTAGATCAATGGATTGAAAGACAGAACCATGACATAATACCTATTCTGTTCACCCATAATTTGCTGTAGTTTGACTATTAGGCATTCAGAACATCAGCATGGCAACCAGTAAATTAAACAGAAGAATTTCTAAATAATTGTTGGCTATTTAGAATATTTACAAACTAATCTCTTTTATCTCCTTAACAACCTATCAAGCATGTTTTTGTCTATATCTCATAACTATTGCAACTAAATGTAATCACATTTATTGGAAGATAATAATACCCAACATCTACATCGTCTAAGAACTAAGAAGCTTTTTTATATAATAGAGCACCAAATAAAAGGTTTGACCAAGTTCTACCTTAACTAGACATATTTCAGTCGATGAACTATTTCTCAAATGATCATACAACAGTGATGGAAGGACAAGGCTCACATCACTGAAAATCAACACTTCTGAACCAATATATTCTAGGATATTAAAAAGTCCTTCAAAACTTTGGTAGTACTTTTCATCCACATGTGATTAACCTCCCCACAAAGACCATTCTAGAGAATGGAAGACCACAGTCTTCAACATGTATCCTTCAGCAATTGTAATTTTATGAGCTAGCTACCAAAAAAGTTGGGACAATGCAAGAGTAAAGGAAAAGTAGCTAATGATTTTAAAGCGACAAAAATATAAGGAACCAAACGATTGCTTCTTAAAGGAAGACTTTAGCTTTAAAAGTTGGTGTTATGTGGTGATCCTGCAAAGATCGTATTCCTAAACTCCGACATCAACTTGATCATAATCCAAAGCATCACATACAAAGATGGCTCAAAAATAGAATGTTGCATATTAAGCAAAAAAAAACACCAACCTGATTGGAAGGTATTTAAATCGAGGAACACTGGAGCATCTCATGATGTTTGAACCTGTATTCGACTTTGTAGGCAATTTTTGAATAGTGTCTGTGTACATGCGATTAAGTTGGACCAAGAAGCCAAACAGGACAGCATATCGCTTGTATGATTGCTGCTCATTTATCCAGAGGTAAGATTCATACCTGTAAAATTTTTATATAAACAAAAACAAAGCACATTATCTCTGCATCTTTTACCTATAACCTTATACATGTTATCAAGACAAATAAAAGAAGAACCACTATTCAATTTTACTAGTTTACCAGCAGTATAAGTATTTCAATTGTTGGTGTAGCATCAAAAGTTTTGGAGAAAGTACTTACGTAGCCCAATCAATGGGATCCAGCCTCAGTGAGAAGCTATTTATTAGCCTTGTAACAGCCTCAACATTAGCAGAATCAGACTGGACGTATGGATGCTTCCGTCTCAACGGACTCAGTGATACATTTCTTGATGAATTCTCTGTGGCATTTAATTCAGGACTACTGGTGGTGGAATCTTTGCCCCCTGATAGAACGTCAGCAATGAATTTTAGGTCTAGCAGAATTTGCAAGATTCCCTTTTCTGAAACATGAGATTCACCACTCTTCACAGCTGATAAGAAACTTTCATATATACCAACCACCTGTAAGTCAATATGTCAATTAGCATAAAAAATAACTAGAATCGTCTGGAGGCACTGCAAAATTATGCTCTCCAAAATAACTCCATAATTCTGTTTCCACCAAAGAATGAGCTCTTCATCTGACCAAAATAAAAGTGGCAGCAAGTGTTTACAACAAAAAACAGCCTGCTATAATTGGTAAATGGTTGTATGAGGATATATAGCACATATGTGACTCTTGTGAACCTCAAGGATGCAAACCATACTTCATCAACTGTTCATTCTGTTGCAACGGAACTAACAAGTTGTGTCTCACATTTGTATATAAACCAGATACCTAAATATATATGAAATTGAACAGATGCTAGAAGTACTTAGTATCATATGCTTCATACTCTGTACATACCCTACTGCCAATCCATTTATCTTCATCACTGCTAGAAACCAATACATCTGCCCTCATTTATCTCTCACCACATGCCTTCCACTCGATAATTTACATCCATATCGTCTTCAGACATGTCAGAATCAGAGAACGTTGTATGATCCACAATTCTATGGATGGGCAAAAGATCCCAATGGAAGAGACTATCGGCTAGTTTGACAACTGTCTAGGTGTTAAAAACCAAACTAACCAAAGTGGAAAACTGACCAGCTGTTTCAATCATGGTCCGTATTTTATATGTTCCTCAGTTTTTTGGTTCGCTTGGTTTAGTTCCAATTTGGCCTCTTAAAAGAAACTGGCTAGGGGAAATGGCCGATATACTATCGAAAGGATTACTCTTTGGCTGGCTGGTTGGTACTGTAATCAGTATCACATTATTCCTGTGATCGTGATCGGTTTAATAGGTGTTTTCTTTTACGGTTCATATTCTGGGTTGGGTTCATCTCTCTAGTAATCGGATAAACCGGATTGTAGACATGAAAGAGTAAGAAAAGAACTCAACGGGACCTTACTCTCCTTTGTCTAAAATTCAAGTAGAAGAAGAGAAGGAATTATTTTTCAGAAAATGAGTTTTTTTCTATTAATCATTAAGTTCAGAGTGCTATACTTAATTTAAATTACAATTCAAACTAGTAGTTAATTGTTAAACAAGATATTTATTACCTAATAAAGATAACTTTAGTCATCTTCATTTCAGCAATACGAAGTCAGAAGTGTCTTACAATAAACATAAATTGGACTAAGTAAACAGATTTGGTAGCTTTTAACATACCAGATCAAAATTACACCAAACCCACTCCAGGCAACATCTGCACCATTCTGTATGTACCTTACATTTTCCCTTATATATCCCTTCCATGCTCCATTCCTTGATGATAAAAAAACCACTAGTTTCTTCTCTCAGGGAGTGCAGCCAGACGTTATTAAAAACTGATATAGACAGATAAGAAAGGGGCTCATGTGACATGAGAAACCAAATAAACTAATGGCCAAGAACTTTGATATTTAAAGGCTAGCAGGTACACTAAATGAAATATATCATCCTGTAACTTTCACTGGCTCAAATGACAACAAAATATGTCATTTACTTTTAAGTTATTCCTTGATTCTTCATCAAAAGGCATCACATAAACTTCTCTTCATTTCAAGCAAAAATGAAGATAATTAAAAAATCATGATTATTCATCAATGAAAGTTTTTAAGTCCTAAATGAATTTTCGGATTTGTTTCAACCAATACTAGCAGAATCAGAGAAGGTTGTACGATTGGGGCTGTTTCTGCCACGTTACCACCCTAAATCGGTCTGTGACGATTGATTTCAATCGTCGCTGCCTACTACCGGGTGGTATTAGCCGATAGAGAAAAAAGAAGAGGGAGAAGAAAAGGGAGAACCTAGAGATTCGGTGTCACTCTCCCTCGACGATCCTGATCCATCGCCGCCCTCCCTTGCCGGACACCGTAGATGATATTGCCTCCTTGTCTAAGGCAACGAGGCCTCGGCATCGTCGACGACTTCTCCTTATCTGCGCGGGGAGAAGAAGCCTCAACAATGTCGTCCTTTTTTCTAACTTTATATATATATATATATATATATATATATATATATATATATATATATATATATATATATATATATATATATATATATATATATATATATATATACACACACACACACACACACACGAAAGCGATATATCAAACGCATCTTGCTCGGTATACTCATACTACTATACCGCATCGAACTGAGCTCAATACTTCGGTACAATACGAAATTACGAACCTTGATTTATATATATATATAATATCGTTCGGTACTAAAATTGATTTTTATATTTTTTTCTCGGTGTACTGCTCGATACATCATATCGTACCGTACCGAGCAAAGCTCGACACACCAATACTGTATGAAATTTTAATCATTGATATATATAAATATATATATATATAAACCTTCGATAGCATTATTACACCCTATCCCCATCCTATGTGCATTGATGAAGACAATCCATCTAAGTCATACGTAGACAATGCCTGAATGTGAAGTAAGGAGTACAAAATCACAAATATATATATATATATATATATATCTTTTTTATATAAAAAATATAAAAATAAAAAATCAATATATAAACATATAAAAAGATATAGAACCTTTGACGTCAAGGAGGTGAGGGGAAAAAAGACGACATTGACATCGAAAGGTTTTCCATGCAACGATAGTGGACGAAAGAGATCGTTTGGAGATGAAGAAGGCCATGGTCTTCGTCGCCTTCCTCGCAACTGCCTCTTTCGCTACTCTCGTCGTCGCCTCTCCTGATCCTCATGCCTCCAGCTCCCCCTCCAAGGAGGTACAACTCTCCTCACCGTTACCTCCTAGATTGGGATTATCAAGAGAGGGCGACGTCGAATCGAGATTGAGAAAGGGCGTGGAAGACAAGTTTGCATCGAGGTTCGACGGGCTCAAGTTCATCGAGACGGTGGTGACAGCGCATCGGTGACTCCGTGGTACTCTTTCTCGATGCTTATCCCTCTTCTTCAATGCTCCTCCCTCTTTTTCGAACGGTCTCTTCTTCCTCACCTCATTTCACTGCAACCAAGCTGATACGGCCTGGTAGCAAGCAGTCCGTGTGTCGATCAGCTGGCGGACCGGTATGTACCGCCCATACCGGGCGGTATGAAACAGTATTAAAAACCATGATTAAAAGTGTTAATATCAGACCAATATAAGTGGTAATAGCATACCTTACCATATATCAAGGAGCAAACAACACACTTTTTCTTCAGTGATCTCAGTGTATACTATAACATACTAACATAGAGGACCAAAAAGAGGACAATGTGTGGTACATATTGAGGTTGAATTCATTGCAATAAACTACTTACACAATTTGGAACTGATGTCATGGAGCAAACTTGTTATAGAGCTAATTTCATTTGAAACTTCTCTTGATAATGTCCAAATATTTTCTAGACTCTCTCGGTTCTAGGGGAAACTTAAATGCTTACTTCTTGCTTGTATGTGCCCAACCTGCCAAGATATTTCTATGCATGTTTTGCAATTGGATGGCATGAGCAGGGATTGTTGGCATGGTCTGAAACATGTTATGCTGGAGAGGTATTTGGCAAGCATCACCTCAACTCACTATAGGATTTTGGATTTATTGTTTCTTTTTTTTAGAGTCCTAAAATGCTACATTTACATGATTAAGTGAAAAATATACATTTTACATGCAGTGAGAACTCTCTAACTTTGACTTCATCAAGTTTTATATTGATTGGGAGTCCTAATCAGCAACTAATGTCCAGTAGTCGATCTGGAGTCCTACCTTGAGCAACTAATATCCACTAAACTCCTTCAGCCATATAGTAACTTTTGTTTATTATTGAACACATTTTAGGGTTATCTAGTGGTCTATGATACATTTCAGGGGGAGTGACAAATCCATTAAGAAACTGTTGGGCAACTATAAATAAACTCTTGCGATAGACCAAAGATATTTGTCTATTCTCTTTCTTAATCACTTCCTTCCAACACTTTTTTCTTTTCTCATTTTACTTTCTTCTTGTTTTCCCTATACATTATAGTCACCATATAAAGAGGCCACATCACAGGAAATCTTATTGAATCAACAACAAAAATCATCCTATCTTAGTCGATCTGTTAAGATATACATATGTGCATCTTCTAAGGTGTATGTGTATCTTCTATGCACTAAGCACAAATATCAACATGACATCCTTGATTCAAAATTGGAGTATAAAAGCAGATTTTATTGACCATCCCAGGTTACAACATGTTAAAAGCTATAGAAACAAATATGAACTACACATGGAAAGGAAAACATTTTACGTGGATGCAGATATAAATATCAAGCAGCTACTGACAGAACAAATAGTACCAACCTATTAATTTACATATTTAACATGATGAAAAGAAACATACCTTCTCTAAAAGTTTCCATGCAAACATTTGCAGTGTATATCTGTCAAGAACATGACCTCCAATTTTATGAATTTCTAGGCATGCTTGAAAGAGAAAGGAGGTGATGTAGAGTGAAGGCACAGAAGGAAGAGCAATTGCCATCTCCAATAGTCCTTCATTGGATTCATCTTGTTTGAGGATTGTTACTTCCCAACCCTACATTGGCAATAGCTTCTTGTGTATCATTTAACTAGATTGCATGACTAATTATCTCTCAGAACACATTATAGAAGTTTAAATATAAGAAAACAATTGTATTCGAGACAAGTATAACACAAGAAAAAATGCAATTAGTTTGTGAATTAGCTAAAGAATAATAACATCACATAGAAACATCAAGTTCTCAAACAAGAGCAAGTTACATCCGATGTGTGATATCCGACAAGAAGAAATAGTTAAACAAATCTTTGGTACCACTTGTGTCTCTCAGTGAGCCTTTTAACATGTAATGTGCAAATACAAGGCAATAATAGGCAACCAAATAGATTCCAGCAGAGTTAGTCATTGTCACTAGTACAGGTCATTTGATCAATTTCTTCTATTTCTCTTAAGTTATAGTTGATCTTCATCGGTTTCCCTTAACTACAGGTATTACTCCCGTTCAAACTTCAAACTACCCAAAAAGAAATTTAATTTTTTCTTGTCTTCTTACATTATTCCTTATTTTTATCTTTATTTCTTCTATTAAAAGCACGAGTATATATCTTTATCCAGGTTGCATCACATGAACTTATACAAAATGAGCAGACTAAGCACCAAATTGATATGAATAAATCATTTTAGGATTATTTAGTAACCTCCTACTTCCCTAAAAACAATAGTACAAAAGCTAATTGGGGCTCTCTCCAAGGATCCTTCCTTACCAAGAACATCATTAGTCAAACTAACAACCATAAAATCCTTTCTATTGTTTGAACAAGTCATCTTAGGTTTTTTTCTACCTAACCACAAAACACTAATTTTTATTGGCTGACTTTGATAAATTGTGCTTTTGTACACAAACATGTTTACATGAAAGAATCTCTATTAAATATGTGTATGTCTGTATATAAATACAAAGGCAATTTATGTGCACTCTCCATTTGGTAGCAGAGAGCATAGAATCAAAAATCATGTAACAAAAAAACTTGCATAAATAGAAATTAACCAAATAACACTAAGTACTGGTTCAGATGCAACCTACAGATAATATGTTGATCAAGCAGGTGCAAAGCAATTATTGACACAATGGAAGAAGAGAGCCACATTTAGTGCTTATGGTTAGATGTTAATTTAGTTCTTAGATATTTTCCAGCTGTACTGAAAATTAAAGGTGTTTTAAGCATATATGGAAACCCTACTTGTAGCCCTCTATGCATGCCTGTTCAAAGATTCAATAATGAGAGAGCGGCTTCATAACTGGATGCATATCAATAATCATGTGGCAAGCAGAAGAGCGTCTTTTATATAATTCATATAGAAGGAACTGATTTTTATCTGACAGGAAGCCTGAGTGTGATGAAATGTGAATTCCAAATACCAAATACCAAAATTTAACTGTATTTGTATTTGTAAATACCCTTCAACTACAGAAAGCAAAAACTTCTAGTGTCAAATGCAAGTTGTTCAAGAACTTCATTGACCTTTAAAAGATGTAAAATTATACCAAAATAGAAAATTCACCCAGCTAAAACCTTCCAGAGTTGCTATGAATCTAAGTTTTGCAATTAATGTATAAAACCTACAAAATGGTGCTTGTTATGTTTGGCTTCTAAAATATACTAAATTAAAAGTAATATCAAAAACCTATGCAATTACTGGTGTAAAATGCCATGACTTCCTTCTTAAATAAATTGTCAAAGGAAAAAATAATAATAATTGGTTTGACAGCATTCTTTTTTTCAAATTACATCCAATGTTGGTTAAAGAAAATATCACCTTCAACAACATAAAAGATACTGAGTGAACTATATTCTCTATGAACTACAAAAATGTCTTCATTCTGTCACATACTCACATGTATTGTGTTGCTTTGATGTTTCTCATTTTCTAGGCAGCTTTGAGTTTGTCAATTTTGTCTTTTTGCTATGTTAACATAGTACATATCATCACATAACATCCTAGTAATTTGAATCACAGCTCAACTCAGATATAACCAAATCAATAACATGCCAAATTCTGACTGTTTTATCCGTATTTCATTGCATGCATAACATAGCCAACTAGAATTTTTCAATTTCAAGGCCATCAGTCTCAGCTTTTTTATCCTATTTTAGTTACTTAATACAACATTCCCATACTACAATGTACACTTGAAAGAAATCATTCATGGAAACAAGTCATTTGGTTAAAATAGTTTACTGCATGTATATAAGTTCATGTTCAGTAATTATTCTCAATCACCACAGAGAAAAAAATGAATGCAATCATTAAAAGGTCAAAGATTTTTTCCTATATAATTCTTGTGAGAAGTATTTAAAACCAATACAAACTATGAGATTCAAGGGATATAGTCATGGAAAATAAAAACATAACATGGAAACTATTATCATTGAGAACTGTTCAGAACATTGAACAAGAAATATATACCTGTAAAGGAGTGGATGCAGATAATGCATCATCTCTATTCAGATCCTTGGAAAAAATCAGTCCTAGCTCCTTAGACACCCATAGGGTCCACAAGCTATGAGCTCTGATGCATAATTCTCGGAAAATTTTGTTGAGTTCATCAAGTTTTGGGCTTGTGCTGTCATCCAATGCAAACAATGCAGCAGCAGCTGAAATTGTTTGCTTTCTTGGATTATCAACAAATTGTCTTCTAGGACTTTTGGAACTGTCAACTGTATGCCTTTTAGGGATAGAAGAGATTGGGGACTCAAAAACCACCTTAGATTGCACTGGCAAAGGAGATGATGGTAGGCTAGTAGAGACTATAACAGTCATATCATTAACCCACTGTCGCGGGGAACCAAGAACTAGTGGTATATAACTTGAATGGTTACGCAATGCAAATAAAAGACGCCCTAGAAAAAGCGATCTCTCAACAAGCATCGAGTGAGGTAAAGAATGATTTTCCTGCTTGTCGCTACCTAGAGAAGTAGAAAGCTGTGCAAGTTCATCTCCAATTTCCTTCAACAAAACAGATATGATGTTGTAACATTTCTCTTGAAGATATGGTGCCAGCTCTTTTAACCTAATAATAGAGTTATGAGATTCTACAAAGCATATAAGATCCTCTATTATGCTCCGGCATTTGTTGTCCACCACATCTCTGATCCGAGTAACTTCAGGTCCAAGATATGTGTTAAGGCTATTCTGGAAGTCATTCTCATAAATTGTCAGCTTAAGTGCATAAAGCAATCCTGTTTTCTTTTGAATTGGCTCTGAGAACCAAATACCACCACCAGCAGAGGGTTTCTTTAGGTATGCTTGGAAATCATCCTGATCTTCTTTTGGATCTGTGGTCTCCACAATAGCCTGAATAGAGTTCTTCAAGTTGATATCCCAGCTCAAGTTATCAAACTCAGAATGCACAATCTCCTTCATTCTTTTAACAAATGCCTCTTCCAACCTATCTTCTAAGATATCCTTCCCACCTTTAAGAATGATGCCTCGAATCTGGTTCCATGGAGACTCAATGTCGGAGCCGAAAACACTCTTCAGCCACTGCTCCAAGCTATCCTCCAGGTCCCCTCGATCATCCAAGGCTTCGCAGACCAGTTTTTCAGTAGTCGAAAGCCCTCGTCCGCTTGCAATTGCATCAATTAGATAAGCACCGCCAGCCAGCACCCCAAAGATCTCATCGCAGCAGTTTCTCAACCACAAAGAACAGGTCTGAGCAATGAACTCTGGCTCAAGAAGAACCATGACTGCTTCCAATTTCTCCCTATGTGACTTCCAAAGCCTCACCTCCTCCTCAGGATGGGGAATCGCCCCAAACAACTGCGTTCCAGGGGGGGTTCCGAGCACCATCTTGTAGAACAACGGCATTTCATTCAGTGCGAGAAGAAAGAGCTCACCCACTTGCCCCAGACTAGATCTAATCGTCCTCACCACATCACATAGCAAGCAGGAGGAAGAATCAGGGTCCAAGGAGGAACCCGCCAACTTCTGCGAGATCCACAACCTCCTGGAGTCCAAAAACAGGCCGAGCACCTGCTTTGGGTCGAGATTGTCAATGGTGGCGGCGGCGGCGAGGGCATCAGCATAGGCCGCGACGGTGAGCCCCTGGTCCGTAAGCCTCTCCCGGCTCCTCTGGGAAATCTGGGCCTTGAAGCCCTCGACGATCTGCCACTGGTGCCGGAGCAGCGGGAACTTGGCAAGCACCTCGCGATCAGCGGCGTCGTCGGCGAAGAGGCCGTGGACCTCCTTGGCGCGGAGGTACCGCCCGGAGGCCTCAAGGAGCATGGACTCGTCGAGGCAGCCCCAGATGTTTTCGGGGGTGTCGACGAGGTACTTGACCCTGGACGCGATGCCATAGACGCGGGCCCGTGCGGGGTTGGGGCTGAGGACGGGGGCGGCTGCAGGGGCGGAGAGGGAGCCGACGGCGGCGTCGATGGCGGCGAGGTTGGAGTCAATGGACTCGCAGGAAGAGCGGATGAGGAGGATGGAGTCGGCCGAGTCGATGAGGTCGCGGTAACTCTCGCCGACGAGTTGGCGGAGCTCCTCCTCCTTAGCCTTGATCTCCCGCCGCATTGCCGCCTCCACGGAACGGATCTCAGAGATCGGCTTCGACCGGAAAAGGGACTCAGCGTCGTGGGCGCCGCCGCCGGCCGGCGGCGGCGGAGGTGATCGCATGGGGACGGATCTGAAGGGGGAATGGAGGGAGGCAGAAGTGAGCGGTCGGTGAGAGGAGGGAGAGGTATCTGCGAGGGAGGAGCGTGGTGAAGGCACGTGCAGAACGGAATAGAAAGCGGGACGGATATGTATATATATATATATGTATATATATATGTATATATATATATATACATACATATATATATACATACATACATGTATATATATACATACATACATGTATGTATATACATATATATGTATATACATACATGTATGTATATACAATGTATGTATATACATATATATATGTATATACATGTATGTATATACATATATATATGTATATACATATATATATATATATACATATATATATATATATATATATATATATATATATATATATATATATATATATGTATATATATATATATATATATATATATATATATATATGTATATATATACATATATATATATACATACATGTATATATATACATATATATATATATATATATATATATATATGTATATATATATATATGTATATATATATATATATATATGTATGTATATATGTATATTATATATATATATATGTATATATATATGTGTATATATATATGTAGATATATATACACATATATATATACATATATATATATATATACATATATATATAATCATCCCCCCTCTCCTCTATACACAAGATGTTCAATTTAATATTTATGTATATTCAAGTCTTTCGATTATATTCATGTTTTACATAATATGTAACTTCATTTTGATTATCTTTTATAATTATTTTAGTCCTATAAACATATGTTGCATATAATCCTCATGTAGAGATAAAATTATTATAAAAAAAAGACCATCTTATTTTAGAGGTTTTTTAATTTCATAGAATAGTACAATGTGTCAACCAATACAGTATCCTAAAGCTAATTAGAACATAATTGGATGTGCCTTTAGAGTATTGTTTAGGGTTAGTTCGCTGTCTTAATCTGCAGAAATGTCATGTGAGCACTTGTAGGGATTTTTTGTCGCGGCAAACTATCTTAAACCTTTTATCATGTAGTCATTCAAAGCTTACGATGTCTATATTTGTAATTTGAATTATCCATCAAGTGTTTGTTGAAATGTCTGCTTGTGAGATCCCAAGCTAAGTCCTTAAAAGACCATAAAAGGTTTCAAGGTGGTTACCCCTTTGCGAACGAACACGTAAGGGTGCAACACAAATTAAGTAAAACCCACTAAATCTGTGACAGATGGTGTCAGAGTGGGATAAGCACACTTAAAAATACTTGGCATGCAAACGTGGGAGACATAGTAAGGCTGCATTGAAGATAGCTAACACGTGCGACCATTTAAGGGAAATAAATATAAAGATGTAGGGAATGAAATTACTTAGAGGAGTAGATATCTAAGATTAGCATTCAAAGAAATAACCAACCCTTCATGTGAGAGACACTATAAGGACAAACGAGCTAGGAAGAATACATATGGATTGACATTGATAACCAAACTTGATGGTGCTTAAGACAAGCATGGTGCTTTGCAAAAGATGAGATCGTGTAAGAAATGATGGGTTGCTCGATAATAGAA
Organism: Musa beccarii; assembly: GCA_024322285.1. NCBI lineage: Eukaryota > Viridiplantae > Streptophyta > Magnoliopsida > Zingiberales > Musaceae > Musa > Musa beccarii. The sequence goes on from CM044397.1 coordinate 43,112,479, forward strand.
AGAGTTTGTAAAGTTGAAGAATTCAATACTCATGCAAGAGCTTATATACGAATAATGAACTATCAATAACCATCCTAAGGTAATCAAAACTCGGTACCATAGAGCATGAAAACTTTCTCTTCAACATGGGAATGATATATTTATAAGAGGCTAAAGTGTGTATTAAGTTTAGCATATTACTAGGCCTTAACAAGAGTTGTTTTAACAAAAAGTCATAATTTAGCAAGTGTATTCATAGTGGTGGAACAATGCATAGTTTATTCAACAAGACAGAGTAATCCAAGGGGATGGTGCTCTCCAAAACTTATAGAGGAAAGAATACAAAGAAAAAAGTTACTCCAATAGGGCAAATATCTATAAGTGATAAGTCTCGATTCTCCGAAGGGAGAACCATGTACAACATAGTGTACATGTTAAGGGGATACCTCAAAACGATAACCTCATAAAGCTCAATGGACTAAATAAGCAATGAGAAGTAATCACATGATCTCGCATGAGATAATGTATTGGTAGATGTATTGTGAGATTAAGTGAATGAGCGACCTTAGGCAACACCAAATAAAAGCAAACTTAGAGCTGATGTGAAAGATCGAGCCTAACAGAGAGTTGACTAGTGGAATGGTGGGCACGAGGGCCACCATCAATTCAATGCAACCGAGGAGTGGAGCAACTTGAGTGAAGCGCCTAAGTTGCATAAAGGAAGTTAACATAGAAAACAAAATAAGGAATGAAGGCACGAAGCTTTCCTTGGATGGAGATCAATGACTTGAACTCTTATAGCGATAAGAGCAAGATCATGTCATTACATGAGTCCTTTATTCTAATAGAATAGACTCATCATGCATGATGTCAAAGTTGAAAGGAGCTTCGAAGTATATGCACATTATCTCGACGAAGTAATTGATAAAGAGACTAAGGCGATTCAACTTTCATATGTAAAGTTGGGTCAGAAGACCTCAGCATAAGGCAAGAGGATACGAAGGCAAGTACTTTTGAAGAATATGCACCAGATAATAGTGCACCAATTTCAATGAAATCGATGGACATCAAGAATTGTTGGGTGATAGACTATCTTAGAGATGTACTTCATCCATGTGTAACCTGAGAGCAGGTGGACAAAGGTTGATTGTCAAGAGAACGAACACAATCGAAAGTGGCGAAAGCCTTGCAATATGTTGGCAATGGCTATATATTGAGAGATTATAGTCCGAGTTCATCCCACAAAAATTAGAATGCAATAGAGATATCACCAAGAGGCGACATGGTGTAGTGGATTGTGGTGGAACAGTTTAAGGCAATGTTGTACACACGGGAGAAGTTTCGTGATTGACTTGATTATATAGAGGTATGATCGGGAATTATTAGGAGCTTCACTTCAATGAATAATACAATAGCAAGAAGAGCTATTGATTCAAGGAGTGAATGTCATAGTACCATAAAGGTGGGTCTTCCGTACATACACTATATTTGACATCGACTAAAAACCTTGGTCATAAGTATACGAGGGCTTTGTATCACTAAGAAGGATTCCAAGTTCAAGTACTAATGAGACCTATGAGTGGGAGGGGACTTGATCATATAGAAGTATAATCAAAGTGGTTGGAGAGTTGGACTGCTCCAAAACTCATACTCGCTTAAAGGAGCCCGACAATTAGAGAATAAGGCCAAGTGAGCCAACATTGTTACTAAAGATAAAGAAGAATAGAATTAGCGTAAGCCCTGCAACATGATGACAGAGGCCATGTATAGGAGTTGTAGTTTATCTTTTCATCAACCAAGGAGAATTGCTCGAGGAACACAAAGGTATTGAAGCAAGTGGTCAAAAAGGGCAAGGAAGCGATGAGGAATCTTGAGGAACATAGCCACACAAAATCATGCGTCGATTAGGAGAGAAGTTGACTTAAAGGAATGCCATAGTGCCATAGAGGTGAGACTTTTATGAAGTCATCGATCCTTTGCTCTCATGGAGGAAGATGCATGGTTGAGAAAGGGGACGGACGAGGTGGAAAATGCAGAGACAAACTCTAAGTATGGAGATAAGGCAAAATAACAAAGGTCAGGGAATATCATAAGATCAGTGTTAATGCACTTCTCATTAAGATTGCTAAAAGTAAGAGATTTCGAGTTAATGCAAAAGTGTTTGACCAAGAAACGGAGAAGGCAACATATAGTGTTATACCTTTCTTACTCAAATGAGTATGTGAAAAAAAAGATAAAAGAATATGGTATAATTCCAAGGCGACCAAAATTATTAGAGATTTGCTCCAAGTTGAGATGAAATTGTATTCTTTTTTAATAAAACTTCTTGCATTTTAGAAGTTCAATGGCAATGACGATGTGAATTACAATAGCTAACTCAACGCAAAGAATGTAAACACTTCGAGTACTTCAAAAATGTGACCAAAGAGGAGGCGAAAGCTAGTAACCAACTTCAGACTTAAAGTACAACCCTCGATGAGGCAGGCGAAGTCATGTAACATTTGTCTTATCAACTCTTAATGGATGAAATCGAGTATCCCAATTCTCTTATTTATCTAGCAAAAGAGCTTTGTATATGTTGAAAAAACCCTTCAAAGAGACTTAATGAAAGATAATATTTATCAAATCATCACTAATGGTTATTAGTTTTACCAATAGTAAATTGTCCACTTCGTTTTCCAATGAATACTAATCAAAAGTGAAAGTATTATGAACCTACATAGAGGTGACAACTAAGTCGAAGATAAATCGATGAATAAATTTTATAAAGAAAAGACATCAAAAATTTCAAATCAATAAGATGATGTTTATTAAAACTCCAACAAACATTTACCTTATTCAAGTGGCATAAGATGTTTGAGAGATTTATGTACAATAAGAAAAGTCTTTCCTTTCATCTGAGGTATATGCAAGAACTAGTAAAGATCAACACAACTTGACTAAGTAGTATTGGTGGATTAAAGTTTGAGTATTCAACAACAACGGTGGAGAGTAGTTGGAAGCCAAGCGAGGTGCATTGTAACTAAAGCAGAAATTAAAGATTTACTAAATGTGAGGAGATGTAGTGTCCGCAAAAGCTTTGATGGAGATGTTGAATAAATAAGTGGGGGAGAATGTTATGAACAAATATGTACACTGGTTATTTGATATAATGTTTGTATATGTTTGTATTTTTAAATTTTATTCATGGTTTTCACAACAGATAGATGGCTTGTAATAGGCTTGGCAATCACATTTTGATTAGCTTTTATGATTGTTTTAATCTTGTAAACATAGGTTATGTGGAGTCATTACACAAAGGCAAAACTCCCTAAAAATAGATCATAGGTAGTCATTTTTTTGGTTTTTTAGCTTCGTAGAGTAATGCGAAGTGTCAATCAATATAATATCATAGAGCTACCCGAGTGGCACATGGTTGATTTATTATCTTGTCCCAATATAGTGTCATTTGGGCACTTGTGGGAACTTTTGATCACAATAGATCACCTTGGATCCTTTGTTGTATGACCATCCAAAACTTTCAAAATTTATGTTTATAATTTGCATTGCTTATTAAATACTTGCTGAAATATCTGAGATCTTGAGTTAAATGATTTCTCTAACCCGTTTTCTATTTTGTAGGTCTTTAAAAGATCATAAAAGGTTTCGGGAAGGAGGGCAAAGCCTTCCATGTTAGTTGCCTTTGTGTGTGATAATGCTTACACCGTGGGCGACGAACAATCAATGGCCAACAAGATTAGAATGGTCATGTTGATAAATATATAAATATATATATATATATATCACTTTACAAGAATTTCTCAAAGTTAGAATTTTTTTTCATTAATTATCTATTATATATAACATTAGAAAACTTATATATACATGACTATTGGAATAGAAATAATAAAAACATAATTGATACTTATATCCTTTAAACTGAAATGTGATAATTATGATGGCAAATAAATTAATAATATATTTTAGATATTTTTATATTCCTAATGTTTTATGATGACAACAATATTAAGAACATTTTAGATATTTGTATATCGTTATTATTTTAAAACTAAACTAGTCATTGATAATCATGATTACTAATGGTAATCTAAATAATTTGAATGGATGTGATGATCTTATTATTTGAAATGATACAGGCTAATTAAATTGTGTCGGATAAATATCCCATTTCCAAAATTTTCTATTCGTAAAATGAATATTTCAGTTGATAACTCTGTGATAGCAAGAAAACAATGATTTTTCAAAGCACACAAAATTATAAATATTAGAGAAAAAACACCCCAAAAAATCACTAATTGGTGAACCAAACATTTGCCAAGACTCAAAGAGTACAAATCAATATCTCTACTGTTCATCAACATCAGAACCCTTAACTCGATATGGCAGATATTACATTCCAAGTTTGCCAATGTATGAAGTCAACTCATAGTCTATTGCCATGATGGACACTGAAACTGTTCCTATGTGTTATTTATCATCCTCTTAGTACTTAATATGTTACAATTAGATTACACAGGAAAAATGGTCACAAACAGCTCTGAAGATAATACGTACCGTAGCTGAAAAGAATTAGCTCTTTAAGCTTTTCACAGTCATGGTGATTCCAAGTGCAACTCCAAATATCTGCAAACTGGCCGGCGGCAGAAGCCAGAAGAAACACCGTGTGCACTCTCTGAAGCGATGATGACTTGATTATTTGTGCCACAGTCATCCAGGAGAAACTCAATGTAGACTTGAAAATTGGAGGCGATGATGACTTGATTATTTGTGTAGCTTGTTCATCGTCTCATCCTAGCTCCTGCAACTGATACAGCATTTATGTTTTCAGGTTCCAGAGCTTTGTCTAAATCTCGGCATTTCCTAAGAGCTGCTCTTATCTCCTTCAGTAACTCATCAACTCCAATGTGTTTTCTGCAAAAATAGAGAATGCAATTACCACTATACTACAGTTTGATTCAATGTTGTATATGCAGAATATGACTTGTATGACAGCTAACTCAAAGCAAATAATCTCCTGCAATCTCTCATGCCATAACTTGAGCTGGAATGCATAAGCTGTAGTCTCTTTTGCATATGGATAGTGGTGATCATCCACAATGAGGAACATGAATTTGCCACAGTAATAAGGTTTAACTTCTAGAATCCAACAATGAAGATAGTTGGAACAGGGTAAAGGAATGTAGGATACTTGAAACAGGTAGCAATATTAAATGGCTTTGGGAAAACCACTTCAAGGAAGTCTAGATAATTTGATAAAAATTTTGATTCACGAGGCATAAACTCTTTATGATTATAAAATAGTATTATGCTTGTCATGCACATAATTATGCTATTTTTTAGAACACAATTGCTACTTGCACATGTTTGTGTTTAACTCATTTATTGATAAAATTCATGTGCCTGCAGTAATCACACACGAGTGCTCATACATTCGACCCTATTAAAGCACCTTACACTGTCTTAATAATATGATCAACTAATCAATTTTATAATGAACAGATCAAGAGATATAGTACAGTGACAAGGTTCTTATTACAACAACTCTATGATAATGCTTTCTTGTACACAACCTTGGATCAAAAGTTCGAATTTAGGTTATTTAATTAATGCCTAATACTGGCATATCATGTCCTGATTTATGTCCACAAATGAGTTAAAGCTGCCTCTGACTTAATCTAAGATGATAGGCTAGTCAAAAATGTCTGTACATCAGGAACTTATCAGAATTATCTGCAAAAAGAGCTTACTACTTTCTCTTTGAGTATATTCAGTATAACCGCACAGGTGACCAAGTATTTTAGCCATATTTTGGTATTGAAGAAGATGACAAGCAATGCAATGTAGCATAGACCATGATCAGTTTGGGAATAGCCACATGCTATTGCCCAACAAAAGGATTGGGTTTGATGGATACATTGGAGATCTTTGATCTGGAGCGGTTTCATAAGAGAACGATTCTCTGGAAATAGTTATCTTATGCCACAAAATAATAATAATAATAATAATTGAACATGAAAACAAAGCAGTTTTGCTGACCCATAAAATGTTAATGGTTGTCTTTCAACAAATGAAGTGTTTGAAATGAGGGGTTGAGTCCCAGTATGAGTTTCAGATATGAACACAAAGAACATATGATTAATGTGAATAGGTTGTTAGTGTCCAAGAAAATATTTGCAACTTCTTTAAAACCATCTGTTGTATTATTACAGATGATAACAGAACTACACAGCAATGGAAGAAAACTAATGGATCTTACTTTTCAAAGTATATCAGAAAAAACAAGTACAAAGAGAAATTCTTACAGTACGCTAGCACCAACTACTGCCAGAGGACATGGATAGTCTTCAATCCCTTTCATCTCTTCACTTTTCACTCCTGAGGTAGGTACATGTTCATCTTCAGTTACAGTAGTCAACTTTTGGCTCATTGCCAACTCAAGTGTCTCTTTACATCCAATATTAGAAATTTCTTGAATCAAATATGGCAACCTATCTTGAGCCTGTAGAAGTCATGAGCATAACACAAAATTGATCAAATGTAGCAAAGACGAATCACATAAAGCAGGGTAGAAGAGCATGTAGCTAATTAACCAAGGGACACAAGACTAATCAAAGATTTTGTTCAGAGAATCAAATATATAACACATGATACACCTCAGGAAGGTCGGTCTTGTTTAACAGAACAATGTATGGTCGTTGAAGATACTCTGGGTTGTACATTCGAAGTTCCTGCAAAAGGAATGCATTAACCATGAATTCTACAGCTTGTGAAATCAGCATTGACTAATTGAACTACTGAAGAATCAAATAAAAGTATTAACAAACGTGAAAATATGCAATAAGAGCAAATTACAAATAAATTATTGATTCTCTGACAAGTTCATACAAAACTAACCTGGAACGTCCAACATAATAAGCCGAATAGAATGGAAATCAACTAGGAATATTATTAAGTAGCTCAATGCACTGATTTGGGTTCTACAGGTAAACAGTACTGGGTTACTGGTTATGAGCTCAACCAAAACACATCATATTCAGCTGTGATGTGAAAACATTGAATTACCCTGATTATTTTACATAATAAACCCAATCAGACGTTAAGTTTTGCCTCAAAAATCAGCCAGGACAACTTAAAAGCCTGAAAGCTATTTGCTTATTAATCAAGTGGATCAGCCAAACCATCCTAAGCCCAACATTTTTCAGCAACATGGTTTTGGATTCAGATTAGTCTCTCATCATGTGAAGGCCCCAAACCTCTAATGTTAATTCAACTAAATATCTGCTGCGCTTGTAACATCTAAACTGTTGTAATTGATGGATCAAAGATATACTCTATGGAAGATTCAGAATTCAAAGCAACAGCAAAAAATTACCACTTGCTCAAGTTCTGACCTTACCATCTCCATCAACTGTAAACCACTTTACCTTACTCTAAATCCATGCATCTCATCAAACATAATTAAGAATACACCCTAAATGATTTCACCTGTTTTATCAATACAATCATTCCTTTCAGTAAATTATTAGAATTTTTGTGATCAAGGCCAATATATTGAACATGCTAATAGAGAATTACTCAAGAACCTAACATATATCACCTCCTTAACAGTCCTATAATCATTCACAGGGTTCTCAGCAGCAGCATCAACCACATGAACAAGCATCTGTGTTCTCCTTATGTGTCTTAAGAAATTACGGCCAAGGCCCTGCACATTAAAAAAAAAACCTTGCTAAAGCATAAAATAATGCCAATATAAGCAGGCAATAGAATACATGTGTGTAGTAATACCTTTCCTAAATGAGCACCTTCAATTAGACCTGGCAGATCTGCTAGTGTTGCTTCAGAAGAATATTTCAGTGCCCCTAAAGTAGGGTCACCATCAAGGCGACCAAGATTTGGCATTAAGGTTGTAAAAGGATAGTCAGCAATATCTGGTTTTGCAAGTGTAATGGCTGCTAAAAGAGTAGACTTTCCAGCATTCGGAAGTCCCTAAAAAAGCAAAATATTTTGATCAACATGTGGATTATGTATATCAAGCAAATTTGACAGTGACAAATAGTGAGCTAACATTGGTAGCCAAGTTACTTTCATACATGGTGATTCATCCAAAAGTAAAGTTTGTTGATGCTTGTTTATGGATAATCTTTGTCCTTAGTTGATATCTTCAGAAGTAATATAACATTGCACATTGAAGCTTTAATTCCTTTTTAAAATAAGATTTATTGAGATTTTATCATCTTGTACTAGTCTTATGTTGGTTAATCTATCTAATAGGATTGAACAATTGCTTTTTGTGATTGCACATTGATACTTTGTTCCAAAACCTATTGTTTTAGATTTTGTTGCAAAACCTATTGTCCTAGATTCACATGTAAAAAGATATTAAATGGCAAACTAGTGCACAAGGCTTCATGCCAGTGCACAGGGTGAAATTGCCCAGCCCCATCCTGAAGAGAGGTTACCAAGTGGTAACCTTTAGGGAAATTTGCCAGGCCTGTCTCCAAAACAAAGGTTGCTGGGCGAAAACCTTAGAGAACCGGGTTTACTACCCAATTTCAATTATTTAAATTGGGGGATTGGATAAGCCTATCACCTGGTACCACTATTTTCTCCTTCTTTTATTGGATAACTTCATTCATAACTATTTCTTCTTTTATTCTTTTCTTTTTACCCTTCCTCCTATGAGCCTCTCTCCCTCTATTTCTCCTGACATTCCCCTTCCACGTGACTCTTCCTCTTCCTACCTGTTGCCACTGCTCTGTCGCTACCCCACTACATCAGATGGTCGATTCCTCCCCCTTCCAGTACTCCTCTTCTACCTCCACCACATTTTCTTCCCCCTTCGCTACTCCTATTCCTCCCTTCTCAGACTGCTCTAATACTACTACCTCTACCTCCTCCCTTCTTCCCTCAGTCTTTATCATTGGCCCATGCTGACCGGTACATTGGCATACCATATGTTGGCACACTGATAGATACGACCCATACCATTCCGACAAGTAAACAGAACAGGTCTAGGATCAAAACTTAAAACTTTGTTGAAGAACTTTGTTGAAGAGACTCAAACTATGTTGCCTTACCCCAATAAAGAGAGGTTGTTTTCATAGCTTGAATCCTCATTACCTAAATTGTAATGAAGCAACCTTATCATGATATCAGTTGAGGCACCTTCTGGATTTACATTAGATGTGAAAAGAAGAAAGATCTATCAAAATACCTTTAAATTGATGAATAATTTGAACATGTTTTTCATTTTCAGTTATCTTATCTGCACCCTTTTTACACCAAACGGAAAGAGAAAAAGGGATGTTTGCTATCATTACGGTTCCACTGTTTAATCAATGAGTCAAGCTTGTCTGCCCTTTCATAGGAAAGGTGATCCTGCCTATCCAAGGGGAAAAGGGTAGAAAGACAGATCTCTTTGACTCTCTTTATGATTTCAATATCTTAAAAGGTTTTTTTGTAAATAACTTAATTTGTCACACAACTACTTTCTTATATTGCTTAAGATGGAAAAGAAAACCAAATAAAAAAATCAGAATTTGGTTCAATTGAGAATTTCAAAGCTTAATTTAGAATTGCAAGCCTATAAAGAAATTCAATTTTTGATTGAAAAATCCACAAAAAGAAGCATTTATAAATCAAATATTGCATAAAAAGGGAAGATTATCTTCCGAAACAATTTTGGAAGTAAATCATATCTAAAAAAGGTAGATTGATGAGCTTTATTCAAGGATTTTAATTTCGAATAATACTGCCCATATCGGGCGGTACCATCAATTGGGGCTATTTCCGCCCCATTACTATCCTAAATCGGTCGGTGACGATCGATTTCGACCGTCGCTGCCCACTATTAGGTGGTATTAGCAAAGGGAGAAGAAAGAAGAAGGAGAAGAAAAGGGAGAACCTAGAGAACCAATGCCGCTCTCCCTCGACGATTCTGATTCGTCGTCGCCCTCCCTCACCAGACACCGCAGATGATGTCGCCTCCTCCTCGTCTGTGGTGACGAGGCCTCAGCGTCGTCGACGACTTCTCCTCATCCGCAAGGGGAGAGAAGAAGCCTCGGTGATGTCGCGGGAAGGAGAAACTGAGCATCGTCGAGGCCGCGTTTCTTCTCTCTACACAATCAGAGGAAACGAGGCAACGAGGCGACAACGTCATGTCGCCACCCTTTTTTGCTCAAGGAGAAGGAAACCTCGATTTCTTCTCCCCACGCACGCAGAAAAGGCAATGTCGCCTTTTTTTTTTTTTTTGCTCGGGGAGAAGGAAACATCGGTTTCTTCTCCCCACGCAGGTCGAAACTGAGCGCGGGGAGTATCGACTCGATGTCGCTTTTTTTTTTTTTTAACTTACACACACACACACCGAGCGATATACCAAAATGTACCGCTCGATATGCTCATATTGTACCATACTGAGCTGAGCTCAATACTCTGGTACGGTACGAAATTATGATCCTTAGCTGTATTCAAGGGTTCTAATTCTTGATTATAATTTTCTTGAAATAATATTCCTGTTACACCTAAGGGGTCTTGAAAAGGATACATAAACAGTTACTAGGTCCTCTCACTGTAAATTTCTTAGAAGCAAATAACAAAGCCACCATTTCCCAATGAGTTAAACTGAATCTCAATGTGTTTCACATTTCTTTAGCTTCAGTTCTACAGACAGCATTTCATAATTGACAAATAATTATCATCAGGTTCTATGTAATATTCATAATCTGTTTCATACCCTTTAGACTTCAATTAGACATGTTATGAAGTTGAGTCTTTAGAATTAGTTGATCAAAAATAATACTCAAAATAACAACCCATCTTCACATTCTTCATTGAGTTTTCAAGTTATAGATTTCAACTAATATGTTTTATAGTATTACTCTGCATGAATAGTTGATCAAACATAATACTCAAATTAACAACTCTCTTCACATTCTATACATTTCAACAAATATGTTTCACAGAATTACTCTACATGAATTGCTGTTGTTTGGACACAAGTAAAAATGTTAAATAATCCTTGCACATACCACAAGAGCAACATCAGCAACCACCCTTAGAATAAGTTCCAAGCTAACCTCTTCTCCAGGTTGTCCAAGAACTAAAATCTGGGGGGAAGGCAATAATATGCTTAATGAAGACATATATGCATTTAGTGGATTATAAACCAACAATAAAAAGAAAAGTTCATGCAAGCAAATCATGTGATATACATGGTGAGGTGCTAAATAAAGAACAAGCTGCAATGTCACAAGTATTTGGAGTTTCATTGAGCTCTATGTGAGCAATATTTATAGTTAATTCAAATCTTGGTTTGAATGGTGATATTGCCTTACAACAGTATATTATGCTTTTAAATAAACCCTGCTTCGACATATGTTCTTCATTTATTAGCAAATACAAAAGCTCAAGACAACTGCAACACTCAAAATCATTAATGATGCTGACTTTAATAAAACAATATTCTAGTTTTCATATTAGTTTTCTAGTTCATTTTTCTCTGTAGAAAAATGGGAAACAAGTTGACCTATTCAAAATCCAAAGTTATTTCCCTTATTTGTTTACCTCACCCTCGATTTCTAGTACCATTGGTGGTGGCACAGGTGGCTGCAGCAGTAATAAACAGCAAGTGAATGGTGATAGCAATAGTAAGGTCAGTGGTTATGAAGTAATGGTGTGGAACCTACTGGTGGAAGAAGTGATGATGGTTGAAGAGGCCATACTAGTGTTCTAGTGATGTGAGGCAGCAGTGGTGGACGGTGGTGATGCTGGCAATAGTTTAAGTGTTAATGGTGGTGCTATTTACGAGTTGACAATGCAATCACTGGTGGGATAAAGATGTCAATGATATAGACACTATAGTTACGACAGTAGTGACAATAGTGGTGGATAAAGCAACAATGGTAATGAAAATAATAGTGGGATGGTGATAGCAGGGATGGTGATAGTGGTCACCATATTGGTAGCAGGGTAGTGCTATAGCAGTGATGGCAGTGAAAATTCTAATGACGTTAGTGAACATGGTAGTCAACCACTATTTGTAGTTGCAAGTTGCAACAATGTGGTAGTGAAAGTGGTGATAAAGATGGCATGAGCCACACGAAAATGATATCGATGACAAGATTAGCACAAAAGATCAAGTGATTTGGGATATAATTTTGTAGTCTTCCAAAGTCTACAAAATTGAGAAAACAGAAGACGTGATTCCCCAAGAATATAATTTCCATTTTTTAATTAGAAAATTCATTTTTCATAGTTTTCTATCTCCTGATTTTTTTTAGAAACTAAAGAAATCTCTATAAACACACCTTGGACATTCAAGCACCCAACCCAAACTAAGTTCTTGGTGTTATTCGAATTGACACTTCATGTAATTTCACTTCTATATTTTGATGATACCACTAAAAGAGTTCAAAAGTCCCAGATGACTATTAAATATTAATGTTGTCATCGTAACATAAAAGGAAGCAACTTGAACCAAGGTATGCAATATCGATTGGAACTGCCCATACCGGTCCGACAGGATACCAGTACGTGGACCACCCGCTATCGGTCAGTATGATTTTTTTTATAAAAAAATATTTTTTTGGTTTTTTTAGGTTCAGGCGATGTCGCCGAGGCTCGGGTGACGTTGCCGAAGCCTCGACGACATCGCCAAGGGGACTTCTCGGGAGATGTCGCCTCAGCGATGTCACCCGAGAAGGAAGGCGATGTTGCACGGGCAACATCGTTTTTCCATTTTATTAATAGAAAAAAAAAATTTTACTTTTCGGGCGACGTTGTCGAGGGCGACATCGCTAAGGAAAATATATATATATATATATATATATATATATATATATTAATTTAATTTATTTATTTATTTTTATAATATTTAATAAATATTATTTATAATTATAAATATATATCGGCTCAACAACGTCGCCAAGGGAATATATATATATTTATATTTATATATATAATATTTAATAAATATTATTTATAATTATAAATATATATATCAAACGATACACCAAAACAGACCATCCAGTACACGGTACCATACCGTACCGGAGATGTGTCAAAATTCCGGTACGGTACGGTAGTGCAGACCTTGACTTGAACTACTCATTAGTTCTTACCTTGTCACTTTCATCTCTCATTACATTAGTAGTTAAAGCCATCAACCTTTTCCTTTTGTGTTCCAGCATCTCTAACAAACTAATCTGTCACAAAAAGAAAAAGAATTAGTGTATATAAGGCAAGAATTAGTGTATATAAGGCCAGAATAGAAAGTAGTCAAATGTCAACTAATGATGTTCAGTTAACATTATAAATTCCCAGTTAAATGAAGATGATTATTAGCCATCAGACTGACTATTATTGGCTGATTTTGAACTTTTATTATTGGTATCTTGGAACCTTTTGACAAAGGAAAGGTAACGGTTTGCCTAGTTTTGATAAACGATAGGTTTTGTCAATTATGCTTTTTTATCACGCACTGTGTTATAAGTTTCCATTAGAGGAACAGTGTAAAACGAACAAAGAGCAAGGATGGATTTATTTTTTGGAACATATTTATTGACTTGTCCTCAACAGTCTCCCCATTCTTAATTCCTTCCCATGAACATTAAAAATACAAAGACCAACAGAATAATTGGACCAGCAGGCCTCAGCAGATCGGAATAAGTGTGTGCCACCCATGACCTAGGGCAATGCAAAGGAGACAAGTTAAAAAACAAATATAATTTTAAATTTATTTGGCAATTAGATATTCCCCTTTTCCTTTTCTCTGAGTAAAGGTTAAATCTCACCGGACTGGAACTACCCATTTCTTTTTTTTTTTTTTTACTAAACGTTTCTTGAGTTACATTTGTATACTTATGCTGCTCACATTTGGCGATGACAACTGATGGCATGGTTCTGTATGATGTCATGGTCTATGCAACCAGAATGTTAATACTTTGGTTGGCCAAGTGGATATTACTGGTAGCTTTGGACTTCATAGTGAAAGTTTGGAGTAAATTTTTGGCTAACGTTGGCATGGTAAGTGAAGACCAACTTAACAGAGGTTTAGATCCTCAATTATTTTGATTTTCAATTTTTGAGTTATATCTGCTAGTGCAGTATGCTCTTTAATCACAGGATAAACTTGTTTAAGATAAATTGGTTGTCTAGTTTATTTAGAAGAAAAAGAACTACGTGCCTGGAAACTTCTGCAACATGACAACTTCAGAAAAATAGAGCCAATCTAATACTCACCCCACCTTGTCCACCCCTTGCAACAAGAATTTCATCACCTGGCTGTGCCAAATCTGCAAGGATCTTTCCTCTTTTGTGTTTTACAACCGTGCCTGTCATATTTCTGAGATGTTAGAGACGAATACAGATTTCCATTATTAAAGTCCAGTTAAAGGTAAATGTATACATTGGGATACTGTGAAGATCCATTTACATATACAGAGCAAGATACAATTATTTTACCATTGAGTGACCTAGATATCCAGAAAGTTATAGAACCATAAATCAATGTTGAAAAGGAAACAGTTCTACAGCCAACTGAACATTGTCAAGCATCATGCAACTAGTGTTATCCACAAGTAGTAAGTTTCGATTTGTTATATCTTATATAAATTCCTCATTTATGCATGTGTGAATAAATATATACACAGACATATTGAGACAGAAAGGCGACTCATCCTCTGTAGAAACACCACTTGCATTTGCCACAGAGAGAATATCAAAGACAATGACATTGGTTGAAAAAGATGCAATTTTGAGGATAGATAAATTTTATGTAAGTTTTCATAAAATTTGAAATCCATACTTTGTTATGCAAACAAAAACGTAAAATGTAGGTACCCATACATTTATAATATTAAATTCCTAGTTAATTATAAAGCTTGGAGCCTGTTATACTTTAAAAGGCTCTACCATTGATGATATTTTTAGATGTTAACCTAGAGGTGTTGTTAATTATGCAAATATTGTTTAGTGTTTTTGTGGTGCATTATGAATATACCACTGAATACGGTAAATGTTGTCATTTACAATTGCATTAAGCAAGGTCCGCAATACCATACCGTACCGGTGTATCGAGAGTTGGTCGGTACGGTATGGTACGGTATGGTGTACCGAGCGGTACGCCGGGGCGTACCGAGCGATACACTTAATTAGCTTCAATTAGCTCCAACGGTCAAATTGACCGTTGAGATCTGTTATTACGATCGGTAACGATCGAAATCGATCGCTATTCGAAGAGTTGTCCGGCGATAGCGGTCGAAATTTCGATTGTTACCGCCCGATATATCTCCGTATCGACCGATACGGGAGATATTAAGCGTTCCGCCCGGTAGAGGGCGGTCCGCGTACCGGTATCCTGTCGGACCGGTACATACCGCCCGTACCGAGCGGTACAGGTCGAAACTGCATACCATGGCATTAAGTACATAAATAGCATCAAATGGCAACGTTAGCTCACCATGTGGCATTATCCTTGAATCATCAAAAAATTAAAATATATCAGGTTATTGGGGAATTTATCAATTTGAGCAGTCAAAGATATTCAATGCATATCACAAACAAAGACATACATGTTTATACACAAAAATCTATGCAGACTATGTTAAAATTATGCCCAAATGAATCAGAAACTCCTTTTGTTGATTTATACCAAGAATTGGCAATCTCTGGTACAAAATCAATTCCACATGCATTTTAGCAATGAAAGAAAATAAGTAGAAACCTTAAGCCTCAGAAGATATGCAAGTTCATATTCCAAAAGACACAAAAATGGAACACCTATCACGGCATCTAGTTAAGAGCTACTTAGAAGTTATCGCATCCATAATAACATCTCAATCATCTTAATGAAACAATTCCTTGATAATGTGTGCAAATACAGAAAAATACATACCTACAGGAACAGGTATTCGTAAAGTTGGTGCAGCAAATCCATCATGAAGTTGTGAATTCAAAGTACCCATGGCATCGACATTTCCCCCTCTCTTTGCACAATATCGTTTCTTTCGGTGAAACTCTAAAAGAGATTCTGTACTCTCATCAGCATATATGACTACATCACCCCCATGCCCTCCCATTGGTAAGATAAGTGAGCCATCTGAATCCCTTTTGTATGGGCTTTTCTTCCTAGTATTCTCATGGCCATATTTTCCTTGTGACTTTGAATTTATCTTTTGGTTTGGCATGCTGAGAACTGCACCATGGCCTCCATCTCCAGCACGTACAGTAATAATGACTTGATCGAAATACTTGTGTGGTTCTCTGATCAGTGCAGCGGTGTCAGTTGAAGGAGATTCGTTCACCCTAGTAGATCTACAGTTAATTGCAGTATGATCTATGCTCTTTGGACTACAGCTCCACTGTTTAAACCTGCAAAAGAGGCAAGTAGAGGAATGGAATAGAATGAGGAGATATTTCAAACCACATAATTATGAATATTTGAAATCCTCTGCTTAAAGGTGTGCAGGAAGACTCAATACAACAACTTAGTTTAGGCCAAAGTTATTGTGCCAAAGAGAAAATGAGACAACAAAATTGGATATATGTAGCATTGCCATAATTCTTTTCATTTCTTTTTTAAAACAGAAACAGCCAAAGAGATCAAGTGAAAAGGTGCCAGCCCACCTAAAAAGCCTTCAACTGTCCAGCATCCACTTCTCATGGCTAGCCTATGATAAATTTTAAAAGTCAAGGGCCAGGTTCTCCCTACAATAGCTTCAACCATCCAGAAATCCACTTCTTGTGAGTCTGTGACTGTCCCATATGATAAATCTTAAAAATGAGGACCAGGTTTTATAACAATCAGGAAACATACTTTTTTTCTCATTCTCTACGGGACTCTTGCAACGCTGCTCGCACTTACTCAAAGAGCACCATCTGGCATTGCTCATATATGCTTTTATTGTCCAGTCATATCCACTTAATGTAGTAGAAAAAGCTATTTTCTATTATCCATGTGGGAAGTATGTTCCTTGATCTTACAAAACAAAATCCATCAACTCTCTCACCCACTTCTAACGGACAAGGACATACAAATGTTGGAAACATATCAAGTGAACATTTTGCTAAAACTAATTTACCATAATATTTTGATCATAGAGGCGAGGTAAGATTCACATTCATGAGTATTGTTGGTAGCGATTTGAGGGGGAGCACGATTGATGAAATCATGTTCACCAAATCATCGTATTCGAATATATACAAACAAATTGGATGGTGTTTGTAATATTTGAAGGGGGAGGGAAACTAAAAATCTCAAAATTTTACTTGAAGAGTATGTTCCAATTAAAATCATTGAGAAATCATAGAATATGTAAAAAGTTGTGTATCAGTCTCATAGCATAATCCTAATATGTTGACAAGATGAAGCATTATTCATCTTAACCATGAAACATTTGAAGTAAAAAGATGTTGACCATGAATTCAGAAAGTTGTTAATTCAATTTAGGTATCATGGATCCAACATGAGAATGATCTTTAACAAGTTCATTGGAAACTTTGAATGATCTCTGTTAGATAATATAAGGACAACTGAGTAGGTTTCATTTTGACCAGTAATGTAGTTTCGGCTATATTCTGAATGAGGTGTGGATGAGGGATATCATAAGCCAGGGAAATATCTGAGGTTACTGCACAAATGAGTTTGTGCAGTCCTAGCTTAATTTGAGCTACTATAGATGGGCCACAAATTGTAATGTCAGACCATTCAGAACAGGACAAACGAAAACACAAAGTGAACTAACACCAAAATAATAAGAACTGAAAGGCACAGCAATGTTATGCAACTAATGAATCATTGAGTCCCTTCCTTGCGTAACATCAGGTACCCAAGTAACTTGACCACCCCGGCAAGGATGCAACATGAAGATTTATTATAATTCCCGCCAGACAAATGATATAATGATAGTTTCAAGAAGTCCTCATCCGACTTCAGAAAAAAGAAAACACATGAAATCAAGCCATTCCACATAAGAAACGAAAACTACCACTTTGTCACGGATAAAATTGTAAACGGCTTGTTCGGTGTAATGCTTATGCTTGTCCGTGTCCCTTTTGGTTTGTTATTACTTGTAAAGGGCTTGCCAAAGGCTAAACGCCCCATTTGAGTGAGTTTGGCAGCCATTATCGGCTTGTACAGAAAGTTTGTGTCATGTGGACACTTGTACTAGAATTCGGTCTGTAGTGGACCAAATCTATACCTTTGTTGTGCAAGCTATTACGAGCTTGTGATATCCATGGTTGGAATGTGCATTGGCTATAATGTGTTTGCTAAAAGAGCGGCTTGCGGATCCCGTGTGAAGCGCTTTCTCTGTCTCGTCTTCTCTTTTACAGATCCTAAGGGATTGTAGGAGATTTCAGGTAGGCTGACCTTTGCGGTGATACGCATTGGTGCCGCACGGCTTAGGCAAAACCAGCTAAGTCCGTGACAGTTGGTATCAGAGCGGGACAAGCCCACTTAGAAACACTTAGCATGCAAACGTGGGGGACCTAGCGAGGCACCACGAGGACAACAAGCTAAGAAGAATTGCGGAGCGCACAAAGGTCGGGATGGCTGAGTTTGAGCAGTGGCTCGACAATGGCACCCAAACTTGACGGTGCTCGAGGCAAGCGGAGTGCTTGGCAAAGGATGAGACCGTGCAAGGTGGATTGGGTTGTTCAATGATCGAAAGAGTTGTGCAAAGCTCACAGAGGTGAGGGGAGTTGCAAACTCAAGGAATTCGATACTCATGCAAGGGCTTGCGACGCGGACGATGGTATCGTGGCCATCCCAAGGCGGCGAAGAAGGTCGGCGCCATGGAGCATTGAACTTTCTCTTCGGTATGTGCGGGATACTTTCGTAAGAAGGTGAAGTGTGTAGTGAGTTCAAGCATGTAGCTAGACCCGGAGGGTGCAAAGTCTGAGTGTATTGGTGAAGTGTCACAATCTAGCAAGTGCATTTGCAATGGCAGAAGTGGGCACGATTTATTCAAGCAGAGGCGAAGTAGTCCAAGGGGATGGTGGTCTCCAAAACTTCCTAAGGAAGGATGCGAAGAGAGAAATAGCTCCAACAGGCGAGATATCCAGAGGATAAGTCCGGTTCTCCATAGGATAATCGTGTGCAATGAACCGCACCGATTGAGGAGAACCTCAAGACAAAGCTCGATGGATCGAGTAAGCGGCGAGGAGTCGTCGCGTGATCGCAAGTGGTGATGCGTTGGTGGATGCATAAGCGAGATCAAGTGGGGAGCAACCCAAGGCAACACAAAGTGAAGGCACACTTAGAGCCGATAGGAAGATCGGACTCAACAGAGGGTGACCGTGGAATGGTGGGCGCGATGGCCACCATCAACGCAATGCAAATCTGAATCGAAGCAAAGCAACTTGGGGTAACTTGGTGAAGTACCCAAGCCGCATGAAGGGAGTTGGTTTAGAAGATGGAATATGGAGCGGAGGCTTGGAGCTTTCCTTAGCATGCAGGTCGAGGACATGGACTCTTGCGGAGGCGGGAATCGGATCATGTCGTTCCATGGGTTTCATATTCGAGATGGAGCCGACTCATCTTGCGTGGTGCCAAACACAAAGGAGCTTTGAGGCACATGCACTTTATCTCGATGATGCATTTGGTGGAGATTCTAAGGCAACTTGATTTCTTTGAGAGCAAAGTTGGTGTCAAAAGGCCTTGACACGGGGCAAGAGGATCTGAGCCGATTACTCTTGAAGAATATGCCCGCAGTGTTGCCATTCGAGTTGCCATGAGAAAGTGGTGCCAGCAGAGATTGTGTTGGTAGGGGCGAGACCCCGGATCCGATAATAGTGCACTAATTCTGAAGTCGGGGACTTGAGGAGCTGCTAGGCGATGGATTGTCCTAGAGCTAGGCTTTCGTCGAGTGTGACCCGAGAGTGGGTGGGCGAAGGTCGATTGCAAAGGAGCGAACAGAATCGATCGGTGGCGAAGGCCTGCGATGTGTTGGCGAGTCCACACATGGAGATATCGCGATTCGAGTTCATACCACGAGGATCGAATGCGGAGACGCGTCACGGCGGCGGCATGATGCGGCAGATCGTGGTGGAATGGTTCGTGGCAAGGCGACACACTGAGTGAGTCCCTGGGGGACTAGATAAATGCAGGTATGATCGGGAGCGCGACTAGAGCTCCACAACGGTGAACAACACGACGGCAAGAAGAGCTATGGATTCAAGCAATGAATGCCATGGTACCGCATGAGGCGGGTCTTAGATGCGTGCAAGAATGTTGCATTGAATGGAAGCCTTGGACATCGACTTATGGGGTGTGCACTATCGAGGAAGAAGTTCGGGATGCAAGTACCATGGAGTCCCACAATTTGGATCATCTGAGAGGTATGATCGGAGGCTGTGAAGAGTGAAACTATTTGAGCTCACTTTAAGCTTAAGGGAGCCCGTGCAAGTCGAGAGGACAAGGCCGAGAAGTAAGCGAACATTCAGCCAATGAAGCTAAGGAGAACATAAATGGTGCAAGTCTGCAACATGTGTGGCGGTGGCCATACGTGGGAGTTGTATCTGTCTTTTCCGACCAGTGGAAGCGCTCGGAGAACACAGAGGTGTCGGCGGTGGTCGAAAAAGGCGAGGAAGCAATAGCGAGTCAAGAGGGACTCGGCTACCCAATATCGATCATCGGTTAGATTGAAGGTGAACTCGGAGGAGTGTCACAATGTGATGCATGAGGCGAGATCTACCGATCACGAAGAAGGGATGCAAATGCGAGACAATGGATAGTAGTGCCATTGGCGTCGCGCTTGGTGCGGTAATCTGCGTGGCGGGACTTAGGAGTCATCAATCCCTTGCTCTCTTAGAGGGAGAGCACTTGGTCGTGATATGGGCCGTGGAGGAGGAGAATGCTTTTGGCAAACTCCGTGTACCAAGACAAAATTTGAAAGGCGAAAGCCGAGAACCGTAAGACCAATGTCAGCAGACTTTCTATCAAGATAGCCGTGAGTGAAGGACTTGGTCGTCTGCAAGAGTGCATGACCAAGGATCGGAGCGAGCGACTGTGTCTTTGTACCTTTACTACTCGGAGGAGTCGGCGGCGAAATGATGGAAGCGTGCAATCCCAAAGGCGACAAATCTATCGGAGACTTACTCCAAGTTGGAGTGATAACTTCTTGCATTCGAAGTTCAATGGCAATGAAGGTGAATCGCGATGGGCGACTCGGTATGAGATCGCAAACACTTCAAGTGCTTCGGAAGTGTGAGCTAAGAGCGGCGAAGTCCAAGAACCTGACTCGACGCACGAAGTACAAACTCGAGGAGGCGGGCGAAGACAAGTAACCTTTGCCTTCTCAACTCCCAAGAGAATGGCGGAACTCCGGTCCCGACTCTCTTAGTTATCAGAGGAGCTCTGCTGCGGATGTGAAGACCCTTCGAAGACAACTAAGTGGAAGAAGATTCGATGGGCAAATTTTGCGAAGGAAGGACACGAAAACTTCAAAGGTTGCGAGGTGATGCTCGTTAAAGCTCAACAAAGCATCTATCGATTCGAGAGACAAGAAGAATTTGAAGACTAAGCGCATATCAAAGATGGTCTTTTCCCTTCATCGATGAATCCGAAGAACCAAAGCGAGGATCAAGACAACTTGCAACCCCACACCAAAGTCGAGTCATTGGCGAGTTGAAGCGGACGGCGGATTAAAGTTCGACGACTCAACAACAAGCGGAGAACAAATGGGAGCAAGGGCGATCGCGGCGAGAGCGAAGATCGAAGATCCAACAAAGAAAAGAAGTTGCGCGTCAAGAAAGGCTTCACGAGGACGTCGAAGGATTAAGTGGGGAGAATGTCACGGACAAAATTGTAAGCGGCTTGTTCGATTGTAATGCTTATGCTTATCCGTGTCCCTTTTGGTTTGTTATTACTTGTAAAGGGCTTTCGCCAAAGGCTAAACGCCCCATTTGAGTGAGTTTGGCAGCCATTATCGGCTTGTACAGAAAGTTTGTGTCATGTGGACACTTGTACTAGAATTCGGTCTGTAGTGGACCAAATCTATACCTTTGTTGTGCAACTGTTCTGAGCTTGTGATATCCATGGTTGGAATTTGCATTGGCTATAATGTGTTTGCTAAAAGAGCGACTTGCGGATCCCGTGTGAAGCGCTTTCTCTGTCTCGTCTTCTCTTTTGCAGATCCTAAGGGATTGTAGGAGATTTCGGGTAGGCTGACCTTTGCGGTGATACGCATTGGTGCCGCACGGCTTAGGCAAAACCAGCTAAGTCCGTGACAACTTGGGCACAAGAAACTGGACCGAGTGTCCCTTGAAACTCTCATCAAGATTTTAAATTTTTTCTTCCTTAACTATAATCAAATTGTTTCATATGGAGAGAACAAATTATGTCCACCTGTGCTTTGAGATTCTCATCAAGATTCTAAGATTCTTCTTAACTATAACAAAGTTGATCCATACAGCAAGGGAAAAAAGCCCACCAATCTACAACAAAGTGGACTGCCTGTGCTTTGAAATCTCCTTGATATTTAAAATTTTCTTTTTTAACCGATAAGCACCCATGCAAGAAGATGGTGTAATATGAAAAAAAAAAAAAACTAATCCCAACAGTTACTATAATACCCAATTTAATCCCTCATCCGAAGTAGAATATGACTTGAATGGACTTATAAGGACTACCTGTACTAACATTAACTTGGACATAAGCTTTTAGAGTTTATGATTTTGTACTCCGTTAAGTTGCCAAGGATATCAGGCCCTTAAGCGGAGATCTCGATTTACTCGGAATCCTACATCGAAAGTAGAAGACATAAGGGTTAGATGGGTCTCCTAGCACTGACTTTGGATCATTAGTTCAAGCTGAATAAAATTATTGGATCAATTATGTTATCCGGCCAAGTTGTGACAGTTTCATCGACAATAAATCAAGACGATGAGCGTAATATGATAGTTCTCCACGATAATTTCAAATTACATAATGATGATTCGATAGAGTCAGCTACGCATTACGAAATATTTTGCCCTCGACAAACAAGCATCGTAGACGAGAGAAAGCAAAGAGCATAAGAACATCGACATTGGAAAGAGGCGAACCTACGGACGGAGACGACGCGAGGGTTCGAGAGGAGAGAGAGGGATGACAGGTCTCTCAGGGGCCGCTGGGTATTCAAAGACAGAGGCGGACACAGCAAAAGGGCCATTTGAGCGGGCTAGCGAAGCGATTAGAGAAGACAACGGTGGCGATGCCGGCCGACGCGGAGGAAGGCCAATAAAAATATCATCCGCCGAAGGTAAGTTTCGAGACTGAAGATCCGCCGTTCAAGACTCGGATCGACGGACCACATTCAGCCACGTGTTGGACTAAGCTGGGCCGGGCTGCATTGAATTGCGTTGGATGAGGTCGGGATGGGTTTGGATAAGACCGATTATATATATATATATATATATATATATATATATATATATATATATATATATATATATATATATCCCTTTAAAATAAGTTTTTTTATCTATCATTTTTTGATAGAAGATTTTTATTCTCATTTTAAGAGCCTTTAATATTTTTAAAATATCTCTTTAATGTGAATGTCTTTATTTATCACTTAATTCTAACAAACTCTTCAAACTTTTTTTTTCTTCCTTTTTTGAATATGACCAGAAGAGCAGTAACATAATTAAGGTTTTGAAATAATCCAAGGGGATATAGTTAAGATTCTAGTATTAATACTCGAGAGAATGATTAACCGAATGAAATAGACTACATGAAATAATGATAATTTAGGGGTTATGAGAAATAAGAATATGATTAATAATTGATGGATTGTATTCAATAAAATTATATTTTTTATAATTTTTAGATAATTATATAAAATAAAAAATATATTAATAGCAATCTCAATTTTCCTATATCAAACCTGATAGGAGATATCTTGGCATCATCTACAGCACCCTCCACGGTATCATCCACGTCACACTGTCAACAAACATATAAACATAAAGATGCACCACGTGCGTTGCTACGTCCGGCCCGCCATCTCAGATTGGATATGACGGTGCCCTCACACTGCCACGCTACCCAAACATAAACAGAGCACTCGTTCTTGAAATCTCGGGGCAGCGACGCATGAAGCAACCGTTCTCGAAATCCTGAGATGACGACGCACGGAGCAATTCATCCCCGAGATCCAGGAATGACGCTGTGCAATGTCATCCTGCACGACACGGTCATGTACGACTCCACTCTCATTCGACCAAAGGTATGCCTCTATACATGCTTATATAACCTCTCACTTAGCTTCAGGAAGGGGAAGAAAAAAAAGGAGAAAAAGACATTGACTGACTTTAGCATCGAAAGGGTCGAGTCAGGAAAATTCAACCCAGGCCTTCTTGCAGAAATCGGGCCTGCAACGCATCAAAAGCTCGTCTCAGCTGCGGACTTCAATCGGATATCCTGAGACTTCAACGATTGAACCGAGTCATCCCAACACGTCATCAAGTGATCGCATTCGTTCAATAACAAAACCTTATATTTTTAAGATATCTTCACTATTTTATGTGTTGTGTGTTGGTTTTCAGTTAATACCTGTGTGGATAATCCAAACTAACACTGTTTGTAATATTAGTAGATAAATTTATAATACTTTTTGTTACTCAACCAATATGATAATCGTTATTATCAAGCTTATTATAGGTTTTGAAGCTTCTCAAAATAATTTATGCAAAGATTTTAGTGATACTGGATGAAAATTATAAAAGTCTTGATAAATATTAAATATCATGATATTTGTATTCAATTAAATACGGTATTATAAAATTTCAAGTCCACCCGGTTATATATGCGTTAAATTCTATAAAACAACATCGGGAGAATACGTTAAACTTAAGTTTTGATTGGTATTCAATAAATGTTAGGTTTTAAGAGTCGAATATTCTAAAGAGTGGATTCCTTTAGAAACATAGATTTTTATAACTATGTTTGTCTACAAGATTTTTTATAGCCAAGTTTTGCACTGTTATACTGGAACTTATAATTTATGTCAATTACATATATATTTTTTTGTGATATGATGTTGTTTATGTTGTGTCGAATCCGAAGAATATGATATAATCATGTCAATCACACAATAATGTTATATCAACAATACGATATTGACATGTCAAACATATAGTATTAAGATGTCAATTATGTAACGTTATGATATCTCATGAACGTTGAGATATATTGATAATACTTCTCACATTATTATTATTTTATTAAATTCATAAATTTTAAAAATAAAAAATATATGTATTAAGAAAATTAGACCAAATCCCAAACAAATTTAAATCAAATTGATTTGTTTCTTGATGAGTCGAACCGGATAATAGGCCGGTTCACACAATTAAGGTTCGGTGACGCTTAAATCCACATGTATTCTATTATTAGACATTAAAAATAATATTATTGATGAATTCGCTTTTTTGCTTTTTTTTTTATTTGGGTTGCTTACATCTACCCGACCGTTTAAGATTAGACTCCGACATCCTTTGATTAGGTTTCGGGTATGGTCAGGTAGGAAAGTAATTATTCGAGTCGGACTCGGATTTACATAACGAGGATGCTAATCGGATTTCGGATCCGGTAGCATGAAATTAGCGGGTATTCTACCCGTTATTCCTCCAAAACCGCACTCCACAGCGTACGTTAGCCCCTGGCGCAACAAAGACCCGAGGGCAGCCCCCCAAGACACGTTGTTTTCGCCCAGAGCCAATGCTTGTCCCCACCAATCTGAACTTTGCGTGACTCGGCTACCCGCTCGATGATTGAAGATGACGCTGGGACCCATGGTAAAGACTCACGGAAACGCTACCCCTCCTTCTCAGGGTGAGCGACGCGGGTCGACGGGAGTATGCTCGAGCGAGGAACGAAAGAGGCAACCTCCTCCTAATTCTCTCTTTCATATATACCATCCGGTTCTCCCCTTTCTCTCGCGTTCTTCCTCGTCCGCCTTCGATCCTCCTTCGTGGCTCCAAACCCCCGTCGCTCCTCCCCGAATCTTTCCTCGAGGCCGCTCCTTCGTCCCCCTCGTGCCCTTATTTCCCATCAAAATCTTATCTCGTTTGGCTTTTCTCGTCGGATCCCCGCCGCTCCCTGCTGCTGCACGTGATTCGTCCGTCAATGCTGCGCCTTGAGCTGTAGGAACGACCCTCGACGGCGACCTAGGCTGCGATGAGCACTCATGCAGGGTAGGAGCGCGGCGGCGTGACGAGGGGCCCTTTGCTGGCTGCGAAGGCGGAGATGACGACCTCGGGGACGGGGGCGGAGGCCGCGACGGCGGCGGGGCCGGGACAGGTGGTGAAGGTGAAGCGGAAGCTTCTGGTCGCGTGCATGACGTGCCCCATCTGCCACAAGCTCCTCCGCGACGCCACCACCATATCCGAGTGCCTCCATACATGTGAGTCAACCCCCGCCCCTCTCCCCTTCGCCTCCACTTACTTGGGTTTCTTATACCTCGGATCCTTTGAGGTTGCGGTCAGTGGCCTTCTTCGGTGATAGTACGTGGTTGCCCCGTGGTGTTGGGTTTCTACGATCTTGCTTCTACGTTATTGTTTTGGGTCCATGACGTTCTTCGTGTTAAAGATTTGCGTCCTTATTAGTTCTTGGTATCGGAACCAAGCAAGCGTCTGAAAAAGGCCAGATCTTTGGTATCTTTCAAGGTCTCCAACACCTTTCCGCTTTGGCATGAGGCTTCGTTGTCGCATGCACTGGTTGCCAGTTCTGGCGTCTGTGTTGTTTCGTGCCTTCCACTCTGCTTCCATGATGAGGCAGGAGAAAAGATTACTGGTTTTCTTATGCAGCACAGAGCGTTTTCTTGGTCTTCTTTTGGTCTCCGTTAGTTCCAATCGAGTGACTTTCCCGGATTAAAGTTGTATGTGTTTTTTGAGCAAGGAAGCAAGGGACGTCAACGCATGCAGTGATTTAAACTGAGCTTTTATCTTTGGTAATGTATAGTCGAGGATTTCTTTTGCAACATTTTACATGTTTCCTTATCCGGGAGGGAAGTTGAGATTGTTTTGGGACCTTATGTAAGGTGCTGAACTATTGAGCTGACGTGGAGTTCTTTCCTGATCATAGATGCCGGTCAGAGGCTTCTCTTAGTTGCTTGTTTGATCCTCCCTGTTAACTGGTCAACTATGAAGAAGTACTGTAATATGATCTTTTGGC
This sequence comes from Musa beccarii, assembly GCA_024322285.1. NCBI lineage: Eukaryota > Viridiplantae > Streptophyta > Magnoliopsida > Zingiberales > Musaceae > Musa > Musa beccarii. Next base: position 43,139,618 of record CM044397.1, read on the forward strand.
TAAGATATCTAGATATCCTCAACTGAATCCCAGTCAGTTCATGATTTTTATGCTTGGTCTTTTGCTAATATTTTACGGCTGAAGCTTATAGTTTGTATATCTTGTTCATATTCTTGGAAGTAGGGACAGAATCCTCGAATCATTTTTTTTTTCATAAGCATAATATGTGTTGGAGTAATGGATTGACCATTATACTCTTTTATGTGATTATTTGCTGCAATCTCTGTGTACATGTTTGCATTATGTTTTGTGTGGTTATCTTCTGCTATTCACCTCCACATCCTTTTGTAACAATCTGACTAAAGAGCTAACACCTCTCTTTCTCTCGCTCCCTCGAGTTTATCTATTATAACCTCCCTCCACACTTTGCAATTGCATCTGGTTGGTGTTGGTCGCTTAAATCGGAACTATGTACTAGATTTTTAGATTTTTCAAAGTCAAGAAGATTGTTTTATGACTTCTCCGAGATACATTTAATCACTTTGATATTTGTACTTGTCAACAGTTTGCAGGAAGTGTATATATGACAAACTCAATGAAGAAGAGGCTGATTTCTGCCCTGTATGCAATATTCATCTGGGTTTCCTACCTGTAGAAAAGCTCAGGTAAATTTGGTTTTCTTGGAAAACTTTATGCGATATATTTTTTTGAATTTCTTAACATGGTTTCCCAGTTTGACGTTGCTATGTTTATTACTTTTATTTGTCCCAGAAGCCTTGTTAATCTCTTTTTGAGTTGTAGAACTTATATAAGTTTGTGTAATTATTTGCTTTTCAAGGTCAGGCGTAGCCCAAGTTTTCTAGGATGCTACTACTTTCCCCTTCTTTATTCATTGATGGATGTTGACAAGTTTAAACAGTTATGGGGAGTTTTAATGGAAAACCTAGAAGCACCCAACACCATAAAATCTTATCACACTATGCTGAATAACAGGGTTGATAACTGTCCCAATGATGGGAAAATTACTAACATGTACTTCATATTCAGGTCTTGAATAAAAGGGGTTTATCATGGGTCACATTTAATGCATATGGTGCTGTTCTGTTCATTTGGTTGAGAGAATGCTGATATATGAGATCAGTAGATGGTGAATGCTTGCTAAAAATGTATTATGAGGACAATCAAGAGGATATGGGTCTGGAAATTTAGCATGAAGAGAAAATGAGTTAAATTCCCTGAATACCAGCAAGAAGTTGCATGCTGGGCACCTTTAGGTCCTTCACCTTGCATTATTTTCCTTAGGACAATACCACAGCATATGATCACGGCCCTTATTACTAGTTCATTCATCTAAGGCAGAAAAGGGTTTAAGAGAACAAGGTTAAGGAAAAGCTGAGTATTAGATAGATGCATCATAACAGTCGGGAAGGAATGATAGAAATGATGAATATGTTAGAGAAGGTTGGATTCATCATTAAGACCACAGTATAGGAGAAACTATGAGATCTTCAGTTGCATGATTCTTAGTAATATCTACTTGTTTTCTTCTCTGAAGACTAAAGAAAGAGCACAGAGAGCCAGTCCCAATGCAAGATTTTAGAAAATTTTGTTTTGTACTACTAACATTGGATGAAGATTTTCATAAATGTGCATGGTGTGGATTCCTAATGCTAACACGGCTTGCCAAACTACGTAATTCTTTTATCATCAAGCTTTCTAATAAATTTTCGTGTAGGACACTGTTGTTCATCTTGCTGTAAGTAATTGCTTCTTCAATAAATTTCACTTGTTGCCTTATTGTTATTTCTTGATTACCTGATACAGGTCATCAAATGATATAGGCCCATGAATGAGGATTTAATAGGCTTTTTCAGTCCTTGAACATGCATCTTAGAAGAGGCCTTCTGTTTTTAGTGATAATACCTCATGAAGGCATCATGCCACCAAACTAAAGTGTACTTCTTTTCTAGGTTTCTTGTTTAATCTTTCTTTTTGGTTCATATATTAGTTTTAAGGGTCGTAGATGTATTACTATTTACCATTAGAATTGGATTTTTTTTTCTTATACGTTAAATTGCAATTTTGTCTGGTGGGTACCTATGTATGTTGATTTGGAAGGTCCTTCCTACATGACCACAACTATACAGATCTATAAGTGTTATCTTAACCAGTTCTCAGAAGAGTCTTGTTTTCAAATAAAACATCTTTGTTAACGAACAATCCAAATTTCTGAAGTCCTATTGGATGCTGTTGGCAAGTGAAGCTTATAAATGTCGATTAAAGTAGAACCACATCTCTCAGACTGTTGTTTGTGCATAGGTTAGATTTTGGTAGTTAGATGAGAGTGTCATATTGATTATTGTGATGCCATTCATCTGCCTCGACCAGATAGCATTTCACTATAGTTAAGACAGTATATTTGATGGTTCAACAGAAGATAGGATACTTTCTTTCATTTGGAAACTGCAATTTGCCTACCTGATTATGCAAACTAAAATTTTAATTTTGAAACACATGGAAATCTTTTAAAAAATTCTAAATAAATCATGGTATGCTTGGGTGGCAAAATCGAGCAATGAAGAATGTCACGAGAAATTGCTTGTAGCAATATATCTTGAAAGTTCTGATTGAATTCCTTAACTGTTGTCTATAGAATCTTTTGCCGAGATACTAGATTGTATAAGTCTTTTAAGTTATTCGGATAGGAAATCAAGCATATCTAATCCCATTGTACTTATATGATTTACCTGAGATATCATGCAATTGGCTGCCATATTCACCACGGAACATCAGGAAAGATAGATGAGACCATTTAGCTATAAAATGACGAACTAATGCTCATATTTTTTTCCACTAGGAGATTCTCTTAAATGACTTGCTTATAGAAAATATGAGGAACAATTGACCTACAAATTAAGATAAGGGCATTATAAGAAATTTACATTGACTTTCAGATTTATTTTAGATCCAGTTGATATTTATTGTGGGTAAAGGGAAGGCCATTACCTCTCGTTGCTATGCTATGGTGAGACCAAGCAACTGAGTTCCACATTTAATGATGTGCATATGCCATTGTGTTACAGACGCTGGCTTTAAAACTAATACCGTCATTCATCTCAATATCACCACTTTTTGAACTGGACTAAGAGATATTAATGTATTGCATAGTATTGGCCCTCCTGTGACTGACAGTTACCATGATTGCTTAAAACCACCATATAAATGGTCCACAATCCACCTGTATTTTGGCAAGAGTCATGAAGCACTGTCGATGGTGTCTGGAGGGAGTTTTTCTACAGGTTTCTTGTTGTTTCTAGCCTCTAAGATGTAGCTTTCTCAATTGCTCTTTTCTTTGAGAAGCGAGGGATTTTTTTTTTAATTTTGTGATATATACTTCAGCTTCATATTTTGGTCTAAACCTTGAAAATTTATGTTTTTAATTTTTTATGGTTGGACATGTCGTCTTTGAATTTTGAACAAGTTAACCATTTTCTTCTCTAGTAATTGACTGAAATGAAAAATGCTTTTGGATAATGTCAAGTTTTCTGATAAACTAATATCTAGTTGTTCCACCAGACATACGAAATTACGAAGAAGAATGTTAGATGTAGATTCTTGTGAAACCTTAACACATGGGCAATCTTGTTTGAGTTGTTAATTTAGTAGCATACTGCTATAGTTATCTGTTAATGCATATCTCAATACTAAGATTATTCACAGAGCTGACCACAATCTGCAAGATCTGAGAGCAAAGATATTTCCCTTCAAAAAAACAAAGGCTGGAGCTCCTGATCCTTCTCCTTCCATTACATTGCCTGTTAGAAGAAAAGAAATATCACTTTCCTCATTGGTGGTGAACACTCCTCGAATAGCTGCACAGACAGGCCTGACAGGAAGGCGAAGAAAAGCTGTTGGCAGTAGGGCTGCCACATCTCATGGACGGAGTCCTGCTACTAATGAATCCAATATAAATGAGGATACTGATATTGATAAGTTGGCGAAAAAGTCAAGCTCAAATGGAAACCCGAGTAGGCTGTCCCTCAGCAGAAGACAGGTAAAAGGCGTACTATTTTGTTCTTTCTTTTGTGGCTAAATAAATTTGCTGCTTAAACTTTGAGTGGTCCTTTTCAAACTTTTTTTTTTCACTTTGTAGAATTATGTTTACATTTTCAGGCTTCTTTGGGTGCTGACATATCCAGCAACACTGCTAAAAAGGATGTAGAGAATGGTGGAAAGCCCCTTCAGGATAAGGCAGAGCTCTGGAAGCCTTTAAATTGTTTGGTTGAAGCTGCAAATAGAACAAAAACTTCTAGGTCGAGTATGCAGAATCTTGTTACTAAAGCAGAGCAAAGACATGTTCCTGATAACAAAGTAAATATTAACAAAACCAGGGTTGAGGAACATCCTCGCAAGTCTGAGGTAAAGGATGAGAAGAATGACAGTGATCAATTGCTTCCCGTGACAGTAAAAGCCAAAAGGTTGCAAGGAGTCAGCAAGAAAAGGAGGAACCTTAAAAGCTCGGTTCAAATTTTGCCTGATGCTGCAAATGCTCAAAGTGATCGGAGGATGATAACTCCATTGTGGTTTTGCTTAGTTGCAACTTTTGACCAGTTATGAAGCTTGAATTTTGGCAGTTATATATTTCATTGTCTGCAGGGCACATGCTTCTTATATTTGATTGTCCTTTTACTCATCTCATGTGAAATGGTTTCAGGACAGGAGATTCCTCATTGCCCCAGATATCAACTAGTTATTTGAGGATAAAGTGAGTAAATTTTATCCTCATGCAACTGTGTGACTCCAATAATTGCAAATCTGCCCTTGTTTAATCTTCCTTTTTTCATTTTAAATATTTTCAAAATTGTACTGGAATGTAGCTATATTTCCATTAGTTATGTAAAATGTGTACCAAGTCTTTTGGTGAATACATTTGTGAATAATATTTAAGTTGTAATGAAGAACAAAGCAAGATAGTCTGATAAAAGGATATAGAAAGCAAACAATCAAAATTTTCCTGATTAACTAATGGAGCATATAACCATATTTTTTATTGGTGACATGCACGACATTACATAGTTAATTTATGAAGGGGCTAACTATTTTAGCTGTATTTGGTCATCCAGTTAACTCCTATGCAATATAGGCAATGTAACTATCAACAAAGTGTAAGTTCTTGTACCATATTTTTAGCACGATATGATTCTATAATAGCACTGTGAAGACTAAGAAAACATTTGTGACACTCCTGTAGTTAGGATAAAGCCAGTGCTAATTCTGTTACTTCTCCATTGTTGCATCTGTTGAGGTTTCAGTCAGAATTTCTGCTGGATCTTTGACAAGTGTGGGAAGCGGTTTATATGAATGATCTAGAGTTCATGACCGCAAAATTAACTCAACGATATGAATCTTTAAGCATTATTGTCAACATTTTCTGCTGCTGCATGGATTGAAGATAAATGATATCTTAGACCAAGCATAGTTTCTTTTCAAGCATTTTGTATATCAACCATTTAATTGTTCTATTTTTTTAATTGATCCCAGAGATGGTAATGTCCCTGTTTCTTACATTCAGAAGTATCTTGTCACCAAGCTTAATCTTGTCAGTGAAGCTGAGGTAAGTCTTCTCTAAAACCAATATATATTACTTCTATATTGAAAAAGTTAATGTTTTTGAGATAGTGAGAAATCGAGTCTACTAATTTGTGCTGTTTAAAATAAAAAAAATGCAACATAACGGAAAGAATGTTAATATATTTTGAATTTTCTGGTTGAGTTTTATTTGGTTGATAGTGATGGTAATGTACCAAACTTAATTTTATTTTTAATTGATCACAGAGATGGTAATGTACCAAACTTAATTTTAAGCCAACCAATATAGTTCTGTTGAAGTATACTTTCCTTACTAGTTAGTATTCTGTACAGTTAGCTTTTCTTAACATGCTTGGTTATCATAAGCAACATCAAAAACATAAGTACGACTGATTTAACTTAACATGGACATATCTTGCATTCGCTATGCCATGGTCGATAAGCTCACATGTGTTCAACTCTCTAACTGGTGTTTGCAGGTGGAAATCACATGTCACGGTGAACCAGTGAAGCCCACATTGTCTCTGCACAGCTTGGTAGAGCAATGGGTACGAAGGGGCTCATCGCAGAAGCTGCAGGCAGTTATTGGCACCTCGGCCAAAGAGTTTGTTGTGGTGCTAGGTTACAGGCGCCGCAGGGTTCCAGCCTAGTGAATGCACAGCAATAACAACAATTCCAAACAACCTTTACATCGAAATGGCCGTTGCTGTTTGATTCTTCAGCTCTCCGAGACAGTCGAATGGACTTCCCTCTTGCGTCTGAGGTGCCCCTCCTTGTGCATCCGACTCAGCCTCTGTGCTTTAAGATGTAGCAGACCCTGTTTCAGTCGATGAGTGTATTCTTGTTCATACAACTTGTGCTGTGAAAGTGGTGGTATGTTCTTGATTCACATGAAACACCGATGTGTCGTCAGTTTAGCAGTTATAAATGCGGTGGCATATCATTATGGTGTCATTTTACCCTTGAAGAAGAGAGAAACTTTTGGTTTTACTACTGGATTGTTTGTATATTCTGTGTGATTCTCCATTTTATCTTCTTTTTCTGCTTCAAAATCAATTGACAATTGTTATTATTATAAGTGTATTGCAAGTATATATGCATGGTTTTATCATCTCTATTTCTGAAAAGAGTTCTTGGAAATGAAAAGAGACTAGAATGTTACTTTATTAATTGTGGAGTGCTGACTGGTTGGCATTCTCACACCTAGAAATATATCCAAGATTAGATTAATAAGGTGGATACAACAACAGTAAGTAGTTAAATTTGAACTACTTGTGATCTCTCTCTCTCTCTCTCTCTCTCTCTCTCTCTCTCTCTCTCTCTCTCTCTCTCTCTCTCATTGAGTTCTGTACAAAATAATATCTGTAACTAAATGAAAAATGTTTCTGTCAACCTGTTAGGGAATTCTTTATCTCACATCTAAGGTTGTATTCTCCCTATCTTTTATTAGACAACAAAAATAATTATAGACAGCATTTGTTGCAGATTTAATAAAAACCACTTCTTTTTTTCTTCATCTTCTTACTAATTGCTCATCAGAAACAGGTTAAGAAGAGGATTTCAACCCATGATCCCTTGAAAAAAAACCCAAATACCTAAACCATCTACCCTAGTGGACATCAGCTATTCTACCACACTTTGGCTAATTAAACACAGATATGATCTCCAGCAATAAGTTATACTTAATGAAAGCTTTACTGAAACTTTTGACAGCTTATGTAAAGATGAAACAATTCCAAAAGTGTTAGAATTGACAATGAGCTGAGAAAACCAGTGAGCTTCAATGCTGCCTCTGGTACAAACAGATTTCAACTTCATCAAAAGCATCATGGTTTGATATGATTCAGAAGCAAATCCACAGGCATTACCAACAAATTTCTCAGCTTTCTTAGAGTTGTGGATTCAGAAGTACACTGCTGAACATGAACCTTCCATCACCTTTATGCTTTGCTCTGTGACAAGTCATGAAAATCTACATCAGGAAGTGCAAACTATTGTACACAATCTGAAAGTTCCATCCATTTTGTGATAGGAAAGCTCAATACTTGTAAAGCATGTTGGATTTTTTATAGAATCAGATGAGTCAATTGAAGGATGAAATATACAATTCAATGATCATATCTTAGAACACCACACTCACACAGTTATTAGTTATCACAGTATCATGCAGATATACTGTTATATACAGCAAGCCATAAATGACTATTGATTCCATCTTTTCAGGTGAATCCTCTAGTAAATATTTGGTAATTATCTTAATAATTACATGCATGAAAGAAATGCAATGCCATCCATGCACACACAACCATGGGACTCATATGAAGGATGTGTGAGTTGCACACTCTTTGAAGACATCTTAACCTATCAAAATCTCGGTCAATTTCTGTGATTCCAAATACCATCGATCCCTTTTCTTTGTTACCATCATCTGTAATCACAAGCATCCATCAAAGCTCCACACATTTCACTCTGGAACTCCAAATCTTAACCAAGCTCACATGGAAACCCACTTCAGACCATGACACAGTCAGAACTAAATTTCTCCATGATCCCTCGACTGATTCATGCATGTCTATGCTCATTGGAAAGCTACGATCCATAGCTATAACCTGGTTCAAACATCAATGGAATCCATCGGCTATAGCTTAAGTTATTCCCATCCAAAGTGAGGAGAGAAGCACACCCGAACCCAAGTCACTATTATCCCCCTTCCTTTCAAGTTTCATCCTCGCTCCAACATATCGGCCGTTTCTGACCGTTGATGACATTGAATCTAAGGGCCAAAGTTTGAACCGAGGCGGGGGTATCGATCCGCGTGCGGCATCTGCGGGCCAATCAGCTTTCAGCGTTCGCCCTTGCCCGTCGTATATAAATCCCCCTCCCGTTCCTCCGCTTACGCCTCGCTGCAACCGCACTACCGTCCCTCCTCGCTTTCGATACGCTAGAATTCACTGCCGCCGAGCTTGAGGGATTCTTGTGATGGCGACCGAGGAGAACGCTGCCGCCGCCGCTGCCACCGCGATCGAAGAGCCCGTCGTGGATCCTGTCCCGGCGGACCAGCCGGCTGAGGAGGACGCCCCCGCTGACGCCGCTAAGCCGGTGAAGTCAAAGAAGACGAAGGCCCCCAAGGTGGCCAAGGCGAAGAAGACTGCTGCCCCGAGGAAGCCCTCCGCACACCCGCCCTATGCTGAGGTGACGATCCCACCAATTCGAAGCCCTAATTTCCCTTCGATCTGCCCGTTTCTGTAGGCCTAAAGTTGTTTTGTTTGGGGTTTGTAGATGATCAAGGAAGCGATCACGGCCCTCAAGGAGAGAACGGGGTCGAGCCCGTACGCGATCGGGAAGTTCATCGAGGACAAGCACAAGGCCCACCTTCCGTCCAATTTCCGCAAGATCCTCCTAGTCCAACTGAAGAAGCTTGCCGCCGCCGGGAAGCTGACCAAGGTGAAGAGTTCCTATAAGCTCTCAACTGCCGCTCATTCTGCACCGGCGAAACCCAAGCCCGCGGTTGTCCCCAAGAAATCGGCCTCCGCCCCGGCGAAGCCAAAGGCTAAAGCGAAGACCGCCGCTGCCGCCAAGCCGAAGGCCAAACCAGTCGCTGCGGCGGCGAAGACCAAATCTAAGTCGGTCGTGGCGAAGCCGAAGGTAGCCGGAAAGCGCAAGTCCCCAGCCAAGCCGAAGCCGAAATCGGCGGCCCGGCCGGCGAAGGCCAGGAAGACCACGGCGAAGTCAGTCCCCGGGAAGAAAACCGTGAAGACCGCGTCTCCGGCGAAGACCACCGCCGCGACGAAGCGGGTCGCTGCCGCGAAGAAGCCGAAGGCCGTGAAGCCGGCTGTCAAGAAGGCGGCGGCTAAGAAGGCGAAGAAGTAGAAATCTTCTAGTAATGAAGATGTCTCTTGTTTTACTAATATATCTTCTTTTTTCTTACTCCTCTTTGTTACGTGGAGGAGGAGGAGAGGTGGGGGCAGTCGATGTAAATGGCGCGGTGTGTCGTGCGTGAGTGTACGCGTAGAATCGCGTGCTTTTAGGTGGTAAGAGAATAGGGTGCTAACAAAGCAGCGTTTGTCAATGTTTTTTCTTTTTAGAAATATTATAATCTTTGGAATTATATATGGGGTCTGTTTGGGCCCACTTAGTGGGGGTGGAAGTGGACGTTTCGCCTGGGGGTGCACGTGGTCGGTGATGAGACTGTATGTTTGGCGACGTGGACGGCAATTTGGAGCGTCGAAGCCGACTTCTTCAATCCGTTTCCTATTAAAATTGATTCAGTTTTAACTCCCTCTTACCTTTCGACAACTTATGTGAAATATTGGAATATACAGTCTTTTCTTTTGGCGGAAAAAAATTATTGGAATGCGAAAAAGAGAAAAAGAAACAGGAAAAGCAAATGGTGGGCCATCCGAAGGGCCCAGTAAAGTGTGTCGCGCAGACACATGGCGTGTGGATTGTTAGGGATGCCAACAGACGCGGACGATTTAACTCACTCCTTGGGCACCACTGTAGGACGTGGCGTGCGTCCTTGGCGTTAGACGTTTCTACTTTAATCGCGACATCGCTCGTGGAATTCAAAGTTAAAAAGTGTTTCTCAGCAGGTAAAAGTGGCACGGAAAGCATTTTGGAGGCGGCGACACGAAAGTTGATGGTGAAATCGACGGCTCGAGGTCGAGAGGTCATTTCTCTAGAAGCGTCTCGCTCTTTCGAGCGGCTCCCTCGAAGGGTGGTGGTCCGCTTCCTTTGGCTGCCGGAAGAAAGAGCGAAGACCAGGTATCTGGCTCCCTTCTTCTGACCCCGTCGTGCATTTGTTTGGTAATCATCGCTTCCGTTTTCAAATGATCGAGTAGTTTGGCGGAGTTCACTCTCGTTTGTCCTCAACGAACGCGAGATAACTTTGTGTCGTTTTCCTTTTCTCGAGTGTAAAGGGCGGATTTATCTTGAAACTCGTGGATTCAATCTCTCTCCATTTGTTTCTGGTGATTAACTTGGATGTTACGGTAATCTTGGTCATCGGGATTCTGTATTCAACGGACTGGATCAGACAATGTGATTAGTGTTCCAAGGGGTCTTGACTTGAACCTGAGTTTTGACGATGCGGCAGGCAGCAGAGGAAATGGGGGTGTACGATTGTTGCTTGCGGTAGATCTTTGTCATCTACATGTGACGAGAGTGCTTCTTATGCTAAGAATTTAAGCTAAAAGGGAATGGAGCGGCCTTTTTGCGTGTCGTCAGTCTTTTTCTTTTTCTTGTTTTTGATGTTTTTGGAGCCGGCTTATATTGCATGTTTATGCCATATCCAATTCAAGAAGTTCTGCTTCCTTTTTTTCTGCTTCTTCTTCTTGTTTTTGATGTTATTGGAGCTGGCTTATATTGCGTGTTCATGCCATATCCATTTCAAGAAGTTTTGATGTCAGGGAACGTTAGAGGTTTATTGGTGGGTGTTTATTTGTCCGGGAAGAGTTTACCGTCGGGGAATGTCAGGATTTTTTGTTACCGTTGAAGAGTGCATTTAACTGGAAGGATCAATTATATGAAAATGGTAGGCTTTTCATTTTCGATTTAGAAAGAAAGATCAAAATGTTGTCTCAAGCTTTGTACTAGTTCTCTGAGCATACAAATTTATGCTTATATTGATTGTGTTGGACTGTTCTGTGATCTTGCCTCCTAATTACGCTATAATTCTCACCTTATATTAGATTGGTACCAAGTGGCTGGTGTCATAGTTTCAGCAATCGGATTAATACATCACCAAATATAGTAGGTGGAACAGCAACCTGTATCATTAAAAAATAATAAAATAATTAAATTCTGATATGCACCAACTTACATTATCTGGCACCAATCCTTGGTCGGATCCATAAGCATCACTCAATATGTATTGGTTCGGCCAACCACTGACCTCGCATGGATTGCCCACAATTTCTAGGAGAAAGAAAATATCTTGTCAGTTAAAACTTGTTCGTAAAATTATCTTAGATCTACTAGAGCTGATGGTTACTATGAAGTTTCTAGCAGGTGGATTCTGATAAGTAGATATGCAATTGCTTGATTTATCAATGAAGTAAATTTATTGTTTGTAGGTTACTATGATCAGTTGGACCTAGTCATTAAGTAGCATGGTTTCTGAAATATATCTCAATAAAACCTACTGAAGCCTATTTGTTTGCAATTTGCAATAGATCTATATTGGACCTAGTTGTGGTGGGCATTAGACGAGTAGCGCTTTTAACTGTTGGAACCAGTTCTATGGCCAGTTAAACAAGTCATTTTTTAGTTCTGTTAATGCATACTTTATTATTACTGTTCCTGAGAAGCAAGGCCTAAGCGATAATTTTTTTCAGTATTAAATTAATATACTCAAACTAGCTGAGCCAGAAGCACTTTATGAAACTAAGGTGGTCATGTAAAATATGCAATTAGTTGTTTTGCAAAGTGCTTGAAGGACGCTCATGATGCTATTAGGAATCTTTTATTTTCTAAGCTTTGAATAATGTTTATAGAGTTGTTTAGTTCAGTAAGGAGTCGGATAGTTATTTATTTAATATATATTTATTATTAAGAGTCCAAGTCCTAATGAACTCTAGGTGGAACTCTATAAATATGGATGTATTTGTTTATTTTCATCAAGCGAAAAAGTTATCTCAATCGTTTGGCAAACCCTAGGAGGCCGATCCCCTCGAAGCGATCAAAGAAGGCCGATCCCCTCGAAGTGATCAAGGAGGCCGATCCCCTTGAAGCGATCATCCCCTTTTCTTCCACCTCTTCCGCTTCTTCCTCTTCTTCCATGATAAAACCCTAAGGGGTCTTATCAGATGCATTCCCCTGTGGTCAGCTTTTGTTATTTTTCTTTCTGGGAGAGTTTGATTCTAAGGGATATCTGGTAGCTCATCCATTTGCTCAAGTGAAAAGAAAAGGGTTGGGTTTGTTAAAAATGATTCCGGTAAGCAATATGTGATTTGCAAGAATATTTAACTATACAGAGAGATCAGCTCTTTCTTGTTAGGGATCGAGCGGCACTAAGAGGGGGGGGGGGTGAATTAGTGCAGCGGATAAAACGATAACTTTTCAGCGATTTAAAGCAAGTTCGGAAACTTCGTACGAATGAATGCAATGTTTCGTTTGAACCCGGAAAGATTGCGTTTTAACATGAAAGCATGTGTAATAAGATGAAGATGATATTGTGTAAATAAGGCAGCAAGTAAAAATGGTTTGCAGCAAAGTAAATAGCAAGAACGTAAATGCAAACCAGATTTTTATAGTGGTTCGGTCATCCGACCTACATCCACTTCCGATTCCTCTTCGCTTGAGGACACCGGCTTTCCACTAGCTTTCCTCCTTCCAATGGGCGAGGAAGAACTCCCTTGTAACACCTCTTCTTTTGATGGGCTTAGAAGATAACCCTTACAAAGCTCTCACCCCTCTCTTGAACAAGAAAACACTTAAGAGTAAGAGGGAAGTTTTTGACACTATTTGAGCAGAGTTTTCCCTCAAGATTTTCACTCTTCTTGCTGCACTTTAAACCTGCAAGAGAGGGGAATTTATAGAGCTCAAGAGGATTCAAATTTGGGCTCCAAAACTTGGAGCCAAAGATTTGAATCTTTTGAGTTTTTCGGTGTTGTCGATCTGTGATGACACACCCAGCGGTTCTACCGCCCAGCCAGCGGTGCTACCCTGGCTTTCCACGCACCAGGCGGTACTACCGCCCCAGCCAGGCGGTACTACCGCCTGGCTACAGTAGCCGGGCGTGCTACAGTAACCGGACGCGCTACAGTAGCCGGGCTACAGTAGCATGCACGTAACCCAGCATGCATGCAGCTGGTTCGGTTTGGGCCAAAATTTTGGCCCAAACTCATCCTAATCAAGGCCCAATGGGCCCCCACTTTGGGTTATCTAATCCTAACCCAAAATACGTGCTAACTACGAATTTTAAAGACGTTTCCTAAGCTATTACAAAGTCCACATGACAACTTCTTCCGGCGAGCTTCCGGTCAACTTCCGACGGTCTTCCGACGAACCTTCAGAAACCATTCCGCGGACTCACAGCAAGCTCTCGGACTTCAGTTGAACACTCGAACTCCCAGCGATTCATCACACTTGTCTTGGCCCTTTGTTTCGCTTTACGTCTTCATTCCTATCGTAGTCACTCCTGCATAAACAAACACCAAAAACTCTACGCCGATATAGAGCAGTTATTACAACGCGAATTGACATTGATTTGCGGCACATCATTGGTCGGCGCCGTCGATCCTTCGGCACATCGCCCTCTCTAGCGGCTTGTTGCCCAATCGGCGGTTGACCTCCGCGCAACCTCGATATCCATGGCGCAACTCCGCACTTCTTGGCCCGATGCCCGGCGTCACGAAGCCTCCTGCCGATAGTCGGCCGAACCTCCGGCTCGACATCAATATCTGGACGTGATCACCTCGGTATAACGTCAATTCCTCCAGCGTCAACTATCTAATCCTGATCGATAGTAGACCTGCATAACTCAAAACACAGTTAAATAACAAAACACAATCAATTAGTTTCATCATCAAAATCCGAGATTCAACATTTCTTTGGGGCTAGGAACCCAGGTGACAATTGCAATGGCTGTAAAGAGAGAGGATTTCTTGTGTCTCAATTAAGGTTCTTGCAAGTTGCTGATATTCTGATAAATGTACAACGAGGGCCATTGTGAAATGGTTATGATCTATCAAGTTTAGCATCCAGCTGTGGGAGTTTCTCGTAGTAATCTGGTTAAAGGAAGAGTTTGATTTAAAAGGGGATAAGAAAAAGATGGCTCCCGTGAGGAGATCTCAGCTTCATACTCCATTATTGCACGATATCTTGGTGGGATTACATTAAATACAGGATCATTCAGTGGCTAATTCTAGAATCAGTCCCCATCTGTATCAAGGAATGCACATGGCAAGCATTTAGCATATTTGATTTTTGAGTTTATTGTCTTTTTTGTGCTAATTATGTAGCACCTAGTTACCTTGGTCCTCCAGTCTGTTGTCAGTTGTTGCACTTATTGTTCACACAGGTCAGGGTGATTTAATTTATTGATTGTACTATGGTGCGAAGAAGTTTATTTCGGGCATTGTATTTTGAAAAGTATGCTTGGGAAATTTAACTTTTAGGCATTTCTGCCTTTTGTTTGGAGACAATTATTTCTTGTTTGGCATTCATCTTGAGTATTTAATTTGGTAAAGGGTCTCATGCAAATTAATAGATCTGAATGCTAATATCCCCTTCTATTTTCATATTTCAGGCACATATGACATTTTAAAAAGATTGAATATTTACTTGAAATGGTTGAAAGCTACATTTTTCTTTGACTTTTAAAATGCAAGTTTTGTGAAAAACTGATTTCATTGATACCAATTGTTGAACTCATATTTGCAACATTATTCAGTTCATTTTCATTATTACATGAGGGTTAGCTGCTGTTTTGAACTTTAGGATTCTGTTTAAGTAGTTTGACATGCCCTGGTGGGTGAATAATTATAATGTCATCATTCTGTTATTTGCATATTATGAGTCTGACTTTAGACTCTTCAGTTTTAGAATTTTTGACAGACTAAAACACACCTGGTAGGTGTCCTTAGGAATTGGGTTTATATTTTTAAATTAGAACTTTCATGGTTTGATGTCAGATGTCACTAGGATTTCCATTTTTTGCTGTGAGAATCAGAATGTGAAAAAAAGATTTAGAAGCCAAAATGTGATGGGCTACTATTCCTTGATAGAGACAGTTCATTACTATTGTTATTTGGTTGTTAAGGTAAAGGATCTGAACATAGTTTTGCACAATAGAACTCTGGCTGATAATTAGAGACTTGACACTGATCTGTATGATTTTTATAACTTGCTTCAATCATATTGATGATCTATATCCAACATTTGTTGACAGGGGAGGTGGTGACTTCTGGCAATTTTCGTCATGATGCAGGACTTTCGATCCTTTCAATAGCTGCCTTAAGCTCTTGCTGGATTGATTCTCTTGTTGGTGACATCACCATACCATCCCAAATGAAACCAGACCCAGAGCTAGTATCTTCCTGTGGGTAGAGTTCATAGATTGAATTAGCATCCTCATTTACTTTGCTCAGCTTCTCCAGACAGATGATCTCCTGTGGGTCTACCAATAGGTTGCTGCTTCCATCCTTCCAACCTATCAGCTGCAGACAGCATGAAAGCCAATACTACATTACCCTGTATCAAGATATCATGGCGGCTGAATGTTGAACTTTTTTAAAGTGAAAAAAGTGGAGAGAGGAAGAAACCTTAGCAGATCCCATGGAGTTGGTTGAGTAGAGCCTGGCATTGTCGACAAGTTGACAATATCTTGGAAAGGCATTAGCAAACCTTTGGTGAGACTTCAGTTGGGATTTCACTCTAACTGCTCTACCCATTATTATAGCTCTCCTGCCATTGACATCATAGAGTTGAGCTTGGAAACTTTCAGCTCAATGACCTTATGGTCGAAAATTTCAGGTTAGAACAACTAGCCCATGTACTTCTCCTGTCCACATTGATTGTCTCTATTCATCTCTGTTAGTTATCCAGTATTTATGACCCAAGAAATCTTATATTATATATATATATATATATATATATATATTCAATTTAGTTGCATGAATCTCCCAAGGCATAAATTGTTACGTTTGGGTTTGATTCAATATTAGGGTTTTTTTAGAGTCGTACCTGATTCCTCTGACTACTGCTAGGTAGGCATCACAAACAACTCCTACCATCTCTATCCTGTAAGGCTTCCTTGTACTGCACTTATTGTTCTCTTCGTCGTCCTCCACCGGTTCCCAGTAGTTCTCTGTGATCGTCCCATCATCAGCAACCTTGTATCCAACTCCCATCCGATACTGCTGGTGATGTACATTCCTTGCCATGGCTATGGTTTGCTGAACAAATGGTTCCCAGGAGAGAGTGCCATCCATGATCACATCTCGACCTTCATTCAGTGCAGTCACGAGTAGAGAGGAAGCTGCGTCTGTCGATGACTGATGGACCTGCTTGTAATTGTTGTGTGAGCTCAGTTTATTCTGGAAGCTTAGACCATGAGGAGGACAAGAATGACATCAGATTATTTACTAATTGATGTTGGAGATATTGATCTATATCCTCTAAACTCTGTTGATATCTGATCTGATATGGATTTCAGAGAACCCATGTTTAACTAGATTGTAGCCATAGATTAATGGAACTGAATCTAGTCTAAGATTGAACTCAGAATCAGATCCATACACGAAGGAAATTACACACATCAAGGCTGAATCAGAAGTCTGTCATCCCTGTTTCGGAAGAATTGATACAGTGTCATGGAGTATGTGATATGTGGTGTCTAAGCTCCGAGCGGAAGGTTTGTCTTTAGCTCCTGGACTAGTTAGAAAAAAATCATGTTTGTTTATATTTCTGCAAAAGTGTTCATTATTCTGCTAATCATCATTGTTATCTAAGAGTTATGATATTAGTTATGTAGCATCACTCAACTTTGAAATGACACTAGAGTAAATTTAAAATTTTCTAATAATTTCATAATCAGGAGTCAATCCTCTCAAGTTTGAGCCAACTTTTTAATTAAGGGAATTCTAAGTAAAAAAAAATCATTGTGAAATCTAGTCTGCTGGCAATAATAAGTATCTTGTTAGAGCAGTTCAAGCAAACAAAGATCAATCATAAAATTTTCCTGTAGGTTGGAATTCAAGAAAATGAGGGCACAGGGAAATAACGAAAGAATAGACTAATAAAATAGGAATTTTCTATGGGGACCAAATAAATTGATTACAGACAGGCCGAGACATAGGCCAGATAAGAAAAAATATTACTACATCAATTGTGGTTTATGTTCTTGATGCTGATGTCATAATCTTTTATCAGGAACAGTTTCTAATGTTTCAAAGCAAAGAAAATGGGATTTTGATGCTTTAACTATCTTAATGTATATTTAATATATATTTTTCCTCTAGAAGAATAACTGAAAGCAGAAGAGTTAAGGAATAAAATCTCTAAACAAAGAACAGCAGAGAGAGAGAGAGAGGAATACCAGTTCAGCGGTCTGGAGCATGTCATCATGATGACCCCTGGAGCTGATAGCTCGATAAATGACATCCGTCTCTTTGAATGCATCAGCTTCAACCACCACCGTGTTTGCTGCAGCGGCAGACCAGAAGGCTCTGATATGCGGGTAACATCGTATCATGATAAAAGACTGCATATCTGACTGATGAAAAGCAGATACAAATATGGTATTTTCCAGTTACATCAGGATCAGATATATCTAACTAGATACGTTGTTGATCTGAAGTTTTTAACTTGTTTAGTTTAAATGTGACCTAGAATCATTCCTGCCCTTTTGATCTTGGTTGTTTGAGTCGAGGACATGGGACACTTGGGCGTCCCAGCTGTCACCTTAGCTGTTTTTAACTCTTCTACTCAGACCATACCTTAATAATCAACTCTTCTGATACACTGGTGTGTGTCTAATAGTGCTACCCAATATTGGAGATGCCTGTCAAGGCAGTGATTTAAATTTTTTTAATTTATTTTACCTTTTTGTTTCACCAAGTATCATTTTGCTTCTGGTCTCTAACTAACTGATGTCTTTTTTCATTTATTTTTTTAATACCACTTTATTGAAATTACAATCAAGGAGTTGGTATTTCGCCAAGTTTTAGTGCATTATAATACTGTTAGCAGAATATGCTAGGATGAACTGCTTCAGTGACAAGAAACTAGTAATTATTACTGCTTTATGTATGTAGGCCTCGAGAACCGACAAGATCTTCCTGTTCCCCTGGTTTTAAGGTGCACATGATATGACTGCTACTTTCTGCCAGGCATACTGTATATAATCCGAACATCAAATGAAAGCTTCTTTGAAGTTGGTTTACTTGGTGATGGTTTTTGTACTTGTTAATCTCTGTTCTTTATCATTCTCTCATTACATTTGGGGTCTGTTTTAATTTAGTGTGATGTTAAAAGAATCAAAGAACTTACTCCTTTAGTATTTCCTTGAGCACAGTGCTCTTGCCAGCTCCCATCCCACCACCCATCAGAAGAAGAACAGGGCTCCGATCGGCAATGGCTGCCGGAACCATCACCTCAGTGCAGTGGGATTCATCATGGGTTCCAATGCCGATGGCCTTCATCTCCTCCACCAATGTCGATATGACTCTTGTGACCTTCAGGTCTTTTGTCACCCTTTCAAATCTTAGTTTCCTGAGTTCAACCATGAGAATTACCGCCACTATGTTAGTGAATCAGTATATTAACGGATTCAGAAAACTATAGCTTTCTTGTGATAACAGCATGAGGACTAAAGTATAGAAATGCTTTTAAATCCAAAAAACACCAAACAGTGGTGAGATGATCTACCATTACTTTTCCTCCACATCTTACCATGATTGGGGTCATCTTTTTGTGGGTTTCTTTTGTAGGTGTTATATGTTTTAGCTGAACCACTCACTACAAGGAGACTATCTCAGGTACAGTGACAAGAGATACCGTGTTTCGTGAATCATATGAATATATGAATCATATTAACATTTGCTCCTTGACATATTAATATATGAATCATTCTATGAGCGCAGGTACAGGTACCAAAGAACCATCGAGCTTCCGCGTCTCATGTGGCTCCACAAGCCCAACCTCACCTCAACATGGGATGAGAAGAGTTATTAACACAATCCGGAAAATTATCCTCATGTTCAGCTGGTGAGTGCTTCCTTTGGCAAGTTCGTCTAAACTAGTAACATTTTTTGGGTCACACAACAAATGTACAAAAGCATCAGATCATTCAATTTTAAAGAATGATGCTCTGGATGCATCTTAGAACTGTGTGAAAAGCGATGTGACAGCGTGAAATGGAGATGCAGATCAGGAAATTGCCAACTACTCTGTGCTCCACTGAAAATAACTTTGGGTCCCAAGAAAGTCCTCAAGAGCCATCTTAATTAATGTCTCTACGAGAAGACGACAACCATTGAGTCATTAATTACTATTTTTTTCCTTGTTAAGTTAGGGTTGCGAGGTGGATGAGAATTAAGGGAGATGGTGATTGATTACCTTGTGGCCTCCATAACAAAATTCCTGAGTCTCATTTTCTGTTCGCTATCGGCATTTAATACCTGTACAATGTGCAACAATGTCATGGAGAACAAACAGTGGATATGCGAAACGGGCTTCATTAGTGTCAGGTGAGTGTGTGCTATTATAAAATTATCCTAATATCGTGTGTTACCTGTTTGATCAGGGGAGTGGTGTGATTCCAGTGGAAAGCAAAATAACCGAGAATGCATTTGTCCAGCTCCTCGACAAGCTTCACATACAGCGATTCGTGGTCTGGGTCGTTTGCAAAGAAGGCAAATAGATTGTCCTCGCACTCCTTGGTTCTCCTCAGGTAATCATGTGCCATCTTGCACAGGTTAGGACACTCGTTTACGCCCTTGATCCCCATCTGCCTAGCTGCAATTGCACCATCAGCGCATGTGATCCCTTGGAGGAGATGCGGCAAAACAAAATGCAAAATGTGGAGGAGGGCCAGGCGAAAAGGTTTTTAAACAGGTATCATAAGATAGATAGGTCCAGTGTTATAATGGGTGTTCTCTTACTGATGTTGTAAATAATATTTACTGTGTTGCGGGGTTTTCTTAATGCGAAGGTATGTGTGAGTGAGGAAATCATGTATCTAATTCTGAATTTATAGTTACCAACATAGTGGGGGAAGCTTTCCAGCTGCTCCACCCGCCCGGACTCGGCCAGCACAAGCACCGGCTGTGGATCCCTCATCTGCGGCTGCCTCCTCCGTCGCCGGCAGGGCAGTGCTGCGGAGATGGTACCGGCAGTCGGAATGGCAATGAGCTGGAGGAGGAGGAGGACAGGTTCGGAGCGCCCATCTGATGGTGGAGCCGGAGGCGATTAAGTTAGAGAAGTTTCAACGAGAGAGAAAGGAAGCATCAGGGAGAGGTCAAGAGGAAAGGAGATCCACAAGACTGGTCAGGTCGTCGGATGGAGCTTGAGATCCGAAGCTGTAGGAGACGGTGTTGAATGCGTAAGAGAAAAATACGGGTGGTGGGAGCATGCAAAACGAGAATAGCCTGAGGTCAGCGCTGCTGCATCATAAGATGCGTTTGTTTGGGTCGTCGTCACCCACCCAACACAGCAAACCGGGTTCGGACTTCTCATTCTTCAACCCGACAACATCCGGATCCGACCATACCAACGTCGTGCGAAAAGCCTTGCGCCTGGAAGACCAAGACAAGGGCATGCATTACTGCATCAACTACGTCATACTGGTGCTTCAAATCAAAAGCCCAAAGAAAACACTCATTTTTCCCAAGTCGTACTACCAAGAAAGAAAGCAACAATCACGACGACGACGGCACCGGATAATTTTATTTTGGGTCCGTTTCTCTTACCCTACAAATCCAATTAGCCACACAAATCTAAGAGTCTACACTTCAATGTGCTTTCATTGCAAAACAAACAAGAGGACCATAATAAAAATCCAAAAACTAAATCCCCCATCTACAGCCTCGGACATGCTTGTCGACTCCTTAAACCTTCTAAATATATTTCCTAATACCCATAGTTTGCCCCATAGGCGGAGGAACCATAGGGTCCGGCGTTGGCTGGAGATCCGTACATCGGGCCATGAGCTTGATACGAACCGTAACCGTGATCGCTGGAACCCACTGTGCTCGGCTGAGGAGCTCCAGCTGCAGCCATGAAATTCTGCAACATAAACATGATTTAGCCAACGAACGGAAGCGAGGCAAAACCCTCATGTGCAATTATGCTAGTTTTGTTAGTGAGACAAGTCCACCAATAACAATCAAATTCCCATCTCCTATGTGCTAGCGGGATACTTTCTAATCATGAGTACTAACCATCATGCAAGACTAAGTTTAGACACCGTCAAAGTTGAAAGCTAGATCCAACTTCCCAATGCAAGCAAAGATAATAATAAGTCTCACAGGCCTCAAACAGTAAAAACAAGAGCATAGGTTACCGGGTATATCATAAAAAATTCATGTGGTCCACGGGTTACGAGTAGAAAAGAAAACTGCCCTGGTTTTAAGGATGACGAATGATGGGCATGTTTAGTTGTGCTACTTGCAGATAAGGGTACTACAATAGACCCAATGGCAACGACATAAATATTGGAAGCACTGATGATAAAAAAAATTGCTGATGATCTGCACGAAATGGCAGCCCCAAGCATGGTTTCTTCTCCCCACGTGGATGAGAAGTCGCCGACGACACCAAGGCCTTGTCACCTCGGACGAGGAGGTGGGGACATCTCATCTGTGGCGTTCGACGAGGGAGGGCGATGGCGGATCGGGATCGTCGAGGGTGTGCGACATCGAATCGACAGTCGAAATTGACCATCACCGACCAATTTCAGGTGGTAACGGGACGGAAACAACCCCAATCGACGATACCGCCTAGTAGCGAGCGGTCCGCATGCCGGTCTCTTGGCGGACCAGTATACTTTGGAAATTAAAATCTTTGCATGGGACAAAAAAAAACTTAACAATATAAAAAGTTAAGAAATGAATAAAATTATAAAATAGCCATATACTTTCTTTCGATTTAAAAAATAGCAAGTAGCAAACAAAAATTAGCAGACCGCTGACTGAAGAAACCTAGAAGAAATAATAAAGCTTGAGTTGGTGAAATTCCAACATGAAATACCAAGGAAATAAGAAAGTTCTTCAACAATAAATGCATACACAGCCTAAAGCATGAGGCTCTGTCCCTGCAGGGTCTAGGGAGTGATACATGCAGCTAACCCCACGACATATAAAAAAATATGCTCATGATTCAAACCTT
The DNA here is from genome assembly GCA_024322285.1 of Musa beccarii. Taxonomy (NCBI): domain Eukaryota; kingdom Viridiplantae; phylum Streptophyta; class Magnoliopsida; order Zingiberales; family Musaceae; genus Musa; species Musa beccarii. The sequence continues at coordinate 43,161,977 of CM044397.1, forward strand.
GGTGACCCATGTTGCAAAGCAAAAGTGCATGGTAACAAGGCTTGCCTTCAGTTTTTCATAAATATATCTAACATAAATGAAAAAAAATAGATTATCCAGCATATAGGGTTATGGACTGTACCTGTATCAACTGCTGAGCAGTTTGAACTTGTGTAGCACTGCCGGTGATCTCAACAGTCATCTCTCCTGGGGCCCCCCTTGATTCTTGTATGGTTATGGTTGCCCCACTAGAACGACGAATGTAGCTAATATTTGCACCAGCTTCTCCAATTACAGCATCAGCATATGAAAGTGAAATTTGCATATGCTGTGTAACCTGCAAAGAATCCATCAGAAAAATGTAATTGAAATATATTCACAAAAAGAGCAGTTACAATTGCCCATGCTTTAGGTAATGCCTGGCAAACATAGACTACCTGAGAAATCATTGTTGGTGCATGTTGATTTGTTGCCGAGTGAATGCCCATTGGAGATGTGTTTTGCCCATACAAAGATATACCATGATGAGGTTGCTTCTCTAATAGGGGACGTTCCGGTGGAGGGTAAAAACTATGATGTGGCCGTGGAGGAATGAACTGAGGGTTGCCACCATAGCCTAAGCCACCAGAATTAGGGGGGAGACCTTGGGGTTGGCTCCAAGTTTGAGTAGCAGGCATGTTCTGTTCCATGTGCACATTTGACAATGACAACTAGCCAACAAATTTGAAGTCACGAGACATCAAAAGAAAAAGAAAACTCTAACAAGTTCATTAAATTTGCACAATTAGATTTGTCAGTACCATGCAGGAGAAAATCAACTTACACGCTTTTCAAACAAAGGAAGAACACTGCGATCTACTAGATACTTCCTTAAATGAGTTGCAATTAGTTCAACTGCTTTATGTGTTCCGTTGGGTTCTCCTTGTATCTCAACAACTCTATCATCTGGCAGCGCAACAGGAGGAAGATTGTCTGCAGGCAAATAAACAAGGGACATGGGTTCATGATTCTAAGAAGATGTCAAACATCATGTACAAACAAAAATAATGCCACCAAATTTGCATGTCTATTTTCGCCTAACCAATGATACATTTGCGGAACAATTTTTTTTTTCATATATAAGATTGTTACCCAAATAAACTGGGTGGTCTGCATCAATGTCTGCAATTTCGTATCGCACCAGAGTTTCAACACTTCTTCGAAACGATACAATACCGAATACCGAACGGCACATTTCGATATACCATTCGGTATATATATAATTATAAATATTATATATATATATATATATATTCTTGGCAATGTCGCCTTGGGAGATGTCGCCTCCCTTCTCGGCGAGCATATTAAAAAAATAAAAAAATATTTTTATTAAAAAAATAAAAAAATGATACCGAGCGATAGCGGCCGGTCCATGTACCGATATCCTATCGGATCGGTACGTACTGCCCGCACTGGGCGGTATCATTCGATATTGCAGACCATGGTCTGCATATTGGATCATGCCCTGACCAGTATGTATCATCCATTTAATACCGATCCAAGCAAACTGTCAAAGTATGATTTTACACAATTAAGGTCTCAAGGAATATTCTACTCTTCATTTCCGGATCAAAGTCTGCAGCTTGCAACTTTACAGTTAATTTAGAAGTAATATTGTGTCTGTCTGAATTGGTGAATTAAACAAATAAGAGTCAATCGAATACCACCTAGCAAGGTTCCTGGTTTTGCCCAGATATGTAAGTATCACCTTAATTACGAGGCAGTATTTATAGTTTTGGGCTTGAGCACTTACACGGACCACTCTGATGCGTATAGTCCGGGCCCCTTTTTTAAGGAACATGGGCTTAGGAAGAAACGCATACAATTTTTTACAAAGAGCAGCTGGCTAAGAAAAAAATGCTATCACACATGCTTTGCTCCTCATGCCTCTTTTCATCGCCCACCTGATGTCGCTAGCCCACCCAATACTCTCCCCTTCCTTTTAGTACCAAAACATTTAACGCCATACCATGCATCAGCCCGATGTGTCCCCCTCCTCTTTCCTTTTGGTACCACAGCATGTATCGGAAAATCCTGTATGTGTGCTAATACAAACTGTACCTGTACTGCTCCAACCAAGGACTAGCATGGGTCAAGTCAAAGTTCACCATACCGTGGCGTATCACTCAATACGAACGGTACATACTGGTCCAATAGGATACTAATATGGGCAGTACATACTGGTCTGTTGGTATGCCTCACCGTACCATGTGTCAGTACATCAGTATGCATAGGATCGACGACTGGTCGATACATCTGTACGGACCAGTAAGACGAACAATGGGTTAAATTGCGAACTACGCTACCCAAAGAGCTCATCACTCACACAATTGTGTCACTGTACTCTCAAGTCCAACTCAAAGACTAATCATGCATAAATTTTGGATAATTTGCTAAATGATGCGAAAAAAAAAATCAACAGTAGTTGACAGGTACATCAAACAGAATTGCAAACACTAGTCATTATGAAATGTCATTCCGATGTTGGATGTAGCTAAGCACTTAAAAGTATGAACCCAAAAAGCTTAATCAGAACCCTGAATTAGAATCTAAAATCTATAGCGACTAATTATTCAAAAGTTTTTTTTATCTTTTTCATTGGATTTATACCACTACTGCTGCACCAAACATCTGCCAACTGAACTGGATCTGTCATTTAACGTGAAAATGTCTACAATCAATGTTCCTGTTTCATACCCTAAATTGTTAAATCAGTGCAGAAGAGACCATCGGTCTCAGAATATGGAGTAGTCCCAGAGCATCGCACTGGCTCTGAAAATGATATTACATCATGCCAAATAGGTTCTTTATAGAATATACATAGACAAACTAGATAAATGTGGTTTTCTGATTATGATTTTCCTAATCAATTGTACTTTTCCCTGTACAAGTCATCACCGCAAACCATATCTACATAACTGAACCAGTTCAGGCTTCATCACTCCTTTAACTAGTAAATCAATTCAGTATGCAAGTTGTGCATCCATAATTTCTCAATAGGTTTTATTATTCCTTATCAGTTGTGATCTCTATTCTAGATAAGACAGAGAATCAATACCATTCCAAGATAGAAATGTTTCAGACAAGCAAGATCATGATATTATGGTGTAAACCAGACAAGTAAACGTAAGGCTCTGAACAAGTTATTTCTCTCAGCTGTCAAGCACAAGCAAACCTAAGAGAAATTTTAGTGTAGCTGAACGAATAGGAATTATGCTGAGAAACTAACAAACATAAAAAAATGAAACTACTATATTCTCAGTAATAAAGAACAATAACATAGCAATTAAAGACCTACTAGCTACATATGGCACAACAGATTCAAATCAGCTTTTAAATTTGTTACTACATCTTTAAATTTGAAGAGCCCCTCAAAAATCCAAAACCTTAATTACTAATGAGACAAGCTCGGACAACACAAGACTGACAAGCATAAATAAAAATAAGTTGCAAAGGAAACAATTATGTACCTACTAGCTAGATGCAGTAGACGATGCTTAAAAAAAAGATTGCAAATACAAAAAGGTTTGCACAGTCATACCAAGGACACGGGCAGTAGCACTAGAAGCTTCCTGAATGGATTTTATGGTTGCTCCCTGTTTACCAATGAGACTTCCTGCTTGTGTAGCAGACACAAGCAATCTTGTGGACACTGTGTTATCAGAACCTGGTGGAGCACGACCAGACTCCCCATCTAAACCATCAATTATCCATTTATGAACTCTGAGAAGAGCATCCAGAGCAGGAGGAATGGAAGCGTCAGGTTCCTCCTTTGCTGAAATCATTACCTTCACAAATTTCAAGAAACAAGTTATATTGAGTAAAAACAATAAATTGTGCAAAAGACGTTCCAACTGACACATTCTGAGTACATAAAACAATCGGATAAGAAACATAATGCCTCCAACTGACACATTCTGAGTACCATAATACAAACAGATAAGAAACATAATGCCTTCAACTAATGAAACAAGATGGAAAATCATTTCAGTTCTATTAAGAAGGCAACGCACATGCAAATTAATTATGCTATGTCCCCAAGGACCAAGATCAACAAGAATCATGATGAAATAGAATGGTTATACTACGGAACATTAATATGTCCTCTAGAAGAGCTAGGTCATTTAGTTTTAAATCCACATATTTTAAATTGACAGAAAATTATTCATACATTTCCATACAGTTAAAAGTTTCACAGGCTTAAAGTCAAGAAAGAAACATCAATAATGCTACAGCAATTCCATCCAACCCTCATCAAGAGAACACATGTTAGTGTTCCATAATTTCGTTTATGGAATGTATGCAGTTGTCTATGAGCATAAAAAACCATACGAATTAAGTAGGGTAGCCTCATGCATGACATTCTTGCCAACACAAAGTCTACGGAGGGTCAATGTATTTGTAGATTCACCCCTATAAATCAGAAAGGTTTATGTGACTCCACAATGTCACGTGTGTTGAAAAAGAACAACCTACTGTGTCACAAGGAGCAGAGTACTACCATGTGAGCTGCATATCTTCACATAAGCAAAAAATGTGATTCGTATGCAGTTAATGTTTCCACCTGATTACTACTAACTGTGTTGTTACTGTTATTTTTGCATCATACTATATGGCTCATGAGAATATAACATTAGAAACATAGATCTTTACCCACTTTCCTATTTTGACATAGTTTCATATTCTTTCCAAATTGATACTAACATTATATTTAAATGCATAGTAAACCAAGCATCAAATGTTTGTTTTCTAAATATTCCACCAACCTGAAGATTTGCATCTATAAGTATCAACATGTTAATGAGTACTACTGATGAACATCTGATTCCTTTTCTTAAAAGATTAGATTAATATTAATATTACTTTGAACATGTAACATTCCCATTCTCAACTAATACATATTTTGGCTCTGAAAAATACCTATAGTAGTTTTCACATCGCACACTTTTTCACTTATTAAGAATGCATTCAGCTCCTCTTAAAATGACAACCAAGCGGGTTGTGAAATTACCAGACACAAAGTGAAGCTTGATGGTCATCCAACATGTGTAGGCTTAGATAAAATCCAGCACAGATGCTCAACAACTGATCTTTGCAAACTGGATCTTTGTTCTTCTATTTTGGTTCACAAGGATGATTTGATTTGTTGCCTTAAGTCTGAAGAAATAACCTGCAAGATTAATCTAATTATCATTGGCTAAAGGTTCAAAATCTGGGAATCTTAAGTGTTTATCTAAGGTAATATTTTCACTGTATTATCTTGGATTATTCTCTCAGAAAATCTTATTTAATCAGTCTATATTTGTAGTACTTGCAGAAAGAAAAGATGAGCACTAAGATTGAAAAAAGATTAAAGATCATAACAAAATTTTATTTGATAGTTCTTGCAATATAACAACCCCTCGCCATTTTTTCATTTTTTTATATCCAGCTGGGATAAATACAAAAATCAAAAGGCAATCTGATTATACACTAGAATTAATTCACCCAGTTCAGGTCAAAAGCTTGGAACACCATATTGAGGTCATCTCACAATGACTCTTGTTCCTGAGTGACAAACAGTCTATTTGCCTTTTTTATGAAGCCTTTAAGGTTGTTGATAAGATACTACATCAACAACACAGCTGTAATCTGTAATGTCCCAACAAGCTTGTTGACAAGATCCAAACTACATGTTCTTGGAAGTATTTTAAGGAGTTACTACCCATGCAATTTGACAAAAAGATTTAAGTTCACAACTTAGATGGCTAGATCCTTTACACCATCAAATGCAGATTCCAGTAATCAATTCAATATAAACTTTCTGTCGATGATATAAACAAAGAGAAATTGAATATTTAAAAATTCACAAATTTATCGATGCAAGATTCTGTAGGCTTTACAAAACTTTAAATTCTAAGAAACATATCAGAAAGCAAGAAGATCTAATGGACACAAGTGTTTAGCAGATGCTATTCGCTAGTAGTGAGAATCTTCTAAAACTCAATTCTTATTTGCAATAGATGTTAGATAATTATATTTCTTAAAATCGACCTGATAAGGTTAAGCTTACTATATTAACAACACATGTGCTTAATAAATTAACAACCTGCAGCTTATGCTCAAATGACAGGGCTTTTGAGTCAATTTTAATCAACATAAACTGACACTATAGTGAAATGTGCTAGATCATCAACAACAAGTATTATTTAGCAATTAAAAATCATGGCTATCTCAGATCTTTTTATTTTCAGCAGGCTTTTCTGCTAGTTTAATATCAAATTTCTTTTATTATGACAATTATCAAGTTCTCAACTAAAACCGCAGATGTACCTAAAACAATTTCCTCAGGAAATCGAAACCTAACTTCCTTCTGATGGCAAGGACAAAAAACTAATAATTCAAATTTTCACATGCTGAATAAGATATATGTGGAATAGCATAAACTCAATGTTTTAGAATAGCAAGCATACCCATTCCAATCCCAAGGAACTGATGACATGCACTTGGGGATAAAAGACAGAATTAAGCTATCAAATACTTCCCAAAAGTTAACTTCAATTGTTGAACCTTTCATAACAATGATCCATAGAAGTTGTATCTAAAATATCAAAAGCTACAGGTTACTTGTGCGCATCACAAATATTCAAACAATTATGAACTCACCCAACCAATAAATTAATAATGCGGTCATTCAGCAAAAAAATCGATGAACAACTGAACAAATTGAACTTAAAGTTCAGATACACATATGGACCATTTGATCATGCAGCCTCATTGATAATCTGAGATTTTAATTAGCTAGAAAAAATTAGTATTAATGCCTCATATTGCAAAACAAAGAACCAACCATCAACAGCTTGATGAAGAAGCAAAACCCACAAGCAAGCAAAGTTTTTCAAATCCACAATTCCGCAAGCCAAATGAACAAAAAAAAGGGAACACCTAATAACATATATACACTGACACAAGAATTTAATGAGGAAATGCTTTTTCATGTCTGGGATAAGAAAAGCTTGATATATATGAACAGCATAACACATAACAAATTCTATGTTTCAGCAAAAAAAAAAGGAGCAAGATATAGAAAATCTGTCAAGATTAAAGGATTCTTAAAGGCTAAGGACTTCACAGTATCTAATAACAGATACTTGGCCCTAGTGCCCACATTGAAAGGGGCAAACCAGCAAATTAACAGGATACTTACTGCTCTTTCTGCTACTCCAGGAGGTCCTTCAAGGATCTTAATCCGAGCTCTTGATTCCTCGCATAATTTTTTGATGAACTCTCCTTTGCGGCCAATGAGACCACCTACCTTATGAGCAGGAACCAATATACGAAAAACACTCTCTCCAGGCCATCCAGGCCACTTCTTTTCACCAGCTTCAGTTGCTGTCAAATCATCATGCTCTTGATTGGTTTCATGTGAGTTCTCAGTTTCTACAGCCACCTCTTCTTCCGCAATATTCTCCGGAAGGTCATCCATAGTGTGTTGTATTAACTAAAATAATCATACATGACAAATGTGTATGAGGAGTCAAAAAGTAGCAAAGGAAAATTTAATCAAGAATAAGAAAGCAACAATAAAGATGTGCCAAAGACAGCATCGATGGTGTACCCACAAATAACATATTTACAGAATCAGACTATAGCAGGAAACGAAGATAAAGAACAATGCAGACAAAAATCTACAATCTAATAAAAATTATAAACAAAGCAGCAATCCTATGAAACATATTGGGGAATTTCACATTTGAAACAAAAACAAAAGCAAATCCAGATGAACAAACATCTCAAGGCAAGTAAAATGCATTATTTCTAGTTAATAATTCAAAGAGATGTTAGAAACACAATTCCAAAATTTCTCTTTAAACTGATGTAATGGGGTCTCAGAGTTTTCTTCAATATATAGAAATTGTTTCACCACCGAAGGAGAAAGCATAAAATAAGGACCACGTTCCAATCATAAAAAGTAAAAAATAAATGATGCACAAGTATATCATAAAAAGTAGCTGAAACTACCGGTCGCCGATAAATATGTCAAATCTGACCTTTTCCATATTTTTTCACATTCATCATGGCTAATGTTTCAGTTCTTTATCTGCCCCAAATCCTTATATTTCTCAATTTTCCAATTGTATACATAGTCAGATATAGAAGTGTCTGTTTCTACATGTGGCTAACAGGCAAAAAAGATACAAGTCAACATTAAACATTCATGAGAAAAACCAGAATCAATTCATCAATAAATCAATTCTGCAACCTTTACCGATCTGCAAAGGTTTAACAGCATGCCTCCAAAATTAAGAACATGTTAATTGATAACAAACAAAACTACAGTTTAAGAAACATTGGATTTTCTTTACCTGCCCACCTAAAATATATTAATATTTGACCTTAAAATGCACTACCTTTGCACATGAGTTCAGAGTGCCTAAGGTTGTATGGTAGCTAGGTTTCCACAACTTAAGATGCCCAACACTACCGTTTGCATGTCAGACAGCTAAAAGCCGAAGCAAGAAAAACACACCACGAACATCAAAATTTTAAGCTTCTTGGAGACCAATTTAGAACTTACAACTAACCAAGCATGCAGCTACTATGATTTTTCTTTTCATCTAACAAGAGGGCTATGGCAATTTCTAAACGATGCACAATTCAAGAGGTGCCAGCAGATGCAATCAGAACCTATGCACCGCCCTTCTTGATCCAGAAATTAGTCTCTACAGTTTAGAATGTGGGATCAGCAACAAGTGTATCACATATTGTCAAGCAAAGACATCACAAACATCAAAACTTTAAGCACCCCTAAAGACCAATTCAGAAATTCTAACTAATCAAACATGCAACGACGATGATTTCCTTTCCTCTAACCGAAGATCTATGGCGATTTTTGAGCCATGCACAATTCAAGAAGTGTCAGCTGCTGCGAACAAGAAGAAGTTATACACTGCGAAGTGTATTATCCGTTGCCCTCTGGTGAGCTAAAGACCATGACAAACGAAACCAGTAGATTCTGCATAAAGGACCGAGCATCCACGCAGCACTACCCTTCACATATTCCATAACAGACGGTACAACACATAGAAAGCAATGAGTTCATCGAAACCCTAGAATAACCTCAACTAACAATCCCATAAAACCCTAGATATCTCCATCTAGGATACTGACACGGGCAAAGAAACTGCTCTGCCAGAAGAAGAAAACCGCCTAAATGAAAACGAGAAAAAGAGGGCTTACGGCTTCCACCGATGAGATTCTTCCGATGGACGAACGGCCGTAACAGATCCGACGGCGAGGCGGACGAATTCGAGAGAGAGAGAGAGAGAGAGAGAGAGAGAGAGAGAGAGAGAGAGAGAGAGAGAGAGGAATCCGGCGGCGGCGAAGGAACGAGGGCTTGGAGAGGGAGAGGGGTGCGGCCGTATTTATCTCTGTGGGGTTGGGGTTTTGGGATTTGGGTTTGAGTTTGGTGTTCGTTCACGGGCGCACGTACGAGACATCCGTGCGGCCTGCGAACGCAAAATTTCCGACGCGGCCGGCCGCGTGCGTTACTGCCGTCGTCGGTGGCGGTAATAATAATCATAAAAATAAAATAAAAAGAGAAAATAAGAAAACGAATATATATATATATATATATCCTTTGAACATTTTATGTATTTAAAACGATTTTTACTTTTATTTGTCATCAAATGTATATTTAATTTTACACATATAAGGAAAATATTATGATTTATATGGTATAATGGTGTTGCATAAATTTCAATCAATCTCTTCCCTTATTCATTTTATTTCAAGGATAAAATATATTAAAATTTTGATTAAATTCTAATAAGAGTTGTCGATTGATACTGTTGTAGAAAATGTACACATTCCTGGATTTTATTATTGACTAATTATTTTTTATATGATAATTTAATCTGACTTATCAATTCTTCATTCCTATTAAATGAATGATCCAATCTCATACAATATTCCTTTTGTAATTAGAATCCTATGTAGGAGACATTTGATTAGTTTCCAATGGATCCCCAAAGATGGATGATGTCTATGAGAGGAGATTATTGACGCTTACAAGTTCTTAGGACTTTTCGATTGATGCTAATTCAGAACTCTTGCTTTCTGGACTGTGAGTAAATTGTGTCGACCATCAACAGGTCGCCGTGGATTGTGGTGGGTAGACGACGATCTTGCTCACCGTTTAGTAATTATGGTTGGTGGCATGCAAACAAACCAATACATCTCGTTCAACTCACCAACACAAGTCTCAGAAAACTTGGAAGTCTATTATAGGATGCACCAAACAATAAAAATCTTTTTCGATGGACCGCAGAGTGTAATAATTTATTTCCAACGAACTTGTTTTCGGACAATTTATCGTTGAAAAAAATGGCATGTTGCTTGGAACAATTTTTAATGTGTTTTCGTCCCACAACCAACCCACCCTATCAGCTTTAATAATCATCAATCTTCTTGTGTGTTTTAAGATTTCACAGAATGATTTATTTGAAATTTTGAGTGATTTTGCATTAAAAAAATTGAACACTTTGGTACATTTCTAATAATTTCTAAATTAAAGAGTGCAAATCCTCTCTTTTTTGTACTTATTATTAAATCTAGATCCATATATTTTGAAAAATTTTATAATATCTTTTTGACTTATTAAGGAAGAATGATGATTAAAAAAAAGTTCAATATTTTTTTATCATAATTTTTTTTTGAATAGACAAACGATATGTTTTATAACTAAAACAAAAAACTACAGCTTTATATCACAAACGAGTTTTAAATAGTTCAAATCTCCATAAACCGTAATTATTAATTTTATTATTTCTTTGAGATTTCATGAAATAATTTATTTGAAAGTTGCCAAATGATTTCGGATTGAAATTAAGAAGGTTTTGCTCTATTTAAAAATAAAGGATGATAAATGTTTATTTTCATATTGTCTTAAATTTTGGGTCTACATATTTAATAAAACATTAACTTTTATAAAAATTATAATTTAACTAAATATATAACTTTTTACTACATAACTTTTTTTACATAAAAAATCCTTGTAGACCATTCCAAATAATTAGAACTTACAATTTTATTATTGTTATCATATATTTTTTATAGAACATTAATATTTTTCTTTTTATTTATTATAATAATAATAATAATAATAATAATAATAACAATAATAATAATACATGTTTTTAGATTTCTTAATTATCCAACCAAAACACTATATATCGCTTATAACATATTGTAAATAAGTTTCAATTAGTTCAAACACGCACCAGCCTTTTTATTTTTCTTTTCCATCTATCCTTAAATCTTAGTCATATAAAATTTTTTAAAAAAATATTTACCATGAAAACATGAAACCATGAAAAGCTAAACACCTTCCTTCCGTGAACCAAAACGTTGTAATTCCATTGAAAAGTATTGCACCTAAGTTTCAACAAATTACAATCTCCAGTTACCATAATTATCAACATTATTAAAGGCTTTGAGATATTATAAGATAATTTGCACGTGAGTTTGACTGTTACTTAAAAAGTTTTGTCCATATTTCACAATAAAAGACAACTTAACAAGAAAAGCTTCACTCAAGGACTATTACACGATTTTATAATAGTCGAATGTGAACCACCAAATGTGACTTGAAAAATCTCTAAAATTATCAAAATATCCTGAAACTAGTCAAAGCGTTATTTATATCACAACATTTGCTATCTACATTAACACATAAAAATGAGTTTAACAAATTTTATAATATCGCAATTATAAACCAATATAAAAAAAATGCATCAAATTTGACTTAAAAATCAAATTTAAATTAAAATAAAAAAAACCACCGGAATCTCGATAAAAGATGGAGATAAGTTGAATGAACTTCATGATATTACACTCTGGTAAATGCACTGCACAACACTAAGTATACAGGATTATGATACCATACTTGATTCTACAATCAAGTGCAACACAATTTATTGACGAATGTAGCAACATAAAAATTTGTCCAACTCACTTCAAAACCATCAAAAGAAAATATAACATAAATAATTACTCCATTATTTATTATTTTTATTGATTTCAAAAGATTTTATAGTCTAATTTAGTACAATCTACTATTAATTCTGGAATCCGAGTATAACACAATTCATTTACTGTAAAGTTTGTCCACCTGACCACAGACTTTCATGATTAAAGAAAAATATAATGTAATGAAAATAAACATGAGGCTTTTCCCAACAAATTGTCCATTTGCTTTCCTAAATTTTATATTGAATTGTATGCAAGTCCCTTATTCCTGCTCTTAAACCTAAAACCCATCAACTACAGAATAGTACATTATGCTAACCATGGAGATGTCCCAACCCATATCCTTGGCCTTTTCACACCCACTGCTGATGATCGTTAAAATCTAACTCACATTAACTTGAATGCCCAAAACCCAGCATTCTACCCAAGCAGATTAGTTCAGGTTTTGTCTTCTCTAAGGGTGTGCCAAAAAAGACTCGTGAGAGGTACAAAAGCAGATGCACTACTACAAAGAGGAAATGCAGGATCTTCCTCTACCAAATATTCTTTTAAGGAGATGAACAAAAAAAGATAAAGGTGAGGATTACAGCACAACAAAGCTCAGAAGAATAAATTACCTCAAATTATAACCATTACTAAGACCACATGATCATATGTGCTCTCAGGTTACCTACCTCAAGGACGGTGGTACAAGTATCCGTTCCCGCCTCTTGCAAAATAGTCTTGAAGCTGGTAAGAGTATCCATTCACATCTCCATCCCCCAGGCTGAGCATCGATAGATCAGTAATTCCATAAGGCTGCTGGTTCCGCATCAACCCATCAAACTGTCGATTAGCATAGGCCAAAAGATCCATCTGCTGCATGCGTCCATCCCTCAGCCCTTCGGGAGGGTTATTGGATGCACCGTAGCCCCTATGGAAGCCGTCATCAAAGTACTGATCCAGTTGTTCAAACTGGCCAGAGCTACCTAGTGACCCAGTGTCCGCAGTAGACAAATTACCCGGAAAAGTCAACTGCCGACTGAAGGCATACTGGGGACTTCTTTCTGTCCTTCCAACGTTCTGTTCATCATCTAGCAAATCATTGATGATGTCAAGGTGGGGGAACTCATCCCCTACCGTCCCTTGGACATGATATGGGGTAACCCTGGAGACACTCTCAGCTGGATATTTCTGTGCAAGTGATTTTCCATAAACATTGAGCTTCCCCATGTTATCCCCGAGACTTGAGCCAAATCTCTGACTGCTGCTGCTGCTGCTGCTGCTGGATTCATGGTAGCTGTCGTCTCTCCCTAGGTGCTGGCTGTGGACTACTTCAGGCTTAAGGCAACCAAAGGTCAATCCATGCCGAAGTGATGGATGCTCCATCCTTATAAGAGTCTGCGGTGGAAGCATAGATGTAGATGATAAAAACATTGATGGAGAATGCGAATAAGCAACACTTTGGCTGCAGGATGTAGTCTCATCATTTAAACAAGATCCCCTTGCAGTTGTGGTTTTACCAATTATGGCATTTCTATATGACTGTGGAACGAAACTCGGGGCAGTCGGAGAAGGATCAGTGCCTAATCGACCAGCTGCACTCACAGAGCGTGAAAGTAGAGGTACTGCTTGAACTGTGGAAGGAATGGGCATGGTAGGCCTTGGTGCTGGGATGAGAGGAGCACTATATGGCCTTGATGTTGCATTGAATTGGTGTGGACCATTAATTTTTGCTTGTGTGTTTTGCTTCGGAGCTTCAGACTGAATACTCGACGCAATTGGGGGTGATCTTGATGCAATAGCTAGAACCTTATCAGTTTGCACAGTGCTACTTGATGGTTGCTCTTTAGAAGATGTTGGCTCCACTGAGATGGTGGCAGTGGTTATCACAGACAACTGCTTAGGCGGCTGAGGAATGTTGGATATCTTTTTACCAAGGCTAGGTGAAGAAGAATGTTTCTCTGCATCAACCTGATCATTGGGAGTTAGTTTCTTTTGAAGAGAAGCAACTTCCTCCTCCTGAGACAATAAGATATAGCTTAAATTAACTTGATTACAGACAAATCCAGTTAACATGATTCTACTCCAAAAATGCCCAATGTTCCACAAGTTCATACAGAGGCACACGCTTCAAGTATGGTACAAGGTTATATGACTGAATGTAAACTCTAAATAAGAGAATTGTGCAGATAACAAACATCATCATCATGTAAATCCTAATCAGAAAGGGCAAACGAAACCTCCTACAAAGATGAAGAATGGTCAGCTGAGGGAACCGATAAAAATGCATATGCCATTTGCTCGAATGAAAAATATTACCCCAGTTGAATAGCTTCAAGAAGACTCATCAAAAAGGCAGTGAGAGAAAACCAACTCATGAACAGTGGTTTAAAAAGGTGCTCGGGCGCTCGCCTAAGCGCTCGGGCGAGGCGAGGCGAGGCGAGGCGAGGCGAGAGCGCCTCGATTGGCTTCCAGGTGGGGCGCTTCAAAGAGGTGCCGCCTGGGCGCTCGCCCGAGCCCAGGTGTCGGGCGCTTCGGGCAAGCGCCTGGGTTAAACCGAGCGACCGAACCAGATTTTTACATATGGTTCGGTCTAATATGATTTAGTTGGTTCGATTGAACCAACTAAATCACCGATAACAACCTCGATCAATTTCCCCAACCCTAAACCTCGCGATTAGCCTCTGCTCTCGTCGTCGCTCGCCGCTCCAGCTACTACTATCGCTCGCCACACCCACTCCACCTGTCGCCTACTGCCGCTGTCGCCGTCGCTCGCTCGCTTGGTCTTCTCCTTCCTTCTGCTTCGAACTTGACAGTATACTGTTAAGTGTTAACAGTATACTGCTAAGTATTAACAGTATACTGTTAAGTGTTAACAGTAACAATATACTATATTGTTAACAGTATACTGTTAACAGATTTTTTTTATTTATTAAAATAATAATATATTATTTTGTTTTTAATACTGTTAATTTTTATTGATTTGAAATTATTGTTAGGTTTCAGGATAAATGGCAAGTGTTCAGAACAACTCAATTGATTCTACGATAACATCAAAAAAAATTTATTTTTTGATTTTTGGAACTTTTTAGTAATGTGACATTGTGAGTTTATACCTTAAATTTTCTTCATTTAATCATATATTTTTATTTAAATATTATATATTTTATAATTATATTTATAAATTTTTATATTTTAGCGTCTCACTTCGCTCGGGCTAGCGCTTGGGCGAACGCTTAGCGCCTCGGGCGATTTTAAACCTTGGCGCCTTTTAGCGCCTAGCGCTTTTTAAATCACTGCTCATGAAGACAATGGCCCATATGTTCTCATGCAAATTCAGAACAACACAACAAAGAATGCTAGTTAAACTTAAAGCCGCACCAAGCAATAGGAGTTTAAAAAAAAAAAATCCATCTTAGAAAACAAATGAGAAACTTGACACCCATAAATAAATGTAAATAACAAGCACAGATGCATACTACTACAGTCATGGAAGCAATAGAACAGGCAAGAAAACTACTGCACGCATAGTAGGACAACCATAGAACATTTATGGCCCATCTTTTGAAAAAGAAATTATAGGTCATAATAGAAATATTAGCAAGTATACCACAATATATCAGATTCCCGAATAACCAATCTATCCATCATGAAGTTCCAAAACACATATTTTGTGCATGCCTCTAGGAATTATTTAGCAAACTAGATCAAGAAGACATAGCATAGCATATCACAATCTAAAACTATCCAGGAAGCAGCATCTAACCTATGAAACATATTTAAGTTTGCTATGATCATAAAACCCACTAAATAAAGGTAAAACTTCAATACAAGAATAAACTTCACCTTTTCAGCTAGATTTTTCTCAAGTTGCTGCATCTCACTCTTTAAGGAGAATGCACTGGCCTCTGATTCAGGTCGTGAGACCTTGCTGCCAGTGACATCATGTGAATGGCCATCAACAAGAGTAGTTTCAGATCGTGGAATATGCCCACCATTAGTTAAACCCATCCGTTCATGTGTTTCCTCATTCCGACATTTTCCTCTGAAGATACGGCTCATTTACTCATTAAAAACTCCAGAAGTTACAGTCACTACAAAATATGCTCATATGTAAATTACCTGCGAGATTGGATATTGTTGTTGCTTTGTAAAGTGCTTCCTTTGTATGGTCCACTCATGGTAACAGAGGGGACTGAGTCAGTTGAGCATGTCGAGGAGCTGTCATCCATTGCAGATTGGCTCCTCTTTTCACTTTGCCCATTTTGTACATCACTGACACTAGCTTCAGCAGCCAGATGAGTTTCTGATGTATCTATATCCCAATTAATAGGACTGGAATCTCTGTCATTTGATCCCGGTTGCAGAACCTCAATGATATCATCTCCAGTGTCAGATACATCAGATGCATCTTCCAGGGTACCAATCTTTTCAGTAACCAAGTCTACCTGCTCAGAAGGGAAGCTATCTGAAATCCTTTCTTCTGATGGAATTTCCTGTTGGAGGAAGCTATCTGAAATCCTTTCTTCTGATGGAGTTTCCTGTTGCAGTCTTTCAGGTACTTGATTACACCTCTCATCCTTTCCTCTATCTTTACCTTTGCGACTATTACGCTTCTGTTTAGCCTGAAAGAAGAATAAACAAAACAAGAAAATTAAGTGCACTACAACCTCATCTAATTTAATTTGTTACAGATAACTAAAAATAGTTAAACATCAGTTTTTAAAAAAAAGCAACAAACTATTATATGCCCATTCCACTGCAAAAATTAACACCACAAACAGAAAAGATAAAAAAAAAGAAACAATGTCTATAAGAATTTTTAAGGAAGCAATTGCAACACAACAAATAAAGGTAAACACAACAATTACAGAAGTGGACTGGAGAAGCAGTCAGTTTCATGTTAATATAAATAAGCTCACTCCACCTACCATATGCGAAAACACATCACATGTAAAGTAAAATCAGACTGTGGTCCAGTTGCAAAAGAATAAGCATAACCTGAAGTTAAGACAATCAGCTGCGAAAGCCATCTGAACCAAGATAGAAAAACCTAAATGTTACCTCGTACTGTATCCTAGATGATACCTTATAAAACAAACAATCAATGAAAGGCGTTAAAACATACATCAAACTCAAAGCACGTGACCCGGATGCCAAATATAGAACTTAGCAACAGACCCTAGTGAGATACCCCATAACCCCATGTGGGAAACCCAAGAGTAGTCACCCAGTCCAAGATAGATGAAAAGTTAATTTGTACAAGATCAATTGTGTTACTATTCAGCACCTTTTAGGTTGTGTGTCAACATTTTGTGCCTCATTGGCAGCCTACTTGGATTGGTAATTGGGCTAGAAAGTTTCCAGATAGTTCAAAAGCATAACCACTCGTAGTGCACAAGGCAGAGTCATGACGACTCTGCATCATGTTGATTACCCTTGATTCGTCAAGGGAAGCAGAACAATCAAAGATGGTGGCGACAGTATGGTGGGCATATGGTCCTTTAATCAGGCATGACAAGTGTGTTTGGCTGCACAAAAAATGTCAATGCAATATTAGTCTCCCTTGGAGAACTTTTTTGATGTTTGTCTTGAGAAAAAAAAAACCAAAAACTTCATTTCTGGATTTTTCATTAAAGGTTAAATTTACATTTTTCTGGATTTGTTCTAGAATACAACAAAAAATTCTCCAAAGCTTTCTGTCTTTTCAAGATATTTTTTCAGAAAATGGTGGATTTGTTTTTTTCCTTGCTTGCTAAACAATAAAAAAGGAAAAGGAAAATGATTTCCATGACAAGGATTTTCTATGAAAAACCCTTTCTCTGCATGGTCCTAGGATCCATTTGAGCCATCAAGTATTCTGAGCTGAAGAGACAGATAATGACAACCAGAGCCCCAAGTAGGAAAATATGATTTGTACATATGATCTCAATACTCAATTCTTAATAACTAGGTTAAGTACTCTTGGCCATGTTGGAAAAGCACCCAAGCCTTCATTGGACAGCCAGGGTCCTAAAAGTAGGGAATATCTGATTGTAAGCATTTGCCAAGAGACTACCATTTAAGTGCTTGTATATTTCAAAAACAATAATGTTAGTGATGATTACTATTTGTATTAGTGAACTACTCCATGTTGTACTCTTTACTAGTTCTTGATGTAGTTAATATATTCAAAATCGACACAATCTCACTGAGAATAAATTATAACACAAAAATAGAGTTAGATGTAAGCATTATGTGTTAAAAATGAATTTGATGGAGTATATAAGAAAAAGAAACATAGATATCATATATTGCTAGGTCTTGTGGTACCTAGCTGTTCATGTTTTATTTCCTGTTCTCTTCCATTGCACTCAATCTTCTTACTTTACAAGCTTCTGACCTATTCTCTCCCTTTTCCCTTTTGTTTCATTTATGCCAACATTTAGAACCAAACCCACAAATAAAACCATCTATCATGAAGCTGCATTGTCGAAGACCCCAAACTTAATGTGGAAGAGGAGATGATTCAATACATGGAATTTTTTTGGATTAAATGCTTGATTTAGTGTAACTGATGTTTTGAAAAGATGATGGATCTCTGCCCAAGATCCAAGTCGTTTACAATGTTCATGGTTTGAGTCTTTCATCCAAATGTAACTGCCAAGCACATTTATTTTAAAAAATATGACATAGATCTAGCCCAGTCTACATGAATACTTCACATGCAGCAATGTTTGTAAAAATTACAATCCACTCATGGATAAATTTTCGCTTCAATCTTTATTTTTTTAAACTTCATTCTAATACTAAAGTAATTATTATGGTTATCATATCATTATATTTTGCAATAAAAGGAAAGCTAAGAATACCTGATCAGCATTACTTTTTAGGATAATAACTCAAATCACTCAGAACTGGTGACCATCATACCTTAAATTTTATGAAAATTTTCATTAAATATGTCTACATATGTTATCTGGCATTGTATAAGTAATATGTTGTTTTTAAATAGCAATATCTACACCCCAAGTGAGAATTCCATTTCTTTTATGATTATTGTTAGAGTCAAAAAGATGTTTATAAAAAATAATTAGATTTAGAAAATTCAAATCATATCTGTTTAATTATCTACATATTCTTTTAGGTACATAGTGTCATTTGTAAGGTTATGAGCATTATGTTGTGTGTCAGATGGTGTGGGATTGTGGTCTTTCATTTGGAATTCATTGCTGTACTTTCTCCAGTATGTAAGAATTCATCTTCATTTACACATTCTCCAAAACTTATTTATGAGTAGCATGAATGTAGAACTCATCCAATCTGTTAATAAATAGCCGACTCTACGACAATCAGTGAACAAGATTCAGTCTGATATAAGATGATATGTTTACAGAATATAGAGCTGGCTAAGGACAACTCAAGTAGAGAAAATATAGAAAGGGTACATAGAGCCAACCCAAACCCAAGTTCACCCGATAATCTTATGAAGTCTTGAACCAGACCAACCTGCCAGGTCACATGTCAATTAATCCTTACAGCTTAACAATGTAAGTAGCAATTCAAATTCAAACTCCAACATGTATCTGTGGATTGTAATGGCTAGGCATGGCTAACACAGGGTTGTTCTCCACAAACTTTTAATTATATGATCGACAATAGAAGCATAAGAACATGCAGTGACTGGAATTAATATGGTACCTAGAACATGAAATCATGGTTAAGGTTCTCACTTAACAAGCAAAGTTGACACATATATTTCTAGTGAAACCAGGAAGTAAAGAAAAAGGTTAGCAACAACTAGCAAGAGGTATTAAGAATCAGTAACTGAAGACAAGATGCTTGATACCTAACAACTATCTTAGAAAGCCAAACAGGCTATTCTACTTAAAGCAATGTCAAAACGAAAATATGAACCTAAAGGCTAGAAGAAAGATCTACGATGGAAATAGCTTCAGAAATTGCACTGCATATTTCTGTATATTTTCTTGTATAAAAAACACAATGAAAGAAATGGCAATTTAATTCCCACCCTTTACTTTTAACTTGATTTTAAGATCTATGGAAACATTTGTCTAGTTCCAGTTCCAAAGCTTTCTAGTCCCAAGTGCATCCAATACAATTGAGCCTGCAATGCATATTTTTCATATTTAAGCTGCAATCCTCTTGTCTATACGTTTTAAAACTACGAAGCCAACTCATATACACAATGATTAAACAGTTTCCATGTAAACCAATGCCTAGTAGTTTGATCACTATGCCATTATTCACATAGGCCATCTGCTGAGAAATGTTCACACACACTTAGAACCTAAACAGCACAACACATGATACAATCATGCAGGTTTCTGGTGAAGAATCATCAAATTACTGATAAAAATAAAGTTCCATAAGCATTGGCATGTAAAACTTTGATGAATTAATATGCAATAGTCAACCTGTTTTTTCTTTGCACGCTTTTCCTTTTCAGTAGCACCACGCTTAGACTTAAGCTCATTTTCAGCTTGGCCTGCTGCTTCTTCCTCTCGAATAAGCTCCTCTTGCCTCTTTAAAGCAACAGCCTCCTGGTAGGAAACTTCGATCCTACTGCTGACAACAACATGAGAGGAACAAAGATACTCAAAAGAAGGACAACAAGGATACTGTAGGATTAGACCACAGACAATCTGCATAGATGGAAAGCACAAACTATCGCAATCATCAAACACAACCAACTGTAAATCCTGAACAAGAATATAGGCCATAAAATTTGACATTCATGGCTTAAGCTAGAGAAGTATTAGGATCGCTTGTAATTACATGCATAAACTCCAGTTGACAGACTTGCCATAGCCATTTGATTAAATTGATCTGAAAGAGGCTAGGAATGTCAAAGCCATATGCAGCCAATGTGTAATTGCATAAAAAAATCTTTAGTGTACTAAAGTTAAGGTTGCTTTGAGACATTCTTAAAAAATGTTAGTCAATAATGCCGAAGATAAGTGATACCTGAATATGTGAACCAGGACAAAAATTTCAATAGTCCTGCGACCCAGCTCCATAAGTCGCCTTTCATCTCGCTCAATAGAAGCCTTGTTAAATTCATCTCCAGAACTTCCATCCTACATATGCAAGATGATTGAAATATATTCAGTAATAGAGATCTGAAAGATGGATTTTCATGGACAAGAGAAATTAATATTTTGTGAAACATACCCTAAAGCAAGATACTGTGAAAAGAGAAAGCCAAAATCTAAAGTATGACAAAATGCACAACCATGTAAATTGAATGGATGTACACATTATTCTGATATGGTGAATCAAATAGGTTTCTTTGTTTTGTAAACCATAGCCTAAAGGAACTAAAAATAAGATGGATAATGTTGTTAATTGCATCATATATATGAAGATAGTTACAACAAACACTGAATAGCAAAAGATTTGAAACAGTTAGGACATGAAAAGAAACATCAAGAATCATGATAAGGAATGGAAGTGACTCAAACGTGCAGCTACCGAGTATATACCAAACAAAATGAAAAGGAAAAAAATATGGTACGTATTATATGGAAAAGCAATAATTCGTCTACAAGGTCACAGTTGCAAGATACAACCTTCTGGAGTCCATTAACAAAGACAAGTGTTTTGGCAGATCAACTGACTACAAGCACCGGATTTCAACTTCTAACAATGATGATTAGAGACAAGAGACAATGATGTTAATTTTGTTAAATTAGATCTAGTTGCAATGGAAACCAAACAGCAAAAATTTTCAACCTAGAAAGGATGAAAAAGAAGAAAAAATCAGAAGCGAGAAAACGAACAGGGTAACATGAATGTGAAGCTACTGATTATATGAATCACAAGAAAAAGGGGAAAATTGGAAGCGTTATATAGCAAAGTTCCGATTTGACTATCGGGTCAAAACTGTCAAATACAACTAAAATTCATTAATAAAGAAATGAGTGTTTTGGCAGACCAGAGGTGTCTGCAGATCAATAGAATACAACCACCAGATCCAAAATTCTATTGCTGATGACTGCAACCTGAATTAGATTGCCAAGTCAATGTCAATGGTTCCCTTTAATATTATTTGCAACAGCATAAGATATCAAGTATTGGAAATTATATGCCTCAAAGGAGAGAAGCCCTAGTTACCTAGTTAGAAGGTGTTCCAAACAAAACCATACACTCAAGTCTCCTCTCACTTGGTGATCACGACTATTGAGGGCCTAATCTAAATGCTATATTGGCCTAACAACTTAAGCGCCACAAAATCCCTCTAGATCTTTCAATCCATATAACTTAAAAATCTCTATGATACTAAACCTAAATATTAGAATCTCATAAATCAATTGAAAGCCTTCCAAATTAAGATAAGTCTATTTTGTATTGCCACCATAGGGAAGAATACAGAGGTCATGCAGTTCATGTGGTCAGATTGTGAGAATCAAACCCCACACACCTTACACAATAGTCTGGAATATAAGATAGGAGATAAACATGTCAGATAAGTCAAGAAACTTCTCTAAGCCAAAAGTACATATATATGCTAAAAGGGGAATCTGAACGCATGAACCTAGATATATCACATAGTATTACATAGAAAAACTTCTTTGGCACCGCCACTAACATAAAAAAATCAAGCATTTCAAGGAGAACAATGAATTCACCTAGAATTGCACATTAAAGAGTTTCTTTTTGCCTACCTTTATACGGTTCTGCAAACACTTGTCATCTTTTGAAGGCAAAGGCTGATGAGACAATGAATCTGATATGACTCTTTCGACCAAAACGATTACATCATCAGCCAACACAAACAAATCTTTATCAACATGTACCATAGGAGCTGGTAATTCCTCTAAGTCTACTGATTTATCCCTTCCATTCATGTTCTTACTCTGGAATTCAAGAGCCTTCAGCCCACTGTATAGAGAATCCATAATCAAAGTTGATGTAACTTCTTTCTCTATGAAAAAATGCTTGACAGCAACTTTCAATATAGCATCTGCTTTGTCTCTTGACATGTGCTGCCTCGCATTTGGATCGGTTTCTGACCAAAAAGCACGAAAACTGCAGAACCCAAACAATATTCATCACAAGTTTGCACCCACTTAAAAAAAAATCTTTAAGTCAGTTGCAAGTAGTAGAACCACATGTAGCAAAATTATGATAAAATTAAAAGGTAGTTGTTGTGTCATATCAAGACAAAAATCCAGTGAAGTTCCAACCTGGGCCACCTCACTTTATCTTCAACAAATTTGCTAAGCTTGCCTATTCTTTCTTCCAGAAAATGACGGCAAATTTGCTCTACGTTTGACAAATACACTCGAACCAGTTCCCTTCTGTATTGGCAATCAAGACAACGGAAAGGTCGATCTGCTTTCTCCCTGAAATAGCAAATGCAAAAGTTAAGAAAGAACATGAAAATATCAACAGTGGGTACTAATGAAAAGGTAAATTTATTATATCATAAGAAGGAATAATACAAATTTCCATTCAAAAAGATGTTAAAAGAAACCCAGGCAGATGGATGTACAATTATAAAAATGAAATCACTAAAACAACATATTTTCAGATTTAACATGGAAAAGTTGGTATTGCTCTCAACAGAAACCAGATGAAGACCAATTATCCATATTTGTGCATATTAGAACAGAAACAAGCATCAGGACATCTCTGTATCCAAGGTCAAAAACATTGAACAAAGAAATTTTTAGAGCAATAATGTTTCCTGTCTAATTTATTTATAACCCAGAGAACCTAAATGCAACATCATGTGAGTAAGAGTCTTATACTTGGTTTTGCATCCCTGTGAAGAGATTCTTTTTTAAAAAAAATCCAAATGGTGCTAATCCTCAAAATACAACACTCCCAGAATATATACCAATGTAAATGTAACATAATGCACCAAGCAAACTATAAAAACATGACCCCATATACAGGTAACAAAAAATTTATGCTGCTAACCTTTGTCTTTTTAATTCAATAACCTCTTGTCTCTCTTTTCATCAAAAAGATACACATGCTTATCAGCACCACATGATGTTTATTAAAAATTAAATGGAAAACAATGTGGCAAATGTGACAAAGTGTGCCACTCACCTAATTATGAACATCTTTATTGAACTGGTAGTGATAACTGATAACCATGATTGCAAAACTTCAAGGACAAAGAAAATCTATGGTTATGAGTATTTTCAAATAAATTTATCAACTATGAATTAAAAAGATGCAATATATGACCAATTCAAAACTCAAGTCATGTTTCAATGAGGAACTTGATAGTATGACTGCCATTAGATATACAGAGCAGAACTATGTTGCAAAGCTAACAACAAGTTGTTATATTCAACTGTCACCTTATTGGGTTAAACCATTTGTTGGCTGGCACAAACCAAATGGAGAAGGTTGTTGGAAGTTGGAACCAGGTGGAGAGAAGGCCAGGCTTTATCATCAGAGATGTTACTGCTAAGTGCTTGTTCTGTGGATGCAAGAATGAGGAGAACATGTCTATTTTATACTGCAAAACTGTTGCAGTAAGAAATAGTTTAAAGACTGCAATTGGAGGAGGGCATCCAAAGGACTCATACTGAGATTGATTTGAAGAATCAGTGTCACCTGTTAACAGATAAAACTAATCCACCCAGTGATTTAAAAAGCGCTAGGCGCTAAAAGGCGCCAAGGTCTAAAATCGCCCGAGGCGCTAGGCGCTCACCCAGGCGCTAGCCCGAGCGAAGCGAGGCGCTAAAATATAAAAATATATAATATAATTAAAAATATAATTATTTAAATAAAAATATATTATTAAATTAAAAAATTAGTAGTATTAAAAATAAAATAATATATTATTAATTTAATAAATAAAAATTTTGTTATTAGTATACTGTTAACAGTATACTGTTAACATTATATTGTTAATACTTCGGTAATACCAATCTGTACCGCCGGGTACGGGCGGAATTTTTTATTTTTTAAATAAAAAAATCAATTTTTTAAATAAAAAAATCAATTTTTTAAATAAAAAAATCAATTTTTAAAATAAAAAATCAATTTTTTTAAATAAAAAATCAATTTTGTATTTTTTTAAGACTTGGGTGACGTCACCGAGGTTCGGGCGACGTCGCCGAAGGCTCGGGCAACGTCCCCGAGGCTCGGCGGCGCCCCCGAGGCTCATTTTTTAATAATTTTTTTTTAACTTTTCGAGCGGCGTCGCCTCGAGCGGCGTCGCCTCGAGCGGCGTCGCGCCGTTGACATCTCGGCAACGCTCGAGAGCGACGCGGCGGCGCAGCGGCAGCGGCAAGCGGAAGCGGCGACGAGCGGCGAGCGGCGGCTCCGCCGCTGGTTTAACCCGGCGCTCGCCGGCGCCCGACGCTTGGGCTCGGCGGCGCCAGCGGCGCCTCTTTGAAGCGCGCCGCCTGGAAGTGAAGCGAGGCGCTCGGGCCTCGCCTCGCCTCGCCCGAGCGCTTAGGCGAGCGCCCGAGCGCCTTTTTTAATCACTGAATCCACCTTGGAATATTTTGATTGTAGTTAGATCTTTTTTCTTTCTACTTAACCATGATGGGAAATATAAAATTTCTCATGTTTTTGGAGGATAGAATGGAGTTGCAAACTAGCTGGCACAACATGCCAGACACTATAGGTCTAGTCTAACCAGATCTGAAAAGGGATTGGCCATCCAATCTGCCTTTGATTTTGAACTCTGATGTAAAAAGGGACCTGTGTACCCGTCTTAATTTATACTACTTTTATTTTCTGCAAAGAGAAAACTATCAACCTTATGCCTTATCAATCACTTTTTTCTTCTGTCATCTTTATTTATAGAACAGAGTGTCCTATGACAATTCAAGGCATTCAACACATAATTAAATAGGTATGGACCAAAATAGTATCACGACCCAATTCTTTTCAGAAGGAAAATGAGGTTAAATTAAAAGGAAACTATAAAGTGTGTAACAGAAGGATGATCAGAGAACCAAAAAACGGAGAGCCTGCTGTTCTCCCAGAACTGGCAGCCCTATGTGCCACGATATTAGAGTCTCCAGGTAGATGCTCAAAAATTACAACAGGTCTGAACTGACCAGTCCTTCAGTTCAGTTGGTTTATTTGGATTTCAATAGCAGTATCGTAATGTCAAACATGTCTCAAGCAACTTTGCAGGAAAAATGATCATTAAACCACATCTAACAACTGAAATTAGGACCAAAGGATCTGCAAGACTGCCAAAACAGGATAAACAGACCTTTCAAAGAAACCCTAATTGCATGGACAAGCCAAAGAGACATTGGTTCACAACGACATAGGGCCTTTGATTCAATGAATAATATGGAAGCATAAAAATAAAGCACCAAAGGATATGACTATTGGTGTTTTTAAAAAAGAAGTCCTTGTTGCCACATATCCTGTGCAAATTGTGTGGATGCCTGTAACAAGCAGTAATTTAAAAAGCGCTATGCATCAAAAAGTACCAAGGTCTAAAAATGCCCAAGGCTCTAGGCGCTCGCCGAAGCAAAGCGAGGCACTAAAATATAAAAATATATAATATAATTAATAAATTAATTATTTAAATTAAAAATATGATATTAAATTAAAAAAATCTTACAAAATCAAATATCACATTAACAAAAAGTCTCAAAATTCAAAACAATAACAATAATTTCAAATAAATAAAAAATAGCAATATTAAAATCAAAATAATATATTATTAGTCTAGTAAATAAAAAATATCGTTACTAGTATACAGTTAACAATATACTGTTAATATCGAATAGATGTGAGAAGAGGGAGTAAGAGCAACAACAGCAACAACGGGAGTGGGACTGCGGGAGTGGGAGCGGCTACAGTGGTGAGCAGCGACAGGGTGAGTAACAATAGTGGCAGCGGCAACAATAGTCGTAACAGCGAGCAGCAGCAACGGTAATAGGGGCACAGTGTAAGAGTAAAATTGAGACTGCTGACTAAGAGAAGCAACAGTGGTAGCAACGAGCAACGGGAGCAATCACATTGGTAGCGACGGCAGCGACGGCAAGCAACGATAGCAATGGAGAGCAGTAACAGTGACAGTGACAGCGACAGCGGAGAGCAACGATAGCGGAGAGAGGCAGCAATAGCAGAGAGGAAATGTCGATGGCAGAATCGCGAGCAAGGTTAGGGTTGGGGAAGTCGCAAGAGGGATGTTGGAAGGCCGACCGGAGACCGAACCAAACGTAAAACGCTGGTTCGATCGCCTGGTTTAACCCGGGCGCTTCGAGCACCTGGGCTCAGGCGAGCGCCCAGGCCTCGCCTCGCCCAAGCGCCTAAGCGAGCACCCGAGCGCCTATTGAAATCGCTGGTAACAAGAACTAATCTGCTTTACTATGTGTCATAATTATATATGGAATACATACAGCCACAGATACTCAAGCAGCTGCATATAGTTGAGCGAAGTATACAGCCAAGTCCACCAGTTATATAGTCATATATGTTGTTTCCTTCTTCCTCATTAAACTGTTATTGTCACCTTGAAATACTAATGCTATGATTATATCATAGTAGTTAGTTAGAATTTTACTGTTTCTAATTACTTAGAACTTATACAACTAAATACCATTTATACATGATTTGTATCTCGATCATCAACATCTCATTTTAATTCCTCACCCAAGTGTTAATTATTTGTTGTCTCTATTTATTTTCTCAAGGGAAAAGTATTATCTGAAAGTAACGTTCAAAGGAATCTTTCATCTAGAAATTAGACACTTTAAAAGCCAGCCAGCTGCAATTTTAAAGTTTTCCAGACTAGTTGAGTGAAAGTGTTTAGTTGTTCTAAAGCCTTATTCTCATCTACTTAATCATTGTTCCTCTGAACTTGAAGATTCATCCTTAATTTTGATAAGAACAAACCATGAAGCTTCATTGCTCTCAAACACTTCCACACTATGCTCAAAATCACACAACTTGGCTAAATTGCTGTCACGATAACTATTTAGAAATTACATATATGTGGTTGGTTCTTCCTAAATCTCATCCACATCACTTTCTGATGCAATACCCTTCGACAAACACGGACTTAGCTACAATTGCCTAAGTGGTGAGGCAACCTTACGACAAACACGGACTTAGCTAGAGTTGCCTAAGTCGAGAAGCACCCTTGTGCCCACTTCGATCAGACTTAGCTTGGATTACCTAAGTCTTGAGGCGCCCTTGCGACATACGCGTCTGCAAAGGGTCAGCCGAGCTGCAACCTCGTGCAGGTCCCGTAGGACTTATAAAACAGAAGTTGATTAGTTTTTGAAATAAGCGGCGTACAAGTCCCGACGTCTCGCGAAGAGGGAAGCTTTACAAGCAATTGAGCGAGCACTTGGAGTGCAGGAAAACAGAGAAAGAGAGGAGGAAAACAAGGATTTTAGAAGGGTAAACGAGCAGCTGCAAGTCCGCAAACAACTACTCCCCGGGTGCTGGGCGCGAAGGTAAGTTTCCGTCAAGTTGACGTGCAAACTTGTGAAAGAGTTCAACGCCCGACAATATTCCGAAGCCCCATCCACTGTGCCACCGGGTGGTTCGAGTCTTGAGATGGCGACATTTTGTGGTGCAAGCTGCAGAAATCGATCCGCGTGACACCGCAGCGGAGCCATTTTTCGGAGTTTCGCCCGGTTCAACGAGCGATCGTTCTGCAACGCTGCAAATTGTTGTTTCTTACAATTTTTATAAGGAAAACACACCAAAAGTATGGCAAAACAGACTGCCAAGGATATGTATAAGAATGGGCAAGCGACGAACAGATCGTTGAACGAAGTTGCTGTGAGTGTGCGACGACCGTTCATGACATTCTCCCCCACTTAAGCTGTCGACGCCCTCGTTGACACTTGCTGGTAGGCTTTGATGGCTGTTTCTTCATGTCGAAGGGTATCTTCTGGCTCCCAATTGGCTTCGGTTCTTGGAAGCTTCTGCCACTTCACCAAGTACTCAATCTGCTCAGCTCCATTGGGTAGCTTTGTCTTGCGATCCGCTAAAATGGTTTCAACTTGCTTCTCGTAGGAGGCTCTGGTGGGAGGTTGTCGAGTTGAAACGCCTCGGGAAACATCTTGCAGATCGAAGTGGTAGGCTTTCAAGTTGCTGGCATGGAAAACATTATGAATCTTGAGCCACACCGGCAGTTGCAACTTTTAGGAGACGTTGCCCACCCTACTGATAATTGGGAAGAGGCCATCATACTTGCGCACCAATCCTTTATGCACCTTGTTCCTAAAGAATTGGAGTGATGCTTGTTGGAGCTTCACCAGCACCAAATCGCCGACTTTGAATTCTTGTGGTCGCCTTCCCAAGTCTGCCCACTTCTTCATCTTTTTGGCCGCCTTCTCCAAGTAGGCCCGCGCAATATCTGCATTTCGATGTCATTCTTTCGCCAAGTGATATGCGGACGGACTACTCCTTGTATATCCAATAGCCAAAGTGTGAGGAGTAGATGGCTGTTGTCTTATGATGATCTCAAAGGGTCTCTTGTTGGACGCAGAGCTCCGCTGCAGGTTGTAGGAGAATTGGACTATGTCCAACAGCTTCACCCAATCTCGTTGGTTGGCACTCACGTAGTGCCGAAGATATTGCTCTAAGAGCGAGTTTATTCTCTCAGTTTGGCCATCCGTCTGGGGATGGAGGCTTATGGAGGCGTATAGCTTCGACCCCAACAATTTGAATAGCTCGGTCTAGAATTGTCCCAGAAACCAAGCATCTCGATCACTTATGATATTGTGCGGGACTCCCCAATATTTCACCACATTCTTCATCATCGCCGCTTCCTCTGCTGAACAGTGTAGGGGTGCAGCAATGAAGGTTGCATACTTCGAAAATCGGTGGACCACCACAAGTATCGATCCGAGTCCCCCTATTGCCGGTAAGCTTGATATGAAGTCCAAAGAAATGCTCTCCCACGACCTTTCTGGTACGGGCAACAACTCTAAAAGTCCCACTGGCTTTCGCTGCTCCACCTTATCTTGTTGACAAGTTAGGCACGTTTGAACATATTCCTCCACATCCGTCCCCATCTTCGGCCAATAGAAGGCCCTCTCCACGAGAGCCAATGTTCGGTGAATGCCCGGATGTCCTGCCCAAAGGGAATCGTAACACTCCTTCAAGAGTTCACGCCTCAAATTGTCCACTCGAGGGACATAAACTCTATTCCCTTTGGTGTAGACAAGTCCCTCCTGGACCCAAAATCGTCGTGCCTTACTTTCTTGGATCAGTTGCATCAAGGTTACTGCCTGGGGATCACTGTACAATCCATCCTTGATCCGAAAAAGGAAGTTGGAGTGCAACTGACTTGCTTGGCCTCCGCCCTCCAGTTGCATAGCATTCGCTCGGTCTACTTTTTGACTCAACGCATCGGCTCATTTGCTTTTCCGGGCATGTACTCCATTACCATATCAAATTCCGCCAGGAAGTCCTGCCATCGTGCTTGCTTTGGAGAGAGTTTCTTCTGAGTCTGAAAGCAACTCAAAGCGATGTTGTCTATCCTCAGCACAAATCGCAATCCGAGAAGACGGTGTCGTCACACTCGTAAACAGTGGATCACCGCTGTCATCTCCTTCTCATGCACTGGATACCGTCGTTCAGTCTCATTGAGTTTGCGGCTTTCATAGGCCACTGGGTGGCCCTCCTGCATGAGTACTCCCCCAATAGCAAAGTCTGAAGCATCTGTATGGACTTCGAAAGGCTTCCCATAGTCTAGTAATTCGAGCACCGGTTCTTTCAAAACAGCAGCCTTTAGGTCTTGGAATGCTGCTTCACATTTGTCGAATCATCTCCAAGGCTACTCCTTTTTCAGCAACTCCGTCAGTGGAGCTGCGCGCTTCGAATACCCCATTATGAAGCACCGATAGTTGTTCACAAAACCAAGGAAGAATCTCAGCTCTGGCACCTTCCTTGGAGTACTCCATTCCGCCACAGCTTGCATATTTGACTTGTCCATTCGAATAGAACCATTGCCGATTCGATGCCCCAAGAATAAGATCTCCGTCTGAGCAAAGTAGCACTTCTCTCTTTTCATGAACAAAGTATTCTCCCTGAGAACTTTGAAAATTGCTCGAAGGTGCTCAATATGCTCCTCAAGTGTTCGACTATAGACGACGATATCGTCCAAGTAGACGACCACAAGCTTGTCCAAATACTCCTTGAATAGCTAGTTCATAAGAGTACAGAATGTGACTGGAGCGTTGGTTAAGCCGAAAGGCATCACCAAGAACTCAAACGCTCCATACCTGGTCACACAGGTAGTCTTCGCTTCATCACCTTCAACAATACGCACCTGCCAATACCCCGACTGAAGGTCGAGTTTGGAGAAATACTTTGTTTTGCCCAGTTGGTCGAACAAGCCCGCGATGAGCGGGATGGGATATTGTTCTTCACAGTCATTTTGTTAAGGGCTCGATAGTCGGAGACTCCCATCTTGCTTCTTCTGGAAGAGAACTGGAGCTCTGAATGGTGCTTTAGAATTGCAAATGAGACCACCGCTTAGCAGTTCATCTAACTGCTTACTAAGCTCTGCCAACTCGGGAGGGGGCATGCGGTATAATGGTCTCGCTGGAGGCTTCACTCCCGGCTCCAGCTCAATAAGATGATCCACGCCTCTGCGTGGTGGCAGAGTTTTCGGCAACTCAGGTGGCATAACATTTGTAAACTCCTTCAAGACATTCGCCACCGCAACAGGTTCTTTAATGGCCTCCCCGTCAAGTGGTTCTAGCTTAATAGTAGCCACAAAGGTTAACTCTCCTTTGCGCACCCCTTCAATTGCAATGCCGATAGTTGTTGGGAGTCCTTGGTTCCTCTCCGAAAGACGGGAATCACGCAGGGGTCGTCGCCTCCCATCAGACATAAGGAGTTTAGGAACGACATTAGCACCAACTTCGCGACGTGCATGAACTCCATTCCGAGAGTCACTTGAAAGTCGTCCAATGGCACTGCCATTATGTTTGTGCTCCCGCTCCAAGATCCGATCTTGATAGGGACTCCCTTTGCTAGCCCGGAGATCTGCTTGGCCTCCGAATTCACCGCCTTCATTGGACTTGGGTTCTTCTCCAAGGTCAGCCCAACTCACCTTGCTTCTCGGTCGGCAATAAAGTTGTAGGTAGCACCCGTGTCCACCATTGCCCGGGTGGTTTGGCCATTGAGCCTGATATCCACATACAACAGCTCACTGCTTCCTGCTTTTTGTTGCTTCGGCTTTGTGTTCTCCCCCACTTGACCCCGCAATGCATTCAACAAACGCATCGCTCCCATCCGGGGTCCTTGCGACTCCCCATCGTCGCTACCAGATTCTGAGCTACTTGAACTGGGGGCAACCGTCTTGCCCTTGTCTGGCTTGGGGGAATGGATAGAACCTGACAAGGCATTGAGTGCCTGCTTCTGTGGGCACTCCCACACCCTATGTGGTCCTTCACACCAGAAGCATCCGCCGGATCTTGGGGTTTTGCCTTTCGAGTTCGACCCCTTTTGGAAACTCTTCTTCCTTTGTTCGCCCCTAGGTTCCTTCCCATGAGGATGTTTAGGATGGCGATTTCCTGAAGACTGTTTCTTCTTCCTCGACTCCTATAAAGAAACAAAATCGGTGAGCCTTTCTGCGGCTGCAATTGCTCCAATCACATCGGTGACATTCCGTCGATGAAGTTTCTATTGAGCCCATGGCTTCAGGCCGTCAAAAAAGCTAAACAACTTATCTTTTTCGGACATGTCTTGAATGTCTAGCATCAGTGTAGAAAATTACTTCACATAGTCCCAAATGAAAGTCGTTTGGTGGAGTTGTCTCAACTTCCTCCTTGCGACGAACTCAGTGTTCTCGAGTAGGAATTGAGTTCTCAACTCTCGCTTCAAGTCTTCCCATGTGTCCACTGGACACCAACCTTGTTGAATCTCCTCCCAACGGGTTCTCCACCAAAGTTTTGCATCTCCGTTCAGATACATGATTGCTATCGAAACTTTGGTGTCCTTAGAGTCCGGCCTCGTGGCTCGAAAATATTAGTCCATATCAAATAGGAAATTCTCGAGCTCCTTAGCATCTATAGCACCCCCATAACAACGTGGGTCGGGCGCTCTGAAGCTTTATGTCGGCACAACGCAGGTGTTGCTTCCTCCCATATTTAGCGCCCTTGTGAGCACCATCACTCTGGAAGTGAATTCTGTCACCATCTCTTGCAAATGTTGTACGGAGTCCTTGGTGTCATCCGTTAGTCGGTCGACTAGGCCTTCAACCTTGTCGATCCGGGATTCAGCTTCTTCTTGCGAGCTCTCTATACCAAGAAGCCTATTTTGGCCTTGGTAGAGTTCCTCCAAGCTCGCTTAAAGAACATCCAAGCGAAAATCTACCGCTGTAATTCTCTCTTTTTGGGTCTTTTTCCTCGTCGGCACTCCAGATTGCGCCTCCTCCGCTCGCGGCGAGAAGCCAACATCTCGTTCACCATGTTCGCTGCGCTGCTCCTCCTGCGTAGCTCCAGCAGCAAGTAAGCGAGTTTGCAAATGCAGCCCACCTGCAGCTTCTTGGGGCACCTGTCCGGCTTGTCCCATTTTGCTTGATTCGCCGCGATGTTTCGCCATGGTGAGATTGCGAAGTTTCTTCGTTGCTTGCTCAAATCGCTTGCCTGCTCTGATACCACAATGTCACGCACTTAACTGGAATTGCCTAAGTGGTGAGGCACCCTTGCGGCAAACACGGACTTAGCTGTAGTTGCCTAAGTCGAGAAGCACCCTTGAGCCCACTTCGATCAAACTTAGTTGGGATTGCCTAAGTTTTGAAGCGCCCTTGCGACATACGCATCCGCAAAGGGTCAGCCGAGCTGCAACCTCGTGCAGGTCCCGTAGGACCTGTAAAACAGAAGTTGATTAGTTTTTGAAACGAGCGACGGACAAGTCCCGACGTCTCGCGAAGAGGGAAGCTTTACAAGCAATTGAGCGAGCACTTCGAGTGCAGGAAAACAGAGAAAGAGAGGAGGAAAACAAGGATTTTAGAAGGGTAAACGAGCAGCTGCAAGTCCGCAAACAACTACTCCCCGGGTGCTGGGCGCGACGGCAAGTTTCCGTCAAGTTGACGTGCAAACTTGTGAAAGAGTTCAACGCCCGACAATATTCCGAAGCCCCATCCAGCCCTGTGCCACCCGAGTGGTTCCAGGGTGCTGAGATGGCTGACATTTTTTTGTGGCTGCGAGCTGCAGAAATCAGCCCGCGGTACACGAAAACGGAGCCATTTTTCGGAGTTTCGCCCGGTTCAACGAGCGGTCGTTCTGCAACGCTGCAAACTGTCGTTTCTTACAATTTTTACAAGGAAAACACACCAAAAGTATGGCAAAACAGACTGCCAAGGATATGTACAAGCATGGGCAAGCCACGAACGGATCGTTAAACGAAGTTGCTGTGAGTGTGCGACGACCGTTCGTGACACTATGCTCAAAATCACACTCCTTGGCTAAATTACTGTCACGATAACTATTTAGAAATTACATATATATGGTTGGTTCTTCCTAAATCTCATCCACATCACTTTCTGAAACAATACCTTGTCACTTTCCACCCACTTTCAATAAGATTGAAACCAAAAGCCCAATTTGGGCTTACCAATTACCAGAAAGAACCTTTTGATTTCATGCTCAATCATAGGACCAGATGAAGAGATTGAATAAGCCAGAGTAACAATATTATCAAAAAAGTTTTATGAAAATAAGACCAAATATATAAATGCCCATGTGGGACTAGCAAGAATGGAGCATATTCAGATTTTAAAAAAGCAGTTAACCAAATCACTAAGTTCACAAGTGCAACAGACAAAACAAATGTGCAATCTAAGGTGGATATTATATAGCCAAGTATCACTCAAAGCCACTTCCACCACAACAATTGTGTCACAGAAATTTAGATAGTCCACACTATTCATGTCAATTGCAGATTCCTAATTTCAACAATAAGATTCAGTCAACTAAAATAATCAAGTTAGAAATTATTATTAGAAGTATTATATGAAACTAACATAGGACAAAGGTACCTAATAACTTGAACTTGGGCTTTGATAACAAGAGTGTCAGCAACAACAAAGCCATCATAAACTTTTGACAACTCCATGAATTTTTTCCAACCCCAATCATGTTCCTTCTTCCAAAACCTGTGTAATGTATCTGCAAATTTCCTCAACAGCATAAGCTCCTAAAACAGCTTAGTGGATGCTAAGGAGAACATTTTTAAGTTAACATTCACTGCTATTTGACTGACCAGAGTACTTTGATTTTTTTGGGTCTTTGTTAACTACAGCTATAGTAAACTGTGCAAAATGACTCCAACCTGCCAAATTTTATAAATTTATAAAAGCAATGTGAGGTTTGTTATTGAAAATTACAACATAAGTTGTATGAACCAATGAGAATAGCAATACAACAGGCTGCAAACCTGGCAGAAGTTTCTCATGATCGGCAACAGAAAGAAACAAAGAAAGATGATTGCAGACATCACAACCCTGTGGGTAGACCAAAATGAACCTGCAAAATTTTAAGCAAATATTAAAAGTTGATAACTACAGATAAATTTACTTAGAAGACAGATTTTATCAGATATGTCTTGTATAAGCAAGCATGTCAATAGATTGTAGTGATTCAAGATTGTGGATGTCATAATAATCATGTCATTTCAACTGCCAAGGATACAACAACAACAACAAGCAGTTCCAAATTTTAGTCAGCCACATGGATCTTCTCCCACCATTGAGCTTTGTACAAGGGCATATCTAGTAAACATTGCTTAGGTCTCCCAATACCTTTCCTCATACCACTAGTATTAATTGATTCATCTTATCTAACCACAACATCTACAGCTCTCCTTTGAACATATTGAAGCATCTTGGATGAGGGTCTTAGCTGTTTTCAGCTACCAAGGATGAGATCTAAATTCAGGGCATGCTATGTCCTTCCGTACCACCACAAAATGGAAAAATTCATCATCTTATAAAAAAAAAAGTGAACTTCCTATGAGTAAAACCATTATGCAGCATTTTTGCCTACAAGGGGCAGCCAAATGAACAAGGCTGTTGACATGACTTGAACCTTGTGCAACACTTTCGTAGGGAGACCAATTATAAAACATTTCTTCATGCCAAATTGACAAAAAAAAATGTTTTGGAAACACCTAGAAATATTTCTCAACGAACGATGTAGAGATCAACAAAACAATCATACAGCGGAATACTAAAAATTGTGTCACTTATGTTTAAAAGAGACAGAATCTGCCAGATTTATGAATTTTTCAGCAAGATTAATGTTATTGATAGAAAAGACACATGGTTGATTATCTTCTTCATTTAGGCATCTCATTAGAAGAATCTGAAAAAGAACCAAATGATGTTCAACTAAGCACATCAAGTAGCTTCCCTTCCCCAGGCTAAATTAGCAGCTACCTCCCCCAGGCTGGACCAAGCTTAATACTGATGGGGCATGTCTCTTGCAGGGTGCTAGCCCAGGCTTCTTTTTAAGAGATCACTATACGACATTGCTTGCTGGCCAGTCACTCATATCACCCTTCCATCCCCCCCGATTCAATGTGAAGCATTAGCAAGTTGGGAAGGGCTACATGCTGCCATCCAACTTGGACATTTCAGGATCCAGTTGGAAACTGACTCACTTACCATCCAAGAGGTGTTGGATCATGGAAAAACTCCACCATGGAGAATTTGGCATATAATTGCTGACACACACAGACTTATCGATACACTTCAAAGTTTTGTGTCTTCTTGTTACAAGGAATGTAATCGTGCAGCACACCGAGCTGCCACTAAAGCAAGACAGACCACATCTAACTTTTTGAGGGTGGAAAACTTTAACCCAAGTCTCGCTGACATTTTGTATGATGACCTACACAGGTCTTTTGGTAGACATTTGAAATCGTAATAGATTCCTGTATTCTTTTGGGAAAAAAAAGCTTCCCTTCAAACTTACACATGTAAATCACTAGAAGTAATTTGGGATTGAATTGCGACCGTCTCCAAAGTGTAGAAGCAACAATATGGCTATGTCAGATTGATAAAATAAAGCCACTCATAAGCATCTTTTCACTCTGTTACAGCAAGAGATGATAAAACGTGTCAGAGCACATAAACTTCCTCTATATTTACAGATATAAACATGAACATATTTGATACAACACGTCAAGGATTTGAAAATCGTATGCTGGTTTAGGGAAAAATCTGATCAGAGTAGACCACACCATGCCACCCAATGTCACCAAAAAATAGATTACAAAAAAAATCATCAGAACAGGTTTATATGGTCTGGTAGTAATAAATTTCTCCAATAATTCATAGATATAAACAACATCATATTTAACACAATACATAAAGGATTTAAATCTCAGTCCAATACCCGTTTCCATAAGCGGGAGAACCAATACAGTACCCGTAAACCAGGCAGTAGACCAACTGACACTGCCCAATATCACTAGAAAACATAATAAGAGAACAAATACTGATTGGCACCAACTTATATGATCAGGTATTCAGTCAGTACCAACTGATACGACCAACTGATTACTCGAAACATGTATAGTATACTTATATGTACCTAAGCATAATAAAAAATTAATTTTGAAGAGAGCATCTTTTTGGAATATTTTCTCAAAATAAAAGCATATGAATCCCAAGATAAAAAGAATATTCAAATATCATATTAAAAGGTGGCTAACTAGAATTAAATTACTTTTTAAATCATAGGTTATCAGAAAAACTTAACAGATCTTCCTAGGCACCTAAGATGTGCAGTGATATGTGATATAAAGCGTTATATTGACCATGGAAACTATATATGACAAAATTTTGATGATAACTATAAAACAGTAATTGATTTTTATTTTAAATAGGATAAATTATTTTCAGTTTGCTCTATTTGATTTTGGAATTCTGTTCACTGGCTCGATTGGCTCTTTTATCCTTAACAAATTTCTATTTTTCCTAAACTCGGCTAGAAACTCCAGCACAAGAATTCTAAGGGTTGACAATACATCGATAACAATAAAACTTTTCTAAATACACTCCCACCAATTGTAAGAAAGGAAAATAGCAGAACAATGCAAATGCCTCTAGTACATGAAATAATCAAGTGTGAAGACATATAAATATTGATAATTCAATTCTTACCACTTGTAACCACCAATTTCAAATGCATCACCTCGCAATTCTCTTTTGTTGATTGTTGAGAAATTCTCAATCTTCCATGTATGTTTTCCATAGAGCTCAGAAGGCTTTGGCCCTGAACGAAAAGTTGCATCACAAGATGAACTACAAGAAACATGGTAACTTTACTGGAAGCAGAATATCGTAGGAATAAAGCATAATGAAAGGATATACAACTGGATTTTTGCCTTAATTCACATAAAGGACTGCAACCGCCCAATAAAGAAGCTTGTCTATTTGCGCTACAACATGTGTTTGCGGTGCAGTGTCCCAATGTCAACAAGCAGAGGAACCAGAAATTGATCCTGCTGTCAAATTATAAAATAAAGATTTTAAGCCAATGTTGGATTGGATCCACATAGCAGAGAACCCAGGTAATCCATTGCTCAATGAGACAAGAAGCCCCCTACATCCATCTCATCATCAGGACTTCTAAAAAAGAGGAACGACATCGATCATAGGAAGACAAGCGAATTGTATTGGCAATCGCACATCTAGAATTCAGTCTAGCGAACAGCGTGGTGTATCACAATCATAGTTGTCCAGCCAACGCGCAAAGGGGAAGGGGATGACAGTCGCACTGATTGAATTTGGATATGACTGATGAGCAATAGTTTCAATTCGGTAACGAGACAACATCTCCCTAGCAGTTCAGGCTTTGTGAGGTCCATGGAGTGGCAACAACAATGATCGATTGATTATTCTGCCTACTCAAGCTTGATGGGCATGAATGAAGGAGCAATGTTTTATGCACGTTACCTAAGATTCATATGAAGGAGCTCAAAGATCAGTGCATCTCATTTATACTCAGAAGGATTAAAAAAAAAAAAAAGAAGGCATTCGGCAACTTTGACAGATACAATGGAGCCCTCTGTGGTGTCGACATCAATAGGAGCTCATCTATTATGAAGGATCTCATAGCCAACAGATGTATGAAGATGATCATTCTTTTGGGAGTCAACTCGTTCAGACACCATAGACTCCAATGTGCTCCAACCTCCGTAGTCCTACAAGCCATTATCATACATGCCTGAGGAGGCTCCTACCACACATGTAGTTAATAATAATAAGGTAATCACTGTTACCATGTCGATACATTAAAGACACACAATTTACAGGTATAATCTATCATAAGAGCAGTTCCAAGTTTGGGTCCGGTAGACACACAATATTAAAATACTACTTCAAAAGATTGAGGACCCTGATCCACTGTTTTGGAGTCTCGTCATTTAGTTTTGTGGTAGAATCATGTATATATTAATCTTATCGTGATATTTTATTTTGCTCAAAATCTTGGAGTTTCGATACCTAATCTAACATTCCAACTCTTTTCTTTTCTTTGTAGGCAACGGGACACTTCAATCAATGGAAGTAACTTTCTTTGACCAAGGATCATATGGTCGAATTCTTCCTTTATGAATCCAAAAAAAAAACAATTTCTACATTTGATCCTTATAGCCTAGAATTTCTATTGATTCTTTTTGTATTTAAACTTAAATACCAAGAAAGTATGATAAAATAGTTTTTTTTCGTTTTCAAATAATTTTTCAGCCATTTTTCCAAACAGTCAATGTGTACTGATCCATTGACCGATATGCATGGTCGGGAGAAAACTATGTAAAATTTACAGTTGGCTCAAAAGGGTGTTAATAGAACAGCAAACAAAGAGTTCACTATTCCTTCTTATTTGACAATGTGTTGTCGACACTATCAAAAATAAATCATGTTCATCCTTTGAAATCACAAAAGCAATGACGGAATTTCAATTCTAAGTGACTAATTCAATTCAGTTTTTTTAGTTCCAAATTACTAGTTTAATTCAGCTCCAAAGCAATACAAATCAGCATTTACAATGCACTAAAACTTTTTAGTGAATGACAACACAAGTCCATTAACAAGTGCATTTACTTCTAAACTGATTAGTTTAAAGAATCTAAACAAAATGATATAACTGCAAAAAAGAATACTTCAAATTTTTTTAAAAAAATAAACCAGTTGAAAGGGGGAGATAGCACACCACAATCATCATCATCGTCAGTATCCCAATAAGGGGGTGAAGTGGAAGGTGCCCCGTTCTCAAACTGCTCACGAGACCGCCATTCTGTAATTGAATCACCCGACAGGCAACGCTGCTCGCTCAACATTCCCTCTGTGGCTGAATACCTAAGGCTCGTCCCATGATCCTCCGTAATAGTTCCGGCCATTGCCCAAACCAATCAGATTATTTCTGATGTAAATTATGAAACCGTCCTCTTCTTCCCCTGCGAGCCAAAAGAATAGAGACAGGTTAGAAACATGCAAGAGAACAAGACAAAGGATACGAACAAGCAGTCGAAGTTTTCGTGTGACCCACAAACAATAGGTTGAAAATACAAAACAAAACTGAAGCATTAAGCACAAAATCACCTAACACGCAGCTCAAAAAATTAAACGAGAAAACAAGGTCGGTGAAAAAAATCCCTTATTCTCTAAAGTCCACGCCCGTAAGAAAGGACACCTAAAAAACCCCAATCACGCCCACGGAACCCAATTAGACCACTAAACCTCTATCCGATCTCCTTTTTTCTCGTTCTTCCCCGATCGTAAGCTTCCACTAACCAAATTCTAAACAAAATCGCCCGCAAGCCGACGTCCCCAACTGCGCCGACGGCCCAGGAACGAACGAGGGAAACCCGCATGGAAACGAGTGAAGAACCCCATCGATTCGACAAATCAGCCCTAACAGCCACGCCCTGGGCCAATCGGCCGGCTAAAGGAACGAATCCACGACAAGCCCCAGCCGATGCACGGATCTAAATCAACTACCTCGTGAGGCGCGGGCGCGCGGTGCGGCAGTGGAGGGAGCCGGAATTCGGGGGACAGATAGAGGGAAGAGCGGTGGAAAAAAAACCTTCACGCCACTCGGCTTCGACGGCGAGCGAGAGGAGGCGAGGACGGGGTTCGGAGGCGAAAGGGGAGAGAAGAGGGCAAAAAGGGAGACGGCAGAGAAAGAAAACTACTAAAAGCTACAAATTATATACGTATGGAGACATCAAGGGCTTTCCTGTTCCTTATCTCGAAACCG
Source organism: Musa beccarii (assembly GCA_024322285.1). Taxonomy (NCBI): domain Eukaryota; kingdom Viridiplantae; phylum Streptophyta; class Magnoliopsida; order Zingiberales; family Musaceae; genus Musa; species Musa beccarii. The sequence continues at coordinate 43,203,172 of CM044397.1, forward strand.
ACGTGTTTTTATTTCTTGTGTATTTATTCGTTTATAATTATATATATTATTACTGTAACAGACAATATAAATTAATTTATCTAATACGATTTTTTTGTGTTTGATAATACAAAATATTCGTTAATATCAGACTATTAATGTGTTTCAACCCTAACTCGAAATTAAACTATAACTATATTTATTTTATATCTCATTAAAAAATTAAATTCTATTTAATTATATCCAACTGGCATGGATTTCTGGAAAAAAAAATTTATTAATTTGGGTAACTATTAAGTATTTGAACTCCAACTCAAATACTTTTTTTTTGTGAAATTATATTCTGAATTTGATTAAAAATAATTATTATCATTATAATGACTTATTAGTACTTTTTATTTTTAAATTTAAATTTAGTTTTTTTTTCCTAAAATGGTAAGTGAGAAGACGATTGATTTTGACTATTATCATTATGAATTAAAATGGACAGAATATTGGTAAATTCTACTTTCCATTTCAAATTCAAGTTTAGTTTTTTTTTTTTTTTTACTTTTACAAAGATAAGTGGTGAATACATTATTTGATCTATGATTGATTTCGATACTACCTTTTTTATTTACTGACAAAGGTAAATGGTATTTTTGAAATTTTGTTAAACTTATTTTCAAACCTATTGTTTATGCGTATACATGTTGAAATTACTATATGAAGATAGATTGACTAAAACTATATTTTAATCATGTCATATAGATTAAATTTGTGAGTTGAATTTATGTACAATTATATATATATATATATATATATGTTGTGTAAATCTTAATCAATTTGACTCATATTTACTATCAATCAAGTAGAAGTAATTGAATTGCTTTGAATGGTACTTTTAATACTAGAGCAATTTAATATCCTATTAGTACAACAAAATGTTGATGACAATATATTTATGTTTTTTTTAAGTATTTACACAACAATGCATTGTTATATAGTTTAAAATTCAAAATAATACAATAGCATAGATAGAATATTTATCATCGATATAACATTATATGATATAAAAAAATAATATGTTCTATTTTTATATAAAAATATTAATTTGATGATATTATACGAGACCTATTTATAAGATTGATAATTTAAAATCTCATCCAATAAATCTCATCGTAAGTGAACTTATACAATCTCGTGTCCATAGGTAAATATTATATTTTTGTAACTTGATCGAATGGACTAAAGTCATAGAAATGTCATCTTACCTCAACAAGTTTGTACATCAACTTGATGAAAATTCACCTTCATGCCCGACACACATGGGATAATTGTTTACAGACTTGCAACTACTAGCACATCCTTTTAAAATTCTTATTTTTATCCACTTTCTTTTTTCTCTCATACACTCCAAGTGCCCGCTTAATTACTTGTAAAGCTTCTATCTTCGCAAGACGTCAAAACTTGTTCATCGCTCATTTCAAAACTAATCAACTTTCTATTTTACAGATCTTTCAAGACATGTATGTGGTTGCAACTTGACTGATCCTTAGCGGACACATATGTCGTAAAAGCGCTTCAAGACTTAGACAATCCAATTAAATCTGATCAAAATGGGTGCAAGGATGCTTCGCGACTTAGACAATTACAACTAAGTCCGTGACTTTGCAACAAGGATGTCTCACCACATAGACAATTCTAACTAAATGTATGATATTATTGTATCATTAAACCAAATTGAAAATATAATAATTAATTTAGATCATCCACACTAATATCAAATTTCTTCCACAAATAATCTGCATCTTCATATACAATTCATGTAAAATTCACATGACTCACGAGTAAACATTTAAAAGTTATACGTCTTTAATTCTACTAAGTTGCTTATATTAAGTTCCCCAAATTCTCAAACAACATTTAATTGCCATGGATTTGTGTTCTTCAGGCCATGGCTAGCATCGTACAAATCATTGAGGCAATATTTATATGGTATATAGTTTGAAGTGTAAAAATAGGTATTGTTTTTCTAAACCTTATAATAAAATTTTCAGATAACTTAAAAATAAGACATGCTCTATACGCAAGCAAACGCCAACATTATCACTAAAATGTTTACTTAAATTTTATTTAATCTTACTAATTTCATTGATCCTCGATCATATGATTGTTTTGTTAAGTTCAATCATTGCCGTAATGCATGACAAATTTGAGATATTATAGCTACAGAGGAGTATATGATTCCTCGGTTTTAAATAGAATCAAAATCGATCCGAGATGCTTTGATTCTAGTTTATGATTTGTGGGAACTGAAACCAATGGTTTTGATTCAAATCAATAATTTTATTTAAAAAAAATTCGATTAAAACCCTTTTGACCAATCGTTTGGGACTATTTGGATTGACTATTAGTCGATTGTTTGAGGTATGTAGGGGTAAAATGATCAGTTTATCCCTCCTAATAGTCAAATATTTCCTAAGGCATTTTAATTATTATATAATAAAAAAACATCCAACAAGTATATAACAATTAGTTTTTGGTGCATTTTAGGAAAAATATTTCTAAAAATCCTATAAACACTATCCGACCTTCTCGTTCTTTCTTAAATTATCGATTTAGCACTTACAATACTACGAAACTCTATTTTGATTATATTTGCAACCTCTCCGATCCCCCTCTTGCTCTTTCTTTTGCTTTCAATGACTAGTGAAAGTTTAATATGTGCAACCTCAATATTTATGTATGAGAATAACTTAAAATCAATGTTTTACGTGGACAATCAATACTGTAGCTAAAACTATAAATTCAATAAAGGAGATAGATATGAAATATTTTGAATAGGAAGAAACACCCTACATAAATTGAGATAAAAAAATAAATAAATTTATATTTTTTAGTACCAAACTAACCTTAATTTATGTTGGGAAATTTATGGACTTCATCAAAAGGTTTTATTGTGATACGATGATCAATACATAAAAATTACAAAACCAAAAACAATGTATATAAAAAAGAAGCATTACATAGGTAAATCATATATTCCTGAAATTTTATAAATCTGTGTAAAAGAATAAAGAAGATCAAGTGTTCTTCTTTCTAATGGTGATCCATAGGATATGAGTTGCAAAGACGATTCTCAAGGGGATAGAAGAATATGAGGTGACAGCCAAGAGAGACACAGCATATAGTTATTTGGTTCCCTTATATTTATAAATCTTTCTTGTCAACCTAGCCCTAATGGATCTTGCCCTATTAGGTACTGAATCTTCGTCTAACTACCAAAGCCTCTTAGATTAGTGATCTCTACCCAATAATCACGTATTAGTTTTTATTTGATCTCATTCATATGATATAATAATTGATGGGTTATTGAATATCCAATAAGATAAGGTGCTCCATCATATTGACAGATGTACAACACATAAGTTTATCCAGTTATCTCGATGTCTCTCATAAATAAACAACCTATGATTGGGATTATTTAGAATTTATTTTTAAAGATGAATCGATCTCATAATTATAATTTCATTACGATCCAATTCCTATTGTGCAGATGCATGAACATCATATTATATATATGCAACAAACAGTATAAAATAAAAATATTAATAAATAATAAATAAAATAGTACGTATTATGTTACATGTGCTATCACTCACATGATTGACTTATATGACATCTATGACTAACAATTTATATTTGTTAGTTGAAAACAAATGAAGTATCAACATCATTTATGTCATTAGTCTCATTACTAACTTGTATTGGCATATATCCATTTTTCAAAATGATATTATGATCAAAACTAAAAAAAGTTATTATTTTTTATAATTTTAATTTAAAATTTATAAAAAAAATCCGAAACCCTCAAACCTAGTTACAACTGGAACCACATATCAGGCTAGTTGCATGTCTTGGATACATCATAGAACATAAAAAAAAAATAAAATATTTTGACAAACCATAAGTCGTCGAGATGGGATTTCACAAAAATATCATCAAGAGTAAAATATTTCTGGAAGCGAAATATTTGAACAAACACAAGTAAATAATGATAAAGACAAGCAAGCTCAGTATTTGTCACTTTATTTCGAAATTAGACATCAAGTAGTTAGATCCATAATGGACAGAATAATAAACACTTGGCATTACTTTGTTTAATGGCACTCAACAATTTGCGTTTAAATCGTAAAATTAGACAATGACGTAGTGAAAAAAAATAATTAATTAAATTTGTTTTCATTAATCGGTTCGATAAATATTGCAAAACCATTTTGTTTTTAACATATGCAGTTAACCTTAAATAGTTGGGATATTATTTTGTTGTTATTATTGGTCCGATAACTCTGATCACATCCGTTAAAACGTCATCCAACGTCTCTGATCAAATCTGATCTCGCACATCAACCGACGTTTCTGATCGAATGCGATTGCAAAGCCTTTCTTTGTTTGGTGACTGTTTTCCCACGCCAGAAATCGAACCCAAACTACCTTTGTTTTTTTGCCCATTTTGTATTCCCCCTCTTTTGCCCCGATCGCGGCCCCCGTTCCCTCCTTCTCCAGACCTCGAGCGCCCGCGTCCGGGGGCTCCGGCGATCGAAGATGAGCGGCGGCCGGCTGTGCGCCGTCCTGGGGGAGCTGGGGTTCGACGCCCAGGACGCGCTCGATCCGGACAGCTTCGAGTGGCCCTTCCAGTATGAGGAAGCCCGTCCCCTTCTCGATTGGATCTGCTCCAGCCTTCGGCCTTCCAATGTCCTCTCCCCCTCCGAACTCTCACAGTATAATCTCTTCTCCTCCTTTCTCTTATTTTTAATCGCTATTTATCGTGGAATGAGGGGAAAATTGGGGATTACTGTGGTTTTAGGTGACGTAGGTTGGAATGTTTTTCTGTTTGGAGGATTTCTGGACTTACTGCCTCAGGCACGGTGCTATTGTTTGTTATTGTAATGAGATGCCATTTTGCGTAGCTTTTGGTGCATGTGCTGGGGTAAATGACCCTCCTAGAAGAATGTAGTAGTGAGTAGAGGCCCCAAAAGAAATTTGAATCTACATTTGTTGATAGTCCCGGAAAAGGGTTCCAAAAATAGTACAAAAATATCAAAATCAAAACAATTCTCTCGGCGTCAATCATAAGTGTGCTAGTCTCGAAGGCTGAAGGATCCATGGCATAATAGATCAAAGAAGACTGTTTTGAACCTATATTCAGTTAGACTCAAATTACATACTTCCAACTTCTGTTGTGAAAATAAAGCTCAATCTGACTCGAATAGATAAGAGTCTAATGTTATATACAACTGGGATTTGGTTGACCTAATTAGGTTCAATCTTTTAAGCTGATCTATACTGTATTAGATGTCTTCTTTTGTGACTGATCTTGTTTGGATGACCTTTTCTGGTTTGATGTTCAAGATTTGGTTGTGAACCTAATTCTCTAGACTTGTGCATTATGGTTATTTCTAGCTTCGTCTCAGTGACACATTCAAGTTAGATCTCTTCATGTACTCCCCTTGTGAATGCTGGTCATATGTTCTTGGCAGTGTAGTCAAAGACGTCAAATTCTTATCAAAGTCACTAGAACAAGGGTGCAAAAATGTTATCAGCCTTGAAGAGAACTAAATCCAGGAATAATGCTTAACTCCTGAAAACTTAAACTTTATCAGTTATGGACAATTGGACACCATGTGTGTTAACATCTCAGATCTTGTCCCATTATGGCAACTAATCCTAGGTGGCATCGGCCATCGGGGCATCTTGCCTCTAGTGCATATCTGAGTGTTGATTGTGGAGTTCCCATGTGAATGATAAATAAGAATGACAATGCATTTTCTTTTTCTTCTTTTATAATTCAGGAGTAACAAATTCATCTCTATACATTAGATCTTAAGATGGGACTAACGACTTTGTTGTTGTTGTATAGATTTGGTTTTGAAGAAATTTCAAGGGTTTGGACTTTGTGTTTGATATGCTTGGATGATAGTGTCGTGATCGTCATTATGTTTTTTTAATTTTTAGTGTACAAGCCTTAGTATGTAAAAAAGGGGAGTGATTATGGGCATTTGTGGTATGAATGGGTGTGGAGCACAGAAGCTTTAAAAAGTAAGCTAGAAGTTGCTTTTGATTTGGGATGTTATTTTCCTCTATATTTGGAAGAAAATATGGTGGTTATATTTTATCTTAAATTTGGGTCCTGTTCATTATCTAACATTTTGTTTTTATTATTGGGACTGCAGGTATGAACAATTTCTGCATGAAGGAAAGCTGCTGGAGGTAGTGTATAGTTAATTTCTGAACATGGACATTTTTATAGCACATTTGTTCTTAAAAAAAAAAAGAAAAGAAGATGGAATGTTACTTTACATGGGCTTTGCTAAAATGAGATGCAAATGATGCTGAAGCCCCTCCACTATGTATTACATATATTCTTACTATCCCTGTAAATAATAAAATTACTAAGTATGCAGTGTAGGTTATTATGATTCATGATGTCTATGTGAACTGACCCTTAAAACTTTTAACTACTTTTGGTACTGGAGTCCAGATGTGTTTGTTAAAAGTCTCATAGCTTATCTAGTAAAATCTTGTCATCTAGGCTCTCTTATCCACAACCCATGGATTCATGTTTGACAAGCATGAGATAATTGGAACACACAACGCATATCCATGTTGATACTTAACATACTATTTGGTTATACGATTAAATCACTTTGTGATTGTTCTTTTTCAACAAAAACTACATCCTATCATGCCTTGTTTTTCCTGATCTTATATAGTCACATTCATGCATTAGTAAATTATAAGTATCCTATGGTATCCTATGTTTATCTTTGTTTGTTCAATGTTTATTCTGATACTAAACATGTTCAATTCCAACTGTTGTGTTTATGTTCGTGCAAGACTAGGTCTATATTGCCCACTGTTCTCAATTGAGTTTGTGAGTTGGACCTTCACTTAAGATTGCTGCTGGATGATGTTGGTTTAAATCATTTATTCAGGTTTGCTGCCATATCATGCCATTTAAGTGAGGATTTTGATGTAGTATCAGTTAGTATTACGTATGTATCCTTGTCTACCTTTTCAAGTATGATCATGGAGTGTTGGCCTCAAGGATTTAAATTTCGAATAATATCACTCGTACTAGGCGGTACGTACTGGTTCGCCAGCAAACCGATAGGAGGATCGCCCGCTACCGGGTGGTACTATCAATTGGGAGTGTTTCAACCCTGTTACCACCCTAAATCAGTCAGTGACAGTCGATTTCGATCGTCGCCGCCCACTATCGGGCGGTATTAGCCGAGGGAGAAGAAAGAAGAGGGAGAATCTGGAGATCCGGTGCTGCTCTCTCTCCTCATCTGAGGCGACGAGGTCTCGGCGTCGTTGACGACCTCTCCTCATTCGCGTGGGGAGAAGAAGCCTCGTGGGGAGAAGAAATCGAGTGTTGTCGAGGACTCGAAGCGGCGTTTCTTCTTCCCACTCAGGTAGAAGAATCGAGGCGACGAGGTAGTGTGCAGGGAGAAGGAAAAGAGGCGGTGAGGTCACCTAGGCATTTCTTGCTTCCTTCTCCCCACTCGAGTAGGAAAAGAGGCGAGGTTGCCTTGGCGGATGTCGCTTCTTTTTTAACTTTTTAAACTTTTTTAAAACTTTTTTAACGAGGCGACGTCGCCTCATTTTTTTTTAAACTTTTACTTATATATATATATATATAAAAAAAAAAAAAAAAAAAACAAGGCAACGTTGCCTTGTTTTTTGGCCTACGTTGGGAGAAGAAACCTCTTCTCCCCCATGCACAAAAAAGGGTGACGAGGCAGTTGCCCTTTTTTTTTTTCTTACTTATATATATGTACACACACACACACACACCAGGCGATATACCAAAACGTACCGCTCAGTATACTCGTACCATATCATACCGTACCAAGCTGAGCTTGATACTTTGGTACGGTAAAAAATTACGATCTTTGGTTGGCCTTTAGTTGGATGTTGAGCCAGAGTATAATTTAATTGCAAACAAGATGATCATGTGTTACTCACAAGATAAGAAAAAATAGCTGAAACTGATTTGAACTATTCAGAAACCATCACAACCTGCCAATATGTATATTATAATCTGTCGGGACTACATTTAGCTTGACTTGGCCAGTGCTGATTTTGGCTGGTTCTTGTAGAGTCCAACCAATCCTTGTATCTTTCTGGATTTTGGTGTTGGACCTGACTGTTCATCAAGACCGGCTTTGAGTTAAGACCTGCTTTATTTGTTTAGCCAAGCCAAAATAGTCGGGAGTAAAGTTTCGTGTGTGGGCAGTTTAAGTTTTTAATTTCTTCTTCCTGCTCAGAAGTGTTGACGAATGAAATCAAACGCTCTAGGAGGATCTGAATGCTTGTTAATTTAAAAAAAAAGAAGAGCAGTAGGCATAAGCTAATATGTGAAAATGGTTATTATTATTAGTCTTTGTTGAGATGTTGCTTAGTTATGTGTCTGTTAAAATTAACCATATAGTATTATAAGCTTCTATATCTATAAGCTTTAGTATGTTCATTGGCTAGGGGGAGGATTTGGATTCTGCTTTTGATAGCATTTCAGCCTTTTCAAGTAAGAAAGATAATCAGGAAGCAGTTTTTGGAGCTGAAGAAAGGCTCATAGATATCAGGTAGATGCTATAGATATTTTCCTTTAAATTTTTTTATAAAGTCATGATCAGCATGTCTAGGTAAAGTGTTTGAACATAGACTATATTTTCCTGACACTTAATTTTTCCATATTTATTTCATGTGTATTTATCAATCTGGATGCAGTCACATGTTAGCATAGACATTTACACATTCATATAAGTGTATCATTTTTCTCAGATGTGATGCAGTATATGACATTAAGTTTCCGCATTTCTAGATATTGGTTGGTCATTTCTCTCTTGTAAATCGATGTAGAAGTCTTCTTGAGATTATATTCACTATAAATGCAAAATTTTATGTTAAAAAAAATAAAAAATAAAAACACGAGAGTTATCACTAATTAACTTGGTAAGACTGGTTTGGCAACAGTTAAATTTAGAAATTCACATTAGACTTGTGGATATGTTATCATTAAGTAATGGATGACAATTTTGTCTACTTGTTTGCTGAAAATTGTCAGCCACTAATCTGTTATCATCGATTAATTTAGCTTTTATTAGGTCTATCTTGACAATTTTGTTTTATTTTTGGACTTTTAATATAATCAATAAGCAAAAGAAGTGTACATTTGTCTTTTTTGTCATGAATTTTTCTGCTAAGCTAACAGTTGAGATGTTGAGAGCTGCTGGTGATGCTAGACAAGCAGGGTTAGAGGTTAAGGAGGGTAAGTAAGTGGAGTGCAAGGTTCGGCGTACTGCAACATACCACTTGGTACGGGCGGTACATACCGATCCGACAGGAGACTGATATGGGCGGTTCATCAATATGTCCCATGTACCATGTGTCGGCACACTCGGTATGTACTGTACCGACAACTGGTTGGTATATCGGTACGGACCGATAAGGTGAACCATGGTGGAGAAAGCTATCTTGAAGGGAATGTGGTTGATAGTAATATTCTAGCATTTGAAGATAAAAACGTCCATTCACATATCAAGTGTACAGTGTTATTTAGGCTGTACATCCATTTTGAGTTCCTTATTTGAGAGAAAACCATTGTTTTCCTGTCGAGTTATTCTATCTCAGATCTGTGCCAGCATGTTGCATGTGCGTTCAATCAACTTATTTTCTTTGTAACATGCTTTGTTGACATTTTTCTGACAGTGTAATCTTCATTAACATTTCAAAGTTACACAAAGGAAAGAATAGAATAATTATTTACCCATTCTTCTGTGTAAATACCCTTGTCCAGCATATACTTTGGCTTTCCATGAATCTATCTAATGAGAGGCTACTATTATGTGGAGCCAGGTATTCTTCTCAGGTTGCCTCAGCCATGGCTTCTGTTTGACAGAGCCTACCAACCCTTTGAAACCCTGAAGCCTGAAGGGGGTAAAAAAAGAGAGAGTCTACAACAAGCAAACCTGATCAAGTTTGTCTTGTTCATGACCTATATTGTCACACCAGTCCAAAGAAACCCCAAAGGGTGTATGACAGAAATGCTTCATTTTGTCTTGCATTCCTTCAGCTGAACGAAATGTTAAATTGGGTCAAGCAACATGTTTTTCTTGAAACTTAATTGCTTGGGAGAACTTGACTTTCATATAATACCTTTTGTTTTGGGAACTGTTTGGTTAGCACTACTAGCTAAATGTCGGGTAGGTGAGAAGACATCTCTGGACTCCTTGTTTTAAGATCAGATATGCAGTTGAAGGTCTATTTCTGTTTTGTACATATCTCAAAAATGTTCTCTGTATAATACTTTTTATTTTTGTAAATAGTTTGGGTACTGGCAGATAGTGTGTCTAGCTAAATGGCAGGTAGACAGCAAGATATCCTGAACTGTTATTTTCAGATAGATATGTGCTCCTAAGTCTATTTCTCTTTCATGCCTCGGTCGAATTCCTAATGCATGCACTCATTAGTTTCCTTCTGGGGACTGACAATCACTGCTTACTTGATAATTTTCATAGAACTAATGCTTTCATTTATTACAAAAACCTTTCTTGTTAGGGAGGCAAAACTGGCTTACAAAGCAGAAGTTCTAGAATTGCAAAAGCAGCTTGAGCGTCAGCAGTCTCTATTTGATATGCTAGCAGGTCAAGCTTCAGCTCTTATCCAGGGAAGAAGGGCTAGAGTATCTGCAACATCTGCTGTCAATGCACAACTTATTACATTAGATGAGAGGCTTTCAGCCAGGAACTTAGAGGTAGACCTCATTTTTCTGAACTTGTCATGTCATGTTTCGATGATGGAGATTACATAAGTTCTTTGTTTGAAAGGATACAAATGTGCCAAAATGTTAGGTTTGATGTAGGGAGTTGAGGTAACCTTTATGCTGGTATTTCTTGCTGATGCTACATTTCCATTTCAAATTTGTGATTCTTTCAGTCTGCAAAAGACCCTCTGCTATTGTTCCAAGCAAAATTGGTTGTGCCTGTGTATGCCATTGAATACCTGCAAGATACTGGTGGCACATGTAGTTCCATGACCATGTGCAGTGCTTGTATTTGGATTATTATTTTGTTATTAGATTTAGATTTATTTGTACTGAACCATCAAAAAAATTGTTTCGTATACTACTATAATTTCTGTAATATTTCTAGGTTGGGCTAGGGTATGAGTGAAACTGCTTTTTTGATGTCTTTTCATAACATATAATTTTGCATTCTACAGGCATATGCACATGAAGATTGTTTACCACCTTACACTATCTGTGATGCATTGCTGTTCTTGTTTTTTTAAGTCTGTTTCTACATTAATTTTAAGTTGCATTTACTAGTACTTCCTATGATGCATGGAACTCTCTGTTCACATGTTGCACTATTAACTCATCAACAACTTAGCTCACTACTTTTCTTGCTTTTAGATGAATTCTGTTCTAGGGAAAATTGCCTCAACAGCTCAGGAATTGGCTCATTATCATTCAGGAGATGGTAAGTTTCTCTTCATATCAGTAGGGACCAACTGCCAAGCTGCCTCAAGGATATAGGATATGTTTGTTATCTTCTCCTTCATTTTATGCAGAAGTTTCCTTGACTCAAAATATTGTTTAATATCTATAATATATTTTTAGTATTCTGTGATATGCAGAAGACGGGATCTACTTAGCTTACTCTGACTTCCATCCTTACTTGATTGAAGATCTGGCCTGTACAAAAGAATTAAACCAGTGGTTCTCAAAACAGTTTGATAGGGTAATCTCTCTTATTTATTAAGTGCCATCTTTGCTAGGTCTTTTAAGATTTTAATTTCTTAAGAATGTTGTTTATGAATGTGTCACTCCATCTTTTCTCCTTTATTCAGTTATAGCAATTGCTGCACTAGTTGTTCAACTCTACTTGTACTAATTGAACAGATGAGATTGTTGAATTCTTATTGCTTGAGGACTAACAGCTATTTCTAACTAGAGTACTTTAGTCCAAAGAATTATGCTGAGAGGAGAATAACACTGAAGTAATGGTTTAGTTATAGTTAAATTTAGTTGGATGAAGCATGCATACTGCATAGCGATTTTCTTAAAAGGGCCAAAAGGGTGAATAACTAGAAAGAGTCCATGGAGAGAGATATTAAATAGTTACACAAGTCTGAAATCCTCCTTCTGTTGCATATGTTCTTAGTCCGAAATCATCTATGTTTGCAAGTGTAGAAGTTGTGTCCCCAAATTTTTAAAGAAAGTGTCAGCAGCAGACATGCTTATGAAAATCTTCCAAATCGCACTCACCAATTCTCTGTGCAGCTGCCTAGTAATTAGAAAAAAAAGATGAGCTAAGTTGTTGATGAGTTGGTCATAGTAAAGGGTTGGCTAAAGAAGGGCAGCCAGAGGGCTACTCAAAAGGCTTCTCCTATTTAGGAATTTTGGAAGACTTTTCTCTATAAATAAGAGTGTCAGTGAGCAAAAAAGCATATCAGACCTCTAATTTATTACTTTTACAGTATTGTAGTTTTTGAAGATATTTCTTAGTTTAGTGCCTTGGAGGTGTTTTAAAGGAAAAAATCATTCATGAGGGGTTGTTTCTAATGGTTACAGGAATTCTTTGTCCATAACCACACCACTCACCGGACATTATATTTACTGTTCTTATATCAAAATATATGTTAATGCTGGAAGTGAACTTTTAAACAATTTTATGGCTTATTATGAAATTAAAATTATTTTTCAATTATCATAAAATTGCAACAAAATTGTCAAATTGTTTTACTTTTAACTATTCTTCTGGTCTCCCTAGATCTCCATTGTCTTGCCAAATTGATATTCATACTTGTGTTCATGGAACCCTGCATGACAGTCATGTCTTACCACTTCATCACTTGCCATTGATTGTAACAAGTCTACCTTTGTGTAATAAGGAAGAAAAGTCATATGTATTTTTCGACCAGGGGGTCTATTTGTTGGGGTGACAGGAAAGAAATGATGGCAGTGTATCGCTATGGTTGTTTTGTGGTTGTAAGATGTCCTGAAATGCACGATGGTTTTCATTTGACAATGTGTTGAGGCTTAGAGATAAATAGGCATTACTAATAAATGACACTGAAGTCATGTATTGTGCATCATCCTATACTAATTTATTTGACACTGTATAATGGCCCAACACGAGGTGCTTGTGTTGATTGTGGTGATGACACTTGCTACATACAAAGTTACAAACAATAAATCTGCAATTTAAATGTTAAAGTTAATGATGATCAGGACTGGGCAATCCCAAGTCAAACTAAGATGAGTTTTCTGATCTCTGGAAACAGAAACCTGCGAGAAGCTTTATTTAAATGTATGTTGCTAAAGTATTATGCCCTGGCTTGACCAAAGATCAATTTTAATGTAATCTGAGCTGGATGATAGGCATGGTCATGTCCTTTTCCTTGCTTTAAATGAATACCGCCATAGGTTGACAAATTAAAGACTCTTGGAAGCATCAACTTCTCACTTCATGTTGTGCATTTCATGAATAGAAGCACCACGGTTGCCAGTTACAATAAGTAAAGTATGAAGTCAGTACCACAAATTATTGCAGATCCTATTGGTGATCAAACAAGACAAGAAATATAGGCAATATTGGTATATGACATGATTGTTGCAAAATATGGTACATGTTTGAGAAGACAGGGAGAAATGAAGGGGTAGGAGAGATGGAGAAAGAAAGATAGAGAAAGATTGCTGGAAGAAAGAGATGAATAGAATGTCATTATATCAATAAGTATATAGGCTTAGCCCATGTAGCATTTGCATGTCTAATAATGGCCACATATCAATCGTATGAACTCCATTATCAATATAATTATTCAGTAGTATGTAGTTAAGTGCAATTTGATGGTCAGTACTAGATATCTGTTGATAGAACTAATCTAGTTAATACAAGATAGCCTTTCAATACTCTTGTACTTCTGTTTACTGACACTAATTTGTTTGTTTGGTTAGGGACCATTGCGACTTGTTGCTGAGGAGGGTAAATCTAAGTGTTCATGGGTGAGTCTTGATGATCTAACTAATTGCTTAATCCGAGGTATTTTCCTGGTCTAGCTTTCTCACTTGTTGCACTTAGGAGTATTGGTCTTTATTTCTTCCAATTCCTGCAAATTTATCTGTACATCTCTAAGTTACAAAAGTGATTAGCCAGATATTCTAAATTGTTAAAATGGTGGGTATTGTGGAGTCAGATATCTGGGCCTTTTGTATTAAAATGATAGTTGCAAAATTTCCATGTGGACAAAATAACAATTAGGGGACGATACTGTCCTTCAGATAACTGGTAAAACACAATTCTTTTTGCTTGGTTTGATGATGATGGAAAGTCCTTCATACTTGATGAGTAATCTTTCTATTCCATAGTCTTAATGAATAGCAAGCTGTATCAACACATCTTGATGACAGAGTCTCTTGGAAGGGGATGAGTCACCATATATTTAGTTTGGCTAGAGGTCCTATCATTCATAATTCTGTATTGCTGATTGATCATTCATTACACGTCTGAGTTCTTTCAAGATTCAGATTTAGCTATGAAATGAAGTTGCCTTTAAATACTTTTAGAGTGTTAGATGATGAACTTTGCTTATCTTTGCTTAAGAATTAATTACGGGGGTTTCAAGAGGAAAAAACTCTCCTCAGTGCCACTATTTATTCGTATGGAAGATCATTTCATATTTGAGAGAAGGCCATGGATTTTGTGATGGGCATGTGGATAAGGTGCAATGTGGAGATTTCTTGGTTAAGGTTTACAATTTCGTGTATCAATACTGTACCAATTAGGGCTTGAGCTGGTGCTGTACCAGTCCACACCAGTGCTCCGATGCTTGGTATGCTGGTTCATATTAAGCGGTGATTTAAAAAGCGCTAGGCGCTAAAAGGCGCCAAGGTCTAAAATCGCCCGAGGCGCTAGGCGCTCGCCCAGGCGCTAGCCCGAGCGAAGCGAGGCGCTAAAATATAAAAATATATAATATAATTAAAAATATAATTATTTAAATAAAAATATATTATTAAATTAAAAAATTAGTAATATTAAAATTAAAATAATATATTATTAATTTAATAAATAAAAAATTGTTATTAGTATACTGTTAACAGTATACTGTTAACATAAAAAAATCAAAATTTTTAAATAAAAAAATCAATTTTTTAAATAAAAAATCAATTTTTTAAAATAAAAATCAATTTTTTTAATAAAAATCAATTTTTATTTTTTAAGACTTTGGGCGACGTCACGAGGTTGGCGGCGTCGCGAGAAAGGCTCGAAAGCAGCGTCCGAGGCTCGGCGGCGCCCCCGAGCCTCATTTTTTAATAGGAAATTTTTTTAACTTTACGGCGGCGTCGCCTCGGCGCGCGTCGCCGATGATCTATCTCGGCAAGCGCCCGAGAGCGACGAGCGGCGAGCGGCGGCGGCGCAGCGGCGGCGGCAAAGCGGCGGCGAGCGGCGGCGGCGGAGCGGCGGCAAGCAGCGCGGCAGCGGCGGCGGCAGCGGCGGCGGCAGCGGCGGCGAAGCGGCGGCGCTCGTCGCTGGTTTAACCCGGCGCTCGCCGGCGCCCGACGCTTGGGCTCGGCGAGCGCCAGCGGCGCCTCTTTGAAGCGCGCCGCTGGAAGTGAAGCGAGGCGCTCGGGCCTCGCCTCGCCTCGCCCGAAGCGCTTAGGCGAGCGCCCGAGCGCCTTTTTTAATCACTGATATTAAGTTAAGCCTAAAAAGCTGAAGATATAAAAAGAACTGCCTGGTACCAAGCTTGTACCACCTTATACCGGGTGGTACCAGTCCTGTACTGTTTGGTGCTGGCCCTGTATCTGACATACACTCTGGTTTACCCTGATCAGTGTAACGTATCACCTGTTAGACCGATAAATGGTGCCCATACCAAACCATACCTGATGGTATTGCAAAACTTGGTCTTGGTCAAGACCAAGACCTGTACTGATTGGTCAATTATACCACCTTATACCGGGTGGTACCAGTCCTGTACTGATTGGCGCCGGCACTGTCCCAGGCATCCTGTCTGGTTTACCCTGATCAGTGTAACGTTAAACCTGTTGGACCAATAAATGGTGCCCATACCAAACCATACCTGATGGTATTGCAAATCTTGGTCTTGGTCACAAGGAGTGAGTAGTGGTTTGCAAGGTTAGTTGTTCAATGTGGTGAGGTTTGATGCCTTAAATGAAGTCTGGTATTTAGTGGTCTGGCTTACCAGTCTGATCGGTTTTTATTGGTTAAACAATAATGGATAAGCAAATTGCCCTATACCACTTGGTTTTCATTATTCCAATCCAAGACCTTGTTAATCTTGGCTTCCTTAAGTTAAAGGCTTGATCAGACTAGTTTAATTCTTGAGAAATCCAATCTTATGAAAATCCATTGGTTTTAATAATGCCGTAAATCTTTCAGTCTTTTTAAGGGAATGAGATCAGAAGTGAAGAGCAAAATGGTGAAGGCTGAGCAACTTTGATATTTCTTGTAGGAATAAGTGAGCGGATCATGATTTATATAGGGGGAAGGATTGCGGTTTCATAGTGAGGGCATGTCATACCAATGCCTTTTTGGTATGTTACAATCTCATTCAGTGTTGTGCTGGTTTGCATAGGCCAAATATTTTGCACCACCTATGGCTTGGATTTCAAGGAATTTGTTGGTAGTTGACCAGTGCTGATCATCATTATTGATGTAGGTAAAATAGATTTTCAAGAGCACGAGGACTATGACATTTTATTTATTGGGGCAAGAAAGATGAGTGGCACCATTTTGTGGTTCTGCTCACTGTGGAAGGAAGAGAGTAAGGGGAAGAAGGCATTGGTTTAACATAGGCATTATGCTTCTTTGTTTATTACATTGTTGGGTTATGGGCATTTAATGTCACTACCTTACAATGGGCAATGGAATTGTTTCTTAACTGATGTTAAGTGTGTACTGAAGTTGACCCACAACCATAAATTGGACTTGGCTACAAAGTAGACTTTTTGAGCAAAGATACTTGGCAGCTATTGTCTTTAGAATGTATCTTTTTTTTTTTTTTTCTCTGAGCAAAGAGCTTATTTACATTAAAAAAGTTTATAATTTGGGATGTTGAGGTTTCAAACTTGCATTGTATCTGTTTTTTTGCTATGAGCAAGAAATTTACATTATCTGTATGTGTTTCTTAACGTAGCAAATGTTACTTGCTTAGTTTTTGGCTTTTCAAGTATTTGTTGACAACTAATTCTTCTTTTCTTCTCTTGGTGTTGCATCTCTAGGAGATATTGGGAAACATAATCATCATCATAATCGTGTAGCTGAGCTCCAAAGGCTTCGTTCCATGTAAGTTTCTTTATGCTTTATACATTATATTCATTCCTTAGTTTCCTGGTCACAACTCAATGCTAAATTGCCCTAGTAAACTTTGTCATAAATTTTATTATTATTTGTTCTGTTGCAGTCGATTTTGAGAGAGACCAGTGTCTAGGTTGAAGTTTTGCTTATTCATGAACAAAAAAATAACATTATTCTCTGATATTTTGCTTAAAATATAATAAAATATTAGTCAAACTGTTAGTATTAATGTTTTCAAAAAGTGACTGCGGTCTGAGCTGTTAAGGTGCTGCATAGCGCATAAAAGAAGATGCAACTTCCAATGTGATTCAGTTTAAATAATTTAAAAATATTTAGTTTTGTGTATATTATTAGGAAAATTAGGTAATACCGTAATAGTTTTAAAAATATTAAAGTCCATCTTGCTTTCTCTCATATTTGATTAGGCAAATTGGATCTAATTGGTCACAGTCACTCATTTTTTATCTGCATAATCTGTTTCATTGGTTTTATGGGTCAGGTCCAAGAAATCCAACCAGAATCTTAGTTGTTTAAGCAATACTATGGACTAAATATTGTATTGGGAATCTAGATATTCTTCTCATGACATAATCAAATCCAATCATTATGTGCCTCTGAATTTTCCTTGTGCAAGGAATACGGTTTTGCTTGGACTGGCACATACTGATGGGTATTTACACATCCGAGTGTGAATCAGGATGTGGACCACCCCTTTTCGGGCTGGCTGTTTTTTATTTTTTACACACTTTAGCTTAGGGTTTGCATGCAGATGTGGAGTTGCGGACACTCCGGCTCTCACTGGCACATACCGACCAATATTTACAGATCCAAGTGTGAATCGGGATGTGGACCACCCCTTTTGAGCTGTCTGGTCCTTTTTTTTAAAACACTGCTGCTTAGGGTTTGCATGCAGATGTGGAGTTGCGGACACTCTGGCTCACACCGGCACATACCGGCACATACCGGCTGATATTTGCAGATCCGAGTGTGAATCAGGATGTGGACCATCCCATTCAGGCTGTCTGGTCGTTTTTTTAAACACTGTTGCTTAGGGTTTGTATGCAGACATGGAGTTGTGGACACTCTGGCTCACACTGCCTCACACCTGCACCACAGTTCACTCGCTGCCATTGTATGTCCCATACTTTTTCGCTCCTCTTCCTCCTTTGCCTCCTCTCCTCTTCCTCTTTCTCTTTCTCCTACTCCTCGCCACCTCTATGGTCACCTCCTCTTTCTCCTTCCTGCATTGTATGTCCCATACACTGATGTACCATTTGTCAGTCAGCCGGCATGAATCAGATTGTACAAGTCTGGCCATGGACCAGTATAGGTCCAGTACCCAAAACTGCAAGCGTTGTTTATAACTTTCTCATGAATTCTTTTGTGGTTTCATATAATTTGGAGTTCTACTAATGATATTCTACAATTTGACATCAGACACAAAAATCCTCTTAATATGATATGATCTTTGACCGTATCTTCTCCCTTTAGAAATGTACTTGTCTTGATTATGAGTGTTCTAACCTATGATGAAATTCTATCTTCAAGTACCTTTGATAAAATTCTATTTTCTTTCTTACTTCATCCTGTAAACTTAGGATCTTCTGCATTTCCAAATATTTGTTGTATTTTGATAGGTGCTCATCACGATGTGTTTTTCTATATAATGTTTATCAACTTCAAGGATATCATTTCATCATATATACATATATTTTCTAAACCTCTTGTTGGAAAGAGCCTTTGGTGATGCTTTCTTCAGTCTCTCATATTCAATTTTCATGAATTTGCAAATTTATTTTCTTTTGTTCCATTATATTTTTCTATGTACATGTATATTTTTGTGCAAAACATAACAACCTGGTTGGTAGGTACTCTAGAATGAGTTATAGGTCTCTATTACTGAATATTAATGCTTAGAATTCGAAACAACCAGAAATGATTTTTTCCCCCATTAATTGGAGAACTTTTTCAACAAAATATGTCTGTCATACTCTTTTTTCACTTTCTATTTTGCTTCATCATAAGTGGCAGCTATTTCTTATATAATATATTTTAATCTGGCTATAGATTTGCTACAAGCGAAAGACAGTGGGTGGAAGCTCAAGTTGAGAATGCTAAGCAGCAGGCTATTCTCTCAATGTTGAAGGCTCAAATATCTTCCGATGAAGCTCACATTCATCGGGATATATATTCTCTTAGGTACTTCTTTCTTTATTTGGCTGCCTATTGTTTTCTACATCGTTATTATTTTACATCATTCGGTTTAAGAATTTTCTAGCTTGGTACTTTGCATTTGCTGCTTACAATGTGTTGCTTGTGTGTCCTAAGAATTTTCTCTTACTTTGTCTCACTCCTGGATTAACTACATTCCAGAGTTTTAACGGTCAAACAATCAGTCTACACATCAGCTAAACTGTTCTAAACAGTTCATTTTTTAATTGTCTGCATATAGTTTTCTGTATCATTATTATTTTGCCCCATTCGGTTTAAGAAAATTCTAGCTTGGTACTTAATATTTGCTGCTTGCAATTTTGCCTGTATGCCCTTAAGGATTTTCTCTTACTTGGACTCATTCCTGAATTAACTACATTCCAGAGTTTTAATGCTAACAAAGAAAACAGTCTACACATCAGCCAAATTGTTCTAACTTGTTTTCGGATAATTCTAAATAACTATTTAGGAAAATTCTTGGCAATATTCTTTTAACCACGAACATTGTTTTGCTTTGGATTGTGGTCCTTGATCGTGATTGATAATCAGAATGGCTTCAGTTGTCATTAGTGATGTGGCTAAGTTGTATACACATGGATAAGGTGACATTAGTGGATAAGAATGGAAAGGTTGGATGCCATTGGGTGTTGAGCTGATTTCATGGATAAGTAGTCTAGTTGAAAATAGAACAAAGAAAATTGGGTCTTCAATAGGTGGTACATTCTCTCTTTGTCCATTGACAAATGGTAATGAGACTTTTAGGTGAATCTCATTCCTGAAATTTTTTGGGCCAATCATGATATTAGAAACAATGTTTGTTTTAATGGGAACTTCTAATTTATGTGCTTCCAAAATGTGATGCAAAGAGATACTTATACAACTCTAAGGAATTTTTAAAATTTCTCTTGGTGACCTTTTATTTTGTTAGTGTCACGGCCCAGGCTTGATGAGTTAATTGGCTTATCAACTTCGTTTGGCCTAAACCATTGGCCAAAATGCTTAAGCTGAAGTTGATAGTAGTACATTCATAAGCCCCTTAATAGCCAATCTTAATTTTTTCTACTTTTGATATGGGACTAATCAGAGTGTTACAATCTCCCCTACTCAAGAGCTTGACGTCCTCGTCAATATTCAACATAGCCCAGATCAAACCCTAGCATAGTGCATGTGAGGCGTAGCTCAGTGGTGGCTTTACGTGATGAGTTAACTGGCCTATTAGTTTCGTTTGGCTCAAACTATTGGCCAAAATGCTTAAGTTGAAGTTGATAGCAACGTCTGCAATTTCATACCGTACCGGAGTTTCGACACTTCTCCAGCACGGTACGGTATTATATACCGAATGGTACATTTCGATGTACCGTTCGGTATATATATATAATTTATAAATACTATATATGTTATATATATTTTGTTTCTGTTAAAAGAAAAATATTATATATATAACGGTACGTTGCCTCGGCGACGTTGCTTATAAAAAAAAAAGCCTCGCTTCTTGGGCGACGTCGCCTCCCATCTCAGGCGACGTCGCTGAGGGAGACGTCACCCGAGCCTCAGCGATGTCGCCCACAGATTTAAAAAAAAAAGAAATCGGCAACGTCGCCTCGGCAACGTCGCTCGCATATTAAAAAATAAAAAAAAATTGGCGATGTCGCCCGCATATTAAAAATAAAAAAAATCAGTGACGTCGCCCGCATATTAAAAAATAAAAATAATAAATTTTTTATTAAAAAAATAAAAAAATCGATACTGCCTAGTAGCAGGCAATCCACGTATCGGTATCCTGTCGGACTGGTATGTACCGCCCATGCCTGGCGGTATCATTCGAAATTGCATACCTTGGTTGATAGTAGTACACTCATCTGACCCTTAAAAACCAATTTTAATTTTGTCCACTTTTGACGTGGGACTAATCAGGGTGTTATAGTTAGTCAGGAGGCAAATGATAATGATTAAGCAATTAGGACCATTTTTTTAATTGGGAGTCTCAGTCACTCTTTGGAACTTTGCGTTGCTTTGTTCAATATAGTTCTCCTGTAGTCACTTTATTACAATGTCTCCATGCACTTCTATTTGGTGGCAGGTCTGAAGACCATGTAGGTTTGGTTAGTTCCATCAATAGGTTGACGCTGGGATGTTGTTTTGCTTGGCCTTGAGGATTGAGGTGCAGGAATATGGAATGACACTAGTGGAGAATTGTTTTTAATGAAATCCAAGGAGAATTGAACAAATACACAAATGCCAAAAGAGATTATGAGATCGAGTTAGATTTTTCACAGCTTGATCAAAATTTATTGTTCTTTTCTCACATTTGAGTATATACTGCTAGGAGTCATCCAGGAAGGTATTAGGAACAGATCACCATCATTGTCTAGCAAGTTGGTGTTGACATAATGAGTGGAGAGATTGAGTGATCCTATAGCAAGGATTATAGTTCTCATTATCAGTCTATACTGGTATACCAACCAACTATCGATATGGTACGTACCAATGTACCGACACATGGTACAGTGAGGTATACTGATAGAACAATATGTACCATCCATATCGGTCCCCTATCAGACTGGTACATACCGCCCATACTGAGTGGTACATCACGGTATGGTTGACCTTGGCGAGGATCACATTGTTCACATGGTGTGTATGCCTTAGGCTAACCCTGCATCTCCATTATGGTGGCGTTGGTTGCTTGTGTACATGGTATTGCTGACAGAGTCAGGTTGCCAAAAAAGGATTTTTTTTGATATAGTATATATAGTACACTTGTAGCATTGTCATATTTAAAAGGAATAAAAATGTACTAACTGTGCCTTAATCCAATGGCAAGTTACTGTGTTGGACATAATGTCTAAACATGCTGCTTACGTGTAGCTTGGAACATTTCATTGATTATGAGAGGCCTAATTTTCATCGGTGAATATGCCATCTTGCTTGGAACTTAGAAGAAACTAAAGATTCTAAATGCTAACTTTATTAGGCAATTAATTAATTCAACTGTATCGGACACTGAAAACCTTTTGGATAAAAACGATTATTTTTAATTTCTACGTGGATTAAAGTTATAACACATTGATTAATCCTATATTGAAAGTGGACAAGACTAAGATTGACTTATAAGGGTTTGATAAGTGTATTATTATCAAGTTTAGCTTAAGCATTTGGACTAGTAATTTGGGTCAAGCGAAGTAGATAGGACAGTTAGCCCATCAAGCCTAGGTCGTGATATTTGATATCAGAGTCGACCTAGTATTTAGGCATGGTAAGAGGGCTCGAGTAGAAAAGCGCTACTTGTGGATGGAGTCAGAGGACTTGTCACGACGTGGAGCCATCACTGGGTTACACCTTACATGCACTATGCTAGGATTTGATCTGAGCTATGTTGAATCTTGACAAGGATATCAAGCTCTTGAGTGGGGGAGATTGTAACACCCTGATTAGTCCCATATTGGAAATAGACAAAAATAAGATTGACTATTAAGGGGCTTATAAGTCTACTACTATCAACTTCAGCTTAAGCATTTTAACCTGTGGTTTAGGTCAAACGAAGTTGATGAGTTAGCCTATTAGACTTGAGTCATTACACACGGTGTTAGAGTTGACATAGTATTTGGGCATGGTAAGAGGGTTCGAGTAGCAAAAGATTACTCGTGGATGGAGTCAAAGACTCATCACGGCGTGGAGCCACCACTATATTATGTCTCATATGCAACATATTAGGGTTTGATCTGAGCTATGTTAGGCCTTGACAATTGGTAAGACTAAGATTGCCTTACAAGGGTTTGATAAGTGTACTACTATTAACCTTAGCTTAAGCATTTTAGCTAGTGGTTTGGGCTAGTGTTGTGAACTTCTCTAGTTTGGCATTTGCCATCTTTTGTAGAGTAGGAACAAGTTATTATTCTATTTAACATTTTAACTAATACCCTGCCGCATTTGTTTCCATTATATACTTGATTATGTTTAAATTTCATGCCAAAGCAGTGTTTAATGGAAAAAAAATCCTTGCCTATCGATTGTTAATGATTTCAAGATGTCTAATGACTAACCCAGCATTGCATAAAGAAATTGAATTTCAATATGTCTGACATGGTATGTTCTTTTGATGATCATTCAGATTTTAAATTATTAGTTTTAGGAGCTGACTGATAAGGAAATTGATAGACATGGTTGTTAGAATTTTGATATTTTTATTTTTATTTTGCAAATTTTAGAATCTGCAGAATCCTCACAAGATTTCTATGTTCACCCTGCAGGAAAAAACATTCTGAGTTGGCTGGGGAACTTTCAACTCTCTCCCATAAAGAGCAGAAATTTTTGTCTGAGGTACTCACACTGTTTAATTTTACATATGACACTTCTCGTGGCTGCATCATACTAGCGGAGTTTATTGCACTTTTCTGCATTATATCAGTTAACTCTTCATCTTGTTTGATTTCATGCCTAATGGAATTCCTCAGCTGACCATATTGGTTGATAGACACTGTTGGTTGGAACCACTGATCTTTTCTATGATTCTATATTCAAAGAATTATGTCTGTATTTGATATTTTTGACAACACAGAAAGGTTCTAGTCTGTTTGTTTATATCCTGCTTTGTCATGAAGAGCATGTGAAAAGTTCTTTCAATTTTTGAGGGAAAATCATGTCAGCTTATCATCTCTATGTGTCAGTGTAAAATATAAAACCTTCATCTTGGGTTGGCCTTACAATCATTATTTTTGATGCATTTTTTAAAACTCTACTTATTTCCCAGTCTTTCAAACTTCCAAACGAAGTCATTGTATAGGAATCATGTTGTTTTTTGAATTTTACATTTAAATTTTGGCATCAGTGCCAAATACCTTAATCTGATATATTAATCACAATGATCTGATGTACATGGAGAAAGACTCAACATCACAGCAACCTGAAATTTCTATTTTGACAAGTAATTGATGTAAGCTGATTGTTTCTCCTTTCTTAATGTCTTTTACTGAATATTGAAATTAGTAATATGGTTTCACAGCTTTTGACAAGTAATTGAGCATATGATAAGTTCTTTCATTTTTTGAGGCAAAATCATGTCATCTTATCATCTCTATGCCTCATAGAGTGAAATTTAAAACCTTCATCTTGAGTTGGCCTTACAGAGTTGTTGTAAATGCATTTTTTTTAAAATTGTACTAACTTCCCAGTCTTTCAAACCTCCGAACGGTAGTGATTGTATAGGAATCATGTTGTTTTTTGAATTTAACATTTAAATTTGGCATCAGTGCCAAGTACCTTAATCTGATATATTAATCACAATGATCTGATGACACATGGAGAAAAACTCAAGATCACAACAACATGAAATTGCTATTTTCTCAAGTAATTGATGTAAGTTTATTGTTTCTCCTTTCTTAATGTCTTTTTACTGAATATTGAAATTAGTAATATGGTTTCACAGGACTCATCTAGATCTATAGTACAAGTTCAATAACAATAAGGACTCCCATTCTAAGGTTGTCAATGTTGAAGTTAACTCACTGGGTTTACTGGGTCCAACCTGGAGCTGATCCAGTTAAGAAAACCCAGCTGAGTGCACTTTATGATTTCCTTGGCATCAGCTGTTTGGGTTGGTTTCAGGTAAAAGTCTTGGACACTGGGCCATGACAAACAAAATTTCTGATGGTGTAGGAATTTAAGTGTTATTAGTAAACCAAAATTTTTTGTTCTTAGACCATACTGAAGGTAAATAATTGTTTCTGGAATATGGAAAATAGTATATCTTTTTCCAATTTAATCATGATTTTTAAGCTTTGCACTTGTGGAGACTTCCTATACAAGGTTGAACAAGTATGTCTCAGCCTGGGGCCTAACATGACTCGAAAAAGCATAAGCTGAAACTTGGAGTCCTGGAGTGCATCAGAATTGTAAAGAAAAATTTTAGCTGCTTTTGTCTGCAGGAGAAATGAACCAGTAGCCACCTGTCTCATATGACTTCTGCATTGAGTTGTGTTAGAGTGAACAGTCCATAAGAACCCTAATATTTGAAAGATCAAGAGATTGGCATGGGGCTTGATTGATGCAAATCATAAGGTTTCAATGATTAAATCATTTAAGAACTAGTTTAAGTGAATTCAAAATTAGCAGAGCTTTTAATAGGTGTGAATTGAAGATTGAAAATTTGCTGTAACACATTCTGTTGGAATTGAAGATTGGAAATTAGCAGGAACATTGAAGGGACACATTCGATTGGAATAGAATAGTGTTAGGTAAGGGTCGAGTCTTTCAAATTTATACTCAATTTGGTTGTATTTTCAATTTTCTAAAGTTCAGTTTATTTCCATCTTTCTTTTTCTGTGTAATCTAGGAGGTTTATAAGAACTCCCATCTTTCTAATATTATCTCCCTACAATCTACCATGTCACATTCTCTGTGTCAACTGTTAAATATGCTTTATAGACAATCTCACATATTATGATGTTATTTTGATAACTTCATCTTTTAAGCCTTACAAATTTTTAGATGATTTTAATGAACTCGACAGCAATCATCAAGTAATTTGCTTCATGGATGATCTGAAAGTACTTGTTCAGCAACATGTTGAAGCTATTATAGACAAAAATACAAAACCATGATACTTACATATATGCGATGTGGAAGTGGTTACTCAACTTTTTTGAATCCATGTATACATGATGACCCTGGAAGCTCTATTGAAGCTGCAATCTTCTTTGAATCTATTATACTAAAGTTGTTATCTAGTTCTCTGACTTTATTTCAATATTATGTTTCTTAAGTGTTGAAGCCTACCATTATGTTTATCATGCTTGTTTCTGTAGTTGATTTGATCCTTTTATTGCTTCCTGTTCTCCTATTTCTTCTCCAGACTATTCCACGTCTTTGTTCAGATCTTGCTCAACTCCAAGACACGTATATTTTGCAAGGTATAATGTCTAAGAAAACAAAAGTTAGAAGTATTATCATAAAGAGTGATTTGTTAACCTTTTTTTGTCAATTTCTCAGGCGATTACGACTTGAAAGTTATGCGGCAGGAGTACTACATTAATCGGCAGAAATTGGTATGATAATTTTCCTCTATAGAATGCTGGTTATGAATTCATAACCTTTCAAATTCTTTTGTTGGTGTTTAATATTTTTCTAATTGCTAACTGGCTTTGCCTTTTGCAATAAGCAACTTATTTATGTTTATCAACCAATGTCAAAGAGTTCCCCTGATAGATGATGAGGCACCTTTAATCTTGAAACTGTTTTTGTGGATTGATCGCACATTTCTACTCTTTAGTGTAGTACTATATGGCAAATGCGATGTATTGTCTTGCTTCTTCATAAGCAATCAAATTCACACGAATCAAATCCTGTAGCATCTAATGGATTATGGACTAACTTGCAGTTCATTAAGCATGAGGCATTATGATTTGGCTAAGAACAACATTTCACATGAGAGACATTCTTTTCCTTGAATTTTCCTCCTTTAAGTGCCAAATTTTCAATTGAACTCCCTCTTTCTTGTTCTTCAACCATGGAGTCTCCTTGTAATATTTGAGTTAATTTAATAAAATCCTTTGTAATATCTGTTTATCCGATTACCCATTATAGTTGTATTTGAAGAACACAGCTTGAATTATCCATACCTTTCAGACGATTGTGAATTCCTGTTTTTGGTTAAACCTGACACAGTTTGTTGTATGAGACCTCAAATCAGCATTTGCCTGTTAAGAATTAGGTCGAATAATAAGCACTCAATGCAGGAGTAGATGCTGGCCCTTACTAACTCGCACAGAGGTGTTCTCTGATGTGATTTTTTTTTTTTTGAAATTGCACCTTCTTGCCTGCATAGCAATGTAAAGTTTCATGGTTTCATGTAAACAATGTAGTGTGCACTGTTTATGGTGCTAGTATCAATGGCAAGCAGTGCTGATTGTATATGCTGAGGCTTCCAGATATTTGGTGTTATAACAATAGTATTCTTTGTTGATTTCTCCATCATGCTGGAACTGTTACTAAAATGAGACAACAACTAATTTCTTTTGAACTTTGCAGATTGTTTATTTAATATCTAGTCTTTCTTTTATTCTTGTTGTTTTTGTGACATAATTTTTGGTGCCAGTGCCTTTCTATGTGTACACTTTTGACCTATGTCATCCTGTTTTAAATAACATGGTGATCCTTGTTTCTTATAAGAAAATTAAATTTACAAATGAGTAACGCCAGAAGTGCTGTGCAGAAGAAAATGAAACTTTTTTTGGCACCACCATCTAGATGTTCCCATATCTGATGGTGATATATTTGGCTGAAAATATGTTTGAAGTAACTATTTAGGCAATTCTTTTTAATGTGTTAATGATGAAACAACCTGGAACTTTATCCCTCGTACAAGGACTATCTTATTTCCTTTGAAGTGAAAAATAGACAGTGTATATCATTTTATCAAGTAAGATTATGAAATAAGGACTACAAGAGAAAGAGGAAGAAAGAGAGTGACAATGAAAATGAGTGAGAGTGAGAGTGAGAGGAAAGAAGCACAAGGCGATGATTGCCATTATAGACTTAACATCATCGTGAATTGTTTGCAAAAGTTATAAAAAAATTCTAGCTTTTTAGGTGAGATATTGACTTTCCATCCGAAAAATCCTCCTATCAGAAGTCCTCACCGAGTACGAGGAGTTGAGGACAATGTCTCGTTATACATGACTTGTAGAATTAATGATTCTGGCAGTGACTGTCATGCAGCAAAATTACTGGGTAGAACAAGAAAATTGTGCACTTTTGATCCCTTTTCATTGGGCAAAAGAAGCCTGTCTACATTATGACATGACAATATGGATTTATTCATTTATTTAGTATCAAAATGTGAAAATTTTGTGGTTGTGACTTCTTATTGTCTTTTTTATTTTCAGCGGAGTGCTTCAAGTACTATTTTGATCTCATCATTCTATTTTCAACAATATGATTCTAGTGGCACATTCTTTTCTTCTTTTGTTGAATTCATGATGGTGGATCATACTAAAGAATCTCATGTTTTGCAGTATATTAATCATCTAGTTAATCAACTTGCCAGACATCAATTTTTGAAAATAGCTTGTCAACTGGAGCGAAAGACGATACTTGGGGCTTATTCATTGCTTAAAGTGATTGAGTCAGAGTTGGAAGGCTATCTATCAGCAGGCAATGGCCGCGTGGTATGCAAACACCTGTTCATCATTTCAGCATCATATGTAGGAGGGCTGGTTCAAGTTCCAAATTGATACTGATGCTTGTGTTTTGTTTGTTCAAATCCTATCCTCATTCCCATTTAAACTTTTATGCATTAAGGAGATTGCCAAATAGAAATATTCTTGTATGTCACTTCTGTTTTGGCTTTTGCTTGCCATGCAGGGTCATTGTCTCTCCCTTATTCAAGCTGCATCAGAAGTACATGAACAAGGGGCAGTTGATGACCGTGATACATTTCTGCACAGTGTCCGTGATCTTCTAAGCATCCATTCGAGTAATCCTTGATATTCACAATGACTCAATACAACCTTGATTATAATATATATAGTTACACTGATATGCTTTTCTTTTAGATTCTCAATCAGCATTACCGACATATGTATCAGCACATGGTATAGTTCAGCAGATATCAGGATTGCAGTCTGACTTGCTGTCTCTTCAGTTTGAACTCGAAAACTCTCTTCCAGAAGACAGAAGAAGATGTATCAATGAACTGTAAGTGATTTTTGTTTATCATGTGTACATTAATGTGCCAGAGACTGGGAGTAGAATGAAAGCGTTATAGCCAGCCCCATGTTATTGCATAAGTCATACCCTGTTTTCTAATAGTGGCTCATAGTCCACCCTGACCTTCTTGGGATGGATCAAGTCAATCTTTTTTCCTTTTGAATTAAAATGTTATCTAATAGGTCACTTAGCAACTTTTCATATACTATTTCACATCAATGTCACGAAGATAATCAGAATGAACTCTTTGTAGAAATATTCATGATATGCATTAATATACATATTTATTAGTTTTTGTATATCACAATAGGATTTGTGCTATGTGTACACATTTTTATTCTCGTATGTCATTTGTATATCACATAGCATTTGTGATATGTGTATATCACGATAGTCAACTTTCATATGTTTTGATGTTATATGTTAATATGCGTATTTAATAAATGCTTTGCATTGGTGCAGATGCACCCTTATTCAGACCCTGGAGCAGTTATTGTTCTCGTCGTCAACGACAGCAGAACCATTGTTAACACCTAGGGTATGTCTTTCTACTGTGTTTGTTGATTCATACTAAGAAGCCTTGTTACTTTGTATTTTGCTTGCTTATCTTCAAATTTATGTATATATACTTGCCAAACCTTCACAATTCCATATTTGTCCCTCTAGATTTTATGAGTAACCTTCAACATTTAGATTTCTGTATATTTCCTTCTTGATACATGCTAGGGTATATATGATTAAACATACTACCTCTTGGGTTGGATGTGGAACTAATTTTCCATGTTGCAAAATACAAACAAAAGTGAACAAATTCTTCATGAGAATTTGGCATGTACATATTTTCTTAAAGATTCGATAGACATGATAGACAACTGAAAAAGCAAAACTAGACTTTCAAACAGTAACTTTTCTTGAAAATTCTTGTCATGATAACCATGATAGTTAAAACAGTCTCTTGTATCGCACTGACCCTAGACCTGGGGTTAAACATATTTATGTAAATGTTCTTGTAATTTCAAATATTTGAAGAATTTCCCTCTAAAAGTATTGGTATAGACATTGACAACATGGCTGGGGCCTGGTGGTTGACAGTATTTTTTTATATATACATTTAATGTTTGAACAATGTAAGGGGTCTCCTCTTCTGTTTGACATCCACTACTCTTCCTGTTTCCTGCTAAATGATGTGTTGAATCCCAACCATTATATTCCACATAAAATTTATACACATATGAAGTATTTTGAACATTCTACTTGGGAGTGCCAATAGTTCCTTTGTGCTGTTAAAATCAACGTTCGAGTTCTTTAATGTGCTAAACGTTGCTGGCTATTGCATGTTTCTGTTTTTTTGCTCAACTTTCTAATTAAGGTTTTTCATGCAAGCTCTCTTCTGGGGCTCTTCTCATCTGATTTTTGTGTCTGTTGATAGCCTCTGATGCAAGCACTCGATGATATGGAAAAGGTTAATTCTCAAGTGTCTGCTTTTGTTGAAGAAGTGACAGAGGCCCATCGTCAGAAGGCTGAGGTATAAAGTTCATCAGACTTTTCTGACGTCCATTTCATTCAATTTAGTTAACTGAGATGTTAAGCCCAAAGATAAATGATAATGGCCTTTAAATCTTTCCACTCTTATTCTTTTTGTGAGTTCAATATGTAGTAAGCATTTCTTGGCGAATTCAACAATTTGTAGATTGTCAAACATCATCCACATGAGGTGGGACGCGAGAGGCAGGTATTTGTTGACTTCTTCTGCAACCCAGATCGTCTCAGGAATCAAGTCAGAGAGCTCAGTTCTCGTGTCAAGGCTCTCCAAGAGTGAGAAGTCCACTCATGGCATCTACAATTTCAACATTTCTTGTGTTGGTACCATGAGCAAGCAGAGCAGAAGATTATCATAAACGTTTATTCTTTATCACGTCATACTATATTTTAAAATTTGCCAACGGGTGGACCTTGTGCAGGCCTTCGTGAATCCAGAAAATAGTCAAGGGCAGTTTCTCCGAGAAAGATAATGGTCCTTGTTGCCTGTCCTTTTCTGATGAAGTTTGTGATTTATTGGAAGAGGAAGTTGCTGCATGTAGTGTGAGAGTCAGCCTCTCAATTCCCAGTGGTTTTCGTTAGTTAATGTTCCATGCATGTCAGTCGGTGATCTTATGTAACCTGTAACCTTTGGGTAGCATATACCAATATGGGATTTCATATTTGCTTGTGAGCTAGCAGTATATTGTTTTCCCCCTCACTTCATCCAAGATTAAGATCCTATAAGATGTATCAAAGTTATGGACTTTGTTATTCCTTCATTTTAAATTGTTTTTCCTCCTGAATTGTCAAGTAGTAGAATATTTTCTTTGCAAATTCATGGCCCAAAAAGTTCTCTTTCCACCCATCTCCAGGGAGTAATTGGTTCCCTGCCAGCTGCTGCTAAAAAGCAAGACACCGTGAACCCTATCATTCAGATGGTAGTATTCTTTTGTCAATATTTTGTTACTTTACAATTTGTAGAGACTGCTATAGTTTTACATATTGAAGTTAAAAAGCACTCCATACTGGAAGTGAGTTCAAGTCAATCTAATACAGAGAAAAGGGAAAAGAGAATGTTACTTGGGGTTTTGATATTGACCAGTGCAAGTGGTTTGATTTATTATGCTGTCTGCCAATTGCATCAGTAGAATTAAAGAATATTAACCGGCTTGATGAAAGTTATATGTGCATTAATTTTAAGTTTTACGTTTGTTACAGTTAACATTGGCATCACACAGTTGCCAAATTAGCTAATTATATCATTTTAATTGGTTCATAAGTCTTGAGTCTTGGTTTTATAGGTCATAAACAATTGTACTCTTCCACAATTCAGATGATGCCAATTTTTATTGATACAAATGAATGCTCCAAAGCCAACAGAATGTTGTTAGTTCATTTATAGAACTTCTACATGATGCTCTGAAGTCAACTCTATATAAGTACAAATAAGATTGTGGCTTGCATAAGAGACTACCATTGTTCTTGAGATGACAGGAATTACAAATGTAGTCCAACCAATATGATTAGTAAGTACTGGCAGATTCAGCAATTACTATGTCAAAAATCAGAAATGTTTATATTTCACATACATCAGTTTGCTTCAACTCTGGGGCATCAAAGTAGCCCTTTCCATGCTACAGAGCACTGGCAAGGTTACATTAGCAGAGGGAAGGCCAAAATCACATGATGTTGTTCTAAGAACAGAAACAAAAAAAAGCATGGCTTGAACATATTCTCCTTTGTTCTGATTCCAGTTCTTTTCGTTTTCTCCAGGACCTGATGCCCAATGCAGACTGTACTTACACGAATCAAAAGAGAGCATACTTCTGTTCGAGGTATGTGTATATATACAATTCAAGGACATGTAGATTGATCATAATGCATCTCCCTCTGCATGAACTTACCACTACTGATCTCCTCACAGGAACAACACAGCTCCTTGGCTGGTCTCAGCATGCATCATTTATCTAAGAGGATGTGCTCAGGTTTCCAGTGTCCTCTGCAAACTCCTCCCTGTACATCTCCTCTATCATCGGCTTCCATATCCGAACTCGTGCGTTTATGAACCAGTTCGATATCTGAACCAACAACACACCAAAATGAGAGCCACCATCAACAACAAGCAGCTACTTAGCAGAGCAAATTATCCACAAGAGACTTGAGGAGGTTTGGACTCACTTGGTTTCTTGTCAAGCCTGTCTTGGAAGCCAGCATGAGTTTCTCAGTATCATCAGGATATCTGCAAGGAAAACACCAAAAAGCACACTGTTAAGAGTTTTATAATTTATTTAGATCCAAGTCCTGACAACTTTTGGAAGGGATGTTGGAGTTACATATACATGGGGATCATTTCCTAACAAGTTTTGGATTTTATATATCAATCTAACACTTTTGCAATTAGAGAGGATTTTAGAGTTTATAGTATCTCAGGATTTTTTTTTGTTACAATATAAGCTTTTGGAATTACTGCTATTAGTCTCACATTATTTGTATGTGATGTAATTTTTTGTAATAATTTAGTGCATATGATCTAAACATGACAGCAGAAGACAGCAGTGGTGCTTACGGATGAAGGAAGTTTTCGAACAGCCAAGTCCGGAGGACGGCGACGGAGTCTTCGGGCAGTCCCCTGAGCGGCCTCCAAGCTTGCTGAGCTTGGATGATGGCCAGCTTCTGCAGAGCTTCTCTTTTCTGCCGCATGGTTTCGTCGGCCGGCCGCAGTTGCGGAGGATTCCGGTGCAGGCTTTGCAACTCTTCTCGGTGAGGAGGAGGCTCTCTCGAGACATGGAGTTGGGCGAGGATGGCATCCCTGAGCTTGGAGAAGTGGCGGGACATGGCTTGAATTGTGAGAGCAGTGTAAGTTGCCGCAACTCCTCTGCCTGCAACAGCCTCAAACAGTGATATCACTTGGTCCATCCGATGGAAGTACTGCTGGTATCGGCTCTCAAGCTGAAATGGAAGAGAGAACACATAGCACCACAGCTTATTTAGCATGATGGTTACACTAAATATGTCAATCTGCAATGATTGATTCTACAACAAAAATAAAAAAGTCGTAATGTCTCAAGTATTTGGGATCTATTGATATTTTTAGTTAAGTTTAAAATGTTTAAGCATTTATTTATAATTAAAAAGGAACCACAACAGCACTAGCTCTCCTTAGCAAATATTGATGCTTTCTTACAAGGTTTCTCCCTTATTTCAGAGCTAAAATAATTGATTTTGTTAAACTAAACTGCTACTGGTGATTTTTCCTTGAACAACAACAACCATCAAAGTCCCAATTTTTTGGGGTTTTTTTTTCCCACCCTTTTTGAAATAGAAGGTGGGACTTGTTCTTGTTTTCTTTTTAGGGGTTTCCAGTTTGCCAGAACAAATATGAAGATATGAAAACATGAATAATGGCACAAATGCACAAGTGGAAACACAATTTTCCAGATATGTAGACAAGTACTTACAAGGAATCCGATTTGTTATGCATGATGGATTGTTTTTCTAATTTAATTGCATATAAGAAAATTGTGTCTGCAAAATAGTTTAGGCACATTTATAGGATAGCCAAAAAAAAAAAGAAACCTATGATCATTTAGAAAGTAGCATTTATGTCACATTGTTCTCGAGAATGTTTTTCATGGAAAAAGGCAAAACAGACATTTTGTTGATTGTGCTGAATTAACATAGTACCTTGCTAATTCATCCTTTTATTTCTACCCTTGCTTGCTACAAATGCAACGATAAAGAACTAACATCATGATTGTGTCGAAAAAAGCATCAAGATTGATACTCACATTTTTTTTTAATGACTGTACAGTTTTCTTTTCTCCGTGCAACATCAAAGACAACACGAAGCCATAAGGTCCCAACAGTTTCCATTTTTCCACAATTTTTGCAATAAAATGTGGGACTCGTGTGTGGGGAAATTACAAGGTCAGTTTGCTATAGCAGATATAAAGCTAGGAAAAATATGAAAATTGGCACATACGCGCGCAATGCAAACACATGTTCGCATTGAAGTACTTGTAAGGAGTCCTATTTGCTATGCAAGATAGTGCCTTTTTCTATTTAGTTTAGGCACATTAGTAGGTTTGACAAAGAAATTAACTCATGATCATGCTGAGTTCCACCTTTTGGAATGTAGCATTCCATTGTATATCAAACTGGCACGGGTGACTTTTGAAATTCTGATAATTGTACTCGGATCGACATAGCACCTTTCTAATTCATTCTTTTATTTCTATCCTTTCTTGCTAGGAATGCAAGTTACACAGAATCGCCATCATGATTTTGCCAAGAAGTATCAGGGCCAAGATTCATAGAACAAGATATGAAAGAAGGAGGAAGACCAAATTGCAATGCATGAATGCGAGATATCGATGTTTCTATGCAGTTTGAGCTTTAGTTTGCAATGTAATGTGCCATTATTGGTTGAGAAAAGGAAGAGGGAGTATTCAGTTGTTGTACCTCATCCAACAGGGCAACAAGCTTCACAACTCTAACTTCAACATCATGCTGCTTATCCTCCTCAGATGAGTAGTTGTTAGCTTCCTGCAAATTTCCTTCGCAGTTGATGATTTCTTCCACCTGCAGAGACTTTCTACCAGCTCTGTTAGTCATTCCAGCCGACCTAATCCTTCTGAATTCTTCGTCAGAACTCGGCTCAGCTGCACTTCTTACAGACACAATCTCATCAAGCAGCTCCTGAGCCGGCTTCAGATACCGAGAATGCTGGAGTACAGAGGCCATGGATGCCAGGTTTTGAGGAGTACCATAGCTTTCTCTTGGCCAATTGAGCTCCTTTAAATCTCGTCTTCCAGTCTCATGTTCTTTTGCTGGTTCGCAGTCGTAAGCACCATCAGCATTGGATGATAAGCGTGAACCAAGAGTTAATGACAGGCCATGAGTCCAACCATATATGAAGTCATGCAGATCATCCTCTTTCTCACCTTGAGGATGCACCGAATGCCTCTTGGCGATCGCGGAATCTTCAGTTACTCGAACCTGAACCGGATCGGTCGGTCCGAAGAACTGCATTTCTGGTGAGTGGAGCTGATCCTGCATGCTGCTTAATTGAAGGAAGTCATCTTGGTTTCTTCTGTCCAAGTGAAAAGCACAGGAATGGAAGTCCTCAAAGTAGGTTGGCCGATCATCCATGTTGGTGACCGGATGCTGCCTTATAATTCTTGAAGATGATTCCCTGGCATGTTCTTCTGAGATCAAGGATTCAAACATAAGAACGGCTGGTGAAATGGTGCGCACACAAACAGTGTTCTAGCAATATGGCATCTACTGTTAGAGCTTGCAAGATGAGCACTTCTTTGTCTGATGGCATGGAGTCGATAGCAACTAAACAAAAAAGTTTGTGACCAAAACAAAAGATTGTACTTGAAGACCAACAACACTCTTTCTATTGTCCACACACTCGATCATCATCGAAGTGAGGTGCATTAGCAAGAACAAAAAGCCTCTGTTCTGCATCCCACCCAAATCAGGCAGTTCACAGTGAGAACTAAGCTTAAATTACCTAGAAAAAAAAAAAAAAGGTCTGCATATATATGCACACTCAGATTTCATGCAGGGTCTACCTCAATGGAATCTAACAAGCAACCACCACCATGAACATGGAATTCCCAGGTCTAGAATCGATGAACAAGGGAAGATGAGGGTTTTTCTCGGTTGACTACAGGTTGAAACATCACAGAAACTAATCAAGATTTCAAATTGAGCTGAAATGTAGCAGCACAATCGCATACTGTAATATCTAATGCTTCTTCACTTACAGTGATGAGCAGAGCGAAGATGTTGCAGAAGCAGATGATGAACATCAATGAGCAATGTAACTCCCTAAACCTCTTAAACCCCAGCCAAGTTTCTCAATCCAACAGTACCCATGGCATGATGCAGACAAACACATGGCTTGGCCTGGGAGAGGCAACAAGAACTCCCATTACCAGCCACTCAAGCAACCCAAACAAATGGCAAAGTGTTGTGCATGAGAGACCACCATGCCCAGATCTCAAGCATACATAGGAGAAGGAGAAGAAGATGCAACAAGGGTGGCTGAGGAGAAGTCAGATAGCCTGATAGGGGTGGTCCCCCTTCCTTGAAATAAGTCCAAACATAGTTTTAAAGCTTCAGCTTTAGTACCCTACTGTGTAGTGTCATGTGAAGACTGATGGTCTCTCACTCCACAAATCATCCTTTTTCCTCTCTCTCTCTCTCTCTCTCTCTCTCTCTCTCTCTCTCTCTCTCTCTCTATTTCTCAGTTTCTCAGTCTTTTTGGGAGTAGTGTGCAGCAAAGAAGAGCCAGGTGAGGATTCCAAAAACATATCCAATACTCCACAAAAAAAAAAAAGAAAAAAAAAAAAAAAGAGAGGGACGGAGAGGGGAAAGTGGTGGCTCTTGAATGCTCAATGAGGAAAACAAGTACTGCCATTCCTGGCTTCTGCTCCCTGAGGGCACTATTCTCACCCCACTGTGGTGTTGCAAGGATACAGGATTAGAGGGTGACCCTGAAGACAGGAATGTGTGTGTTTGATTGTGATGTGGGTTTCAGTTTGCATTCACATCTGTTCTTTAATTGATTTGACTGAACACCAGTTTTGGATTTGGTTTCCTGTGGTGGAGATTGCCACATTGCTTACTTCTCTCTTAGCTGTGGTCAGACCATAGGTGTTGATAGATACTCTCTGTGGTTTGTTCTTTGGATATTTTTGTCCCCCCCCCCCACCCAAAAAATTAAGATTGATTTTGTTTGTTCCTTCATATTTGAAAGGAATTCTTGATTTTGATAATTAATTATTTTAAAATTCTTTAAAAATAAAAAATAATGCTAATTATCTTAAGATCATGTCTTAATGATTCTAAGATGATTGGTATTATTATTATTTTTTCTTTTTAAAAGATATTATAATAACTAATTATTGATGTTTTGGAAAACATGTGATCAAGCTATTTTAGTAAAAAAAAAAAATTAAGCATGTTTTCATTCAAGTTGAAAAAAAAGAAGGAATACCTAATATGAGAGATGTCATCCAATAAAAAATTAATATTAATTTTTTTTTGATAAAATACGTTTTGTGGTTTTTTTTTTATAATGATTGTTCATGATGCTGTTGCATATGATATGATGAATTTGTCCCATTCCTACTCTCTCTCTCTCTCTCTCTTTTTCTTGAGACCTATAATTAATAGGTTGATGGAGTGGGCAGGATCAGTGGATGATTTATGGTCTATTTACTGTAGCTACCCTTCTTTTGACAGTAGGACATCAATATATGGCTCATCTTTTAAAGCCTCTCTTAAAACCAATTAAATTCAAAAGAAGGCCTTTCTTTATTCCTCAATTCTTTATACCCATACATAGTCCTTTTGTCTGTTTTATGTTCTTTTTTTATAGTTGCATGGCTCAGACATCCATCTGTCAATAAAGAATAACTCATTTATTCTCCCTAACAACAAGAGGGCATTTATTTTATATTATCTTCTTCCTCACTCTCATTCTTTTCATGTGCCCTTTTTTTTTGCTTATTTAATCATCTATTTGAGATTGAATAACTATTTACCCAAATTGTGACATGTACAAACACATGTTATTTATATTAAGAACAGTAGCCATGTAATCCCCCTATCTAAGTACAAAGAAATGTTAGATGCCCAAAGATCTAACTTGAATTAAAATTTGGCACAGACAATAGAATCATTGGGAAAGAAAGTTTTCAACTCTTTGGGAGACTTCTGAGGAGGAAGAAAAGAATGCAATCATCACAAAACTAGCTTTGATGAACAAGTTCTCCAGGAAAATGCTGTTTCTTGTTTCATTTAGATGTACTGTAGGGATTTCATGGAGCAGTAAACAGATAGAGAGAGGATCAACAAGTCTTCCCTTAGATCACTACAGATATGACATCAAGAAAAAACACACACATTTCAAGGACTGTGATGCATGGTCGAGCAGCTCAATCCTACATGCTCCTTGGGAGCATGTGTGTCTTTCTGCTAAGAAGAAACAAAACAGATTGATGGAAAGCACAACTCAGGATGTGCTTCCAACTCTTCTCTGCCTTGATGCTAAGCTCTTCCCAACATCCACTTGTGCCAACAGCAAACTGTCCTTTTTCTCTGTAGTTGGTGTCCTCCCAATCTGACTACTTCTCAGATTGCAGCTCACAGTGATGAGAGATAAATTTAAAGGGAGGGGGGGGGGATGTTAGGTGACATAGACTTCATATCTTCCCAAATGGGTTGGGTGGCATTGATTCACATCTCACCATTTGGACCAGCACCCAACAACTTTCACCATCTTTGCCAAGCAGATGGGACACAGCACGGTTTGCTGGGCAGGTAGCAGGTTTTGAGGTCTTGTTGTCTTGTGTGTTCTCGGTCTCCAAATGCTAGCTACCCTGGACATGGTGATCTCCCCTCACTTCCTAGCAGTACCTGCTCGTTCAGAGCTCAAGGAGAGCTCACTGCAACCATGTTCACGAGTATGGCAACATTAAGGTGCAGGTGTATGCAATTTAGAAGGTTTTGCTGTTTTGATGCTGCATCCTACCACTACGTTTAGATCGAACGAAGCCTTGCTCTTCAGGAAATGGTCAGCAGCGGTGCTTCTTGCGCTGCAAGGCTGGAGGAACAGAAGCCAGCACTAAAGAATTCAGCATCACAACTTGAAGCTGGGAAAGGAAGAGGAAGGAGAGACAAGGAGTAGAAAGCAGACACAAGCTTGACTTCGTCAGATCGACGGTCGAGATCTTTCCGACGCCGCCCTTCGATGAATCCTAGCCGTCCGATCTTTCGACCTGCATGGTCCTCGTGGGTGTCCTGCACCCGACAGACAACACTAATTGTCGATACCCTGACTTCCCATGCACCGAAGCCCGGAGATTGCATGCCTTCTCTTACTCTTCCTGTGATCGTTGTGGAAGCGAAGGGACATGGAAGCTGAGGCAGTTGGATGCAGGACAACGAGGGGAAGCAAACGAGCGCTGCCGGAGGAGGAGGAGGAGAAGAGCCATGGCAAGAGCAAGTGAGCGTGCGAGAGCGGTTCTGCAAGAGCTGTTGGGGAAGACATGGCGGGGCGTGGCTTTTGCTGATGACTGTTTGTTGAAATGACAGGGCTCCAGTGGTGGGGTGGCCGCCGATCCAGTCGTACAGGAAGAACAGCTTCCAGGCGAGGAAGGCGGAGGCGGAAGCCGCCGGATCGTACGTGAAGGCTAGCATGGACGGGGCTCCCTACTTGAGGAAGATTGATCTTAGGGTTTACAGGGGTTACAAGGAGCTCAGGGAGGCCTTGGCGGGCATGTTCAGATGCTCTCCGTGACTGCATCTTGGATTGGTTCAGTTTTAATCCCCTGTTTTGTCAACCATGTCAAGTTCTTGGAAGGAAGCAATGTTTCATTGCTTGATAGGACATGATAGATCAGCAAGAATGCTAAAACGCTCAGTGTTCTTGTGGAAATTTAGCTCAGATGAGTTTGTGCGAAGATGATTCTTCTTCTTTATGGACTCTGAAATGATCTACCAGTTTGGAGCCCTCACGGGGATCCTAAATGTTACTGCTGCCATTGTCGTCTCCCAGAGCTTTCAAGCCTGAAATAGTAACAACAACAAAAGAATGGCCATCAGGTAACCTCTTTGTCCTCAAAAGATGCTACCGTCTTCTGCCCCCGAGTCAACCCTGTGCGTTGGCCCTGTAGAAGAACCAACATAGCTAATAGCAGAAGTGGCACGTAGAATAAAGCAAGGTGGTCTCTCTCTCTCTCTCTCGGCCATAGTCTTTCTTCGAGACATGATCTTCTCCATATCAGGTAACACAGAAAAGCTTTCGGGGCAAACATTTGTACCTGAGAGCGCTTAGCATTTCTTCAAACACCTCTCTTTCTCTCTCTCAGCGTTTCTTCCATCGTCTTTCTTTGGGACACGATCTTCTCCATACCATGTCAGGCAGAAAAGCTATCGGCGCACACATTCGTCCCTGAGAGCGCTTGGCATTTCTTCAAACACCTTCTCTCTCTCTCTCTCTCTCTCTCTCTCTCTCTCTCTCTCTCTATATATATATATATATATATATATATATATATATATATATATAATGTAAAATCTAAGGCTTTGGGGCCCACATTTGTCCACGAGAGTGAATCAGAAAAGGCTGCGGGATGGTGCAGACATTTCTTCGAACACCTCGCTCTCAGTCTCTCTCTCTCTCTCTCTCTCTCTCTCTCTCTCAACATTGTAATCTTTGAACAAAGGCTTTCCGGCCGATCGATCACCATATCCCATGTCCATGTTTTCGCCGGCGGCGTGCCTGGCGACCAAGAATCTCGGCTCTCGGAGATCCACCGCGTGCTGCGCCGCGCCCGTCGCTCCCGGCAGTGGGTTACTTCTTCTTTGATTTGATCTCGCGAAACGTTTACACTTCTCGATCTCCGAAATCTGGGTAGCGTTTCACCTGGCATCTTTCTCCAAGGCCCTGAACTACGTGAGTTACTCTAAGGTTTCCAATCTATTCGATAAATGTGCGTGTTTTTTTTTCTGCGGATTCAGTTGGTTTCAACCAGAGAAATGCTACAGTTGCGATTTTCTCGTCAGCACTTTGATTCGGTGGAAGACAATCCTGACATGCCATGCGAGTTCGGCGAAGCACATAGGAAAAGAGTGCGACATATGTTTCCATTTCTTGGATTCCCTTTGGCATTGTCGATTAATGAAAATTCGAATTCGGGTACGTGACGTGCTTACTGTATTGATGTTGTTCAGTTCTTTGTTTCCTACTGCTTCTTGATTGGTCTTCGCGCTGTAGTTTGTCCTATGAACTGCCATGGCCATCTAGGTGTCTTTCACGAATCAAAAGTTCTTGATTTGGGCTCATATCTTTGGATGATTAGGTCCATTGCAGCATAAACTGCAAGACAAATTGATAGCTTGGCTAGTCCTGATTCTGTACTTTAAGCTTTTCAAAGTTTATATTGAACTGCGTGTATATAGGTCTAAGAGACTCTTGCCCACTATCCTTCCAACTACAAGCAATCTGTCATTTTTCCCCTGTTGGATCCTCAGATCAACAACATGATAGATGGCTACCATTTTCTGCAATGAATGTGGTATCTATAATGGTACATACCTGTGTATTAGTCTTTTCTTTATCCAAGGGGTTACCAATTTGTAGTTATATAATATTTCTAATATGTTATCCAGATTGTTCATCTCTTATAATGCATGTTATCATTTGGCCAATTTATTACAAGTGTATGGTTTTTCCTTCTCTATTTCCTAACTGTCAGAGAAGAAATACTTATTATATATTTTCTTCCAAGTTGAAACCTAACAATGAAATTCCATTGAATGCTAAATGTTTCACATGGGTACTTTAAAAAATCTGCTAATTGTTGATTTGGTATCGTCTACTCCAAAGCTAGTTTGATGTATGAAACTATAAATATGAATTTTGAAGACCTTGTGAATTATAGGAGAAAACTCTCTATCCTTCTTTTCTTGTGCCTCTGGAAGCATGATGAATTAAGCCAGCCAACCCTGATTTGATAGAGTAGATAGAAAAAGGTTAACCATATGTTGAGGCACATCCATAATTACCTTAAGCAAGTCTCCATCTCTTTCATACTCTGAGTGAATTCTATGCAAATGATAACTTTAGTACAATAAAGAGATCATAATCATGGTGTAATGCCACAATTTGCAACTGTTATATTACTACCCCTTCCATTTTTTTTTCTTTTTTTTATGAGGACAATTGAGGTGGAGACCACCTCAATAAATATTTACTCTGTCAGCTCCTTCATAAAAATTTGAACACAGAACATCTTTTAATGAAGTGTAAAATGACCTGAATAAGGCTGTAAGTACCACTTCATTATTCGCTAAGCACCTCAAGTCTTTCACATTATGATGGTTGTGAAGCTGCAAGAACTATCTGCAAATCTAACACTCATCTGTGGCTTCTGTTTCTGATGCTTTGGTGCAGAGGGGATCATGTCATCATCACTTATTTCTTGGCCTTGTTTTCTGATTCTCTGTAGCTTTAGATGTAAAAGAAATCCCTATGTTGATGCCAGAGGCAGCTAAACAAAACTATTAGCTGGGATATAAGACCTATAACAAGCTTAAGTTGTATGGAATTAGGGTTCCTGTTCCACTAGGACTCATGATGGGAGCCATCTAATTAGTCTGTTAATGTAGAGACAAAAGTGGTTAATTAACTAGGAAGGAGTGGATGATGATATGCAATGAAGAAACACACCAGACAAATTGCAGAGGACGTCTTGTCTCTCAACACAACCATCTATGGCGTACACTTGAAGTCCATTGTCATCTTGTGACGTGGTTACTAGTCTTCTAAGAACATAGCTATTATCATAAATTGTTCATATCTTCATAATGAAATTAGTGCAGGAAAAGTGATGTGTTGTAGGATATTTTTTCTGTTTTTCAGATGCATTGTCATCATAGTTCTGGTGGCAATTTTGGATGTATTTAAAATCCTAATTTGAGTTATATTAATCTTTAGTTGTTATTTCATGTAAGGTTTAGATGTTGTTAGAATTAGTGTTCTACCATGACTTGAGTTTGAATAAAATGTTCTTTTTTTTAAGGTTCGTAGATTGGTTAGAAAGGTCATCTGACAAAAGAAAGTTGATTAGTTAAACCACAAAGCCATTGTGCTTCTCTCTTTCTTTCAATTCTATTCTTTTTCTTTCATTATTCTCTCATTCTCTATAATTTAGTGCTCCAGTACTTATGGTTGGAGTAGCCAACTCATAACTTCTTTTTTCCCTTTTGTGTTCCTACTGTTTTCCCTTAAAAGCTACCATTAGTGGAGTTTTCTCTGTATCAGATCAAACCTCTACTGGTTAGAACATAATGTTCTGCTTGGCCTTCTACTCACTGTTTCATGCTGACTTTGCATTTCTAAGTGGTTATGTGAATGATCCACAACCATCATTGGCTAGCAAAGTTTGTTATGAAAAAGCGACTTTGCATTTCTTGATGACTGATCTAGACAAGTGTTTTATTATTTCTCATATGATAATGTGTTTCATCTTTTGTCACAGAAATAAAACAATTCTATACTGAATTCTGTTGATTTTTAATATACTCCTGCTTTGAATTATGATCTTTTTTCCTTAATGCTTTTTGTTTGTGATATTTCAGGTGGCTAAGATTATAGGCATTGCCCCTAAATGTATTTTGTAGCTACTTTTGTTTTATGATCAATTGGACAAAGGTACAGAAGTTCAGTAGATTTTCTAAACATCCTGTCCTGTTTCAAATTGCTTGATATTGTAATCCATAATTGTATTTTAACAATCATATTTCACTTGCATTTTCCTTTACATGCTTCCTGCATGTAGTCACATTATTTGTGGTTCAGGCTGGTACCATCTTTTGGTTTGTGGAACAACACCATGGATGATACGTGGTGGATATGGTGAAATCAGAGATGTGTTACTAAAGCACTTTGGGAGAAATGTGCTATGGTTACTGTTTATGGTTGTACATCTCATGCACATAGAAGATATATCAATCAAAGGTTTGAACCAGCTGTTTATCAAATCTGCAGAAGTGACAGAGGACGGAATATTTTTGGTTGGCGAATGGATTGCATGGTACGGATTCCATCATCAGAAGATTTTTGTATTTGAACTCTGCTGTTGTTCAAGACGCTCCTGATTTGCTTCATGAATCATAACCATTTAAGTTATCCTTTTTACTTCAAGTTTTCACACTCAGGTATCTTTTGATCAATCATATGAAATTCTCTTTTTCACCTTTCTGGATTAACTTTCTGCGACAACAAACCACAAGCAACCTCCAAAAGGTTAAGATTCAATCCCAGTGGTTTATATACTTGTCTGCTATTGTTTGATGATCAAGTGAATGGTTTTTACACGCATTGTCTTAAACTTGTAGCTCCTTTCATGTTTCTCCAGGAAGGTGTCACACCAAAGCTGAGTTGTTA
Organism: Musa beccarii; assembly: GCA_024322285.1. Taxonomy (NCBI): domain Eukaryota; kingdom Viridiplantae; phylum Streptophyta; class Magnoliopsida; order Zingiberales; family Musaceae; genus Musa; species Musa beccarii. The sequence continues at coordinate 43,247,932 of CM044397.1, forward strand.
AAGATTGTTGAGATATGTTGAGAAGGTATATAAATTGCCAGTAAGAGGTTGGGAATGATGAAATTAAGCCTTTGCTAATCTCTGTACTTGTTTGATACTTACTTTTATTGTCATGCAGGACACAATTAAAATTGTGCCCAGATAAGGAGAGGAGCAGCTGGAGGGAACAACACATTGCTTGTACAGGGATCCAGGTACCTGCTGAATTCTTCTAAAACTATATCATGAATAACAGCAGCTATTCATAGCCTGGCCGAGAGGATACTGTCTGAATGAGTTATTTCTGTTGTTTTGAATTAATTCCCATTTCATTTCTTGGTTCTTTTATGTAATTATTCTGTTTCCAGTAACTATGGCTGTCACTAGTGAACTACCTTCATGGTATGAAGCAAAATTGGGACCAACAACTTGTATTGCACTCCTTGTCTTCTAAGAGGCCTTTTCCTATTAGTCAACTTAAATCCCTTTTTTTTTTCTCAGATCGGGACCCTATCTTTTTTGGACCTTCTTCTTCACAGGAATAAGTATGACATTGTTCTTCTGGGAAAAAATTCTGTATAACCTAAACTGCATAAGCTAGCTTGCTAATGCCCTGTTAACACCATCTGTTTGTTCAATATCTCGCATTAACATTTTGGTATTGCAAAACAATTATATTTATGTCTTCACAGTGATTATTAAATTGTGTATATAATTAAGAATTTTACGTTGTTCAACCCTCTGACCTGTGATTAATGAACAGATTTTTCCAGGAGTAGCTCCTTTTCCTCCAAACATTGCTTACCAACAGTTGATCTCTTTCAGAAAGTTGCCAGTTCTGCTGTCAATCTTGATTTGCTAGAAAGTTACTGTACTTAAATTCATGTTTCTAAAAGACTACTGTTACATTATCTTTAGACAAAAATTAGTTAGAAAAAATAGGTGAACACTGCAATGCCTGATATCATGTTATCGATGAATTTTCCACAGTAGCTGATTGGTGAACATCAGAGTGATAATTGTAGGTGGTGTTGACTAGAGATATCGTCTTATACAGAAATCAATGGTCGAAAACGATACTTTGTTTGTGATGTCTTCAACTCTATTTCTGCAACAATAGCCTGTTGTTCTCTTGCAAAAGTAATAGCTGGTTATTGGTTAACATTCGAGTAATAGTTGTAGGCGATTGTTTGTCATCAACTCGAGATAGGTGGTTGTCAGTCATCACAATATTTAACTAGGGATCTTGATATATATAGAGCTTAGAGGAGGGCAGACAAAAGGATGTTGACAATGGTCTCTGCCTTCTCTGATGGCTTGAGAGCAACAACCAGAAGAAAAAAAAAGTACAGGCCACTACCAGGGATGCCCCCACCACCACAAAAGCAGAATTGAGTGCATGATCAGCCACCCTTTTGACTTATCTGCCTGAGGGAGCAGCACTTTAGAGAAATAAAGCCAGCCATCACCACCACCACCACCACCACCACCACCACCATCAACAACAAACATTTCCAACTTTTAATTTCTCTGAGGTGCCATGTTAGCTAGAATCCTGCCATTGTTCCTTTCCTGATCAATTCCACTACAGAAAAGCAGTGTCTTTTAAGTGGGCACTTGAGAAAGAGAGAGAGAGAGAGAGAGAGAAAGTCATCACTGTCATCATCAACAATCATTTCAACAACTTATAACTTCTATGTAGCTTCCATCATGTTAATCCAAACCTATCAGTATCCCTTTTCTTGATCAGGACCAGTGCCCAGTACAGAAAAGCAGAGCCCACAACAAAGTGCACTGTCAGTGCATTGCAACCACAGGAAAACAAACATGGGCAGGAAAGAACTTTGCCGACTTTCCTCCGATCATTCAAAAGCATATTGGAAGATTTGTCGAGATGAGTAGACTCTTTGCAATCATACAACCTTTGACAAAAAAAAAAAAAAAAGGTAGAAAATGACATCGTATGATAGCTGGGTCGATCGGTACATATTGTTATACTGATGAAACAGGTTAGGTTAATTGTTTTCGTTATGACGGGGTGTCAGGTTCAGGCTTGACCGGTTGGGCACCAGGCTGGTGTGCGTCATACATTGCCATGGCCAGTGAAATCGGCATCATGCAGAGAGCCTTGGACTGAAGGAGCTGCATTGCCGCTCCAATATCTTCTTCCATAAGCTTTGCTACTTGCCGTTCTGTGCCATCCGTCGACCACTTCTCCCACACCTGTTGGTTGCTACCGCCCTTGCCTGCCTCTCCCTGGTGACGACGAAGCAGCAGGGTCATCAGATAGAACTGAGTAGTTATTACTTATTTTTTGTGGAAATATTAACGTAGATAAACATTACGTTCTAAAAGGAGCAAACGTTCATGGGCAAGGAAAAACGGTGTATCGACAAACTGTATTGGTAAGATGCACCAGCAAACATTACATTAATGTATAATTGCACATAAACATTACATTCCTACATGAGCAAGTAGCCATGAACTGGATCGGTAAGATGTACATCAAGCATTAGCAAGCGTCTCTCAAGAAAGAACAAAATCTCTAGATGCACTGATGGACACATGCGGTGGAAGGAAATAACTAATAACATGCCAAGTGCTTATTCAGTTCAGAAAAGAAACTAAATAATCTGAAAGTTTTTGTTTCTCCTTCACAATAAAACATCACCAAGTATGCAAGATTGTCTATTAGCTATTATGTAAGTCTGCGAGAGAACACACAAAGAACGCATGGAGTGACTAACTGAAAGAAGATTGCCTGCGCATTCGCAAACGAAAAGAAAAGAAAAGAAAAGCCTTCATCTTTCAAGATGCAGGTATTGGTTTATTACCTCAACAGCCAGTGGAATGTCAGCAATCAGCTGTGCCACAGCACCAGCACCGCCGAGCCTGCTCATGCTTAGTACCTTACAGTTTATGGATGAAGTCAGTTCAAGCATGCACTTTGGAAGTAAGGGGGTAAATAAATAATATAGATACAACATCACTTAGAAAACCATCATAAATGGGATTCTGGCAGAATTCTAAGTATGTCGTTGCGATAAGTTGCTGAAATGAGATATAGAACAAGCTACTAAAATGAAGAACAGAAGCTGCAGTTCAAAAGTGCAAAATATACTGAGTCTTGGCATGTTTCAAAGAGGACCATGCACCATGGTATGATGGTCCAGAAGCTTCTTTGAGAAAGTCACCTGTAGCCTAAATGATGCAGATCGATAAACCAAACTGGAATTGGAATTTTTTGGTACACAACGAGGTGGCTGCATTTGCTGTTTCCGTTAGCATTTAGGATAGTTCACAAACTAACGAGTGGATACGATACCATGCCCAATTATTTTGTCATACATTTGGCAACAATTTACAGTCATCAATAGATCTACTACGATTGCAATAATAAAGTTGGTACAAGCTGCAACTCATGCATGACACAATGACTCTAATAGAAGATAGGTGACAAAAAAAAAAAAAAGGCAATAGTTTGAAGTCTTCAGTAGATTCATTAAGATTGCAATGTTAAGTTGGCACGGGATGCAGCAACTAATGCAATGTCATGGATCACTGGACACAATAACATACAAGTGAAAAAACACAAATAAAGTTGATAGTTAATGCAATATTAATATCCATGTAAAAGTAATTCTTGAGAGGAAGCTGGTAAAGCAAAGGCTAGACGAAAGGAAGTTGATGTAAATTAGGTACTATCATTTAGACAAAAGAAAGCTGGAACATTTTCGCTTCAGGTACTAACATTCATTAATAGGGAACTAAGCAAGTGGAATGGGCATATCAATGAATAAAATTATTGTTAATGGTTCAGCTTTTGACACACGAGCATCCAAAAGCAAAAGAGAGGGAGAGAGAGAGAGAGAGGAGTGCAGCAGCTATGTGACTAAGAATTTTTGTTAATGCTAAAAGGACAGCCCAGTGAATTTTTGTACATGGTTCTAAATTATTAAACAAACAGCTTCTCAAAACAATTGTGATGATACACTGCACTGAAACAACTCTTAGATAATACAAATTTAGAAATGACCAGGAAAATTTAGTTCAAACATGAGCATCAATTTTACTTCCAGAAAACTAATTATTCTGAAAACATATATACCTTCACTTGCAATCTCAAAAACTTCACATAGTCTAGAATCTCATCAAGCATGGCCGCTCTATCTGTCTGCACAGAAAAAGGTCCACAGTGGACAAAGACTAATACTAGTTAGTTCGCTAACCAACATCCATTAATAAAAAAAAAAAGACGGCTCCCATATTGCTAAGTATTGTTTCAATATTAATTAAGTTGCCAAACATTATTTGATCCACATAAAAAGCAGAATCACCTCTTCAATGCAAACAATAAAGGAACCATTAACCATCTTTGTCTAGGGGAAAGATACTCTCTAGGGACAGAAATGTCACAAGATACTAGTAGATCAAACCCCAAGAAGAACAATACCTAGGGGCAGGGTTTCACCAGGAACTTCAAATAATTTATGGCTTGTGAAACTTTGTAAAGAAAGAAGAAACCTACGGTGAGTGTGCTATTGCCCCTGAGCACACATGTTTACTTCATAGGAGAGCATGAGATAGAAGGGGATGAACATAATTTGTCCGACAATGGTTAAATCAGTAATATTCATCAGTTGTGGGTCTGGAAGGATGATGTTCAGTAGCTTTATATCTCCATAAGATTCTAATTTTATAAAGGTGCAGAGTTTATGCCAACAAGAAACCCCCAAGCAAAGACAACAAACAGCAAGTGCTGTAAGTTTCCAAAACTTTCCTAAAAAGGGAATAACCTTATCAGAAATTCCCTGGTTTCTTATTCTGGAATCAAGCATCGATGTTTTTAACTGATACAAAAGTAGCTTTTTCACTTATCGGATGTCAACTCACAGCTATTGACAACCCACAAGAACAGCAACTTATAGTCACATCTTCTGAGAGATTTATGATCGCAGCTTAATGAAGGCAAATACTTGATCCTATAGCATAGCCTAGGCCAACGATGCATATGCAGACACTCTTCCATTCCAAGCTTGCATCAAATACCAAATTTGGAAAGGAAACGAAGCAATAACTAGAAATCTCAATTTTATAAACAGCACAAACACCAGTTTGTATCAGGAAAAGCCAACTGAAGCGCTACTAACATCACTACTATTGATCGGGTTAAAACATGCAAACCTAACCTCAAATTATCCAAGTTCCAAACATGTGAGCTTTTGAGGTATATAAGGGTATCCAACAGTCAAAAAGTAATTCAAAGGAGGCATAACCTGGTTGGAAGGGAGATGTAATTTCATGCATACAAAAATTGGATTGTACTGATTTGCATATAATATTTACAATAGATCCGATTAATAGACATCAACTATCAAAGTTCATTTCACAAGACTATGAAGCAACAGTATTGAAATGTAGAAGTGAAATTTAGGTTTCCATGATGAATTATGTGTGCTACGGTGCACAACTGAGAAGACAATTGAGAACATTTAAGAGTCATTACTACATATGAAAACAAAATCGGGGTTAGGTTGGAAGTTTTTGCTGTTCTTTAAGAATTACTTACGGTTAAGATAAGATATAGCAGACAAAGTTGAGGATCAAGTTCAATACGATCTTGAACTTTCAAGATATTGTAATTCCTAAGGGATAACACAAAAATAAGATCTAAGATCCATGGCAGTAGGACTACCAAGATGTCTGTGAAGCCTCAATTGGAATGCAAAATCTCAGAAAACAGTCAGCTATCCTCAACCATTCTGCAGATTATATCACCAAAAAAAGAAACAGAAATCTTGACTTTTAGCAATCTTTAGATTTTGGTATAATTTATTTACACTTCTCCCACATAATTTGTGATGGCAAACTGACATGAACTTTCTAATACAGCCCTCTTGAGAAGAACTCGAAAAATACTTGCAAATATAGAGGCCATAATGTATCTTACGTGGATCATCAGAACTCCATTAGACCCAAGCTCTACCTTTGATTATAATCTATCGTTCATCAAAAGTACTACCTGATAATGATATATCACAAAACTTAAGAATAACAAGTTCTTTGCCCAATCAACTTGTTCCCCTAGGGCCCGGGTGTAGCAACTGAGAAAAGATCTCATCCATACAGTCAATTACTCATATCAGTACACAGAGAACTTTCTAAGATTTAATTGTGCTGTTGCATGTGTAAAACTTTGCTGGCACTTATTTCCTTTCTGTGGACTCTAAGAATATTATGTAGTACCGAAAAACGAGTGAGGACCGGAGATGATTTAGCAGGAAGAATAACCTTTTTGTTCCTTCACCTTGCAACACATATAATAAATAACAAAGTTCAAGTTCTTTTTTTCAAAAGAAACTTACTGACATCTAGTTACCTTGGATGTCAAGAAAATGTTGTTGTTTTATCGAGTTATACAGGACTCAAATAAAAACTAAGTGAAAAGATTTGATATTAAAGTAACTTTTGAGAGTATGATACTTCCCAAACAAGATTTTCTGAACAGGATTATAATTTTGCACCAAAAACATTGAATTATTTGCCTACAATTAAGGTATGTATATATTCTATGAAAACCTTAAGACCATCAAAAATGAAAAGGAAACCCATACAGTCACCTTGTTAGTGTTGGGTACCAATTCCTGCAAAGCTCTAATTCTTTCCGCTATTCTTTCTCTACGTAACTGCAATCAACAGGAAAAGAATGTAGTAGTAGAGCAGGTGTGACTATATATAAAGGAAATAATGTCTTCCACATGTACTAAAGAAAACACTATTACCAGACAGAGTACAAAAATGATCAATAAAACTTGATGAAATTGATTGTGCAGTATGGATACTCAAACATAAGATAAATTAAGATTGGGCAAGTTTCAAAGAAACTTCATTGCTTCAATTCTTGAATGCCACATAGAAGACAATTAAAGCATAAAAACGAACAAGTAAAACATTAAATGCTTAAAAAAAACTTTAGAATTCACAAGACTTTTTCCTAAAACCACGAACTTTAAAGTGATACAATTGATACGGAAGAATCGTGTACGTTTAGAAATAGGAAATTTTATTACCATTAAGTGCAATGAAAAATTTAGATGATGACATCTTGATGAAGTATCAGAACTTACTCGCTCAGCAATGCTATGAGGATCGGTGGCCTGGCCACGCCTTGCCCGCACCTTTGGTCGTGGAGCTGGAGGTTGTGGCAAGGCTGCAACTCCACCTTGCTTGGCTTGACCATGGAAGGCCTACAAAATTCGGAAAGAGCAATTCAAAGAAAAGAAGATGTGCAAAATGACAGGCATATGAACCCTCTCCAACAATTTAAGAAATATCAATCGCATGAGAATAGGAATCAGCACGTAGACTAGAGAGGAACATAGTTAGATGCAAGTACCTGCTGCCACAGGCAGCTTCCCTCATTTTGGACCAGCAACAGATACTACATATAGGACCAAGCTTCTTAACTACTGGAGTTCATCTTATTTTTTGTTTTCCTCCCACTATATTTGCAGAATTCGAACATGAATTTAGCATGGAGTTGATTAACAATCAATGATTTTTCGTGTTTCTTACTGCAGATAACTTCATTTACTTCATAATTCCACTTTTCATCTACACAAGTTCATATGAATTTACCACCAAAAATTCAGAGAAACCATCAAGAAATTCAAATTTGGTGGTACATAGTCCTCCATCGAAAGAAATAAAAGAAGTCATTTTAGTTGATATCTGCACGACGAATGATTTTGGACAGGACTCTCAAGAACTTGAATAACTACGAAAACCGGCAGGTTTATGAAGAAGCCAACGGACCTGAGGAGGAGGAGGAGGATTAGGTCGCATTTGATGGGACTGGATGTGGCCGAACCCCGGAGCAAACAACCCCGCCGACGGAAACGTATCCCTCTCCTGCTCCAAAGCCAGAGACCCCAGTCAGCTCGCCAAAAGGTCACATTTGTCCCTCGACAAACCCACAAAAGACGAGCATACGTAACATCGACATCCGCCATTTTGGCCCAAGCGGGTGCCAAAACGGTGAGAGAGAGAGAGAGAGAGAGAGGAGTCATCGGCTCACCGCCTTTCCCTCCGGGTCCTCGCGAAGACGCTTCCCACTCGAGGAGCCCTGCTCCAAGCTCAGCCCCAGGGGGAACGCGCAACCTACGCCACCGGGTGCGTCGGCTAGCCTCCGGTGGAGGGGAACCCCGGCGAGGCTACCGTCGGCTCCGCCGAGGCCGGCGTCCCCGCCGGCGGTGTAGGACGAGGGCAGGGAGAAGATCTGCTCGAAGAAGTCGTCGGCCATGCCGTCCGGCTGCTGATGCGGCGGTTGGTTCGCCATGGCGGCGGCCGCTCGGACGATGGCTTTTCGTTTGGCAACGGAGAATGCGGAATGAGAGAGAAATTATTATTGTTTTTATTAAGAGAGAGAGAACGGACGGAGGAGGATTTGTTTTAATATATATTATTTTATGTAAAAAAAGCTCAAACTTTTGATGGGGACTCCAAATATGTATTTTTTTAAAAAAAGAAGCATATTTTCAATAGAATAATATTTTATGCAGACAACATGTCATCAAATATTCATTCTTTTTATTTAGTCAATCCAACTTATCATTCCCAAATCTTCCCATCAACTATTATTTAAAAAAATACAATATAATTATCTGATTATTTTAGTAAATTTATGAGTTTCTTCTACCAGTAATATGTACAAACAAGCTGATTAAATATTGATATTTGGGTGATTTCCTTATAAAACATGTATGTTTTTGATATTTTTCAATCAATATCTATCTCTTTTTTAAAAATAATATTTTTTTTTACTTGTTACAGTATTTTAGCTATTAAATAAAAACATTATAAAACCAACTTGAAAAATATGATATTGTAATGATCTATGAGCAATGATAATTAAACTTATAATATTTTTCAATAACGTCTATAGTATTATCAATATATCAATATAACACTACAAGTAATATCATAAAAAATTACAAACGAGCTAAATGAAAGCACTGTAATACAATAGTTGAAAACTGATAATAATAAAAAAAAAGAAAGGGAGAAAATTTTGAATAAAAAAAACTTTTGAAGGGTATTTTTGATTTTTTAAATTAGGAGTGTTATTTGAGAAAAAAAAATAAAGATGAGATATCTTTTGAAAAATACCCAAGATAGGAACATTTTGTAAGGAAATCGCCCTTCATATCTTCTATGTTATTAAAATTTTATTATATTTTTCATTCACTCTGCATAGTTATCCTTCCAAAGTTTGGAAACAACATATTTTCCACCCAGGAATTAAAACCCTTCAATTGTAATCTTTTCCTTAACATTCATCCAAACATTAATATTCTTACTACTTGCTGCCCACGATCTACTTACCGCCCCCCAGGCTCAAATCAATCATCTGGAAGCTCGTAATCCACTTTAAGATGGGTATGAATCAGAATAATATTCTTATAATCCAAATCGCAATCCAACAAGTTTATTCGATGGATGACCAATTCGGATATGGATCGATCTCGATCCTGTGCTTTATTATGATATGACCAACATAAAAAATAATAAAAGTATTCCCCTAAGAACCCATAGAATGTTAGACCGGATTAGGCCTTATTGATCTAACTTGTGACAGGTCTAAAGGTGGCATGCATGTCTCACAACCTTACTCCTGTTTGCCTCCGCTTCAAAATAATTACTACACTCATCTCGTCAGACATCCAACAACACCATAAAGTTGTTTACCTTCTTCTCCATCAGGACCGATATAACACACAAGGCTTCGATCCAGACTCAGGGCCCAGCAATTTCATCAGAGCAACTAAAAGAAGCTGCAACAGGCATCACCAAATGAGCATATGTAACTTCTACAAAAAAAAATGCAGGTTAGCCATAATAATTTTGTAGATTTTTTTTTTTTGAGAAAGAAAAACTATCAATTACTGTGGCTTGGTCTTCGGGTTGAATGTAAGAGTTCTTGTATCTGGTGCTCTCTTGGGTTTTCTGGATTTATAAAACAATCTACTATGTGGACAGTTTCTATAGGAAAACCTTGAAAAGGCTGTGTGTGTGTTTTTTTTTTATATATTCTCTAAGGATTCTGCAGCTTAATTTACATTCTTTTTCCAAGTTGTGTTTGATTTTTAGTTTCTAAGCTGAGATATGCTAATAGATGTGCTAATAGTTTTCTCTGATACCAACCCTATCTATAACCCTAAAAAAAAGAGAAAAGGATTCGATCGATTATCAAACCCTTTTATAACCTGATAATCAATCTTCGTCCGAAACTTGGACAAACAACGGGAAGGTGTCCTCCAAATTGACTATTTTGGTCTTGTCAATTTTGGTAGAAGCAATTCCTGATGTATATTTTGAAAGGGTATTTCATGTAGTAAGCTACAGTCATATCATGTTTCTTTCTCAAGAAAAGGAAACAAAACACTTGTACAACAATATCCCTACCTGTGACATGGAAACTCACTTTTGAATATGAGCATTGTTCCAGGGGTTAGAGGTCAGGAGAAAGACTCGGCTCGGTTGGCCATACTATTTCTTTGCTTGCATATTACCAGGTGAATTTGGCTCTGGATTTCAAGAGAATTTCCACGCAAGTAATGATTGACCACTAATTTGGAGTGGGTAGACATAAAACTATCACTCAACTTATTACTTGTCCATTCAGATACCGGAAATTTATAAGCAGCGACAGAAACTCAAGAAATGCCACGGAAACTCATGTTTGATGCATAAGAGAAGAAAGAACCCATATACCTAATAATACAACACTGAGAAATGGTTGTCGACGACAGCTCATATGGAGCTCTCTTTGCCGCCTGAGGTTTCAAGTTCCTTTTCTTCTTCACTGCTCATAGCTTTGTCGAGGCTTTCAGCTGGAGGTGATTTACTTGAATCTTCAGGACCCTTCTTCAATTCAGTTTCAAATTCTTTTGCCGCCTGAGCATTTAAGATAGGTTAATCAATAAGATTAAAGAAGTAAACATCAACAGCAATATGCCAAAGGAATGTGATTCTTGAACTGTATACCATGCAGAATGCAGTTAAAATAACCAAGGGACTACATACTCTTAATCGACCTCAGGAAAAAGAATCATTGTAAGTGTCAATTATTCAAGGGTGGAAAAACTCTGATTCTAGGATTATTCTACAATATTTACAGCCATAGTATCTCAACCTTGTTCATGATCTTGCATGCAAATGTAGCAATCATCATAAAATGTCAGTTGAGCCCAGCTAGATTTAATTTGTAGTCTATTTTATGCTTCTATGGGACCATCAATTCTCAATTAAAGCCATACAGATACACTACATATGACCAGAGACTAATTAAATAACCAAGTATGATCATATCCTGAGTTGCAACCTCACAAATCGCATGTTTAATGAAGAATCATAAAAGCTTTCATAACCGAGGCGATTGTATCTTTTTAGAAGTCAAAACAAAAGTACAAGAATAACTACACATCTTCTCCATGCTGGTAAGTGAAATTAAAGGGGACCCTGCATTTGAAAGGTCATGCTTTAGTAAAATTACTAGCGGAAGCAGAACGTGTAAACATGGACAACGAAGACTTTGGCAATCTCAATAAGTAGAGAAGTCAAACATTGCATTATTCAAAAAGATACCATAAAGTAACTCATTGTTGATCTCATCACTAATAAGGTGACAAAAAGGGAACTTTGATTATGTTCTAAAGATCCATAGACAGTCTCACCAAGAATTTTAGCCAGCAAGTGGCTTATTGGCATAAGCATCGCATCTCATCTTATGTCCTAATGCATCTATCTGCAGTTAGTTTAGTCCACCACCATAGTTGCACTATAACCACTCACTAACCAAGTGCAATTCACAAGGGAACAAGGTTAATGCTGTAAATTAGGCCACATTAAACAAAAGGATCCACTTATCCCATCTACGTTACTCATAACTATTCTTGATTTGACTGAAAATTCAAGCTTGATTTATGTAACTTGTATAATTGGATTAGAGTGGCTGAAGGACTAGGGAACAGAAACTTTTTAACTCTATTTCATTTTTTTTGTTATTATAGTTTTAAAATATGTTCTGTTTATTTATTTATTTTTGGATCCACCAATCTGAATTGCCTGGTCCAACAAGTCCCAACCCTGACCACAGTTTTTGTGAATGACCAATCAAGATCCAGATCCCAACTAATAAAGCTTATAAGTGCCCTTTCCCACTATTTTCAATTTTTGGGGAACATTCAAAGAGTTGCTCTCGTGTTGAATGACTTAAGTATCGCTCTCTCTTGTATAAATGTGCTTTGATTGGGTACTCATTATTCAAAAGGAATGAAGCCATGCTCACAGCTACTAGATAGATTCTGCTATAATCTACTGCTGATCTTTCTCAAGTTAAGCATCTTAATCTGCAGGAGCTACTCCACATTGCTTGAAAAATGATTGACACCAGTCCAACTAACTACTTGATGATGAGGAACCAGATTGTAGCTAGAATACTTGCAGGTTTTTATCAGAAGTCCACTTTTATACTAATTATGAAGCTTTGGAAGTGTCCCACATATCAAACAATAGGAGATCCAGCATCAGCAAGTATTGATGATTTAGCCTGCGTATATCCATTCAAGATAGAGGAATTTGGCCCTGTGTTTTCATCTTGATATTCTAACATCTTAATCCTAAATTCTCTGTGTTCCTCTCTCAGAAATTATTTAGTGATAAGAGGCATGTTCAAGGAATGCAGTCTCAAACCTTAGTTCCTAGGTGCGACTCCTGAGTGTCATATACTAAGTTGTTTGGGCAACTCAAACAAGAAAATTATATACCTCGAGTCGATCTCAATTGACCATAAGTTATATCACTCATAAAAGTTGATCCAGCATCCTAAATCTTGTTGTAACAAAGGATGTTCTCAAGATCCAGCAGACGCAGAATAGTTTCGCTACAATATAGGCACATAAAACAGAACAGAAAGACAACCAAACGCCCGAATCAAAGCCCGGATTGCCAAACAAGAAGCAGGATTCAAAGGAAAAAAGGGCATTCAATCCCTAAGAACAACTGGAATGAAACAAACCCACCGACCAGTTCCTCGAGAGGCAAAAGAGAGGGACGAACCTGTTGGAAGCTCTTGACGGTCTTCCCGAAGCCGCGGCCGATCTCGGGGAGTTTCTTCGGGCCGAAGACGAGCGCCGCGACTCCTGCGATCACGACTAGCTCCGGGACCCCGAGGCCGAACATGCAGCGGCACCCGAGGCCCCGGTGGCGGCGGAGGCGGGGATGGGGCCCGAACGCAAGCGTCGACCGCGCGAGGGCCACCCTCTCTCCGCCACCGGCGAAGAAGGCGGAGTTAGGCGAGCCGAGGGAAAAGGCCTTCATCGGCAGCCGAGTCGTGCTCGCCATTAGGGATGCAGAAGGACGAGGAGAAGAAGAAGAGAAGGTCATGGCCGCCATCCCCCTCCAGATGTGTTCGCTCCCCCTTCTCGATCGAATCCACTCACGTTTTCCAGGTGTCTGTTATTTCTCTCTCAGCCTTTGGCTTACTTCTTGACATGGGGTTACTAGCCGTGAAGTGGGACCCATGGATGATGGAACTGAACCGGACCGGTTCTAAGCCAATGCTTGAGCAGTCCGTAGCAGACCGTGGATAACGTAAACCGATGCTTGAGCGGTCCGGTTTACCTTTTTTTATGGAAATGGTGAATATTGTTGGCGGTTTAATTGTCTACTCAAAAGGACTAAAATGCCCTTTTTCACATATCCTCTTTAATATTCCATTGAGGGCCAATAAAGTCTTCTTCACATGCATTGAGAAGAGGAGAAACAAAAAGGTGAAGTAGAGGAATATGAATATTTATATTGAACATAAAAAAGATATATCACAATTAAGATGGTTGTAATTGGAATATATTTGTATCACCACAAAAGTTGATGAGTCAATTAATATATCAGCCTCTAATGACTTGTTACAAAGAAAAGAGTGTAAACACATCAGCCATAATACCAACACTTATTAGATCTTGTAAAATGTACCTTCCACTCATGCAGCATACAAAGATTTCAATGCTTGCCAATAAATCCAACGAAAAAAATTGTAAGGCAGTACCATCCACGATAAGGAGAAAAATACAAGTGTATTGACTGAAGATGTAATTGAACATTTTGCCAATATATATATAGTATATACATAGCCACAAGCATAGCTGAAAAGAAAAAAAAATATAGTTCCAACATAAAATGAATCTTCATCTGCAATTAGATACATCTATTCATTAAGAAATAAATTTCAACAGTTCATGTTGGAGATTGAACAGACAATGACAGAAGTAGCCAACATTTGATGTATAAGGCTTCGTCCCAAGCAGCCATAAGAATGGGTAGTCGATGAATGATTCTGCTAGTTTCTTTTAGTACACTGTCAAATGATGTCACAAGTCCCAGATATCGAGAATACCATGACAAAGATGCTAGAAACTTGAACAGATAGTAGCACAGAGAAGATTGTGGTGCTCATGGCAAAAGAATATTAAATAAAAAACACCAATCTGTGAAGCAATCTGCAAATTTCATGACCCAAAAAAAGGCTTAATATCATATGTAGGATGGATTGAAGCTTTTCATCGGTGACCCTCTCTTGCATGCCCAGATGATTGTGAGCATTGGCCAGGCACCATAAAAACAAGGCCCGTCCAAGATGAATGTATAACAAGTTTGCTACCTTATGAAGTCAAATACTGGAGTATCATCGGGAGGCTTCGTTTAATCTGTTCTTGGACGATTGGAACCAGTTTTTTGGCGGCTATTGTACAGTGGCAACAGCGAACGAGATCCATGTTTCCTCCTACCATAACACCGCCAGTATACAAGCAGAACCAGAAGCAATATACCAATTGGAATTGCCCATCTGTTCCAATATTGTAAATATAAAGATAAAAGATCAGTGAAGAAGGTTGTGTTTAATATGGTAAGTAATCTGCAGTGTGATCAACATGTCAGTTGAAATTGTGACAAGAAATTGGAGAAAGTCTTGCCTGTCCAAATCAAGAATGGGGCTATAAACTATAGTCTCCCATGTAGACACAATAATGTGCCAAGCAGGATTGTAATACAGTGATTCTGATGACCAGAACATTCTTGTGTATGTCTCCAAGAAGATGAACATCAGCCAGCCAGAAATCTCCAACAAAATAAACTTGATGATAAATCGACCCACTATGGCCACAATAAGTGAGAAAGTCACCAACCAATTTGAGAGTCTTTGATTGTAGTCCTTGATGAAAAGGGACCGAGATTTTCCAAGCATCTGAGGAAAATCCAAAGTCATGATCATAAACAATTCATTTGGTTCACTGATAAGATTACGAATCATCTGAAGAAGAGCCAGAATGGTTTTTCTCATGCAAACAATAATAGCAGTTAATGTGATTAGCTGACTTTTTCACATAGGAATTTAGTTTAGATTATTACAACCGTAAACACATCTCTAACAGAAGGTGTCAGACATTAGTTAGAGAAACACATCTCTAATGAATCTTGATTGCATAATCTAATACAGATTATAAATGTCATAAAATGATAAAATCATACCAAATATGTCGCAAACAAAAAAAAACAGAAACAAGTACATCCTCTGCTTATCCTCAGATTCTCATAACATCACAATTCACAAAGAATCACATAAATTCCTAAATTGAAGCATAGAAAGATCGTCAAACTTATAAATATAACAACCAAAGAATCCCTTGATTCATCACCTGCCAATTTTGATAGATCATAAGACAATTCTACATTAGCACACTCTCGGGATACTTCTCAAGTATATACAACAAACAAAAAACTCACCAGATCGAGTCAAAACTAAAATATTTGATATTCTCAAACTTAGGCCACCACTAAGTTTTAGTAATGACTTCCACATATCCTAATTCCTTATGCAAATGAATGAAATGCAACACAGAACACTTGCCTCGAACACAGTACCAGGAGCCCAGCTGCTAACCAAAATCACTAATGATGCAAAAAATCATTAGCATTCTACAATTCTAAATTTAACTTGCATTGTCAAATGATCCTCTCTATATTTTGTGATGTCACCATCTTTTTATACCATGTGATCCTGCATAACAGCAAACTGGATGCCAGTGAACCGCCTATCAACTGAATGCATAGCTTAGACCATAAGTACCCGGAAAGTGGAACATTTTGGGTTGTGGTATGAAGTGTGGATATGCCAATTAGATGAACTTCATGGTAAGGTAAATGAGGGTGAGGTTGAAGTGGTTTCATTACTTCAGGTTGTCGCAAGGATGTGAGAAACCATAATACAACGAGCAACAAGCAAGAATTTAGCAGAAGAGGTGTTTATTTAAATAAAAAAGAAAAAGAAAATGCTGCTATATGTGTCAACTGGCTGCACCTAGGCCCAATGCAAGCTGAATTAGCAGGACTCCGACCAGAGACTTGGTTGCTCAAACCAAGCCAAAGGATCTGTCTGCGTGGGACTGGTCCATTTATAGTTTACATCAGGGCAAGGCAAGATTTGAACTTCTGAGGATAAGACTGGGCCCAGCCATTCAGGTTCATCAACCTTGTGTCAAATTGGAAATACAGCTCTTGAGACTCAGCCCCAGATTGATCCAAGCCTATCAAGATTGACACCTCAAATCAACCTACTTCTTTTGGCACATAATTCAGCAGAAATGCTACTATCAGAAACAAATCTAAACACATTAACATATGCAACTAATGGAGCATCTAATACATATCCCTGCTGGCAATAAGATTATATCCAGTTAACGTAGCTCAAAGCAAAGTATTTCAGAAGTGAAATAACATCATTTTCTTATGATAAGCTAATCCCACCAAATTCAGAATCTTCCTTCAAAGCATTGAAAAAACAAAAACCGTTATCTTTCCTTTAACACAATCTAATCACATTCAATATTTTGCCCATCAAATAGGAGGAAACTGATTGTAACAATTAGTCACAGGACATCTTACCTTCATCATCTTCTGCTTATACGTCTCTTTTGAAGGCCCAACACAGTCTCTTTCAAAAGTTTGATTGCACTGAAGAAAACCAGCATTGAATTTTGCCATGGAAGGAAGTCTCATGACTTGAAGGTGATCCATTTTATCCTCACACTCAGTGTATCTGGCTTCACACAATTTTGATGAGTGATATTCATTTGCCAGAAGGAATGTTCTATAAACCTGATAAGACAGTTGCACAAGCACAAAGATAGTTTCATAAGCATGAAAAATATCTAAACTGAATAAGAGCAGAGATGGCCCATAAGCTACAGGTTTATATGCATTTCCTCAATGCAACACTATTGCTTGAACAAATTTCATAATCTCACTTTTAAAATTTATAAATAATGCAAAATAGACAAGTTATACTCATACTCAGATCTATATGAGAGCATGTTTTAACATCTCTTTTAGTATCTCAACCAAAAAGTCCAATTACAAACTCAAATTCCCTGGTCCAAGTGTTAGGCTCTTTTTTTCCTATAAAAAATCAATTGCAGTCCTCTCAATTAGGAAGCAGGTTATAAACCTTTCAGATCTGAATTCAGTCACATATTAGTCTCCATTTAAGTAAATCACAGATCAAGACAAATATGAACAAATATATTTTAAAAAACCCTTGAACAGTTCATTTTTCAAATTATTTACTTCGTTTCCAGTCTGACTTCTCTTGGTAGTTTTTTTTTTTTCTTTTTTTTCTGCAACCATCCATCATCCAAAACCACCTGAATTCCAGAACCTATTACCAAATTTTAATGGTCAAAGTATTTCTAGCAGCTCTTCTACTGCACCACTAAGTATTAACCATAAGTTCAAGCAAAACATTTGCAATTCCAACTGCTTGTATTTGCCAATTTTTTCACCTATTTAGTCCCCTTATGTAAGTGAATTGAAAAAAAAATGCTGGCTAGCGCTTGGAGAGCTCTGATTTAGTACGTCTATGCAAAACTTCTAGCATTGAGCACATTGTTGCACCTTTTGTATCTCATCGTCAAGTTTTAGAACAGATCTTTCAGCATGATGCCGACCAAAATGTTGTTGATCAAACAGCTTTTTTGCGTCAGCCTTTGATTCTTCATGAACTTCCTGCAGCCTGTTCTCTTGGACTGGTAGCCGCAAAATGTCCATCTGTTGACTGTATAATTTCAAGCAACGGTCAAGAATCACCTTGTTAAATACTTCAACAATAGAACCTGTGGATGGAATTTCTCCTTTATTCAGGGCTTCAAGAATCTGAAAAAACACAATGGATACAATAATTAGAGCTACTTATGATGCTCGATACTTCAAATTCAAGTTGATGGTTTTAATTTGTGCATGAAAACCACAAGAAGTATCCAAGCATAGGAACAGTAACAAACAGAAAACTTATGGAATGAACACAAACTCATGCAAAAGCACCTGTTCTAGGAAAGCTACAAAATCCTTTCCATTGAGAGGTTTTCCTTGGACAACTTTTGGACGTATAATGGTTGCAACAAGTTTTTTCAACTGCTCCCTTCTTTTCACATACAACTGATCCAGCTCATTATCCTTCATATCACAAAGTTTTGTCCTTTGAAGATGAGGCTGTGAGAAGTTTCAAGGCTTTTGTCAGATCGTAAAGAAACAAATTGCAGGAAATGTATATTAGAATATATGTTAACTTATAGAAGCATAAAAGAATAACTTCCAACGTCCAAGTGAGGGCACCAAAACACAATGATGGCAGGTTCCACATTCCAATTCAAACAATAAACTATCAGAAAGTTAACTGATATATTATCAACTAATGAAAATAACAACATAAGAAATAAAATAAAAGAGCTTTTAAGCCCATGAATGTTGCAAAAGCTAAAACACATGAAACATGGATGCCTAAAAAGAAAATTGAGTCCTCATCCTTCCCCTCTCCTCCTCGTCCTCATCCCCTCATCATCTCCTCCTCCTCTCCTCATCCTCTGCTTCTCCTTCTCATTCTCCTCCTCCTCTCCTCGTCCTTCTCTTCTCCTTCTCAGTCTCCTCCTCCCCCCTTCGAATGCTGCAGTATGTACCAGCACAAATTGGTATGCCAATGTGTACTAGACCCATGCTGGCCAGCCAGGGACAGGGATGGTTCTGATATCCAAGATTGAGAACCATGATTCAGTGAATATGCAGCCTTGCAGGCATCACAACATGTACCATGGAACAGAGTTACAGAATTACCACAAAAATATTGTTATTGTGAATGCAACTGCACTTATGGCCCACATCACAACTGTGTAACAATTTCCAGTTAACTACTTAGATGATAATTCTTAAAGTTAGTTATAAGGGCAAGTAAGCAAAAAATAATGCCTTAACAAAATATCTATGATTTATGCACAAAACCAAGTGTGATGAGCCTTCTAATAATACAATCCTGGATTTAAGCAAGTATGAAAACTAAGAATCTCAATTATCATTCAGAATAGGTTCTTTTTTACTACTAAATAACCAATAATAATCTCAGAATTCACATTTGTTGAACACGGTCCACATTTTACAGTCGCAACAGTAAAACCAAGTCTGACTTGGCATAGCTGATCATATGCAATAAAACAACAAGACATGATGTCATCCAGAAACATTAACAGATAAGAGACAATTAATGCTTATTGTAACAAAGTTTAATAATAAAAATGGTCATCCCAAAGAAGACTTCTGCAAAAGATCAAAATCTCCAAATTATATAATCATTGACTAAGATAAACTGTGATATTATCAACCATAACCAAAGTTTACCTGTGGTAGGCTAAAGGCGGTACTATTCTCACCCATTATTGCTAAGGAATCTCGAATTTGGTTAACCTGATTCACCACATCAAAATGGATAGCAAAGGTTTTTAAGAAAACATAGGAGAGCCCACTAAACACAACTCTATTAAAAATGATATTAATGTTAACAAAAGAGCCAAGAGGCTTGAAAAGAACAGGGAAGGACAAATTTCAAATATTGTTCATTTATACATAAATGTTAGAATTAACAATTGGACCATACCTGATCAATGTTTCTATCTCCTGAAACCATAAAAAAGATTGAATATAAATACTAAGGTAACTTCATAAGATTCCCATAAATAGCAAATGAACATGAAGTGACAATCAGCTAAGACTGACCATTATTATTTGGTATGCGCCGGAGGGCTTCGTTCACCATTTCTTGAACAGACTTCCCTTCTGCATAATCAAAATATATAATTTTTAATGAACTAGAGAAATTAATGATACAAGCCATGAAGAGATGGTAAAATTTTAGTGCAGACATAAAAGGAATAAATGGCATCTCAATGTTCTGATAAATCAAAGTGCATTACACAAAATTCTAAGTACATAACGTAACAAAAAAAACGAGAAACTCTGATTCACATGGCATTGCGAAGTATCAACCACATCAACCAATGAATAATCTGCTGGAGTACTGCAAATACAACATGCATGTCAAAATACTATAAAAAAAATTCCAAGACGGAAAAAGAACATTAAAATCAAATCACTTTAGTCATTAAAAATGTTAGAAGTTGTCCTTGCATCAAAAGACCATTTCAGGTTGCTTGACATGTTACTCTCATATTATAACATTATATCATAGATTATGGAAAATACTAGTTGTATATATACTTCTGCAAACGCTAACTAATACAGGGTGTCTCACTTTGCAAACCTAGGTGGTAGCATGTATTGTATACTGTTTTGCAGAATCTTCTGTAGTCTCATATTCTTGGCAGAATATTCCATTAGATCATTTTTTTCTTTTCCAGTAACAGTTGTCCTGTCGTTCTAGTCTATCTTTTATTATGGTGGTTGTTGCTGTTGTTGCCTACTTAGTAGCCTTTTAAAATTTTCTGTTGATTACTAACCTGTATTGTCACTATTACTTAAAACTATTTCAAGCAAACAGATAAGAAAATCAACTTACGCAGGAAATCTCGTTGGATAAGCCACAAGAGTTTAGCAGGCTCAAATGCAACATCTTGCCCCTGTATAATAAACACACCATATTGTAAATAACAAGTATACTTGGTTATCTAAAACACTAAGCACATAATATCAGTAGATTACCTTCACCCTGATCTCCATGAAGCAACAGATGAGCAAAATCCAGAAGTAATTAGAAAGGAAAAATCAACAAACTTCCAATAACAAAATTTTGGCACTAACAGAATTCAAAATTAGACCTTCCATAAAATTCTTCTGCAATTTCAACAGCAAATGAGAGCCGAGATATATCAGCCTCCCGAATCTACAACATGAAACAGCAATTTGAAGAATAGAAATCATAAGGGAATAAAATCTCATCCAGTATAGAAAAAAAAAGTCAGCAGCACCAATTGTAGACTCATTAAAGCCAGATAAATAACAAACCGTCTCAGGAAGATTATAAATGAGAACAGAGCTCATTACTGTAGCCAGCGCAAAGATCCTGTAGAAGTCAAGGACAAAGTTAACATGATTGTATTTTGTAGCAAAATTAATGATGCAATTTTCGATATTACCTGTCATCATATACATTTGATTTGCCAACACTTTCAAATCCTTCTGTATCTAGGTACAATACAGATACTTTTGTTCCATCAATATCCAATTCCACTGGTGTTCCCCAAACCCAAATGCCTGTATCAAAAGACGCTTGCTTACTAAAGACAAGATCTTGCAACGAACAAGCGAAATATTAAGAATAAATTACTGATGATGACTAATGCAAGATTATAAGATATGGCTTGATAATTACTGGAAAGGTAAACAATGAATAAATCAGTGTATATTGACCTTTGGTTTTGGTATCACGCATATGTCCAACCCCAAAACCTGCACATAACAATTCATTTATATTCGATAAAAAATGTTAAAGTTAAGTAATTTGTAAAATGAAAGCAAGAACAATAAGAAATGCACCTTCATCACAAGAAAGAGAGAGAAGTTGGTTGAGAAGAAAGGATTTGCCTGAGCGATATGGACCAATAACCTGAGATAGAAATCATGGTTATTAAAAAATAAAGAGAGATTATGATAAGGGACTGATTAAAATGATGCTAATTGACAACTATATTGGGCAATATTACTACAGAACTAAATTATCATAATGACTTAAAAAGCATGAAGCCGTATCCATTCAAGGATATTATTTGGTGATGAGCAAGAATGATGCAGAATAGATTCAAGGAGAGGGATCATGTGAACTTACTGAAGAAGACTCCAACATGATAGGTAGTAAAAGAACTTCCGAGAGAAGAAATCATAGTTGCAAAATTTTAATTGAGATCGAGCTGGAGATGATACAATGGAATTGGTGGGACCCACAAGACCACATTGGTAGCATTGGAATTGGCTAAAAGATTACTTTAAAATAAAAATATAACTAAAAGGTAGGGGAATTAATAAAAAATATATGACAATAAGTTATCTCTATATAGCAATTATTTCTAAAATCATCCAAAGATAATAAGTTAATTGATTAAATCTATATAATAAGAAGAAATAAGCATTAACTTCCTAAGAATATTCTAGTGATAGAGCCCAAAAATGTTCACATAGTTGAAATGTATAAAATACTGTTCTCATCATGGCCCCTTCCTATCACACCCATAATCATAAATCAAAAAGAATGAACTTGTGTATGTGAATTTGAGTGCAACAAGAATGTAACAATGCAATAAGCAGAACTAAAAATTGCATGACCCTGTCCTCGCACACTGTAAATTGTGTGAGACTAAATTTCTAAATCTCAAACATCTTATAATTTGCAAGGGCTCGAGAGATAAACTTATTGCTTACTGCGACAGCAGCAATAGGGGTAGTAATTCTTTGAATTGCCTCCAAGCCCTCTCTTGCAAGACGCAGTTTAGTATGTTCAGAATCTGGCTCCACAATAGGAAACCTGCAAAACAGGCATCAAGCTAAGACCAAAGATAAAAGAACCATTGCTCGGTTCCCTACTAAGTCAACCAAAAGGAAAGCTTAAATGTTGAGCAGTATGCTCTTCCTTGGTGCAGTAAAATGGACTATTAGGATTTATTGACTATTACGATTTATTCCCCGAGTTGCAAAAGATATACAAAGGACCTAATCATCAAGGTAGTTCAACCAATGTCGTCACTGATCAGCAATAAGATCGAAAATTGGGAGTCATCATCCCACTCTACATAGTGCCCTTGTAATTATGAGGACATTTGCTATAATCGACAGGCACAGTCAGAAATCAGCTAAAAGACCTCATCATGCCGCATCAAAACCATTCATTCCATCGAATTCGCGCACACTACCTAACGAATTCGCAAATCGAAAAACCATGAAAACAGATCACACTTACGCTCGGCGGAAATCCTCCGGGCCAGAAGAAGAAGCGGATGCGAAGGACCAAACCAAGATCACCACCCAAAACGCCAAGACCTGCAGGGACGCCTCCATCTCGTTCGTTCAACCACCCGATCCCGAATCGCATTCAGCGAATCCCACCGAGCTCCCAGATCAGGAGAGCTGCCTCCACGAAAAGCTCCGAGAGGAAGTATCTCCAGCGGCTACGGCGGAGGCACCGCTTTCCCCCCTCCGTCTGGAGATCGCTAAGCGAGTCAGCGATCGAAGGATAAGGAAGAGTCTGGGTTGGGGTTTCTTCCGAGAGGCATGTGATGACGATTGCGGAGATCCAGAGATCGAGAGAGAGAGGTCTCGACATTTGAACCGTTCTAATTCTACATTAACCTTCCACCTGTTGAAACTTGGACATCATCCAACGTCGATCCTGCGCTTCAAGATTGGAGATTCTTACGATGGACGGTCGTAGATGCACCCGCTGCATTCATTTTGGGGCAGCTTCACGTCTCCCTCAAAGAAATTATTGTACAAAGGACTTCGTTGTTACAGCTAATAATTCTGTGCATTAGATGCCAATTAAGGTTGACTTGGTCAACCAAAACCCTACTGGGAACTTGGAAATTAATAAGTTTTTTTTACAAAGTTTAGTGAGATCCCCCATATTTAGTTAAATAATTGTATGAGGTTGACCACCATAAAATGATAATTTTCATCTTCATTGGCAAATCTATGTCAATTTATGTTCCAATATTTGAAGAGAGATTAATTTTTTGCTAAAGCAATGTGATAAGTACATCACTAAGTTAGTAATGCAGATAAATGTGTTGAATACACCAAATGTGATTTGGATCTTATTTTATAATTTTCTTAGTAGAAGTGAAATAAATATGATCAACTAGAATTCAATTCACTAAGATAAATATAATATTTTTTAGTCAATTTTTTAATAGAATAAAAATATCGTAGATTATATATATATATAACAACCTACATTACATTACATATATATATAGAATAAAAATAACTTAGATTATATATATATAACAAAATCTAGATTACATTATATATATATATAATAAAAGAACAACCTGTAGCTATTCATCCAAATAGCAGCTTCCCTGATGGCATCACTGACCGATCAAAGTCAAACAGACGGTCACGATCAAAACCCTACTGCCCTCCTCGCTCCATATATAATAGCTGTCATCCCAACCCCGCCTCGGCTTTCTTCCGTCCATCTTGAAACCCTAACGCGGGCCTCGCACAACCCGAGTCCCGGCCGCCACCTCCCTCCGCCTCCTCCTCCGATGGCATCGGCCGCTGTCCGCCCCCTCGTCACCGTGCAGCCCCTCGAGGGCGACATGGCCACCGACGCAACATCCGCCGTCCCCCTCCCCGACGTCCTCAAGGCGCCGATCCGTCCTGACATCGTCCGCTTCGTTCATGCGAACCTGTCCAAGAACAGCCGGCAGCCCTACGCCGTCTCCAAGCGCGCCGGCCACCAGACATCCGCCGAGTCCTGGGGCACCGGCCGCGCCGTGTCCCGAATCCCCCGCGTCCCCGGTGGCGGCACCCACCGCGCCGGCCAGGGTGCCTTCGGCAACATGTGCCGTGGCGGACGCATGTTCGCCCCCACCAAGACCTGGCGCCGCTGGCACCGCCGCGTCAACATCAACATGCGCCGCTTCGCCGTCGCCTCCGCCCTCGCCGCATCTGCCGTCCCTTCTCTCGTTCTCGCCCGTGGTCACCGGATCGAGTCCGTTCCCGAGCTCCCTCTCGTGGTCTCCGACTCCGCCGAGGGCGTGGAGAAGACTGCCTCCGCCATCAAGATCCTCAAGCAGATCGGTGCCCTCCCCGATGCTGAGAAGGCCAAGGACAGCCAGGGCATTCGCCCCGGGAAGGGAAAGATGAGAAACCGTCGCTACATCTCGCGCAAGGGTCCCTTGATCGTCTGCGGCACCGAGGGCTCCAAGATCGTTAAGGCTTTCCGTAACATTCCTGGCGTCGATGTGGCCAATGTG
This sequence comes from Musa beccarii, assembly GCA_024322285.1. NCBI lineage: Eukaryota > Viridiplantae > Streptophyta > Magnoliopsida > Zingiberales > Musaceae > Musa > Musa beccarii. The sequence goes on from CM044397.1 coordinate 43,273,278, forward strand.
GAGCGCCTCAATCTTCTGAAGTTGGCACCAGGAGGCCACATCGGCAGGTTCATCATCTGGACCAAATCCGCCTTTGAGAAGCTGGACTCTGTGTTCGGTACCTTCGACAAGCCATCTGAGAAGAAGAAGGGGTACGTTCTGCCGAGGTCCAAGATGCTGAATGCTGATCTCTCGAGGATTATAAACTCTGATGAGGTGCAGTCGGTGGTGCGACCGATCAAGAAGGAGGTGAAGAGGCACACTCTGAAGAAGAACCCGCTGAAGAATCTCTACACCCTTTTGAAGCTGAACCCCTATGCCAAGACCGCCAGGAGGATGTCTCTGCTCGCTGAGGCCCAGCGGGTCAAGGCCAAGAAGGAGAAGCTCGACAAGAAGAGGACCCAGCTCCCCAAGGTATTGCATTTTGCTGTTATTGTAGTGTTTTTGTTTATTCTACTTGTGCTAATCAATCTATTTAGCAGTACTTAGTTATTATACTTCAATATAGTATCAGATTTTTGCTGCATGCGTTGATAATTGTTGCTTAATACTTGTTGGAAAGATCATTTCTGTCTTTTTTTTTCCTTTCATGCTGTCCATCTGCTTGGACCTTGCATTTGGTATGATCTAAAACAGTAGCAAGCTTCTCATCATTAGGTTTGACAATTAAAGTACTATTTGACATCAGTTTTTTAGACGAACTTGGTCTGGATTAGAATTCGTGAGGCACATATGATGTTTGAAACTCTAATTACGTTTGTTTTGTTGAAGCCGTGGTTAATTTCTGTAGAATAGATCCTTGCTTGATTGCAATTGTTGTTTGTCATGTCAAATCAAGTTGTTGTTTGTACAATTTTCTTTGTTTAAAAGTTTAAATTGCATAACATGGTAAGATGTGCAAATATTATTACCCTTTATTAAAGCATGACCTGTTGTCACCAAGGCTACATGGTATTTCCTATTCCAAGGCAAATACGGCCACTTGAGGGGGTGGAACATGGTATGGGTAGTCTTTTTTTTCCATTTATTCTAAGCTTACTGGCAACATATTGTTACTGGCAATTAAATGCACGTAATTAGTGTAACAAGTTTATTTTCCATAGTTTATCCTGTCACAGCATCGCCAAGGATAGTCTTGTGCATGATGGTGCAAAACCCTAACCTGAAGGGTTAAGATGTTAGCACATCCTTTTCGTTGTTGAAGTCTAATAAACTATACATTAAGTTGTTAGATGTAAGGTTGAAAGCATAAAGCACGCTAAATTTTCTACGATGGCGTAGAAGCATTGTGTATGGTTTGCCCGAGGATTTTTGGATGATTTCTTTGGTGTGATGGGTTATTGGTCTCTGTGAAGCATAACGGAGAGGAGTGGATGGAAAGTAGTGTTTCTACTTGACAAAGGTTAGGTTAAAATAATCTTGTCCCAGATGTCATTAATAAATCCCTACCGTGTAGCAGCAGTGCTAAACCAGAGTGGGTTACTTGATCGGGTGCTAAACCAGAGTGGCTTACTTGATCGGGTGATCCTTAAACAATATCTTCTCCGTTTCTAATGTCGAGGCATCCAAGGATGCCATTATCAAGGAATACATCAACTTGAACAGGAGAAGGTTCGATAGAAAAAGAGTCGCCTGCAATCTCGTCGCCCAACAGCTTCTGAGATGGAGTGTCGAAGAAATGTTATCTTATTAGGAGAACCTGTGACGTTTGCATCGCACTAATGCGATTTATGTTTTTTAAATTTTTGTTCCAGGAGGAAGCTACTGCGATCAAGGCTGCAGGTCGGGCATGGTACAAGACTATGATCTCCGACAGCGACTATGCTGAGTTCGACAACTTCTCCAAGTGGCTCGGCGTGACACAGTGATCGGTAAGAGGGAATTCTTTTAACCAATTTGGTTGAGGTATCGAGTAAGAACCTTTGCATGGACATGTTTATGTCGTCGTTTCGGAACCGTGCCTGCTTAGATAAACCAACAGATGTTTTGTCGAATGCAAGGATTGTTCTTTATGTTCCTACAATGTTTCTAACTCTCTACCGATCGCTGTTTTGTTATCTGCTAGCGTAGCTCGACTCTGCCTGACGGCTGCTTCTCGCTACGAGAGGCATTGGATTAGATTTAAAGCTTAAAAACATGGGCCATATATCTTGTGATCGAAACTTTAGCACCACATTCGAGCCTTCGATCGAGGCTCAGCTTTCGCTTCTATGCAGCTTGTTCTGAAGGCTGGGGACGTGAAAGGACATTTGAACCCATTTGCCGCCGCATGTGAACAGGCTGTGGGTCTGAAGAGGGCTTAGGACTTTGAACAACTCCAAAGTTAATGATAATGATAGTGGCACATAAACATCTAACATTATGAACTGAGACATTACTCTGATATAGAGCTAAATTGAGATGGTACATCAACTTCTAGTTGTGATCCTACGGAAGCATCATTCTCACATCTTTTATGTAAACTAAATTGGGATTCCACTCTCCCTTCACCACTGAAATGCTTCATAAAAGGATTCTCATCTAATTCTAAAAGCTAATTTAATTATCAAATCTTTTGCTTTTTTTATGATGCTCTCCTCTAAAAAACATAGTAGGTTGTACTTGGGCTAATTATAGATCTTTTTAATATTTTGATTCGTAGATTTAAAAAATTTATATTGAAATTCTTATAGTTATGAAAGTTAAATATTTCACTTTATTTATTCTAACATCGTTAGTTTTATTGACTAAAGCACGAAAATGATAGTCAAAAAGATAATTTTAATATTTCAGTTAAGGGTCACGAGTGGCTGTTGCAAATGAGAGAGAACAGTGGGGTGAGGTGAGGCGAGAAAGGAGGAAGAAGACAGCGCAAATGTTAATGCTCTATATTTACGTTGATGTTGCTCGATAACTACGTTTGCATCGATATAGATGTAGAGCGGTGAAAGCGTCACTTTGCATCTGTCATCTCTTCCTACTCTCCCTTTGCCTCATTTGTCGTTGCCACCCGTTTTCATGTTTTATGCAGTAAAACTAATGACGTTATGATAAATTGAACTAAATATTTTACTTTCATAATTATAAGGATTGTAATGTAAATTTTTTAAGTCTAAAGATCGAGATGCTAAAGAGGTCTAGCTATCATTCGTTATCATAAAAAAAATATAATCAAGATATTAAAATTATCTTTTTACCTATTATTTTTGTACTTCCATCAATGTAACCATCAATTAAATTAGATGTCAACCTGCATTGGCAACTAACGTATCACCACTCCGTGAAGTAGGACCACCTGCATCATACTACAATTCTGAGCAATCTTAAGGATTTGTCTCAGCTTAATGCATTCGCATCTTGCACAGCCATCACCCCACTACAAGTTCCGATGGAAGATTCCACAACATAAAACTCAAAACACACAGTTAACGTTCAGACCCCCAATATCTCGTTAGCAACATCAAGAGAAGTGTAAACACGGAAGAGCCCCAAGCAAGAAGATGGTTTCTGGAGAGTTTGATGGGTTCCCCGCAAAAACCCATTATAAAAGTAACGACAGATACCAGAAGGCCTCATGTGCTGCAAAGGTGAGACATAGTTCAAGCCAAGCCAAGCCATCGACGCCACTTGCAGGCGCTACCTATCGGGGCTTCCATCTCCATATGCGACCAATCCGTTGTTCGGAGCAGGGCTGCTGGATCTGGAGCTGCTTCGAGATCCTCCTCCCTTGTCTTCCATGTCCCGTGGCCCTGCATCCGATGGACGTGGCGATCTTGATCTTGACCGTCCTCTGACGGAGCGGTAGCCACCTCCTTGAGGACCAAGACGGGACTGTATCCTATTGCCTAGCGCTGGCTTCTGGTCATCCAATGGGCTACGGCTTCGTCTTGGGCTCTGAGTACGATCCCTACGACGGCTGCGATGCCCGACAGGGCTGTGTGACATGCTCCTGCTTCGGTCCCTTCTGCCACGGTACCTGACAAAAAAGATTGATATACAACATTGCACGTAAGTCATATCCGAGAATTATTAGACATAGCTGGAGTAAAACAAGGTATCCATGACACAAACTAATGGATGATATGAAAGAACCAAATTTCAAATTGCTCCACATTAAATTACAGGTTCTAGAATACACACTAGAAAGCATGAACTTGATTCAGCACTTTTAAGAAACCTTAAGGGAGAGGAACATTGCAATTTACACATTTGATCCATATTACTTTCAATGCGCTATTTGTTAAACTAAAAACACTTCAAAACATTTCTTTGCTAACATTTGATGAAAGATATGGCATTGTGTCATACATTCCCCTAACACACATGCTTGGATAATCAATTGATAATTTAATTAGATCTACTCCTTTGGCAATCCATCTCAATCTACTCGAATTATCATGTAAAAAAGGCTTCACTTTTTAGGCTAATACTTCATGCTTGGAACAATCGACATTAATCCTCCCTAGTTTTCTTTTGTGAATAAGGTCAAGGAGAAAGTATCCAGGTCCAAAGGCCATTAAAATCATCACAGCAATTGTGATAATAGTTTTACGACATTTTTTGTGGTGCCCTGATGACTCCATGACCCCAAGAAACAACTCTAAGCACCACTAGCTGGACATCAAAGCATATTCTGTACATACAAGCAAAGATATCTAGAAGACACAGCAAAAACTACGAGAAGGTAAAAGGACGGGCATGAGGGAGGACCTGGGTGGACTACTGCCTCTTGGAGAGCCTTGATACCGTCGTGCGGGTGAACGCTCAGAATAGAATGTGCGCCTTGAGTACCTAAGATGAATTTCCGTCAATGTTTACTGAAGATATATCCAAGCTTCAATTATGTCACATCACTAGTTACCTATTTCTTCCCCATTCTTGTTCATATCTGCCTCTATAATAGTGGGAGCGAATGGGAGAACGCTCCGGAGACGGAGTCCTGTATTTCCGTACATAGGCATACTTATCACTGAATCCACGTCCCTTCCTAATGCGTTTTGGAGGACCACTGGGGGATGGCTTTCTGGACACATCCTGCTGCTGCTTTAAAGCAGGCTCAGAAGCTTTACCCCCAGGACTCCTTGTTGGACTCGCTGAACGGCTTTTGCTTCTACTGATTCGTCTGTCGGAACTTTGATTAGCACCACCAATATGTGGAACTCCACTTGGACTTGATGTAGGTCCCTTGTCCGCATGGAGCCTGGGACTTCCAATGCGATCTCCCTCCGGTATTATCGGGCTGCTGCTCATGCAACATCAAAATCATTCTTAATCTCTCATATATATCAGAATGTTGACACAAAGGGAGCAGGCCTGTAAATCTACATGAAGTAGTAACAAGCAAAGGGACGGAACCTGGATCTGCTTGATTTCTCATTTGACTTGGGAGGTTGATTGGCCATTTTGTTCAATTTTCCTATAGAACGATAGGAGTCTTCTGGATCGTCTCTATTTTCTTGAAAAACTAGGCTTGATTCACGTGACGCATTAACCTGAGCAGCTGCCCGTTCACTTTTCTTTGTCCTTTCTGGAGCTGATTCTTTTCCTGGGACTGCTGAAAGAGATTGTTTCTTTCCTGCTGGAGATGCAACATTAGCAGGTTATCAGCAAAAGTACCAGCCAGGGAGAACAGAACATAAGCCGAGAATTATCAGGCAACAGTAATAATCTAATAAACTACCGTATGTTTAGTTCTCATCAGGTGAAACACAAAAGACATCAAGAAAATCTAATAAATTGTATCAATCAAAAGGTAGTAATAATCAAGAAACTACAATGTTTGTATTTCAGAACTAATCAGCCAAATGATATTCTAAAATAGTCTTGCTGCCAATAAATGCAGAAGTGTTTACATGAAAGTACCTGGGTCACAATTAGTTGCAAGTATTTTATATACTTAAGTAGGGATTAGGATATTGTAGATGGCACAGACCAGTATATAACAAATATTCGAACACTTCCAGGTTTGCACATGCCCTGGTATTTCTTCAGTTCAACCCACAGTTTATTTTGGAAAGAGAAAATATAAGAAACAAAAGGTAAAAATCAACAAATTTCCTATGTTTTTCACTTTTTCTTTCCATGTTCCACTTGCAGATTGGGTAGAAAGTAAGGTAAAAATCAATCATCCCCTCCACAAATTTTGTATAAAATATAAACATATAAATTTTACAAACGAAAATAAACTATACATAACATGTAAAAAAAATATTAACATCGAATATATCAGAATGAACAATAGGTACAAAATATAAATAACACAATGAAAGATCATAAATATATTAGAAAAAGGAAATAATATAAGGAGTAAATTGTATTACCTATTACTGAAAATAATAGATTACTGGATACTACGGGGTCACCTCAACATATAAATAAAAGAGTTATCATATCATTTGAGCATCCAAGCATTTAAACCTACAAGTATCAATTGTACATGTATGCATTCAAACGACCATTTGAACTGCTACTTGCAACATTTGTATTTGCTTGCAATTGTTAATTGCAGGTTCATACAATTGCAGAAAACCTTGCTTCCTGTAAATACATCTGAAAGGAAAGTGAGAAAAGCTGCTAGACCTAGAACAATTTGTTACTTGGCAAAAATTTAACCAGTAGCAAAATGAATCACAATTGGGATCAATTTTTAGATAAAAATAACAACTGACATATTTTTGAAAGTTCAACCAACTGAATCGCAGCCATCTATTAAACACAAAATTTGAGAGAAAGTATAATCAAGAACCTGAAGAAATGATCCAACACCTTTTTTGGAGCTCAAAATGGACATGAACTAATAAAAAGGATGACATCCTGCAATTCATGTGAAATTTCATATATGTATATATCTACTATGACTGTTGACTGACAACCATGCAAACAAATTTGAAATAAAATTAAATGAACATTCGATATGGAGGTGGAGTTTCAGGGGAGAACTACTTACCAACTTCGACTGATGTATCAGCGGTTTGCAACAAGCGCTTGGCTTTACGAGTATCATCCCGATGGCCAGATCTTTCAGAGCCAGAGCTACTGCTACTCCTGGTAGTTTCACTCTCTGAGTCACTAGAACTTGAGCTCCTATAGAAGAGGACAATTTAAAGCACATTAATTGCACGTTGTCCACAGTAAACAAATCGCTTAAAAAGTATTAAATCTGACATGAACCAACACACCATTTTGACTTGCGAGTTGATTTTTTATCATGCCTTCTTTGCCGTTTATCTGCATGATGATCTCTCTTGCCTTTCCCATTCCTATTTTTCTTTTTTCTTGATGTTCTCTTTCTCCTCTTGTATCTAGCACCACTGGATGAACTAGAATCTGATGAATCAGAGTAACTAGAGCCGCTATCAGATGAATAGGAGTCTGAATCAGAATCATCAGAACTAGAAGAATCAGATGACGAATATCTTCTCTTTCTCTTCTTTCTCTTATCTTTAATAGTTCTTTTATGACTTGACCTCTGGTCTCCACCAGAACTGTCATTGGAACAAAGATCTAAGCCGGACTCATTATGTTTTTTCTCTGCAAGAAGTACAACATATCAGATAAACAACAAACAAAACATGCATACTCTTGGTATCATCTTGCGTGCCCCAGCTCTTACCTTTCTCGTTTCCTGGAGCAACTTGAGTCTTATCATCAGAAGCTTCACCACAATCTACAATTTTTACAAGGCAAAGGGGTTTCCCTTTCTCAGAACCTGCCTGTTCTATTTTCTTCAGCAGGTTAGATCCACTTACTACCTTTCCGAAAACAACATTTTTGCTGCAAATTTAATTTATCAAGTCAGCATCAAATAAATTAAAAATTATATTTCAGCTTCAATAATATCATGGCGAAATGAAAACTATGAACCTGCATTGGTAAGTAACCTTAATAATGATAAGCTTAACAAGACGAAATAACACACTAACAAAATAACGAAACTGAATCCTTCATTACATATCTATACAGCAATTGCAGAAAAAGGAAAGTGTTACCCATCAAGCTGTGGTGTTGCCTTGAAGGTGATGAAAAATTGAGATCCATTTGAGTTGGGTGCAGAGCTTGCCATGGACAAAAGGCCAGGTCCATCATGCTTCAGCTTAAAATTTTCATCTATAAAAGATTCGTTGTCATCATAACAACATCTCTTGTAGTAAAAAAAAAAAATAGTAAAGCATGGCACCAATCACATAGTTTTTTTACTTCCAGCATATACCTGGAAATTTTCTTCCATAAATGCTCTCACCACCACTGCCTGGAAATACCACATATAATTGGGCTTTCAAAGTATATATAGCAAGAAGTCACATGGAAAGTAGAAGCCTGGATATAACAAAGCAATACCATCTCGCCTTGAGAAATCACCTCCCTGTTGCATAAAGTTTGATAATCATCATTTTCCACTGATTGTGAAATCCAGAAGACACAAACATGTTATTCCAAGGAAATATGTGTGGTGTTGAATGCTATATAATTTCCACAATGCCAAAAATATTCCAACTAAGTTTCAGCAGTATACTGCACTGACGGACGAAAGTGAAAAGTGTCTATAATTCAACTCAGCATGGCAAAGAATGACGTAAATTTACATACTTCAGCAACAAATCCTTTTACAATGCGATGAAAGAATGATCCCTTGTAATGCAGTGGCAATCGTGTAGAATCTCCAACGCCTTTTTCCCCTAGACAAAAGTCACATCTTAGGCTTTCTATTCAAGATTAGAGAATCTCTTAAGCAGAGCAAAAAGAAGCCAAAAAACAAATTTCTAATGCTAACAGTAAAATAAGACCATGTAACAACTGCAACTTAGAAAGCTAATTGTATGCCAAGCTCATCAGTACACTGATCAAAGTTACACTAGTGCATGATATGCATCATGCCTAAGAAAGAACATGTACCAAATGGAGGCAATTACCTCCATATCATGAGCGCTGTGATATATTATCCATGTCAAACAACATTACAACAGAACAAGTGTCTCTCTCAACACATGATCATCCTTTTCACTAGATATGCATTGACAATTTATGCTGTGAGCCTGTGAGCTTGGCATGTCACACTACATACTGTGTCATTTAGTGCCTACTGGACAATGAGCAGAGGACAGCATAAACACTTCATAACAGGCAACAACACAAGACATCTTTGTTATAATAGATAATTGGTAAAGGTGCTGGTTTAACACAACATCATCAATAAACCTCTGGTGGCCCTGTGCATGCACCAAAGACATGGGATTGTTGACAAGTGATTTTTCATATAAATACGCACAATTTTGACCTATATCTGGAAGTAACATGCGAAATACAATCACCCTTATTTTTTAGTAACATTTTGATTCTTTTTAGGTAGAAACTCTGCTCTCCAATTGGATCCTGAACCCAATCCCGGCTTTTATCATCTGAATCTATTATGATAAGTATGTGAAGCTACAACCACAATCATTATATCTTTTAAAGACACAACGTACCCCAAATCCTATTCATTGACTTAAACCTGACTGCTCTTCCTGGAAATATAAAGGGTCCAACTAGATGCTAAACAAGACTACAAGAACTCTTTCTATATATGACTGTAAGGATGAACTCAAAGGTCTTTTTTTAGCACTTTACTTTGTTATGGAACAAGAGAACATGTCTTGATGATTGAGTAAACATACTAACAACCTTGGTCATATTTAAAGCAGCAGAAATAATGAATAAATTGTTATAATTGTTTCGAATCACATGATGAAGTGATTAAAGAAAATATTTTATTGTCACTGAGACATCTCTCACCAATAATGTGCCATAGTGATAATGTTAAATCAAGATTTTAAATCTTGTTCTGGTACCCGCTTTGGAAATCAATTAGATTGGTATGGTGCTCTGTATTTTTGGATGATATATCAACTTGTACTGCTCAATATCAATGTAAAAAATATGAAAGGTTAAATCCCAACCGATGCTGACCTATATGATTTCGTACCAATCCTTCGTCAGACTAGTAAAAAAGGGTTTGTATGACCCAGTCTAATAGGTTTTTGAAACCCTAGTCATGACTCTATGTTTGACCAGTGAATTAAAAAGCGCTAAGCGCCAAAAGGCACCAAGGTCCCAAAACACTCGCCCGAGAGAAACGAGGCGCTCTGAAATATTAAAATATAAAAAAATATAATATAATTAATAAATATGATTATATAAATAAAAATATGATATTAAACTACTATTAACAATAGTTAGAGGGAGAGAAAAGAACTGTTAAGAGGGGGCAAAAAGAAGTCGCCAATAGTGGAACTTTCAGACAACAGCGACGATAGGGGAGGAAGCTATGGACGACAGCAGCAGTAGCGGCAGAAGCTGCAGATAGCAGCGGTGGCAGCAATGGTAGCAACAGAAGCTGCGGACGATAGCAGCGATAACAGCGGCAACAATGAAAGTGGCAAAAGCTACGGACGACAGCAACAACAGTGGCAGAAGCTGCAAACGACGACATCATGGGCGAATGAAGCTTCAGAGGTGTCCGTTTGGGGCGGAGGAAGCTGCGGTCCTCTCCCTCGACGATGGAAGGAGCTGCACACAAAAGCAACGATGATGAAAGGAAGCTGCGGACGAAGGCTAGGCCATCGGACCTATCCGTCAACAACGGAAGAAGCCTCGGTCCATTATGTCTGCAACGGAGGCAATGGCAGAAAACGTCAAAGGCAAAGGCAGAAGTTGCACTAGGGTTGATGGCTAGGGGTCGCGAAAGGGTGTGGAGGGTGGCTTTTGCAGGATCGAACCAACTAGCCACTGTTGAACCCAACCAAACTTAAAAGTCTGATTCGGTTGCTTCATTTGAACCGAGCGCTCGCACGAGGTGCTCGGCACCTGAGTCTAAACGAGCACCCAGGCGGCACCTCACTGAAGCGCGTCGCCTGGTCCACCCTTGAGGCACTCGGGCCTTGCCTCCCCTCACCCGAGCGCCTATTTAAACCACTGTGTTTGACTAAGACAAAAAGCACTAACTTGGCATTCCTTTGAAACAATACAAGCTTCTATTCCAAATCAGACCAGCAGGGTACGACATTGTTTACACACCTCAAAGTGGTTGGTTCGAACCATCCTTGACCAGATCCAGATTTGTCAACATATATAAGCAAATGGAGACGGTTGTTTGATACAAAACATACATATCCTTAAGAATTTGTGTCAAGCAGAATAGCTTTCAAAACATCATCTCCAAGTTTCTAATAGTGGGAACCATAATCAGGAGTAACCTATTTTCCCCGTACTTATGCCATCTTTGTTTTCAGTACCAACATGCTTTATGTCAAAGAATGACTCCTAATAATGATGAGCTAAGAGCTGTGGATGATACTTCAAAGCCTTGTATAGCGACAAGTTGAAGAAATTAACTTAAATTTATCAACCAACCTAACAGATAATTACATTTTGATTCTTAAAATTGTTCATATACTAAACATTATCAGCATATATGTATGCATCACAGAACGGAAATGTACCAGTGCAAAGTGCTCGAAAATTCTCTGCAGTCTTTGGAACTACATCAGCAAAAAGCTGTCAACTCAAGTGGAAAAAAGTAGTAAGACACAATGCCACCGTCAAAAGTAAAGCCAGGGAAAGTTGAAAATCAAGTATCTCTCCAGAAGTAATACTTGGTTCAGTAAAATACCTCTATCTCCATTCTCTCAGCTGGGTTTCTGTCCACTGATATGTCCAAGAAAACTATGGGATTCTTCTTCATGGCCATCTTCTCTTAGTCCAAAATGCTGCATTAATTGGAAAAAAAAAAAGAACATTTCTTTCGAACTTGAAGTAAAGAATGAATTGTCACTGTCTTCAATCCCTGTAATTTACTCAAGGAAGTTTCAAATTACAGGATCAAAATGGCAACCTTTGCTCATGGACCACTTGACAAATACTAATTATGGAACATCTATTTTTCTAATTAGAAAAAAATGAATCAGCCAATCAATCCAGTAGGAACGTCTACCAGAGTAGAAGTATATACTAACAGAATATGACAGAGCATCTAAATCATTAAAGATCAAATTTGATGAAATATAGCACTTCAGTTTTAGCCAAGAACAATACGTAACGAGGCATATTTGCATTTATTTTCCGGCTCTAGTCAATTTCTGAAAGCTTCAATTGGTGTCAACTAAATATGACTAAACCTGCATCGAAATAGGTTATCCCACGCTCGTTCATTTTTTTTCTCTTTTTTGCACTAATATTTGGTAAATGTTATTTCCTATGCTTTTTGCTGGTTCTCACCACAAGGCAAAACATTACTCATCCAGGATATAGTGGAAGCTCGTGTTTGAAGAGTCATGTAATATTAATAATGTAGCAGAACGCCTGGGTTATGTACCATCCTAAGAACACATTACTTGCTTATGTTATAAAATAATAAGCAACCTCATTAAGAACCAAGGTGAAGGACACCCACCACATAGAGGTAACTAAACCCACAAATGGGGAGTAAAGTTTTTCCCTAAGTTTGAAATGGACATTTCCCGTTCATAAGCTTTCTAAAAGCTGAAGACAGCTTTCATATAAGCAGTTACCTTGAAGATTCAAGAATGCAACAAGGTTACCTGTTTTTTATTCAAAGAAAAACAAGTACATGTACATATGTGAAAATTAAACACAAGGAATCACAAACAGAGAAAAATGGCTACAAAGTCACAAAATAGGATAGACAAAACTCTTCAGAAACTATACATCAAAAGCCACGTCTAGAGCAGTAACTTATGCCTCAAGAAGTCGCGATGCATTTGCATCTGTTAACACGACAAGAATAGAAACTATCAACAAGTACTTCTACTTTCCAAATACAATGCTGGAATTTGGAATTTCCTGGTTCCATCGATGCATCACAGGAGATGCACCCATGCTAAGGAAGAAATATTTCTCGCTCGTGATTCAAGAATTTACGCGAATCAAACCCCGAGGAGTTGTATTGGATCAGAAGATATACGAAATCTTGGGAGTTTGCATTAGATAAGAGACAAAATTACAGGTTTTGACAGGAACCCCAGAAGATCAATCAACAACATCTCGATCTAAAACCTCGATGGATAAAACAAAAGACAAAATGACATGATTTAATCGCGCTTCAGAACAGAGAGAGAAGGAGGGCGAAGGATTACCGGCCGAGGGTTTTCTCTTTTGGGGGCTTCCGATTGGGAGAGACGCCTTCGAAGCGGTAGTAGTCTAGGGTTTTGCATGATAACGGGTCGATTGTCTCGGTAAGACCCGAAAAGTAGAATCCGATAACCAATTACCCAATTGGGCCAACTGGGCTTCCTGTCATCGTATCAAGCTATATTTCATATAAAGTAGTTAAATAAGCTTTTTTCTATAAATAAAGATGTTATACTCATAATATTGGTTTTGTTTGCTTTAATTATTTCCATAAATTAGTTTTTTTCATAAAATTAGAGTAAATTAATTGCCCATTGTTGGCATGCAGATTCGCTTAAAGAAATTAATGGTGTTATATTTGTTACAGAAAAATATCATCTTTAGATCAACCAGATATGGTTTGGATCCATGTGTACAGGATTGTTCGAGGTTTGATGTGAAAACATCGAACTCCCGAGGGGATTATCCAAGATGTTACCTGTAAGAAAATCGAGATTGAAAAAAATTTTCTAGGCTGATCCCTCTGAAGGCCAAATCAGTAACATAAAGTAAAGTAAATAAATGTAGTCCCAAATAGTAAAAAAATGTGATCACTTAACTATGTTAAAAATAAAATTTTATACCTAGTAGTATTTTATCACTAGTATTAGCTGCTCAATCATTATCGATAAAAGCACATAGACGAAGTAATGAATATTTATGAATAAGAAGTCTATGATTAAGAGTCATTTAAGATATTACAGGATACATCTTAGTGTAGACCAATGTATAGTGGAGGGGTAGTGTATAAATTATGATAATTTTTTAATTATAAATAAAATATCTGAATATGTAAGAAATATATACTACGAGGAACTTAGCACTTGTCAATACGAGATTCATAGTAACGCTATTATCATATAATTTGAGTGACTTAGTCGAGGAGAATAGGGTGATAACTTCTTTGATATTTTGCATATTCATCTTTGATAATAGATCTTAAATGTATATTTTTGAGATAAAAAAATATAAAAAAATATGAACATTACTTTCACTCCAACAAAAAAAAAACCTTAAAGTTCTTAGGTTTTTGTTGAAGAATCTATCCGTTGAATGCTTAATAAATTGACCTTTATATAATTATTGTTTGTGATGATAATA